>JAUIMM010000211.1:9195000-10395000 GCA_031769625.1 Taudactylus pleione
ATCGTGTGCTCTACCGGGGCCCGGGGTGAGCGCCTCACCCGGGAGCAAGTACACCTCCCCGGAATCCCCTGGCGGTGTCAGACACCTGAGGGTGGCTGACAGACGGAGCAGACCACAGCCGTCTAGAGTCAGAAAGTGCCCACCTGTCCCCCAGAGGGGACCAGAGCACAAGGCAGACTCCTGGTGGACCGGACACCCTCACCAAGGAGGAGTGCCGGGCGCGCCATGGGCAGAGGGAGGGTCGAGTTCGCCCATGAGATGGCTGGGACCCCAGGGTTCCAGCCGAGCGATCTCCCCTTCCAGCCGGGACGCGGGGTGCCTGATCAATCGGAAGGGTAACTCGGGTGAAACTTTGGGCCAACTCACGCTGTGCCCCACGGATCTCTTCCTGGCTCTCTCTCTCTCGCGCCTCTTCGCCACCTGAGAATCCGCCCGAGGAATTCCCCCGGACGTCACGGCGTCGCTGCTGCGCGCCACCTTTTGTGGGGTACCAGCAGATTTTACCCAGGCTCCTGGAACTGGGTCCCGGCATCAGGCCCTTTTTCCCAACCTCATCGGGACTTCCAGAGGTTGCAGTTCCACTGTCTGCCACCGGGTGGCAGTGCACCGCAGGGAAGGGAGAAGGGAAGCGTCGTCCTCATTCTGCCTCCCCACTAGACCATGGGGGCTCCCGCACTGGTGGAGCGGGCTCTCACCCCGGTCACCCTCTGGTTCCCTGCTCGGTCCAGCTCAGTCACAGTATCTCCCTTACACTCTTGGAGCCATGCCCTTTCAGCAGAATCAACCTGGGACAAAGAGTGCTCCATCAATCAGAAGGGTAACTCGGGTGAAACTTTGGGCCAACTCGCGCTGTGCCCCACGGATCTCTTCCTGGCTCTCTCTCTCGCGCCTCTTCGCCACCTGAGAATCCGCCCGAGGAATTCCCCCAGACGTCACGGCGTCGCTGCCGCGCGCCACCTTTTGCGGGGCGCCAGCAGATTTTACCCAGGGTCCTGGAACTGGGTCCCGGCATCAGGCCCTTTTTCCCAACCTCATCGGGACTTCCAGAGGTTGCAGTACCCCTGTCTGCCACGGGGTGGTAGTGCACCGCAGGGAAGGGAGAAGGGAAGGGTCGTCCTCATTCAGCCTCGCCGCGAGACCAACGGGGCTCCCGCACTGGTGGAGCGGGCTCTCATCCCGGTCACCCTCTGGTTCCCTGCTCGATCCAGCTCAGTCACAGTAAATCCCTCACGCTCCTGGTAAAGGGAGGGAGAAGATTCGTCCTGTTCAGCCCAGCCAGGAACCACACATGCAAAGGGGATCTCACGCCGGTCACCCTCTGGTTCCCTGCTCGGGCCAGCTCAGTCACAGTATCTCCCTCACGCTCCTGGTAACAGGGGGCGGGAGAAGATTCACCCTGTTCAGCCAACACGGACTTCCATGATGGCAGGGGGGGCCTCTCTGCCCTTTCCCTCCTGGAGCCCTGCCCGAGCCACCTCAGTCACAGAACCTCCCTCACACTCCTGGTTCCCTCTCCGCGCCACCTCGCCGCCCATGAAATAAAAACATGGGGAGAATGTAAGATGGGGAAAAATAAAAACCCAGGCGCCCCCTCCCCCCCTGGTGGACACGTGGCGCCTTTGCACCCCAAAATATTTTTTTTGGGAAAAAAATAGCCCCACCATGAAATGACAACATGGGGAGAGTGTAAGGTCGGGACACGCCCCCACCCAGGCGCCCCCCGGTGGAAAAGTGGCGCCATTGCACCCCAATTTTTTTATTTTTTTAAATAGCCACCCATGAAATTAAAACATGGGGAGAGCGTAAGGTGGGGACACGCGCCCCCTAGGTGGACAAGTGGCACCATTGCACCCCAATTTATTTATTTTTTTTAAAATAGCCACCCATGAAATTAAAACATGGGGAGAGCGCACGGTGGTGACACGCGCCCCCCGGTGGACAAGTGGCGCCATTGCACCCCAATTATTATTTTTTTTAAATAGCCACCCATGAAATTAAAACATGGGGGGAGAGCGTAAGGTGGGGACACGCGCCCCCCCGGTGGACAAGTGGCGCCATTGCACCCTAATTTTTATATATTTTTTTAAATAGCCACCCATGAAATTAAAACATTGGGGGAGAGCGTAAGGTGGGGACACGCACCCCCCGGGGGACAAGTGGTACCATTGCACCCTATTTTTTATTTTTTTTTAATTAGCCACCCATGAAATTAAAACATGGGGAGAGCGTACGGTGGGGACACGCGCCCCCCGGTGGACAAGTGGCGCCACTGCACCCCAATTTTTATTTTTATTTTTTCTGTCAGAGATCTCTTAAACACACACCCTCAGCACAGCATGCACACCAACACCCATAACACTCTTGGAAACGTGATTTTCAGGGACATGCCCAATTGCTATGTGGGGTAACAGGGACATGCCTCCTTTTGTCTCCAATGGTTTGACTCGCGGGGACTTCATTTTAGGTCCCCACTGTGCTAGATGTCCCACCGGTGTTGGTGTGCTGTCCACCCCAAGTCCCCAGAAAGATAGAATTGCAAGAGCACACACACACACACAGTCACCCATTCACTCTCACATACAGTCACCCATTGCCTGGGACACAAGGTAGTTTATTATATCTAGAACATCTGGGTAAAATAATGGAGCAGAGCAGGCTTAGGGACAGTGTAATGTAAGAACCAAGGACCTGGGGCAATAAGTTAGTGAACTTTAATCATTGGGTTCTGATCACAATATCAGAATACTTAAGTTAAATGTTCCAATACCCAGATATTAAAAACTCACCTGACCTCAGGTGTGATAGTGACCCTGAAAATTCCTCCCCCCTCCAGCCCTGCCACCTGCAGTCTCTGGCTCTGTTTATTGTCTCTTGCAGTTAGCTGCACTCTGATTGGTGGATAGCTCCAGATATCCATTGATCAGTATGTGAAGACCACAGTGATTGGTAAATAGCAGAGCCGTCCACCAATCAGTATGTGCATAACAAAGGACTCGAAGGCGGAGCCTGCATTAGACAGAAAACAAACGGAGTGTGTGTCCTTCCTTGATTATTTGTTGTGTGCTATAATGTGAACACAATTTGAGCAGTAGGGGGCCAGGGTGCATCCTTTACCTGTCCCCCGGCACCAGGCATGAAGAGAGCAGCTGAAGACTGCCTGCGCCCTGCAGCTACTTCCCCTCCTCAATGTGCTCGGCGTAATTAAAGAGCCAACCTGGCTGCACTGCTCCCCCTCCGTGTCACTGGCGGTCCGGGCGGACAGTCTCAGCCTGCAGTAGGAATACGATCCTTCTCAAAGGTGGGCTACAGCTCTTACTCTCCTCCCGCCAGCCCTGTTAGCGCCTGCTACCTTGCGGCGTGACGTCATGACATCACGTCACCGCATACAAGCCATCGAACGGCCGCCCGGCGCCCATTAGAACCGCGGGGCAGCTGTGTCACAGTGACACAGTCTGCCCGCGGTCAGCCTCTCCACTACTGGGTGCTGGCTAGTGGCTAAGTAAATTAATTAATCGCATGATCGCATCCACGGCGCCCTTCACTATGTGGCTACCTTGCGTAATCATAGAACCAGCCCTGGTCCTGAGGACCGAGTTTGATAACCTGTGCTCTAGACAACTGGTTGTACTGATTCCTGCCCCTTTTTACTTCTGCCACCATACTTTTTTTGTTACCAATAAAGCTGACTAATTTTTAACGTCACATTGGATCATAACCAATTAGGCACAGGGTTTACAATGTGGGGAAAGGCTCCTGGTTTAACGGACAAAGCTATTAAATTATTACTCCATATCAGAGCTAATTTTTGTGCTGCTCGTATTTATTTATTTGGATTTTTAACATATGTCTTATGAATAAACTGTATTTTATTGATAAACAGGATTACACTATATATTTTTTTTATTTAATTTTCTCCGTTTCATGTTGATATTGGTTACACCCTGTTGAGAGAAAACTGAAGTAGAAGGGAAGTTTATTTTACACTTTTCCTCTGCTCGTCATCAGCTAAACTAGCGCCAGAGGTTCTGTGTACCTACCAAATTATTACCATATTTACTAATTATCAGTTCCTAGACTTGATAGTTATAGTCTTTTATCACTGCTATTAGCAGCAAAAATAAATTTAGGGCCTGATTCAGAGATGGATGCAGGAGTGATTGTCTTTCGGCCGCAGCGGATCTGAGACGCTATGTTAATGTAGCTGACAAAAGACGCCTCCTGCTGGTTTCTCAGATCAGCTGCCTGCGTCCGAAGATGCAGTGTCGGATCAACAATACGATCTTCAGCCGAACCATCGGACATCAGCGCAACCCTAAAGGTGCCCACACATAGGACCTTATTCAGAGGCGGCCGTACGGTCTACGACCACACGGCCGCCTCGATGTTTGGCCAGTGCGCATGCGCACTAGGGACCCGGCTCCCTCGTGCGCATGCGTGAGACCCGCTACGACCGACAGCGCCGGTCGTAGCAGGTCTCTTTCCAAAGGGGGCGAGCTGTCGATGTTGATTGACAGCTCGCCCCGTTTGGAAGGCGGGCCGGGGGGTGGCAGCCCAAACGGAGGCGTTCCCATGGGAACGCCTACCGTTTGGGGGAAGCCCCACTGATATCACAAGTGATGTCAGTGTAGAGCTTCCGGCTCTGACAGAGCCAGAAGCTCTCCGGGGCTTACGACATGTGAGAACCTACCCTAGGGTCAAGTCGTAAGCCCGATGGTCTCTGACCATCGCAACCATCACCCGAGCGGTTGTTAGAGCTGTGGGTGTAAACCCACAGCCTAACGACCGAAACAGAGGCGGGCGGTCAGGATGCAAGCGGCCGCCCAGTTTCTGAGCGACCCCTTGCATCCTCCGACCGCCTCTGAATGAGGCCCTTATAGCGATCTGCACGCAATCCCACGATGAGTGCGATTTCCCCTGAACTCTCACCCGGGAGCTCCCCGGCAATCCTACTCACGTTTTGGAGTAAAAAATTTCCAATCTGACTTAAGATCTATCGTGCATCCAGTGCATTGTGTCCCAGATTGGCAAATCTGCCCTACAGCACGGCAGATCTGAAGATGCGAGGTACGACGAGCGGGGACATGCATTGGCATCATGATTGTGAGTGGACACTCACGATTTGGCCATATTTTACTTGATTTGTCTTCATGATTCGTCGGAATCGGCCAAATCGGGTAAAATATCGCTATGTGTGTGGGCAGCTTGAGTTTGCTCAGAATGTCCAGCTGCCAGTAAAGCTTCGTCCAATGACACAGTTGCTGGTTTCTACACGCCCCAGAAATGCAAACAGAATCTGTTGTTTGTGATTTCAGTCCCCGAAATCTACAAGTTATTAAGTTTTTTGTGATGTGATGTCGTCCAAATCCATCCAGTGGAAGGTCCAGAACAGACTACGTGGGTCAAAGTTCTGCCCGGCACACTCCTCTGTGAGATCTGACTGGAACCCCAACCTCTCTATTCGGCTACCTAGACCAATTACCACCCCTCTGTGAATTTTTCATCCAAATCCATCCAGTGGAAGGCCCAGAACAGGCTCCCCGGGTCAAAGTTCCACCCAGCGTACACCAACGAGAGGTCCAACTGGGACCCTAACCCACCCCTAAAACCTAGCCAGGATCCAACTGGTTCACCTCGCGTTGGATTCATCCCAATCGGTGCACTGGCATACATACAAACAAAAAGACCAATTCATTTTATATATAAGACTAGTATGCCCATGGCGAACATTTCGCCAATTTGAATCCAGAACATACGTACGGAAAATGCTTCACTAGGTAATGGCTAGATCATATGTTAATACGATGGAATCTGGTAATAAAAGATGTGTGCAAAACATAACCGGCTAAACCATGCCCTTTTATGTATTTTGGAGATATTTTATTGTAACATTTCACTAATTTGTAAGAGCGATGATCTATTTGGCCATGGACTCTGAAGCAAAATGGACTGTTTCCAGGGGGTATTGCAAGCAGAGCCCCTACAGATGCAAATGATAATGCACTGTTACTCCGCCTCACCGTCTCCCAGCCTCCCGCCAATCAGCAGCTGCTGACAGCTCTCGTAGAAAGCAGAGAAAAGAGGCGTTGCTTTCGAGTAACAAACCCGGTGCTGATTGGCTGGGAGTTGTGAGCCAATTGAATTGACGTGTTGGAGAAAGTAGGTGAGAGAAGAGCGCCCTCTACGGCAGCAGCCTCACGTGTTGTGCCGCCCATGTGCCCTCCCTCATTATGTAATAGCTACGTCACGCAGCCAGGCGGCCAATCAGGAGCCGAACTGGGCAGAGTGTAAACAGTGTCCGCACATGGCTAGGGCCCCGGGTCCTTGTGAGAGCACAGACCACCAGCAGTGCGTGAGAACAGTAGCCGGCGGTGGTCACTCCTATCCCGCTTCCCCCAGGTCACTGTGCCGACTCTGTGTTCTGGTAGTTTTCTTGACATTTCAAGGTTAGCTATACCAAAGCATTTTTTTTTTTTCATTAAATTTTATACAGTTTTATTCCAAATTCTGTAACTTATTGAAATCCGTCGCAAAAGAATCACATTAATATGTCAATTAGTCTTTGAGATATTCAAATTCAAAGAGCGTTTCGGATAAAAGGACTAAGCAAATTATATATTATAAGATTTGTCGCTCTGTCGCGTTGTCGCTATGTGGTCTAAGAGCTTATTTTTTTTATTCTAAATAACTATGTCAGATTTGGCAGCTTTACCTTGACAGCCGTGGAAGAAAATCGCCAACAAATAAACAAACTTCTTTTATATGATAGTAGATATAGTAGGCATACATATAAATAGTATGTAGAGAAGAAGGCACTCAAAAGGGACTTTAAAATAAAACGTATCTTATTTGAGCCAGGACATTACGTCATAGTTAATGAGAGGATCAGGGACTGAGGGCCTGATTCAGCTGTACACGCTAGTGCACTGCGAACGCAGGTTCCCGATGTTCGGGAATCTGCGCAGGTGCAGGACCCATTCTGCGAGTGTGCAGAATGGGTCCTGCTAACTCTCTCGCAGACTGTGATTGACAGTCTGCTGCCATTTGTGGGTGGGGAGGGGGCGGCGAAGCCCTCCGTTTCCCGAAAGTTAAAGCTGAGAAGTAGCTAAAACAAAGAGATAGGTGTGATACCATGCGCGCGGCCGGTAAGAGTAGGGGGGAGAGGTGCTTTGGGTCTGCGGTCACATGAATAGGATAGGCTACATAGCAATCTGTGCACAGGGCACACGGTGACATTGGTGTGAGTGGTGGGTGAAGGTGTTGTGCCACCAGTCTGTATATCGCTGCTGGGCACGTGGGTCACTCCTGCGACAGGGGCCCTATGCAAAACAATACAACTAGAACACTTTAAACTAGATCATGGACGAAGCCACGGGCAGCAGTTAGTATGTATGTATTATATATACTGTATATATATATATATAATTATATATATATATATATAGATATACAGTGTATATATATATATATAATTATGCATGCAAACAGTGGCGTAACTACCGTAGGTGCAAGGGGTGTGGCTGCTATGGTGCCCGAGTTGACTCTGTGGCCCCCACTCCCCCTGCACCCAGTCACACACACAAGGTGGGCCAGTCCAGTCAGGGCCACCGAGGGGGGCCCAGGTGGCAGCAGTGTTGATTTGGTGTCGGCCCACCATCTGATTACAGCTGGCGCACTGGGAGGTAGACATGGAGAGACATCGCCACCTGTCACGAGGCAATCAGAGCTGGCGGACCAGCAGCCAATGAGCAGAGGCGGCTCCTGATTGGCTGCCGGCCGTGAGCTCTGTCTCGCGACCAGCGCCAAATTCAAATTGCACTGGCCCTGTCTGTCCACACCTGCCTGTGCTCCAGCTGTAATTAACTGGCGACCTGGCCCCAAATTCACACCTGCTGGCTGCTGATGGCACACAGGGGGAGGCGAGAAGCTGTTGGTGGGACACGGGAAGGTAAGTTGCTGGGGGGGGCACAATTTGTTAGGGACATTACTGTGTGGCATAATGTTATAAGTAGGGGTGAGCGGGTTCGGATTTCTGAAATCCGAACCCCCCCGAGCCCCCCCGGTCCGAGTCCGATCCGAGTCAGGCTCGACTTTTCCCGCCTGACTCGGATCTGACATCGAGGCAAAACGTCATCATCCCGCCTTCCGAGTCTCGCGGGTTTTGGATCCTATATAAGGTACCCGCGTCGGCGCCATTTTCTCACTCGGCTGTGGACAGTGAAGAGGGAGGGTGGGAGTTAGTGCTGTGTAGTGTAGTGTAGTGTAGTGCTGCTGTTGTCCACTACTTCAAAGTCCATAGGGGCTGGCTGTGTTGTGCTGTGCTGCTGTTGTTAATAGGGGCTGTGTCCACTACTTCAAAGTCCATAGGGGCTGGCTGGACTGTGTTGTGCAGTCAGTTCCAAAGTCCTGTGCAGTGTCCCAGTCCTAAAGGGGTGCTGTAGTGTTGTCCAGGGGGTGCTCTGTCCATCAGGGGTGCTCCCCCCAAGTGCTAAAAAAATAATATATTTTCTGTGTTTGTGAATTGTGTGCGCAGTAGCCGCACGTGCATCAACAAAGTAGTGCCAAGCGTGCGCCTGTGTCATAAGTAAAGGGCCGGCTGGCTTGACCGTTAAGGGTGCTGTAACCCCCGAAAGTACACTCCAGTCCAAACCAAAAAAAAAATTATTTTCTGTGTTTGTGAATTGTGTGCGCAGTAGCCGCACGTGCATCAACAAAGTAGTGCCAAGCGTGCGCCTGTGTCATAAGTAAAGGGCCGGCTGGCTTGACCGTTAAGGGTGCTGTAACCCCCGAAAGTACACTCCAGTCCAAACCTAAAAAAAAATTATTTTCTGTGTTTGTGAATTGTGTGCGCAGTAGCCGCACGTGCATCAACAAAGTAGTGCCAAGCGTGCGCCTGTGTCATAAGTAAAGGGCCGGCTGGCTTGACCGTTAAAGGGTGCTGTAACCCCTGAAAGTACACTCCAGTCCAAACCAAAAAAAAATTATTTTCTGTGTTTGTGAATTGTGTGCGCAGTAGCCGCACGTGCATCAACAAAGTAGTGCCAAGCGTGCGCCTGTGTCATAAGTAAAGGGCCGGCTGGCTTGACCGTTAAGGGTGCTGTAACTCCCGAAAGTACACTCCAGTCCAAACCAAAAAAAAAATTATTTTCTGTGTTTGTGAATTGTGTGCGCAGTAGCCGCACGTGCATCAACAAAGTAGTGCCAAGCGTGCGCCTGTGTCATAAGTAAAGGGCCGGCTGGCTTGACCGTTAAGGGTGCTGTAACCCCCGAAAGTACACTCCAGTCCAAACCAAAAAAAAAATTATTTTCTGTGTTTGTGAATTGTGTGCGCAGTAGCCGCACGTGCATCAACAAAGTAGTGCCAAGCGTGCGCCTGTGTCATAAGTAAAGGGCCGGCTGGCTTGACCGTTAAGGGTGCTGTAACCCCCGAAAGTACACTCCAGTCCAAACCTAAAAAAAAATTATTTTCTGTGTTTGTGAATTGTGTGCGCAGTAGCCGCACGTGCATCAACAAAGTAGTGCCAAGCGTGCGCCTGTGTCATAAGTAAAGGGCCGGCTGGCTTGACCGTTAAAGGGTGCTGTAACCCCCGAAAGTACACTCCAGTCCAAACCAAAAAAAAATTATTTTCTGTGTTTGTGAATTGTGTGCGCAGTAGCCGCACGTGCATCAACAAAGTAGTGCCAAGAGTGCGCCTGTGTCATAAGTAAAGGGCCGGCTGGCTTGACCGTTAAAGGGTGCTGTAACCCACAAAGTACACTCCAGTCCGAACCAAAAAAAAATTTATTTTCTGTGTTTAGCCGCACGTATATATCAAATCGATATAACATAAATGGAGGACCAAACTTTCTCCGATAAAAATAAAATAGAGAAAGATCAAGAACCACTTCCTCCTAGTGCTGAAGCTGCTGCCACTAGTCATGACATAGACGATAACATGCCATCAACGTCGTCTGCCAAGGCCGATGCCCAATGTCATAGTAGAGGGCACATACAATCCCAAATGGCAAAGTTCAGGAAAATGACCTTGAAAAAGACATTTAAATCAGCTGAAGAGAAACGTAAACTTGCCAATATGCCATTTACGACACGGAGTGGCAAGGAACGGCTAAGGTCGATCCCTAGTATGTTCATGACTAGTGGTTCAGCTTCACATGACGATGGAAGCACTCCTCCCACTAAAAAAATCAAAAGAGTTAAGCTGGCAAAAGCACAGCGAAGAACTGTGCTTTCTAAGAAGATATCACAAATCCCCAAAGAGAGTCCAAGTGTGGTGGTGGTTGCGATGCCTGACCTTCCCAGCACTGGACGGGAAGAGGTGGCTCTTTCCACCATTTGCACGCCCCCTGCAAGTGCTGAAAGGAGCACCCACAGTCCACTTGCTGATATGCAAATTGAAGATGTCACTGTTGAAGTACAACAGGATGAGGATACTGGTGTAGCTGGCGCTGAGGAGGAAGTTGGCGAGGAGGATTCTGATGGTGATGTGGTTTGTTTAAATCAGGCTCCGGGGGAGACAGTTGTTGTCCGTGGGATGAAAAAGCCCATCACGGTCATGCCTGGGCAGAAGACCAAACATTCCACCTCTTTGGTCTGGCAATATTTCTATCCAAATCCGGACAACAACTGTCTTGCCATATGTACCATATGTAAAGGTGAAATAAGTAGGGGTAGGGACGTCAACCACCTAGGAACATCCTCCCTTATACGGCACCTGCAGCGCGTTCATAAAAAGTTACTGTCAAGTTCAGAAACTTTGGCTCAGACCGTAAGCAGTCCAGGAACACCTAAATCCCGTTGTCCTGTTGTATCCAAGCGCCTGCAAACCACACCGTCAACTCCCTCCTCGTCAATTTCCTCCTTAGTCAGGATCGGAAGTAGTCCTGCAGGCCATATCACTGGCATGACTGACTCTCCTATCCGGGATTCCTCCGGAGGATCCTGCATTGCTACGCCTACTGCTGCCGCTGCTGCTGTTGCTGCTGCTGCTGGGAGTCGTTCATCATCCCAGAGAGGAAGTAGGAACACCACTACTTTTACTAAACAATTGACCCTCCAACAGTCCTTAGCGAGGAGGATGAAGTACGACAGCAGTCATCCTGAAGCAAAACGTATAACTGAGGCCTTGACTGCTATGTTGGTGTTAGACGTGCGTCCGGTATCCGCCATTAGTGCAGTGGGATTTAGACAATTGATGGAGGTAGTGTGTCCCCGGTTCCAAATCCCGTCTAGATTCCACTTCACTAGGCAGGCGATACCGAGACTGTACAGAAACGTCAGAAAAAGTGTCCTCAGTGTCCTGAAAAATGCCGTTGTACACAATGTCCACTTAACCACGGACATGTGGACAAGTGGAACAGGGCAGACTAAGGACTATATGACTGTGACAGCCCACTGGGTAGATGTATCACCTTACGCAGCAACAGCAGCAGCGTCACCAGTAGCAGCATCTCAGAAACGCCAGCTCGTTACAAGGCAGGCTACGCTGTGTATCACCGGTTTCAGTAAGAGGCACACCGCCGACAACCTCTTAGAGAAACTGAGGGAAATCATCGCCCAGTGGCTTACCCCACTTAGACTCTCCTGGGGATTTGTGATATCTGACAACGCCACCAATATTGTGCGGGCATTACATCTGGGCAAATTCCAGCACGTCCCATGTTTTGCTCACACAATAAACTTGGTGGTGCAGAATTTTCTGAAAAGCGACAGGGGCGTGCAGGAGACGCTTTGGGTGGCCCGAAAAATTTCTGGCCACTTTCGCCATTCAGCGACTGCGTGCCGAAGACTGGAGCGCCAGCAAACACTCTTGAACCTGCCCCGCCATCACCTGAAGCAAGAGGTTGTGACGCGGTGGAACTCAACCCTCTATATGCTTCAGAGGATGGAGGAGCAGCAAAAGGCCATACAAGCCTATACATCCACCTATGACATAGGCAAAGGAGGGGGTATGCACCTGACTCAAGCGCAGTGGAGAATGATTTCCGTGTTGTGCAAGGTTCTTCAGCCCTTCGAACTTGCCACACGTGAAGTCAGTTCAGACACTGCCAGCTTGAGTCAGGTCATTCCCCTCATCAGGCTTTTGCAGAAGCAGCTGGAGAAAGTGAAGGAGGAGCTAAGACGGAGCGATTCCGCTCGGCATGTGGGACTTGTGGATGAAGCCCTTCATTCGCTTTGCCAGGATTCCAGGGTGGTCAATCTGTTGAAATCAGACCACTACATTTTGGCCACCGTGCTCGATCCTAGGTTTAAAGCCTATGTGGTGTCTCTCTTTCCGGCCGACACAAGCCTGCAGAGGTGCAAAGACCTGCTGGTGAACACACTGTCAGCTGAAGCGGAACGTGACACGTCAACGGCTCCTTCTTCATTTTCTCCCGCAACTGGGGCTGCCAGGAAAAAACTTAGGTATCCTAAGCAACCCGCTGGCGGTGATGCAGGGCAGGCAGGACCAAGTTTGGACATCTGGTCCGGACTGAAGGACCTGGCAACAATTTCTGACATGTCTACTGTCACTGCATATGATACTGTCACCATTGACAGAATGGTGGAGGATTACATCGGTGACAGCATCCAAGTAGGCATGTCAGACAGTCCATACCTGTACTGGCAGGAAAAAGAGGCAATTTGGAGGCCCCTGTACAAACTGGCTCTATTTTACCTGAGTTGCCCCCCCTCCAGTGTGTACTCCGAAAGAGTGTTTAGTGCAGCCGGGAACCTTGTCAGCGAAAGGCGTAGGAGGTTGCTTCCACAGAATGTGGAGAAGATGATGTTCATCAAAATGAATTATCAGCTCTTCCAGGGAGACCAGCCTCCAGAAGGTACAGAGGGACCTGTGGTGGTGGATTCAAGTGGGGACGAGTTAATACTTTGTGAGGATGAGGATGTACACACTGAAGAGGGTGAGGAATCGGTGGATGAGGAGGATGAGGATGACATCTTGCCTCCGTAGAGCCAGTTTGTGCAGGGACACATTAATTGCCAGCTTGTTTTGTGGGGGCCCAAACTAACCAATCATTTCAGCCACAGTTGTGTGGCAGACCCTGGCGCTGAAATGATTGATTTGTTAAAGTGTGCATGTCCTGTTTATACAACATAAGGGTGGGTGGGAGGGCCCAAGGACAATTCCATCTTGCACCTCTTTTTTTCTTTGCATTATGTACAGTTTGGGGCCTAGTTTTTCTAACTGCCATCCTGCCTGCCACTGCAGTGTCACTCCTAGATGGGTCACGTGTTTGTGCCGCCCACTCGTGTCGCTTAGCATAGTCATCCAGCTACCTCGGTGCAACCTTTTGGACATAAAAACACTATTGTGAGGTGTGAGGTGTTCAGAATAGACTGGAAATGAGTGGAAATTAAGGTTATTGAGGTTAATAATAGCATAGGAGCAGAAAAACCTACAAATTCTGTGATTTTAGCTGTTTTTATGCTTTTTTTCAAAAAAATACAGATCCAAAACACAAAACCCAGAACCCAAAACACGGAAGGGTGGTTTTGGCAAAACCAATCCAGATCCAAAACACGAAGAAAGATCCAGATCCAAAACCAAAACACAAAACACGAAAAGTGGCCGGTGCACACCCCTAGTTATAAGGGACATTACTGTTTGGCATAATATGTAAGGGGTACTACTATTGTATGGAATTATGTGTTATATGGGGCACTACTACTATATGGTATAATCTGTAAAGGGCATTAATGTGTAAGGGGTATTAATGTGAAGTGTAAGGGGCACTAATGTGTGGCATAACCTGAATAGGCTGTGTGGCATAACATGAATGGGTTCTATGTGGGGGCAAATGTAAGTGTTTTTTGTACCTCTGGGGGACTTTTAAGATCTTGCTATGTGGCCCCCAGAGTTCTTGTTATGCCCTTGCATGCAAACACAGAGGGCTGACTAATACATATAGGCCCTCATTCAGAGGCGCTCGCAAGAAGCGAGCGCTCGCTCTGAATGAGGGCATCTGCTTGGGTATTGAAGTGCAGCCTCCTGGTCGCTTGCTAAGCTGTGGGTTACCACCGACAGCTTTAGCGACCGACCAGGTTGATGGTCGTGATGGTCAAGGCCATCGCGACCATCGGGGCTTGCGACGAGACCCTAAGGTTGGGTCTCGGCAACCGCAAGCCCCAGGGAGCTTCCTGCTCTGATCGAGCAGGAAGCTCCCCACTGACATCACTGCTGATGTCAGTGCGGCCGCCCATAAAACGGCAGGCGTACCTTAAGGACAGCCGCCCCTTTTGTAGTGAGCTCCGGAGCGAGAGAATTTCTCTTTCGCTCCGGGGCTTGTGCACGTGCAGTTCAGCCGCTGCATGTGCGCAGACCCTAAACATCGACCCGCTTGCGAGCGCTCAGAGCTTGCGTGCGGGTCTGAATGAGGGCCATAGGGCCTGATTCAGAGCCGCTCGTAAGTGGCCGCTTGTTTGCTCCGAGCGATGTTCGCACATCTGCGCATGCGTATGGGTCGTAATGCGCATGCGCCAACCAGTCATTGCGGTCGGAAATCGAGCGCTCGCAAAATAGCGAGTGCCTGCTAATTTGAGTGACAGGATGAGGCGTTTGTGGGTGGTAACAGGGGAAGGTGCTTGAAAATGGGGAGTGGAGATCCAAACGCAGGCGTGCCAAACGGTCAAAACGGGCGTTTTAAGGGTGTGCATAATTAACAAAGCAGCGTCATCGACCACACGTCACTTGGTTGTTTCTTAGCCTGAACTGTTTGCGTGATTGTGGTAGGATAAACCTACCACAAGCACTGCGAGCAGTTCAGATGCCTTTCGATTAGGGATGAGCGGGTTCGGTTCCCTGAGAACCGAACCCACCCGAACTTCGGGGATCCGGGGCGATCCGAGCCCAAGCTCGGATCTCCCTGTCTGCCCCGGATCCCTCTCCCGAGGCAAAACCTCGAGATCTGCTGTCGGATCTCGAGGTTTTGCCTCGAGCGGCCATTTTAAAAAAAATGCCTTTGCCTTTAATGGGCAAAGTGCTGATTGGCTGACAGAGCCGTCTGTCACGGCTCTCAACCAATCAGCATTATGGTGCTCATTTGCATGTAGCACGGACTCGTGAGATCCGTGCTACATGCATCTGTGTGATTGACAGTGACACAGAGCACAGATGGGTCAGTGAGACCCGTCTGTGCTGCTGTGTATTTCAATGACACAGATGCACGCACGGACCAGGAGATCCGTGCTACTTGCATCTGTGTCATTGACACAGAGCACTAACGGGTCCGTGAGACCCGTCTGTGCTGCTGTGGTAAAAAAAAAAAAAAAAACCTGTGTAAAAAGAGAAAAAAATGGCGTGCCCCCCCCCAAAAAAAGAGCAACCAGCCCCGGGCATTAGTGACCCAGTGCTGGGTGTGCTTAAATACAGGGGACAAACGACATATGGGTCCCCTGTACTTAAACACAACCAGCACCAGGCTAGTCAGAACCAGAGCTGGTTGCCAAAATACGGGGGACAAACGACGTAGGGGTCCCCCGTATTCTGCGCAACCAGCTCTGGGCTCTGATCCGGTCCTGGTTCTGGAAATACAGGGGAAAAAAATGAGTAGGGTTCCCCTGTATGTTCCAGAACCAGCACTGGACTTTTTCTAGCGGGGGGCTGATGCCACAGCCAGGGGAGCCCTTTCACCGGGCCCCCCAGCCGCAGCATCAGCCCTGACCGCTAGTCAGCCCAGGCCGGGGATCCCTGGAGAGCTGGGGACCCCCCCAATAAAGGGGTCACCCTCTCCAGGGCTCCCCAGGCCCATGCTGATAGCCCGGGGCTATCCCCGCCACCCCTGGTGGCGGTGGGTGGCGGGTTGATTGTGTGGTGTGGTGTAAATAAAGAATATCAAACATTGTCTTTACAAGTAGAACTGCAAGTCCCAGCAAGCCTGCCCCGCATGCTGGTACTTGGAGAACCACAAGTACCAGCATGCAGGGCATTAAGGGCCCACTAGTACCTGTAGTTCACCTGTAAAAAAATGTTTAAAAAAAACACAGGACACACACGCCGTGACAGTATAAGTTTATTAAACATACATACACACACACACACACACATGTACACATACTCACCTATGTAACCCTGTAGCATCGGTCCACTTGTCCGGTAAAGTATCCATAGGGGACCTGTGAAAAAAAACATACTCACCATCTCCTATGCGAGGTTCTGTCCTCTTCGTTCCAAAGTAGGCATCCCCGGACTTGGCAAAAAAAAAAAAACGAAAACGCGATCCACGAACTTAGTACCGTTCTATAGAACGGTACTTCCCGAATGAGAGCTTAGCGGCGGGGTATCACCATGGAAACCCCGCTGCTAAGCGTTCATTGGCTGAGAGAGGCCATCTCCCGTCTCTCTCAGCCAATGAACGGCTCCCTCCATTGTAGTCAATGCTGGGAGCCGCAAGGTTATTAAAGTTTACCCTGCGGTTCCCACCATTGACTACAATGGAGGGAGCCGTTCATTGGCTGAGAGACGGGAGATGACCTCTCTCAGCCAATGAACGCTTAGCAGCGGGGTTTCCATGGTGATACCCCGCCGCTAAGCTCTCATTCGGGAAGTACCGTTCTATAGAACGGTACTAAGTTCGTGGATCGCGTTTTCGTTTTTTTTTTTTGCCAAGTCCGGGGATGCCTACTTTGGAACGAAGAGGACAGAACCTCGCATAGGAGATGGTGAGTATGTTTTTTTTCACAGGTCCCCTAGGGATACTTTACCGGACAAGTGGACCGATGCTACAGGTTACATAGGTGAGTATGTGTACATGTGTGTGTGTGTATGTATGTTTAATAAACTTATACTGTCACGGTGTGTGTGTCCTGTGTTTTTTTAAACATTTTTTTTACAGGTGAACTACAGGTACTAGTGGGCCCTTAATGCCCTGCATGCTGGTACTTGTGGTTCTCCAAGTACCAGCATGCGGGGCAGGCTAGCTGGGACTTGCAGTTCTACTTGTAAAGACAATGTTTGATATTCTTTATTTACACCACACCACACAATCAACCCGCCACCCACCGCCACCAGGGGTGGCGGGGATAGCCCGGGCTATCAGCCTGGGCCTGGGGTGCCCTGGAGAGGGTGACCCCTTTATTGGGGGGGTCCCCAGCTCTCCAGGGATCCCCGGCCTGGGCTGACTAGCGGTCAGGGTTGATGCTGCGGCTGGGGGGCCCGGTGAAAGGGCTCCCCTGGCTGTGGCATCAGCCCCCCGCTAGAAAAAGTCCAGTGCTGGTTCTGGAACATACAGGGGAACCCTACTCATTTTTTGTCCCCTATATTTCCAGAACCAGGACCGGATCAGAGCCCAGAGCTGGTTGCGCAGAATACAGGGGACCCCTACGTCGTTTGTCCCCCGTATTTTGGCAACCAGCGCTGGTTCTGACTAGCCTGGTGCTGGTTGTGCTTAAGTACAGGGGACCCCTACGTCATTTGTCCCCTGTATTTAAGCACACCCAGCACTAGGTTACTAATGCCCGGGGCTGGTTGCTCTTTTTTGGGGGGGTGCACGCCATTTTTTTCTTTTTTTACACAGGTTTTTTTTTTTTTTTTTTACCACAGCAGCACAGACGGGTCTCACGGACCTGTCATTGCTCTGTGCCAATCACACAGATGCATGTAGCACGGATCTCCCGGGTTCGTGCTACATGCAAATGGGCACCATAACGCTGATTGGCTTCCTGTCTGCCACTGCAGTGCCACTCCTAGATGGGCCACGTGTTTGTGCCGCCCCCTTGTGTCGCTTAGCATAGTCATCCAGCTTCCTCGGTACAACCTTTTGGCCTAAAAACAATATTGTGAGGTGTGAGGTGTTCAGAATAGAGTGGAAATGAGTGGAAATTAATGTTATTGGGGTTATTAATAGCGTAGGAACAAAAAAAGGCCCATTTATGTGATTTTAGCGTTTTTTTTTTATTTTTTAAGAAAAAATCCAGATCCAAAACACAAAACCCAGAACCCAAAACACGGAAGGGTGGTTTTGGCAAAACCAATCCAGATCCAAAACACGAAGAAAGATCCAGATCCAAAACCAAAACACAAAACACGAAAAGTGTCCGGTGCACACCCCTACTTTCGATGTACTCGATTAAACAAATAAATAGCGGAGATGACGTAGGATGCGAGCGGCCAGGGGGCGTCTTTACAAAATAGCGAGCGCATGTTTCGTTCGCTCATTCAGACATAGAGGCGTCAACAGACCGCAAAGAGCGAGCGCTCAATTTAAATAGCCGGCCCCTTTTTCTGAATGAGCCAGCGCAAATAGCGTCCGGCTCTGAATCAGGCCCAGAGTCCTTTAAAAGGACTAACTCTGGATTTAATATGAACTTGTATGAGTTTAAAGGCTCCCATACACGGTGCGATATAGCAGCCGATCCGACGGATTGCTGTTATGTCATTCCATGTGTGGGTATGATATCGGCCAGTGCGCGCTCCCGTGGGATCGTACATTGCTCCTCCAGATCTTTCTGGATGTTCAGTTGATCTGGGGGAGCGATGTATGATCGCATGCAGCGCTATGCGGGTGGGGGAGTGGGGTGCCGACATATCGGGTGGTCGGCCACCCGATTGATCCCAATATGTCGGCCATTGGATCGGCCGTCGCATCGCAAGGTGCATATTGCACTGTATATGGGGGTCTTCAAAGTTTGACATTGGCTCAGACTGTGAGGTTAAAATGGTACTTTTTTGTAGCTTTGACACAGGTTTTTGGCAGACTGCCAATCTCCACTGGAGCCAGCCCTGGAACCTGTGTAATTTAAGAGTGTCTCTATTTTTAGGGATTGTGTGACAGTGTGTGGCCCTATGCAAAACCTAATCCTTGTCAAACTACACCAACCTGTCAAATTTGGTGGCGCTAGGTCCAAAACTCTGGCCGTGCATAAAGGACAAACAGACGGACAGACAGACACACACGCTTTCTCGCTTACTATAGAGAATAGATATCTAAAATGTTCAGTTTAAAAGAAGAACTGCTGTACAGTGGAAACATAGCAATCTAATGTGTTAACTTAATGTCTACTTTGCTTTCAACAAAGCGCAACTGATTGCTTGAATTCTAATCCTAGCAGCAATTGCAAACACTTATGTTTCACAATATGTTAAATGAAACGGTTGGAAATGACAGATTTAATGACGCTCCTGGAGAATCGTCATCACCACCTGCATTAATTCACAGCGCTGAATGGCATGATAACGATAACACAGTTAACCGTCTCGTGTCTCACAATAGAGGAAAGCTATTTGTATGAAATCATGGGAAATAGATGCCACTTTGCTGAGATGTAGCCTGCTAGGAGACATCAATTCCCTGAAGTAGAGTACATATGCCTTCTACGCATAAGCATTGAGGCCTGATGCAAAATTTCCTGCAAATTGGGTGTGATTTTATACTCAAAAAAGCTGCAGTGGAATCCCGACCCAGGACTAAAGATAGGCGCCAAAATCCCGACGCCTATCCTTAGCCCCACGCCGAAATCATGAGAGCCGGCATCCCAAACGAAGGTAAGCGGGGAGTGGGTAGCGTTACCCATGTGGGGGGTTAGGTATAGCCACCCTCAGGGGGACTTAGGGTTAGGCCCCCCCCGGGAGTGTTAGGGTTAGGCTACGGGGAGGGATGGGGGGTTAGGCACCCCCGGGGGGTAGTTAAGGTTTGGCACACCGCTGGGAGGGTTATTTTTAGGGTGTGGGAGGGGGGGTTAGGTTTAGGCACCCCCAGGGGATCTTAGGGTTAGGCACCACCCCGGGAGTTTTAGGGTTAGGTACCACCAAGGTTAGGGTTAGGAGGGGGACAGGGGAGGGTTACCCTACTTACCATCTCCTGTCTGGATCTTGAACCTTCAGGCTTCCAGCGTCAGTATGAGAACCTTTCATACCGATTCCGTAAAGATTATGGTATTTCTGCCTATATACGTTGAAAGATGCAGGTCGTCACCAGTAGCAATGCTCCCGCGTTATGCCAAGCACACATCACATACGGTACACTTACTGTAATGTTTTTAACCATTTTATTTTGCTTGCAAAATACGCATTCACCATTAGACTTCAGTAAAACTTCAAAAGCTTCTCTAATACAGCAGAAACAACTCCACTAATGTATAGGAAAGAAATCCGCTCAGTGCGAGCTGAGAATTCACAAGCAGCCAATCACAAGCGGTTCTCTTGGGCTGGTGGCCCTGTCTGTACTCTGCTTACTGTACGTTAGAATGGCCCTTCACTCCGCCATCCTGCCTCACCGGTCGTAGGGTGAGAATAAGTGGTGCAAAGGTCTGTCTACGAGGTGTGGCTATTAAATAATGAGACCGATGCTATAATTTATGTTCAATTATAATAAGTACATTTTAACTCCATTCCCCTTCTATGCACGCCCCTTCTGCATCCACAAACCACTGCATTCTATTTTGCCATCTGTCAGCTCTCATCAACAGCTCAGTCGTTTTCTTCTTTACCTCAGTAACTGATGCAAAATGGGTCCCCTTGAGCACAGATTTGAAAGAAGTCACACGGTGCTAGGTCTGGCGAGTATGGAGGATGTTCTAGAACTGCAATCTGTTTCGCGCCCAAAAACTGCTTCACAGAGCTGTGTGGGCTGGTGCGTTGTCCTGATGGAGGATGACGTTTTGTTCAGTTTAACTAAAAATTTTAGGTAAACACGTTTGAACTAAGCATTTTTACAACGCACGGGAAAAACACAACTTCTTAGAACGCTAGTCAGAACAAACTCTGACCAAATGGTGTTGGTGGCGGAGCATAGCCTCGCCACCAACACCAGCGAAGTCCCGCCTCCAGGTTCTGATTGGCTCACAGGCCAGCCAGTCAAATTACAGGGATGACCATCAGTTGGTGAAACCATCAGTGGACATCCATTGCATAGTTGGTAACCATCGATGGTCATTTACTCTATTGCTATCAATTGTAACCACACCAATGGCCATCCCTAAACTGTAGTAAAAAGTTCCCCAACTTGAGGAGTGTGAGGGTCATGGTCACACCCCCACAGCCACGCCTCTCATAGCATGCCCCACATAGCCACGCCTTCCAACACAGTCGCTCACCTCTTCCTTGGGGCATACAGATGACATGGCGACATTGGATTGGAGGGTCATCACTGCCTGTACCACCCCATCCAGGGCCATAACTAGGGTTGTGCGGTCGATGCTGTCGCACAGAGCACAGGTGCCCTGTTGGCGGAACTGGCCACCACCACCATGGAACTGTAAGTGAGTGCCCTCACTGCCTAGAGCCCACTGCAGTGCATATTAGTAGCGGTGCGCCTAGCCCCTTCACTGCCAGGTGCACCGCTTTTAGTATATATTGGAGCGGGTGGTGCCGGTGACCGTATCCTGCAGAAGAGCTGCCGGCTCAGGCGCGCTCCTCCTAAATGGTGTCCCATCGGCTGGCTCCTAAGGAGGGGCTTCTCTGGGTCCTCGCAGTCCAGGCCTTCTCCTAGTGTCCCGACGTCCTCATCAGTGGCAACGGCAGCAATCCTGGGCAGGTCCGGTCAGCAGCGCACTCCTCCGCATCACTCCCCAGCAGTGTCCTCTTCAGCGGCAGCACCCTCCCAACAAGTGGATGTCTCCCAGCGTAAGCCATCCGGCTCTCCTTTTCTGGGGCTGTCTTCTCTGTTGCCTGAGCTGTCCAGCGGTCCTCTCACTGGGGCTTACAGTTCTCTTCATCCAATACTCGGCAATGTCATACACGGCGGTCCAGTTCTTGCTCCAGCCCGGCAGCCTTCAATATGCAGCAGCCCATCACAGCAGGCATCAGTGGGGCAACTCCCCAGCTCCAGTGGTCCTCCAGCTAGCAGGCAAGCTCCTCCTCTAGATGGCCAGTCACACCAGGTCCACGGAGTAGCAGGGGTCTGGGTCCCAGTCAGAATTGACTCTATAGCAGCACGGGGTTTCCTCACAGCAAGGGAGAGGTAGACAACTGGACTCTGGGACTTTGCAGCAGGACAAGTACCCCCGACGGTAAGTCCCTCTAGAGAGCAGATGCGGAGTCTGCAGTGGTATTCCCACTGGGGTAATTGGGCGCTCAACTCTGCTGTCCAGCAATCATCCTCCTAACTTCAGTGGGGCCTCCTCTTAAGCTCTCACCTCTAACTTTAGCCACCTCCTGTATCATTGGTAAGGGGCCCCTACTATAAACCCACCCCTTGGGCCCTCTGCCACACAACCCAGGGCAGCCAATCAAAAGGGACCACTTTAAGGGGGCTTCTTGGTTACTAGCCAGCTATCAAATCTTTTTCCTGGGCTGCGCAGGCTCAGAAGTCCCAGGGAGGAAGTGAGAGGTCAATTGCCAATACTGTGGCATAATGTGCATTGACACTACTGTGTGACATAATGTGTATAAAGGGCTCTACTGTGTGGCACAATGTGTAAGGGGCGTTACTGCATAGCATAATGTGTATAAGCGGCTCTACTGTGTGGCATAACATGAATATGGGACACTACTGTGCGGTGTCATGTGAAAAAGGTTGCACTACTGTAAAACGTAATTTTAATTGGGGGTACTATTGTGGGATCATGCCCCTTTTTTGGGCGCGTGCTGTCCTTATTTAAAATTTGGGCAGGGGGAGCACCAATGCTTTTTCTGGCACAGAGCAGCATCAAGTTACGCCTTTGACCCCAACCACAGGTATGATGCTGGGAGTCTGATGGGTAAATTTACTAAGAATCGAGATAGGTTGAGATGACCAACTCGGGTGATTTATTGATTTTTTTCCCTGCTTGCAAATTTACTAGAGGCAAAGTTGGGTGAGTTAAAAAGAGATTTCTCTCATCTCACTCGTAAAACTCGGGTGAGATAGCAATCTCAAATCAAATCACCATTGGGCCAGATCGGAAGTACTTTTCACCTAAAACATACATCTCTCAAATTTACCAAAAATCAGGATGACAAGCTCGGGTGAGATAGGAGCAAACTCTCTGTCAAAATCACTTTTCAAACTCTCAACCCCCTGAGCTGCGAGATGGTCAGAAACATACACAAATCATTGTGATTTGTGTATGTTTCTTTCTGTATGGAAAAAATAGGGATAATTTGTAAAAAAAAAAGACGTGAGGTCCCCCCTCCCAAAACACTAACCAGCCTCGGGCTTGCCAGCCTGTCCAGGTTCTTAACATTACAGGGAAAAAAATGTGTAGGGATCCCCTGTAATGTAAGAACCAGCACAAGGCAGCAGGGACAGAGCTGGTTTTAAATATACGGACAAAGAAAATGACGTGAGTTCCACCATATATTTAAAACCAGCCCTGGACCCTTTTGTAACGGGAGACTGATGCCACAGCCAGGGGTGCCCTTTTACCGGGCCCCCCAGCCGCAGCATCAGCCCTGACCGTTAGTCAGCCCAGGCCACGGATCCCTGGGGAGTTAGCGTTGGAGTTGGGAGATTTTCAGAGAGAAAACTCTGCAATCTCGGGTGAGTAATCTCCTGCAAAACTAGTTACTCGGGAGAGATATCTTGTTCTGCTTCACCATCAGCAAGCTCGTTTAGCCTGAAATCGCCTGTTGGTAAATTTGGTAAATTAAAAGGAATTAAATCATCCAAATTTTGGCGAATTCCAGCGAGATAAAGTTACCCCTGACTATACCGTTATAGTGAGAGGAGATACTGGTTGTCTATGTCGTGGGGGTGCTTCGAGCTTGCAGCCTCTGACCGGGGTGGGAATCAGGGGTGTTGTCACACACCCCTTGCCCTGAGCCTACCCACGCCTGTAGAGAAGAATGAATTGACACACCACAGTCCCAACTCTATTTAAAGACTATAAATTCCATGAGAAGGAACTTTGCATATCTGAAATGACCAGTGTGCAGCAAAGTTTGATTTGCGCAGATAATTTTGCTGGAACTCATCTCTAGTTAGAATATCTGTGCACAAAACATATGCAGAAAAAGGCCTATCAGATGAACGAAAGGGACCAAATTTTCGCACACAATAGCTTATTTTGGGGTAGATGTACTAAGCCTTGGAAAGAGATAAAGTGGAGAGAGAACAAGTACCAACCAATCAGCTCCTAATTGTCATTTTTCAAATACAGTCTGTAAGATGACAGGAGCTGATTGGTTGGTACTTTATCTGTCTCGAAGGTTTAATACATGTCCCGCTTTGAATTACAAAATCTAAACTTTCAGTGAAAGCATGAACAATAAAACAGTAAGAGCGTCACTGGTGACATCCAGCCGCCACCTGGGGACGTCTTTTCAACCCTTTCCTTTCATATCACTTTGTCGCAGCGGGGCTTGAATGGTGCCGTGATAGAAGCGAGAGCACAATTCAGCATTTGGATATAATGTGACTTTGTGAAATGATTGCAGCTTTTTATATCTGATGATAAGCATTCATTATCTTCATTCCGAGCTGGAAGCGAGTAACTCGGGTGTGACCCCCAGTACGGGTGATCTCTATCTAGTATTATAATGATCATTAGTGTATCCTAGGAAGTCTTACAATTTATATAAAAAAATATATATATATATCAGAAACCATTGTGTCTTTGTTACATGGTAATATAATGAAGATGACTTATAATTTGAAGTGTAAAATGTACATTTAAAATACACTCATTCTGATCCGGATGCAGAGTGACCGTGTTTGCGCGCTGCCATAGAAGCCTGATTCTCTACCTTGCGAGGATCACTGCAGTGTCAAGGGAGAAGCCGGTGCACCTACTGTTTTTCCGTTTACAGCCGAAACGGTTATCATCAGTTCTTGCTCCAGCCTCCGTCTGATCCAGGTTTCCCTTTCCCGTACACACCACGCAGAATTGCACGGGAACCCTAGCTACCCGCCAGTGACACTCCCACGACACCCCCATAAGATGGAACAGTTCAGTGCGATTGGGCCTTCCAGTGCCCACCCCAAAACACCCATTTCACGCAAAGAGAGATCTAGCCAAGATCCATCCGAAAGATGCGTAAATTTGCTTCCGCGCATGCGCTGTATGCTGAAACTCACTATTTGTGTCGGTGAAAAGGGATGGAGGTGCGAACGCAGGCGTGCCTGAGCATCTCAACGCCGTTTCAGAGGCGTGCATAATTAAGATGCAGCGTCATAGTAAACGTCACCTGGCTGGATTGTACACTGAAGTGATCGCAGTGCTTGTGGTAGGGTATGGTCAACCACAAGCGCTGCATTCGCTTCCGATGATACCTGATGGTACCGATGGTTGCATAAACATCCTTAAAAACATGACGTGCGCAAGTGGGCGTCTTAAGACAGGCTGGTGGGCATCTGCATACACAGAGCGATCGCACGCCAATGCATTGCCGTGCAATTACCTGCCTTGCTGTTAGTTAGCCGGATTTGCATACGCACCTAGCAAGCGGGTCTGAATTGAGCCCTCAGTTCTCACCATTCCAAGATGACCACAACAGTCTTTGCCTTCTTCCAAGAAAGATCCTTGTTTTTTTCATGTCTCCAATATGAATAAATGCTGTATTTGATATTACCTTGGAGTGGTGAGCACTTACACAGGTTCTATACCGTATGTTTGCTATGCAGCTAGTATACCAGAGGGAAGTTCTTAAAGTGGGGTGGTATACCGCGGTATGGAAGTATGATATACCTCCAGCTCCAGGCACCTCTGCCTGTGCCGCTGCAGTAATCAGCAGGGCACAGGCATATATGGGATTCTGGGAACCAGCAGCCGCTGTTGCTGAATCTTCCTGCAACAGTGGCTGATGCAATAAAAGTTTTTTGTTTATTGTGCCGCATCACACCACTGAAAGGCAGAGGAGCCACAGTGCAAAGAGGTTGAGGAGCAGACAGAAAACACAGAAGAAGTAGGTGTCTGGGCTAGAGCTGGACAGATGCACAGACTGGAGTTGGAGAAACACTAGGGACTGGAGAGGCACTGCTGGAGAGACTGAAGTAGGCTGAAGGTGGAGAGACACTGGGGGATGCAGCTGGAGAGACAGTGGGGGACTGCAGCTGGAGAGACACTGGGGTGATGGAGATACAGAAACGAGCTGGATAAACAGGGTGCTAGAGACACAGAAGGGGCTATTTCTGAAGAGACAGGGTTTCGGGTGAAAGGTCAACAGTAAAAAGGTCGACAAGCAATAGGTCGACACCAGATGGTTGGCAGTCAATAGGTCGACCTGGACAATAGGTCGACAGGTACAAAAGGTCGTCACACAAAAGGATGTTATGGGTTTAGGTCGACAGGTACAAAAGGTTGACATAGGAATGGTTGACATATGTTTTTTTTGTTGTTAGGGTTAGGCATTAACTGAGGGTTAGAATTAGGCACTAGGATGGATGGTTAGGGTTATTCACTTACCCCAATGGTTACGGTTAGGCACTAGGAGGAACAGTTAGGGTTAGGCACCAAGGGGAAGGTTAGGGTGAAGATTAGGGTTAGAACAAAACATGTCGACCATTTTTGAGTCGATCATGCCCATGACTTTTTGACCATGTTGTCTTCTTGTACCTGTTACCCAACACCCATGGCAACCTTTTGTCCCAGTCGACTAATTGACTGTCTATAATTTGGTGTCAACCTTTTTATTGTCGGTCTAATAACCGCACATGGAGTGACACTGGTGGGTTGTAACTAGAGAGACACAGGAAAATGAGGCTGGAGAGACACAACAGGGAAGATTACTGGGGGGAAGTGGCTGGAGAATATCCACCAATGGCAGAATTAGAAGGAAAAGGCTCAGGGACAGTAATCTTCATTAAGGCGCCAATTTTAAAGAAACATTACTAATACAAATGGTACCACAATAGCAAATAGTGGGCCTGATTCAGACCCGGACGCTATTTCTAAAAAAGGGGCAGGCTATTTAAATTGAGAGTTCGCTCTTTGCGGTTTGTTGACGCCTCTATGTCTGAGCGAGCGAGCGAACGAAAAATGCGCTCGCTATTTTGTAAAGATGCCCCTTTGCCGTTCGCATCACACGTCATCTCCGGTATTTATTAGATTAATCGGGAACATCGAAAGGCATCTGAACTGCTCGCAGTGCTTGTGGTAGCTTTTTCCTACCGCAATCACTGTGAGCAGTTCAGGCTAAAAGACAACCAAGTGACGTGGTCGATGACGCTCCTTTACTAATTATGCACTCCCATTAAACGCCCTTTTGACCGTTAGGCACGCCTGCGTTCGGATCTCCACTCCCCCGTTCTCAAGCACCTTCCCCTGTTACCACCCACAAACGGTACATTCTGTCAATCAAATTAGCAGCCCCTCGCTGTTTTGCGAGCGCACGATTTCCGACCACAATGACTGGTTTGTGCATGCGCATTACAACCCATACGCATGCGCAGTTGTGCGAACATCGCTCAGAGCGAACGAGCGGCCACTTACGAGCGGCTCTGAATCAGGCCCAAAGTTTAGTAATATAAAATTGTTTGATCAGGGAAGTTCACATTTTGCCCTGCACCAAAACTTTTGTTACTATGTATTATCTGATTGAGCCTCTGCTGTATGATGATGACATTGGTTATATTCCTATGCAAACAGGTGTCTTCTGGACCATGTGATCTCCTATGTGAATAGTAAGTACCGACTGAAGTCACCATCTGTCCAGGGAGGAACAATTTTTTTAGAAGTTCCCCATTGCAAACAAACCCCATATAGGTAAGGAAGACTCTTAAGCGATTGACCTGTACCTACCAGGGACCTGGGGATTAATCTCATATTATCAAAATCCCAAAAGCGTCTGGGGGCCTTAAGCGTCACCCGGTCATTCTATTCAAATTTCCATACCCTCACTTCTAAATTTCCACTTTGAGCACTGCCGTAGGGACAAAAAATTTAAACCTATCCCACTACTTATGAACAAAGGAAGTCTTTAGGCTCTCTCCTAATAATTTATACTCATGGAAGTCTGTATTCCTAATGTGAATACTCACTATAATCTTGAAATACAGTACTGTAGCTATTATTTTATACATATACTGTATATGTGTTAAAGTAGCAAATCTAAATAGTAAATTTTGGTTCCCAGTGATGACTGCTGAGTGGACTCTGCTGGAGCACCCTGAAGGACCCAGTCCAGGAGCTCTTGATAGGTTTGAGAAAACCCTGAAGAAGCATTTAGTCTTGGAGGCTATGCCGGGTTTACATTGTACTGAGGCAAAATTGGATGAACTTGGAAAAAGCACTGTCTCCTGGGTTTCCCTTGAGACCAAGCGTCACAATGGAGTTCATCGACAATGGAGTTCATCGAGCTTCAGATGCCATGCTGTGCCCTTATGTACTGGCTCTAACCTCCCTGTAGTAATCTCCAGGGAGTAATCCAATGAGCACCATTAAAGATCCTGCTTATCCCTGTGAGGCGCCTGTCCCTGCTGTACTCCTATAACTAACAATGTAAAGGTTGCAAGTGAATGCATCTTTCGGCTGTCCAGCGTTGAAACGTCCTGTGTCAGCGTTATTCCACCTGTGCCCCAGCCATCCCGATTCTCAATAAGTGGAAGTCATATAATTTCCAAGAATTTTGAGCAACTCCATGTCACACATCAGGGTCCAGGTCATACGTGCACGCAGGGGGAGGGGGAGGGTCTGAGTACCTAGGAACCCCCCTGTCCGCCACACCATCGCTGTGCTGCTGAACGATATATATATACATACTTGCCGACAATCAGCTCCAGCCTTCCGGGAGGGAGCTGATTGTCGGCTAATAGCAGGGGGCGGGGCTGGTCATTGGGGGTGGAGCCGAGGGTGGGGGCGGCCATTTGGTGGCACACTGGGGGCGGGGACGCACGATCGCGTCATCGTGACTCCGTCCCCTCTTCACAATGCTGTTATTTTCAGCATTGTGAAGCAGGGGGCGGGGCCACGATGACGCGATTCTGCGCGAATCGCGTCACCGGGCCCCCCGGTGCGGGGGTTTCCGTTTTTTTCAGTGGGGAGGGTAGGCAAGCCTGTATATATATATATGTTTTTTTTGGAAAGAGAAGGAGCACTGGAGTTCAGGCATTTGTGCCTGCTCTTACACTGGCTGGGCTGACTGAATGTAGGGGGTAGCAGGAAGTTCCCGTGGTGCATTGGGAGAGGCTAAGCTACCGCCAGGTGTCTCACTGACTGTATTCCCGGTGCTTTCCCCTGGAGCCGCAGGTGTGTCTATCACATATGGGGGGTGTCAGCGGTGAGGGGTCGTGTGTGTGTCTGTGTGTAGTCTTTGTCAGTGTGTGTGTCTGTGTGTAGTCATTGTCAGTGTGTGTGTGTCTGTGTGTAGTCTGTCAGTGTGTGTGTGTGTGTGTATCTGTTTGTGTCAGTGTGTGTAATAGTATAATACAGATGCGCCCATGTTCATTGTGGCTGATCACGGCAGAAACGTGCCTGCGAATCGTGCTATGCGCCACGCTATGCTATGGTGCATCCCCGATCACGGGAGTGTGTCTCCATTCAGTCCTTTGGAGACGCAAAAGTGTGTCCCCGATCGCGGGAGTGTCTCTCCCATTATATCCTATGGAGAAGCGAATGCACGTCTCCGATCGCGGGAGTCCGTCTCGCACCACGCATAGCGTGATTCGCTGCGCTATGGACAACTATGTAGCTGGGCAGATCTGTATCTACTGTATATATATATATATATATATATATATAATATTTATTGTTAGAATTTTTTTTTTCATTGGTTCTGTAACCCAAGTATTTGGAAACCCCCCTTTCAAAATCCTGCGTTTGCCACTGCAGATCCCCGTTACTGGGTCTGGCAGTGTCACTGTCACCTTACTGCCATCGGTGTCCCTGTTGGATGTCTGGGGAATTCCTGAGACCTGTGGTAACTTATCTGCCATTTCTGCTGTTCTGCCATTTTATGACTGTATCACATGATCCATTCTGTCTAACCCGCTCCCAGCACTCTGGTCACATGTCTCACCCAGCCTATCAGCACTCAAGGTGCCCTATTTAAACCAGGAACTGCTGACAGCGCATTGCCAGTACAAAATCTCTCTCTGCGGATCAGTACCCTGGCTCCTGGTTCAGTATCTGCTCCAGAATTGTGTCACAGCATTCTGATCCATTGTTATCCAGACAAGCATTTTATCTCAGTGTGTTCCCGGGCACCTGCACCAGTAATTACTTCCCAAGCATTCTGCCTCCGTGTGTTCCAGCACATCTGCTGCAGCATTTCTCTCCAATATAATCCAGCAAACCTGTTCAAGTATTACCACTCGTATACCACTGCAACCTGATTCACTTGTGCTCCTGGCACCCAGTTCCCGTATAAGTGCAGTGAGCTCCAAGAAATCCTACTTACTGCTCAGGCCTGCCAAGAGCCACAGTAAAAAAAGGGGATGTGGTCTAATCGTGGGAGGCATAGCCACGCCCCCTTAGGTTAAAAAAATTTTTTTTTGCAGCGCTGTGCGCTGGCCAGGGGTCGCAGTGAGCCCCTCAGCCTGGCGCATAACCAGTGGGGGGCGCGATCAGCTTGATGTAGTCCCACAAAAGCTGAAGGGCCCGAGTTTTACACCACTGCTCTAATTGGTGGTTTCACCATTTGTAACCTTTGCTTTGCATATTCTTAAATCTTCATGATGAAGCTCTCAATTGGAAATGCGCCTACCAGCTGGAGGAACTCTCACAAAAATGTATGTTTATTTTTAAATCAGTAGAATGACTTTAAAGGGCATATTCAATTGTCTGCAAGATTTTAACTGCAAAAAACCTCACGAACTGCGTATTCCTGGTACCCAAGGTATCCAATTAAAAAAAATTCAAGGGGGGTTTTCTGCTTAGAAAACCCCACCGGGCGAGAAACAAACAAAAAAATAAGATACTTACCAGTCCGGTGGTCTCCGCAGCTCCCGGTCATATCCTCTCCATCTTTGCACTGGGGAGGGAGCTGCTGGGAGGCGAGGGGGCTGCTGGGAGATGTAGTTCTCCCTCCTGCTGCCTCCAGGGGGGCTCACACACATGGGATGGGGGGGTCACACAGACACTAACACACATTGACACATACTACACACGCTCACACACACATACTTACACACACTCACATATACTTACACACATTGCTGCTGCAGAAGACCAGATCCTGACGCTGGTGGAAGAAGACACCGAAGGTGAGTAGTTACTGACTAATTAAGCTAATTGGGGCACTATCCCTAATTAGTAATTAGGGGGAGTGCCGCCGGGGTCCCAGAGCAATTCCTGACCATTTTCCGCAAAAATATGGATTTTAGGAAAAATTGGCCGTGGTCTGGGGTTGCGTAAAAAACATTTCCCGCCACTATAACAATGAAAAACCCCACACTTAACTGAATATGCCTCTAAATGTGCATAGTGGATTACAAACAACATTATGCATATTATAAAATTGGTACACACAGAATAATCTTGATTTGCCGGTGGATACACATTCACAAATTATAATGATAGCACCAAAAAAAGCCCACACTTATAAAATATTTTTTTCTAACTTTTTGATAAACTTTACTTGCCAATAGTAAGTTTCAATTTAATGTACTCTATATTTAAGTCCTGTATGTATGTGTATCTATCTATCTATCTATCTATCTATCTATCTATCTATCTATCTATCTATCTATCTATCTATCTATCTATCTATCTATCTATCTATCTATCTATCTCATATCTATCTATCTATCTCATATCTATCTATCTATCTAATATCTATCTATCTATCTATCTATCTATCTATCTATCTATCTCATATCTATCTATCTCATATCTATCTATCTATCTATCTATCTATCTATCTATCTATCTATCTATCTCATATCTATCTATCTATCTAGATTCGCACTCCACTCACATAATCAAAGCTAATTAGAAAACATGAATACTCTATGAAGGAGTAACAATTCCATGGGTGTCCAAAAGAGGAATCACAACTAAGTGTTCCACGAAATCCTTTCATTTAACCCATACGGTGCTGCTGTATTCTATCGGTAGATCCAGGATGCTTCTAATCTGATCAGCATAGCCAAACGATCTCCTCCACGTATTGGCACTGGGACTTGATCAATGATTTTATAACAGGGTGATGTTAATTGGTGGCCCTGATCACGGAAATGGGATGCCACAGGTTGATCCATGGGTTAACCTTCAATAGCTGCTTTAATTGTAGATCGATGTAACGCCATGCATTCTTTAAAAGCCCTGGAAGTAATTCCTAGACCAAAATTCAACTGTTATTGGACGATTTGGTCCGCTGCCCGATTTATGTTGGTACAAATCATGATGTAACATTGCGTGCGCACACACCCAGTGTGCGCACGTATCCACACATTCGCACAACACTAAATAGTGAATAATATACAACACTCTAAGGTTTAATACATAGTAAGTAGATCATGTTTGGTGCCATTGTGATCCGTTGTATATTTGCAGATCTCCGGTACTATCAGTGGGGAAATCGCTACAAGCATCTGCAAGTTATGAACTATAGGGAATTAGGTGATAGAATGTACAATGTATGAAGTGTTCATTGCTTAGTTATCAGCAGGAAAAGTACACAAAGAGCCACTGGGAGGCTGAACTTCTCAAGTACAAACAGACCAATGAACTATGTCGTAACAGAAGACCAAAGAAGAAGAACCAATGAAACAATACCAGCTCATGTCCATTGTTTTGCCAATTCCTGAAAGAGTATATATGTGCGCTCTCTGACCCCAGTCTTGAGTCTTCTTGCTGTGCTGTTGACGGAGGTTTCTTGCTGATGCCGGTATCTGGGACCAGAGCGCGTGCGTATATAACAACTGTACCTTGGGTCCGTTTGATTTATTTGCGCTAATTGTCTTTAGATCACAGCGTGTAACTATCTGTACTTTTCTTGAATAATAACTTTTGTGCGTTGGACCACAAGTGCCAAAGTTTGAGAGCATTTATTGGGGTGTGTGACTGGTCATAGCGCTACTTAGTGCCATCTATGTTTAGAGGTTTATAGGCAGGATTGTCTAGAGGTTTATAGGCAGGATTGTACCAAGGTTTAATCAGGATATAACATAAAGTACACCACAAACCTTGTGTTACATGAAACGACATGGCGAATAGTGTATTCTTTACCGGAATGGGGATGATGGAATGAATGGCCAACATACAGTATAGCTGCATGTGACACAGGAAGGACAACGGTAACAGCCAGGTTTCTTAGTGATTAAATTTTTTAAGCCACTAGCAGGAAAAGGCCGCCGACCGCAGGGGCTAATGGGGGGGATCCGATCGGATCCCTCCCAAGGGAGAGCGCCCCGATAAGAAGCCCATATACTTCTATAGGGTAACGCCACCTGAAGATGGCGTTACCCATCGGGGAATGCGGTAAACAGCATTTTCGGGGGTTTTATCGCATTTTTATATTTAGTACATCCTGCCCAAAGTCACTGCTGATAGTGGACAGAAAGAGCTTCCTGGCAAGTAATATATATATAGGGATTAGGGGTGTGCACCGGCCACTTTTCGTGTTTTGTGTTTTGGTTTTGGATCTGGATCTTTCTTCGTGTTTTGGATCTGGATTGGTTTTGCCAAAACCACCCTTCCGTGTTTTGGGTTCTGGGTTTTGTGTTTTGGATCTGTATTTTTTTTAAAAAAAGCATAAAAACAGCTAAAATCACAGAATTTGTTGGTTTCTCTGCTCCTATGCTATTATTAACCTCAATAACCTTAATTTCCACTCATTTCCAGTCTATTCTGAACACCTCACACCTCACAATAGTGTTTTCATGTCCAAAAGGTTGCACCGAGGTAGCTGGATGACTATGCTAAGCGACACGAGTGGGCGGCACAAACACGTGACCCATCTAGGAGTGACACTGCAGTGGCAGACAGGATGGCAGTTAGAAAAACTAGGCCCCAAACTGTACATAATGCAAAGAAAAAAAAGAAGTGCAAGATGGAATTGTCCTTGGGCCCTCCCACCCACCCTTATGTTGTATAAACAGGACATGCACACTTTAACAAATCAATCATTTCAGCGCCAGGGTCTGCCACACAACTGTGGCTGAAATGATTGGTTCGTTTGGGCCCCCACAAAACAAGCTGGCAATTAATGTGTCCCTGCACAAACTGGCTCTACGGAGGCAAGATGTCATCCTCATCCTCCTCATCCACCGATTCCTCACCCTCTTCAGTGTGTACATCCTCATCCTCACAGAGTATTAATTCGTCCCTGCTGGAACCACAGGTCCCTCTGTACGTTCTGGAGGCTGGTCTCCCTGGAAGAGTTGATAATTCATTTTATGAACATCATCTTCTCCACATTTTGTGGAAGCAACCTCCTACGCCTTTCGCTGACAAGGTTCCCGGCTGCACTAAACACTCTTTCGGAGTACACACTGGAGGGGGGGCAACTCAGGTAAAATAGAGCCAGTTTGTACAGGGACCTCCAAATTGCTTCTTTTTCCTGCCAGTACAGGTACGGACTGTCTGACATGCCTACTTGGATGCTGTCACCGATGTAATCCTTTAACAGACAGACGCACGCTTGTCGCTGCTGCTTTGAGGATTCAAGTGCGGCTACAGCCCACACAATTCACAAAGACAGAAAAAAAAAAAGAATATTTTTATTGTTTGTGGAGCACACTTTGAGGGTTACACCACCCTTTAACAGACAGACGCACGCTTGTCGCTGCTGCTTTGAGGATGCAAGTGCGGCTACAGCCCACACAATTCACAAAGACAGAAAAAAGAAGAAGAATATTTTAATTGTTTGTGTAGAACACTTTGAGGTGTCACCACCCTTTAACAGACAGACGCACGCTTGTCGCTGCTGCTTTAAGGATGCAGGTGCGGCTACAGCCCACACATTTCACAAAGACCGAAAAAAAAAGAACAATATTTTAATTGTTTGTGTAGAACACTTTGAGGTGTCACCACCCTTTAACAGACAGACGCACGCTTGTCGCTGCTGCTTTAAGGATGCAGGTGCGGCTACAGCCCACACAATTCACATAGACAGAAAAAAAAGAACAATATTTTAATTGTTTCTGTAGCACACTTTGAGGGTGTCACCACCCTTTAACAGACAGACGCACGCTTGTCGCTGCTGCTTTGAGGATGCAAGTGTGGCTACATCGCACACAAGTCACAAACACATTAAAAAAATAGTTTTTTATTTTTTGGAGCACTTTGAGAGTTACACCACCCTTTAACAGACAGACGCACGCTTGTCGCTGCTGCTTTAAGGATGCAGGTGCGGCTACAGCCCACACATTTCACAAAGACCGAAAAAAAAAAGAACAATATTTTAATTGTTTGTGTAGAACACTTTGAGGTGTCACCACCCTTTAACAGACAGATGCACGCTTGTCGCTGCTGCTTTAAGGATGCAGGTGCGGCTACAGCCCACACATTTCACAAAGACCAAAAAAAAAAGAACAATATTTTAATTGTTTGTGTAGCACACTTTGAGGGTGTCACCACCCTTTAACAGACAGACGCACGCTTGTCGCTGCTGCTTTAAGGATGCAGGTGCGGCTACAGCCCACACAATTCACAAAGACAGAAAAAAGAACAATATTTTAATTGTTTGTGTAGCACACTTTGAGGGTGTCACCACCCTTTAACAGACAGACGCACGCTTGTCGCTGCTGCTTTAAGGATGCAGGTGCGGCTACAGCCCACACAATTCACAAAGACAGAAAAAAGAACAATATTTTAATTGTTTGTGTAGCACACTTTGAGGGTGTCACCACCCTTTAACAGACAGACGCACGCTTGTCGCTGCTGCTTTGAGGATGCAGGTGGAATCTAGACGGGATTTGGAACCGAGGACACACTACCTCCATCAATTGTCTAAATCCCACTGCACTAATGTCGGATACCGGACGCACGTCTAACACCAACATAGCAGTCAAGGCCTCAGTTATACGTTTTGCTTCAGGATGACTGCTGTCGTACTTCATCCTCATCGCTAGGGACTGTTGGAGGGTCAATTGTTTAGTAAAAGTAGTGATGTTCCTACTTCCTCTCTGGGATGATGAACAACTCCCAGCAGCAGCAACAGCACTAGGAGGAAGAGGTTCTTGATCTTTCCCTATTTTATTTTTATCGGAGAAAGTTTGGTCCTCCATTTATGTTATATTGATATATATACGTGCGGCTAAAGCGCACACAAACACAGAAAATATTATTTTATTTTTGCTGGAGAGTAGTGCACTTTGTGGGTTACACCACCCTTTAAGAAATGAGCCAGCCGGCTCTTTACTTATGGGACACAGGCGCACGCTTGGCGCTGCTCCTTTGTTGATGCACGTGCAGCCACAGTGCACACAATTCACAAACACAGAAAATAATTTTTTTTTTGGTTTGGACTGGAGTGTACTTTCGGGGGTTACAGCACCCTTAACGGTCAAGCCAGCCGGCCCTTTACTTATGACACAGGCACACGCTTGGCACTACTTTGTTGATGCACGTGCGGCTACTGCGCACACAATTCACAAACACAGAAAATAATTTTTTTTTAGGTTTGGACTGGAGTGTACTTTCGGGGGTTACAGCACCCTTAACGGTCAAGCCAGCCGGCCCTTTACTTATGACACAGGCGCACGCTTGGCACTACTTTGTTGATGCACGTGCGGCTACTGCGCACACAATTCACAAACACAGAAAATAATTTTTTTTTGGTTTGGACTGGAGTGTACTTTCGGGGGTTACAGCACCCTTTAACGGTCAAGCCAGCCGGCCCTTTACTTATGACACAGGCGCACGCTTGGCACTACTTTGTTGATGCACGTGCGGCTACTGCGCACACAATTCACAAACACAGAAAATAAATTTTTTTTTGGTTTGGACTGGAGTGTACTTTGGGGGTTACAGCACCCTTTAACGGTCAAGCCAGCCGGCCCTTTACTTATGACACAGGCGCACGCTTGGCACTACTTTGTTGATGCACGTGCGGCTACTGCGCACACAATTCACAAACACAGAAAATAATTTTTTTTTTGGTTTGGACTGGAGTGTACTTTCGGGGGTTACAGCACCCTTAACGGTCAAGCCAGCCGGCCCTTTACTTATGACACAGGCGCACGCTTGGCACTACTTTGTTGATGCACGTGCGGCTACTGCGCACACAATTCACAAACACAGAAAATAATTTTTTTTTTGGTTTGGACTGGAGTGTACTTTGGGGGTTACAGCACCCTTTAACGGTCAAGCCAGCCGGCCCTTTACTTATGACACAGGCGCACGCTTGGCACTACTTTGTTGATGCACGTGCGACTACTGCGCACACAATTCACAAACACAGAAAATAATATTTTTTTTGGTTTGGACTGGAGTGTACTTTCGGGGGTTACAGCACCCTTAACGGTCAAGCCAGCCGGCCCTTTACTTATGACACAGGCGCACGCTTGGCACTACTTTGTTGATGCACGTGCGGCTACTGCGCACACAATTCACAAACACAGAAAATAATTTTTTTTTTGGTTTGGACTGGAGTGTACTTTCGGGGGTTACAGCACCCTTTAACGGTCAAGCCAGCCGGCCCTTTACTTATGACACAGGCGCACGCTTGGCACTACTTTGTTGATGCACGTGCGGCTACTGCGCACACAATTCACAAACACAGAAAATAATTTTTTTTTGGTTTGGACTGGAGTGTACTTTCGGGGGTTACAGCACCCTTAACGGTCAAGCCAGCCGGCCCTTTACTTATGACACAGGCGCACGCTTGGCACTACTTTGTTGATGCACGTGCGGCTACTGCGCACACAATTCACAAACACAGAAAATATATTATTTTTTTAGCACTTGGGGGGAGCACCCCTGATGGACAGAGCACCCCCTGGACAACACTACAGCACTCCTTTAGGACTGGGACACTGCACAGGACTTTGGAGTGGACACAGCCCCTATGGAGAACTGACTGCACAACACAGTCCAGCCAGCCCCTATGGACTTTGAAGTAGTGGACACAGCCCCTATTAACAACAGCAGCACAGCACAACACAGCCAGCCCCTATGGACTTTGAAGTAGTGGACAACAGCAGCACTACACTACACTACACTACACAGCCCTAACTCCCACCCTCCCTCTTCACTGTCCACAGCCGAGTGAGAAAATGGCGCCGACGTGTGTACCTTATATAGGATCCAAAACCCGCGAGACTCGGAAGGCGGGAAGATGACGTTTTGCCTCGATTTCAGATCCGAGTCAGGCGGGAAAAGTCGAGCCTGACTCGGATCGGACTCGGATCGGGGGGGCTCGGGGGGGTTCGGATTTCAGAAATCCGAACCCGCTCACCCCTAATAGGGATACGTTCAATATCCAGACACTGGGGATTCCGACAGTCAGAATGCCGACGCCAGAATCTCAACACTTATCAGAATGCCAACCGCCGGGAAGGGCTAGGGGTTATGCACTAGGGGGAGGATTAGGTTTAGGCACTAAGGGGGGGAGGGTTCTGTTTAGGCTGCGGGGAGGGAGGGTTATGGGATTAGGTTAGAATACTTACCTACAGCAGTCGGGATGGTAACCTAGTCGGGATGCCGGCGTCAGGATTCTGACCGCCGGGAAACTGACACTGGCATCCCGTAGCCAACCCATATAAATATATATATATATAGATGTGTCCTGCTACATCGTTGCTGCATGCACAGCAAATGGCGCCATGCATGGTGCGAGGCTTGTGCCCGTGAGCGGATAGGCACATTGCGTTCACGTCCGTACTTCCAAAGTATTGCATGGTGCGATTGCAGTGCGCGCCATAAAGTATGCTGCTGCGGGTATTGCATGGCGTGATGCATGCGCACATTTGTAGTGCGATCGGCAAAGATATATGTATATTTAATTTACAGTTTTGAAACGTATTTCGACTTGTTGAGAGTTACTGGTAATAGCAACACTTTCCGCTGCCATTGTATTATGTCCTGGTCTCTGAGTCACTTTTGGCGGAATTAGAGCACTATTAGGTTCCCGACTGAGATTATTAGTTTGGTCTAGGACTTTGCTTTTACAGGGAAAATCACATAATGTGCTTTCTAACACAAAATGAGTCAGAAAATAATAGTTTTCAACAAAGCTCTTATGTACTGGGATAACGATATAAAAGTACAGCAAGCATAGCTGACAGTTCATAAATAATACACAGAGGGGCTGATTTACACAAAGAAACCGCATCTGTGGCCAGTGGGGGTTCTAGGGGCGGGCAACCAGGGCTACTGCCCAGGAAGCTGCGGCCTAAAGGCGCGGCTGCAGTCACCCTGCCGGCGCCATCTAATTTGACGGCACCTGCCCGCTGCAATATTTACAGGTTGCAGCGGCCACGACGCCATTTGTTCCCTACCACTGGTCTCCCAGAATACCTGTGCCCGACATGACAATGTTGCCGATGGCATTGTGGGAGAGAGAGGACGAAGAAGCAGCAACAAGGAAGAGGGACCCGTCTGACTTCACAAGGCAAGAATTAGGCAAACGGCACCCCCCTCGGCAAATAGTCTCCCACCATAGCCACACCCCCGATCTGGCCACGCCCCCTGAGCTTATGGCACCAAAGAAGACTTTTGCCATGAACTCTGCAAAGACTAGATCCAGCCCTCTCTGTGGCCACACTATGGGGGTCATTCAGACCCGGTCATTAGCGCCGATGCGCTCGGACCGGGTCGATGGCCCCCCACAGAGCATGCACACGACGGCGCCGGCGCCGTCGTGCGCATGAGTAAGACCCGCTATGACCGACAGCGCCGGTCGTAGCGGGTCTCGATCCAAAGGGGGCGAGCTGTCGATGTTGATTGACAGCTCGCCCCGTTTGGAAGGCGGGCCGGGGGGGGTGGCAGCCCAAACGGAGGCGTTCCCATGGGAATGCCTACCGTTTGGGGGCGGCCCCACTGACATCACTAGTGATGTCAGTGGAGAGCTTCCGGCTCAGACAGAGCCAGAAGCTCTCCGGGGCTTACGACAAGTGAGACCCTACCCTAGGGTCTCGTCGTAAGCCCCGATGGTCGCGATGGTCTCTGACCATTGCAACCATCACCGGAGCGGTCGTTACAGCTGTGGGTGTTAACCCACAGCCTAACGACCGCAACAGAGGCGGGCGGTCAGGATGCAAGTGGCCGCCCAGTTTCTGAGCGACCGCTTGCATCCTCCGACCGCCTCTGAATGAAGCCCTATGTGCTGGGAAATAAATGACGGATCTCCACCAGTATTCATAGCTGGGTGCATCTGTGCGCACCTCCTATCAGCTCCTACCCATCTGCTTGTGAAAGTAGCCACCATCTATCAGTGTGTGCATCTTCGGCTCTATCCTTGGTGCAAAAGAGCGATCTGAAATAAGATGGATCTGCAGGGGGCATGCCGCAAGTCACGAGGGAACTCAGCATGCCAGCTGAACAGAGCGTCCGGAGCCTTCAGGCGGCTGGACCGGCTCCTTCGTGCCTTTGGCCCTTTCATTTGCCAGAAGAATCAGATGACCAGTCCGCCTGTGTGCTCATTGCGTGTAACAGACAGCACAAGCTTGTTTTCCATCTTTCTGTTACAAAGCAATTTACTATTAGGCACATTTGCAGGCAGTTAGCTGGCTCCAGCCTTTGACCCATGTCGCTAATTGCAAGGTGGTCACTACGAAAGAGAATGTAAATTAATGTAAATTATATAGTTACTGTAGGAACAAAGAACTGCTAACAAAATAACATGATGTTTTTATTTCAATTTTCAGCAAATTAACTTTTTTTTTCGGTGAAATGCAATACCAGAAACTGAGCACCAGCCTGGTTTAGCCAAAGTCAACACAAAAACACTGGAAAGGACGTGAAATCTCAGCTAAACCGAAATACACTTGCTCATCCCTGTAACGCATTGGTAGGCAGAAGGCAGCCAGCCACCTTGTGGCCCTAACAATGGGGCCTTCAGCTATATGCTCCCCATCTGACGTATTCTCTGCTCTGCTTTTCTGTATCAGCCGTTTTGGATACTGGATTTAAAGGGGCAGTAATACCTGGTTTTCTATGTACTGTATATTTCTTCATTAAATCCAGCAGATGAAATCGCTGGAGAAGCAGTAGCTTTTAAAAGTGCTGCTTAGTAATTTTACCCCGCAGGATCATTTCTCTGCAGGCTCCAGCTTTGAAGGAAAGTAGTGAGGCCAATCCCGATTTTGGCCTAAATATGGCCGGGATTGAAAGCCTCTAATCCCGATCCCGGCATTGGCCACAAATGTTTTTTTTAAAATGAATCTTCAGTAGAGTGCTCAGACGGGGCCCAGCTCCCCCTTCCCCCGGCTGGCGCTGCGCAGCGTGACGTGAGGACAGAGGTTGCGCTGCGCAGCCCCATGCCGGCTCGACCGCCTACGTGACCCACCGCTCTACAGGACACAGACGAAGCCGACGCCGCCAAAAGACCCGCCACAGTAATTCACTGTGAGGGCTTTGCAGGTGGCTTTTTTTTTTTTTAAACCAGGCCAATCCCAGGTATCTAGGGAATCCCGGGATTGAGTTTTTTTGCAATCCCGTATTCCGGGATTGAAAAAAAGCCCCGGGATTAGCCTCCCTAAAGGAAAGTATTTTTAGTCTAAGTAGCCAGTGAGTGGGGGCATGTGAGTAACTATGAGTGGCATGTGCGGAGGTGTGAGTGACACATGGGGAACCGTGGGTGGCATGGACTGTATGAAAAAGGTGTGTGGCCGTGAGTCCCGCCCTCATCTTCCATCACTTTGGAGGTGTGCCCTGCGCGGGCTGCCCAAAACACAGGCTCTCCCAGCATTGTTTAGATGTTGCGCACATGCACGTGCCATCTATTTACCCATTGCTCTGCCCTCCACGATGTCCCACCTCTAGGCCAAAAATAGGACTGTACACCAAAATCAGGACAGTTGGGGGGTATGGGGAGTTGTGAGTGAGAAGCAAGGCGTATCTGAGCCCCAACTCTCCGTCACTGGCGCATCCACGCATTTGCATATCTTGGCATACCTTTGGCATAAAAAAAATCCAATCACTTCGGTACCACGCATGCGTACGTAATCTCCAGGAAAAAAAACACCATTTTCCTTGTGAACTCTTCAGTGACTGCCACAAGGTAAATATATGTACTGGGTGCACTCATTATAGATAAACTGGTAGTGTGAGTGATGTACTGTATGGGGCGACATGTAACAAGCCTTGAAGAGAGATAAAGTGGAGAAGTTGCCCAAGGCAATCCCCTTAATTATTTCTTTATTACCTATATGGCAGATTTTAAATAAAAAGTAATTTATGCCAATATGCTACAAGATAAACGTCCCGTCCCTTCCAAGAATAACAATACAGAATTTACATTGGTAAACAAAAAAACAATTTCAGGTAAAAGTCACAAGGTTTGGTTCTGTAATGAGAAGGGGGGAAGCCTCCAGCCACGCCGTAGGCTGAGGCCAATCGGCAATAGCTTTCAGTTTATCAGGGTCCATTTGAAGAATTTTTCCAGAGATTATATGCCCCAGGAAGGATACCGAGGTCTGATTAAAGAGGCATTTTGACAACTTTCCAAAGAGACGATGATTTCGGAGACGAGACAACACTTCTAGTACATGCCGATGATGGTCTTGTAAGTTTGTAGAAAAAATGAAAATATCATCGAGATAAACTACCACAAATTTATAGAGAATGTCCCGAAAAATCTCGTTGACGTAGCCTTGAAATACAGCTGGTGCGTTACAGAGTCCAAAAGGCATTACCAGGTACTCGAAGTGTCCATCCCTAGTATTAAAAGCAGTTTTCCACTCATCCCCTGCCTTTATTCGAATTAAATTGTAGGCCCCGCGTAAGTCTAGTTTGGTGAAAAACTGAGCACCAGCCTGGTTTAGCCAAAGTCAACACAAAAACACTGGAAAGGACGTGAAATCTCAGCTAAACCGAAATACACTTGCTCATCCCTGTAACGCATTGGTAGGCAGAAGGCAGCCAGCCACCTTGTGGCCCTAACAATGGGGCCTTCAGCTATATGCTCCCCATCTGACGTATTCTCTGCTCTGCTTTTCTGTATCAGCCGTTTTGGATACTGGATTTAAAGGGGCAGTAATACCTGGTTTTCTATGTACTGTATATTTCTTCATTAAATCCAGCAGATGAAATCGCTGGAGAAGCAGTAGCTTTTAAAAGTGCTGCTTAGTAATTTTACCCCGCAGGATCTTTTCTCTGCAGGCTCCAGCTTTGAAGGAAAGTAGTGAGGCCAATCCCGATTTTGGCCTAAATATGGCCGGGATTGAAAGCCTCTAATCCCGATCCCGGCATTGGCCACAAATGTTTTTTTTAAAATGAATCTTCAGTAGAGTGCTCAGACGGGGCCCAGCTCCCCCTTCCCCCGGCTGGCGCTGCGCAGCGTGACGTGAGGACAGAGGTTGCGCTGCGCAGCCCCATGCCGGCTCGACCGCCTACATGACCCACAGCTCTACAGGACACAGACGAAGCCGACGCCGCCAAAAGACCCGCCACAGTAATTCACTGTGAGGGCTTTGCAGGTGGCTTTTTTTTTTTTTAAACCAGGCCAATCCCAGGTATCTAGGGAATCCCGGGATTGAGTTTTTTTGCAATCCCGTATTCCGGGATTGAAAAAAAGCCCCGGGATTAGCCTCCCTAAAGGAAAGTATTTTTAGTCTAAGTAGCCAGTGAGTGGGGGCATGTGAGTAACTATGAGTGGCATGTGCGGAGGTGTGAGTGACACATGGGGAACCGTGGGTGGCATGGACTGTATGAAAAAGGTGTGTGGCCGTGAGTCCCGCCCTCATCTTCCATCACTTTGGAGGTGTGCCCTGCGCGCTGCCCAAAACACAGGCTCTCCCAGCATTGTTTAGATGTTGCGCACATGCCTTGAAGAGAGATAAAGTGGAGAAGTTGCCCAAGGCAATCCCCTTAATTATTTCTTTATTACCTATATGGCAGATTTTAAATAAAAAGTAATTTATGCCAATATGCTACAAGATAAACGTCCCGTCCCTTCCAAGAATAACAATACAGAATTTACATTGGTAAACAAAAAAGCAATTTCAGGTAAAAGTCACAAGGTTTGGTTCTGTAATGAGAAGGGGGGAAGCCTCCAGCCACGCCGTAGGCTGAGGCCAATCGGCAATAGCTTTCAGTTTATCAGGGTCCATTTGAAGAATTTTTCCAGAGATTATATGCCCCAGGAAGGATACCGAGGTCTGATTAAAGAGGCATTTTGACAACTTTCCAAAGAGACGATGATTTCGGAGACGAGACAACACTTCTAGTACATGCCGATGATGGTCTTGTAAGTTTGTAGAAAAAATGAAAATATCATCGAGATAAACTACCACAAATTTATAGAGAATGTCCCGAAAAATCTCGTTGACGTAGCCTTGAAATACAGCTGGTGCGTTACAGAGTCCAAAAGGCATTACCAGGTACTCGAAGTGTCCATCCCTAGTATTAAAAGCAGTTTTCCACTCATCCCCTGCCTTTATTCGAATTAAATTGTAGGCCCCGCGTAAGTCTAGTTTGGTGAAAAACTGAGCTCCTCGGACCTTGTCGAAAAGTTCGGAAATCAAGGGTAGTGGATACCGATTCTTTATCGTAATTTGGTTTAGGCCCTGATAATCTATACAAGGGCGGAGCCCTCCGTCCTTTTTTCCTACAAGAAGATCCCTGCTCCAGCAGGAGAGGATGACGGACGGATAAATCCTTTAGCAAGGTTGTCCTTAATGTACTCTGCCATAGCGGTAGTCTCAGGAACAGATAATGGATAAACACGGCCACGAGGAGGGGTCTTCCCCGGAAGCAGGTCAATAGCACAATCCCATGGTCGATTCGGAGGGAGTTTATCTGCCGCTTGTTCGCAGAATACATCAGCGAAATCCTGGTAGGGTTCTGGTAAATTGGACTGAGAGGGACCCACAGAGATAGAGGGTGGAGAGAACATCTCGGATGGACAGGTAACTGTGGTTAACTTACGCAAAGGAACCACCTTGGTCAAACACTTCTGTAAACAACTTGATCCCCAGGACAAAATTTGCATCTTATTCCAATTGAACGCAGGGTTGTGCTTTTTTAACCAGGGTAGCCCCAACACCAGCTCATAGGGAGATTTAGGTAACACAAATAATTCCAGCCATTCCTGATGAAGACATCCAATCTTGATGGATACTGGGAGAGAGAAGAAAGAGATTCTCCTAGCACTGTTTTACCATCTAAGCCGGAGAGTACTAGTTTATTGGGTAATGGAACGACAGGAATACCTAGAGTCCGAACGAGAGTATCTGAAATGAAATTGCCTGCCACTCTGGAATCAATTAGAGCTTTAACCCTCTTTGTCCTGGACCCATGGGAAAGTGACACTGGTAGAAGACTGTCTGTTATTTGGGATGACTTGGACATAACCACTAACTGAATGCTCCCTACTTCAGTCAGGGTCTCGCATTTCCCGCAAGCAGAGGACAATTCTTCAAAATGTGGTCGGGAGCAGCACAATAAATACATAATTTATTTTGGAAACGCCTGTTGCGTTCTACAGCTGTAAGCTTGGACTTATTGACCTGCATGGGTTCTTCTTCACTACTAGGAGAGAGAGAAGACTTGTTCACAGGAGGAGTACGGACCTGAAAGCGTTCCTCCCTGCCTCTACTAGCCCAGCGTTCCCGATGGCGAAGGTCGATCTTGATGCAGAGGGAGATGACATCAGCAAAGGACTCCGGTAAATCTCTGGAGGCCAACTCGTCCTTCATCCTTTCTGATAGTCCATGGAGGAAGGATGCCTTGAGAGCTTCCTCGTTCCACTTTAGCTCAGATGCCAGGGTTTGAAACTGAACTACATACTGACCAACAGATCGGGTCCCCTGGCGCACACGAAGCAAATCGGATGAGGCTAAAGCGGAGCGGCCTGGTTCATCAAAAATCCTTTTAAATGCTGAAACAAATCCGTCATAATTTGACACAATGGGGTCAGCTTGTTCCCACAGGGGAGAGACCCAGTCCAGAGCAGCCCCGGTCAACAGGGAAATAACATATGCCACCTTTGCTCGAGAGGTGGGGAAATTCTGGGGGAGACATTCAAATTGGATCTCGCATTGGTTAATAAACCCTCGGCACCGCCTGGGATTACCATCAAACCTTTCCGGGGTTGCCAACTGGAGACGAGATTTAGATCCCGAAGCCCCTTGAGGCAAAACAGGTGGAGGGGGTGCAGCAGCTGCAGCTGGTGGAACCGGGAGAATAGATGCCAATGTAGTTTGGATCGAGACCAGCTGTCTAGAGAGCTCCTGCAGGTACTGGGCCACTTGCTGTTGGGCTGCCTCCTGGTTATCCATCCGAGAGGCCAGGTCCTGAAGGGACCCTGTACCTTGGGACCCAGCGGCTTCCATTGTGCGGCCTGAACAAACTGTCACGCTTGGCGCTGGGGGAGTGGAAACTCTGGGTCCGGGTTGCGGGAGGAAACGAAGGCGAGGGGCCTGGATATATGTTCTCCTCATCCACAGCTCTCGAGTGTTGACGAGACCTGGGCAATGGTGCGGAGTCTAACCCACAGGATGGTGTTCGCCAGTGACCCCTCCAATCGGGATTTGGGCTTAGCTGCACCCTGTGAGCAGGTCGCGGTCCTTTGACCAGGTACCCGATCTCAGTGGGAATTGGAGACACAAATAACCGTGGCCCTAATAAGAGATGCCTAAGGTTTAAGGCACTGTGTAGTGATCCACAAACAACGTAAAGAAGTCTGGCAATACTGTAGCACAAAGTTCACTAGTGACACGTTTAACACACAGGCAGATATGGTAATTCACTGTTGTATGAAGTTCACTAGAGGCTCGTTAGCACACAGGCAGCTGGTAATTAACTGTTGCACCTGGTTCACTAGAGACTTGTTTAGCACACAGGCAGATGGTAATACACTGTTGCATGAAGTTCACTAGAGACACGTTTAGCACACAGGCAGATGGTAATTCACTGTTGCACAAGGTTCACTAGAGACACGTTTTAGCACACAGGCAGATGGTAATTCACTGTTGCACAAGGTTCACTAGAGACACGTTTTAGCACACAGGCAGATGGTAATTCACTGTTGCACAAGGTTCACTAGAGACACGTTTAGCACACAGGCAGATGGTAATACACTGTTGCAAGAAGTTCACTAGAGACACGTTTAGCACACAGGCAGATGGTAACTCACTGTTGCACAGTAACGTCTTGGCACAGAGGCAGAGATGGAACACACTGTAGAGGAAATAGAATGCCAGGAACCTGGACCGGAACTCAACTAGGGACTAGGAGACAACCGTTGTTCAGGCAGTTTGCAGAAAGGTGGAAGCAGGCTATATACCCCACAGAACCCTTTGATAGGTACACAGCGATCAGCTGACGCTCACCTATCCCAGGCCAGAAGTACAGTCACATGGGCCGACTGACATGGCGGCGCCCATGCCGGGAACCCCGAGTCCAGACACCGGACCACCCGCAGTCCCCTACACACGGCGTCCTCTCAGCCGCCGCGCCAGCTGCCCGACCGCCCGGGAGATCAAAGGAAGCCGGCGAGGGGGTAAGGCCGCGCTGATCCCCGGCAGAGCCCTGACACACATGTGTAATGAGAAGGGGGGAAGCCTCCAGCCACGCCGTGGTTACATAGAGGCACATGTGTAATGAGAAGGGGGGGAAGCCTCCAGCCACGCAGTGGCTACATAAAGGCACATGTGTAATGAGAAAGGGGGGAGCCTCCAGCCACGCAGTGGTTACATAAAGGCACATGTGTAATGAGAATGGGGGGAGCCTCCAGCCACGCCGTGGTTACATAGAGGCACATGTGTAATGAGAAGGGGGGGGAGCCTCCAGCCACGCAGTGGCTACATAAAGGCACATGCGTAATGAGAAGGGGGGGAGCCTCCAGCCACGCAGTGGTTACATAAAGGCACATGTGTAATAAGAAGAGGGGTAGCCTCCAGCCACGCAGTGGTTACATAAAGGCACATGTGTAATAAGAAGAGGGGTAGCCTCCAGCCACGCAGTGGTTACATAAAGGCACATGTATAATAAGAAGATGGGAAGTCTCCAGCCACGCAGTGGTTACATAGAGGCACATGTGTAATGAGAAGGGGGGAAGTCTCCAGCCACGCAGTGATTACATAGAGGCACATGTGTAATGAGGAGGTGGGAAGCCTTCAGCCACGCAGTGGTTACATAGAGGCACATGTGTAATGAGAAGGGGGAAACCTCCAGCCATGCAGTGATTACATACAGACACATGTGTAATGAGAAGCGGGGAAGCCTCCAGCCACGCCGTTGCTACATAAAGGCACATGTGTAATGAGAAGCGGGGAAGCCTCCAGCCACGCCGTTACTACATAAAGGCACACGTTTGAAGCTAGATATGTTAGAGGTTTGAGTGTAGCGAAAACTCTTTTGCATTATTAAAGTTATTTTCGGTAAATTCTTTTCACTTTCTTAGTTTACCTGATATGTAAAATAGCAAATATGCCAGGATAACGCAGTTACTGCCTCTGACGCGCCACCTTTATGTCCCTGTAAACAGTATACAGCAGACTTTCATCTGTCACCAATGGTTATTTATGAATACTAATAGGATCTCGTTTCAGAGCCTCTATGTTCCTTTCTCACCAGCAATCACTATGGAAACATATTTTTTTTTATCCTTTTTCCTGCAAAGGGGAAAGAAGTTTCCATGAAATAAATGTCTGGAATTCTCTAATATGATATTCACAATTAGAAATTAGCAGTTTTAATCCAAATCACAGCTCGCAATCTGCCCTTACACAAACAAATCAATTTCATGTGAGTCATAGAAATGAACAGTCTAATGAATCTTCCTATTTCTTTGTGGGAAGATTTGTGGGAATCCAAATCACAGCTCGCAATCTGCACGTTCTGATTGGAAATTCTTGGTGACTTCTCTCAAAGTGACAGCCCTTGCAAACATTCAGGGAAAATAGTCTAAAGCTGTCTACACACTTGAGTGATGGGCATTCGTTAGATCGGAATGGGGATTGCCCGTACACACTGGAACGTTAATGAACAACGGAACAATCACTATTCTCTCCTACATTAACTTACTTCAGGTCACTAGTAAAGTAATATTGCTTGTTTGATGTACTGCACATCAAACCTAGTGACCGTCTATAGAGACCGCGAGAGTGCGCAGTCACCGGTACACACTGAGTGATGTAGGAGAATTGTCGCTATGAAACGGCAAATCAGCCTAACATCGCTCCAGTGTGTACCCAGCTTAGGGCATACCTCCCAATTGGCTTGCTTATTCCAATAAACACTAAAACATACTTCAATAGGTGGGACAGTAGGACAGTCTCTGAAAAGTGGGTCTTCTGCTCAATAAGCAGTGTGGTGGGACAGCAGGACAGTCTCTGAAAAGTGGGTCTTCTGCCCCGAGCGGGAAGTGGGAACACCTATGGGAAGCTCCCTTCTCAGCTATGTTCCTACATCGCAAATACACATTGCATCTATATTAATGTGAGTACTACTAACCATGTTCTGTCTACCACCATTATTATTATTTTAGGTCTCCTAATATTTTTTAAAAGACCTTTGAAATAACACTGTGTGGTCATACCTGGGAATATCTCATTACTTTGAATTGAAGTTTAGGATTTTACATCAGATGTGTAACTATTAATTCCAGTGAAGCGCAATGAATGAATGAATGAAGAGAGAATGAGAGAGGGTATCAAAGAGGAGAGGGGAGAGAAAAACGCTGACAAGAGAGGGGAGCTGTCAGAGGCCAATATGATAGGAGAGGGGAAGGGCAAAACCAATCAGAGAGGGCCAGTGACAGAAGCCAATAAGAAAAGGAGAGGATAGGGGCAAAGCCAATTGGAGAGGGCCAGTGACAGAAGCCAATAAAAAAAAGGAGAGGAGAGGGGTGGTCAAAGAAGCCAATAAGAAAAGGAGAGGAGAGGGGTGGTCACAGAAGCTAATAAGAAAAAGAGAGGAGAGGCGTGGTCACAGAAGCCAATAAGGAGAGGAGAGGAGTGGTGACAGAAGCCAATAAGGAGAGGAGAGAGGTGGTGACAGAAGCCAATAAGGAGAGGAGAGGGGTGGTGATAGAAGCCAATAAGGAGAGGAGAGGAGTGGTGACAGAAGCCAATAAGGAGAGGAGAGGGGTGGTGATAGAAGCCAATAAGGAGAGGAGAGGGGTGGTGATAGAAGCCAATAAGAAAGGAGTAGACAGGGGTAAAGAGCCATTCCCATGGTAGAGAGGGGAGGAAATTAAAGAGGTGAGAAGTGAATGTAATCAATCTGACAGGAAAGGGAGGTGACAGCAGATGATCACAGAGGAGGGAGGACTGGAGGGGAGACAATCTGGGCAGCTAGAGGGAGCATGAAATGTAGAAACGGATCTCAGACCCATAACTTATTTAGGATATAGAGCAAACAAACTAAGATAAAACTAACAGGCGGCCATCATACTGTGCAGTGCCCCATGAATTCCAGAACTCTGGATGGCGCCCTCTGTCCATTTTGGTGCCCGGAGCTCATGCTCTACAGGAACCACCTTCGCTACACCCCTGGCCGTAGGCAAATACAGATTTGGTTAGCCAGTTTGGTTGTTTTGGCCAAATTATCCTGATACATTACATACACAAGTCACCCCACACTGCACATGTGTGACCTTGTTTGCCTGATCAGATTTTAGTTGACCGAAGAACCTTCATGGTAATTTATAGGGTGTTTGATATACTAGGAAATATAATCTACTGCACTTTGAAGTTTGGTTGTGTACTACAGTTCCCCATTGCCCGTGTACGTCTTCTGTCTATATTCCTTTTTTAAGCACATGGATGACTATTTCTGACCCACCAGCCTGCTGGTGACCTGTCCTCTGGCTCGTGCACAAATATTTAATCAGTGCAGTCTGTCTTGTCTACAGTTTTGATGCCATTATTATATCAACCTTTTCTTTTCAGCAGCTGATTACTTGGTAATTATGAGAGCTGTTTCTTTATAGCATCTGGCAGCAAAGCCCATCTCACCCTTTGTGCATCTCTGGCAAAGACTAGATATTAAGTAGGTAAGCTACGGGTAACTATTAGTAGTTCCACTACCATTGATACTGCCAATATGCTCCGAATACATTACTATCACCTGTTCTCATTAACACACACTGTCCATATTTGCTCTGTGTTCTACTGCATACAGCGCAGATCGACTCCCGAGTCCCCCCATGGACTCTGATGAAGGGTCTAGAGAACAGCTCCATCGGAATCGAGAGGTCATATGAGTAATCAGGGACAGGGATGGAGGCAGAAGGCTCCATGTGGCTTGGGGTGGGCTGGGGTGTAGGCTCTGTCTGGCTTGGGAGGGGAGGTAGGCTCTGAGTGGCTTGATGGGAGGCCCCACAACTTAGCTGCCCTGGGGCCCCAACAAGCCTTAATACGGCCCTGACTCCAAGTCAGAGGGCAGGTGACCTGAATGCCTTTGTTAGGTTCTTGATGTACTGTTATAAGTCTTCCCACAAAGAAATAGGAAGATTCATTAGACTGTTCGTTTCTATGACTCACATGAAATTGATTTGTTTGTGTAAGGGCATAGGAAGCCTTTCAAAGTCCTAACAAAATATCAAAGGTGATTGAATTAAGAGCCAGCCCAAGCTTCATTAGGATGTTAATGCCACTCAGAAGAGGTTGTTTGGAGGTCATTAGGATGTATCTCTTTGAGGGAATCTTATGACCTGGAAACCCAATTACACAAGGCCTGTTGTCTGGGGCTTTATGTTGATTACCTAGACCTGTGAAGCAGGAAAACGCACACAGCAGTATATTTAGTCTGGCCACCAAGTGTGATTAGATACAGCCAAATCAAAGACAAATCAATGTCATGTGGTTTATGACATAAAATTGATATTTCAATAATAACTGAGCATTAAAAATTATATAAAAATAGCTGAGATCGATACGCAGGTTTGGTGTGATTTGGAGATCCCTCACATACTGTAGGTAGTTTTGGAGATATGAAGTATCTCACCAATGCCACATCACAATGCATCGTATTTACAGTAATATTGTAGCTAAAATAGCCAATATTAATGTGAACACTGCATATCTTCAAAAATCATTCCACAGCGTATTTTAAGTACAACTATTTGGATTTAAGTTAAATGTGATTTGGACAGTTCTGGGAGGGTCCCAGATTTTATTAGCTAGTCAGTCAGGACTCAGCAGGGACTTGGTTGTGACACCCTAAGGGTGGGAGCTTAGAGGATAAAAAGTATTGGAGTTTTTGTTCTGGGTTCACACTGGAAGATCAATGTCTGTGTTGAAGTTTGTAACCTGCATTTCCGGCAGTTTCCTTCCGTTCTTCCCAGGCAGATTTAGCTGCATGTCAACTCTGTTTTGACCTTTTTATTTGAAATTGCATTACATGTATGTAACTTTGTAACGTTTTTGTAAATAAAATAATCTTTATTAGTCTAATTCATATTTGCTCCAGAACCCAGTCTTTGAGGAGACCTCTAGGGTTACTTTATAAACTGATAATATTTGCTAGAAGCATGAGGTAACCAATTAACTGAGTGGGAATTGTGTCACCGAGCCTGCGAATTTGTGTTATAGAGTGAGGGGACCTGCGGTTCCTTTAATTATCACAGGTGATGTCAATAACAGGAAGTTTTACACCATCTAGGTATACAAATTACGGGCCTCTGGCCAAAATCAGAGAGAAGCTCTGTCAGGGATACTTACTGAGGTCCCTGACATATATCTATACCATCAATATTATAATATAATAGAATAAAGCATACACCTGACTACGAGCTGCCACTATATTTTTGATTTTTGTTTATGGTGACCCTTATATACATTGGACAGTGCTTATGCTAATATACATTATTATTGTTTTATTATTGTTACTGGTTTTTATGTTATATTAACTCCACTCTCGTTGTTTAGAATTTTATTAATATATGTTTAGGTTGTCACATAGCGCTTGCATTTGTCTATACTGTACCGAAACAAAGTCTTTGTCATTGGAACACTTACCATAGCCCTGAGGTGCCGCTAATCTAAATATTTTATGCAATTCACAGTATGAGCTTACTTGAGTTTCTTCCGAGTGTCAAAGAATTAAAATAATTTTGTTATTTTCTTATTTTTCAGTCAGATATTTATTTTTTTGGGTAAATTGTTGCAAAATGTGACCAGACCCTCTTTTGATATTTTCCATTTAGCTCACTTTAAAATTGTTGTGAAGGAAGGCCATATTCCACATTCTGTAAGCTACTGAAATGGTATCCTGTTAGTTGCTTTTTTCATTTTACACTTGTATGTCTTATTTTCATGTATTGCTAATCGCACATTGTAACCTTTGTAATACACCCAAAATGGCTGCCTCGTCTGGTGCTCTGGGCAGAATAAACAATGCATGGTGGTTCTGATCATTTTGCAAAGATCTCTCCTAGTTTTTAGTTTTATTTCCTCTTCTCACCTATTCTGCCAAGTGTAATCCTAAATAGTGCTCCTAAAATGGCTGCCTCACTGGGATTCGTTGTGGGTAGAATTAATAATCCTTAGAATTGATGACTCAAAATGGCTGCCACACCTTTGTATTTTATTCACGGCTTCTGTATTTTATGTAAATCTAACCCTCTGTATTCAGAGCGTCCATCTCTGAATCAGGCCCAGAGGTCCTTATGTTAGGTCACAAGTCAGGGCTACAGCATAGCCAACCAACAGGACTTACGCTTGGGGGATCAGAATTACAAAACACTGAACATGTGCGGAATCTTGGTGTTGTCCTGGATAGTGGTTTGACACTTAAACATCAGGTATCAGCCACAATCAAATCCTCATTCTATCATCTGAGGACCATAACACCCATTCTCTACTCCCTTCACTGGCTGCCTGTCAGATGGTGAATTGTTTTCAAGATTGGTTTACTAATTTACAAAGCCCTACATGACCATGGCCCAAGGTATCTAAAGCAACTTCTGATTCCTTACCGTACCACTCGATCACTGTGATCCGTTGACGAAGGACTATTAAAAGTACCTAGAATGTCCCGGAATTCGTCTGGGGGTCAGGCTTTCAGTTTTGGGGCTCCAACCTTATAGAACTCACTTCCCCGCACAGTTTGAGAGGCCTTCACTCTAGAATCCTTAAACAATAGACTCAAGACTTACCTCTTCACCCAAGCATTTCACTAATGTCCCTTGTTTAAGCTTGTTTTGTATTTTGTACTGTAAATGTAAAGGCAAATTTAAAGCACTTTGAATCCTTTAGGAGAAAAGCGGTATATATAAATAAAATTATTATTATAAAAAAATTTTTTTCTACTTTTTATATTAAATTAGGGAATTCTGGACCAAGATTAGTCCAGAATTCTTACACACTTGTCCTGTAAGAGGAACAAGATGGCGGAAGCCTCATGACTCACAAATAATCATCCTTCAGCACTCAGGAGAGGAAAAACCTCCTATGGAGGAAACGTGTGAGGGCCCATGGCTGAAGGACTGCCCTTCCCTCTGGGCATTAAGATACTATGCAGAGTTTTCCCATACCACCCACCCATCCAGTAACCTTGCATAATCCAGTCATCCTTTCTGTCGCCCCACATATGCTATTCTGACCTTTTACCCAGCCGGTGAAGAACGCATCTGCACGTCGAAGGTGCACACATGTCCTCGGTGAGAGGGGCAGAAAAGAGAGAGCGAGATACAAGGGAAGTGGGTAGAGGAGAGAGAGAGGAAGGGGGGAAAAAAGAAGAAAACATCCTAGCTCCCCCTTAGTATTTAAGTCTCTATTTAAGAAAGAGTCATAACTCCTTTTGCAAAGGGATTGCGACTGCAATGATATATTTAGCAAACAGCTCTAACGCTGCTTCTGAAGTCCCCACTGGGTTTGAGCTCTATGCGCATAGGCAGACGGTCATCACGTATGTGCACTAGTCAGTGACTCATCGCCAGCAACGTCAGGCTGCCAGCAACACAGCTGAGGATGACACGGAGGAGGGGGACCTTGCTGGACCTCGCTGAACAGGTAAGTGATGGTAAATACCAGCGGCATATTATATGCATCACAGTGACTTTGTATTTGTTATAACGGCGGAAAAATTGTGCAAATCGGCCGCAAAAGACGCCAATTAGAAATCACAAATAGAACACCTTTTTCAATTTGAGTGTCACAGCTCAACATAATTAACCATCGCTGACAACTCAATTCTGTGGCTAATAAAATGGGAATAAGCACATGAACGATGTGCTGGCCAACACAGATGCACGGACGGATCAGGGAGATCCGTAAGTGCTTCTGTGTTTAAAAAAATTAAAACTTTTTGTAAAACTAAAAAAAAAATGGTGTGGCTCCCCTCCCCTCCCAAAAAGAACCATCAGTTAGACCTGTCTGCGCTTCTGTGTTTAAAAAATGAAAACGTGTAAAACGAAAAAAAATATGGTGTGGCCCCCCCAAAAGAACCAGCATCGGGCTTTGGAGACCCAGTACTGGTTGTGCTAAATGCAGGGGACAGACAACATAGGCCTGGGATGCCCTGGAGAGGGGGAGCCCTTTAATGGGGCGTCCCCTCCTTCCCAGGGATCCCCGGCCTGACTAGCGTTCAAGGGTAATGCTTCGGCAGGGAGACCAGGTGAAAGGATTTCCCAGGCTGTGGCATTATCCCCCCCGCTAGAAAAAGTTTGGTGCTGGTTATGGAAATTACAAGGGGCCCCTACACAATTTGTTCCCTATATTTTCATAACTAGAACCAGATCAGAGCCCAGTGCTGGTTGCGCTAAATACAGGGGACCCTATTTTGGCAACCAGAACTGGTTCTGAATAGCCTGGTGCTTAATACAGGGGACCCCTAGATCATTTGTCCCCTGTATTTAGCACAACCAGTGTACTGGGTCTCCAAAGACTGGTGCTAGTTGTTCTTTGGGGGGGCACACCATTTTTGTTTTTTTTACACAGTTTGTCATATTTTTTAACACAGAAGTGCAGACGGATCTCCTTGATCCTTCCGTGTATCTGTTCATTCGAGTGAGTCAAAATCTAACGCTAAATACGAATTAAAAATACGAATGACAACACGAATGACAGCAACTCGGCAGCTTAGTAAATTTATTAACCTGTTTGAAAAATGAAACACATGAATACAGTTGATGTCATTCGAGATTAATCTTGGATGACATCGAACAGAAATCGTCAGCTTAGTAAATTTACCCCTTAAATGGAGCCTAAAGTATGATCTAGTGTCACTGTATTAAAGACAGTATCAGATACAAACAAAAGTAATGAGTAAAGCACAATATAATTCTCTGACACCTCTGCACAGTAAAAAAATGGAAGAGTCCATCCAGACAGCGGCCACCTAACATCTGGGTAACATCTGGGTACCAAATGCATCGGCACATAAAGGATCTAATTAGGGACTTTATGGATGATGTCATCTCCAAGCCAGCCAATCGGCCGGGCAGGAGGCGGGCTCTAGGTCACTGCAGGGTTTCATGGGTCATTCCCATGTTAAACTCTGCAAGTTACCGGGGTTGAATTGTCGGGTCACTCGACCCGGGAATCTAACCCTCTCCCCTGTTACACCAAGGAGCTAACTGGGTTAACCCTGCAATAACACGGGTTTTAGCTCTGGTGTAAAAGGGGTACCAGATGCATTGTCACATAAAGGATCTAATTAGGGACTTTATAGTGCCATATATACAGCACTCACCAAACATCTCCAAACAGATGTCCCAGATGCATCGTCACATAAAGGATCTAATAAGGAACTTTATAATGTATAATTAAAATGAAACATAGGGCCTGATTCAGAGCCGGACGCTCTGACCAGAACGCTCGCTCTGAATCAGGGCACAAGCTCTGGAGTGATTTTGGCTCTATCAGAGCCAAAATCACTCCCACTGACATCACTAGTGATGTCAGTGGGACCGGCTTCAGACGGTAGGCGTTCCCATGGGAACGCCTCCGTCTGGCAGGCACGCCCCCGGCACGCCCACCAAAGGGGGCGTGCTGTCAATCAACATCGACAGCACGCCCCCTTTGGTGCGAGACCCGGAGCGATGGTGAGCCCGTCGCTCGCCGGGTCTCACGCATGCGCACGACGGAGCTCCCTCCGTCGTGCGCATGCGCAGTGGGGAACATCGACCCACTTGCGAGCGTACTGCCGCTCGCGAGTGGGTCTGAATGACCCCCATAATGTTGGCTGGAGGGATTACATCATTTTACAAGAGATATTTATTTTATGTAATAGTTAAATTAGCATATTTTAAACATTACAGCAATTAATATACTTTCTTGAAAGCTTTTTTAAATGTTTTTGTTTTGAGCAGGACAAGTAAAAATTTCCGTTTTCGCCAGTAACAGGGCTCTTCGCCATTACATGAATAGACCCCAAGTTCCTTTAACTAAAACAGGAAACAGAGATATTTTCTCTGTTTTAAGCAAAATAGAATTAACCTACAGGTACAACAGAACAAAAATAAACCTCTTGCATATTTTTATAGCAGCAATGAAAATACATAACATTCTAATTTCCCTATGAATGGTGTCAGAGGCATTGCTTGGAGTTGCTGTTGCTATGATGTTTCCATGGCGATTCTATTATTGGACTGAGCATCTCTACGCGTTTCACTGCACTGGTAGATTTTGGAATGACTCGTTTATAGAAAATTGCCAAAGAAAGAGCCTGTGAGTGGCTGTATGTAGGATCATTTGAAACGAAAAGCATGGTGTGATTTATAAAGCTTCAGGAGGGAATATAGAAATGCAAAATGTATTCTTATATTGAACACTTTTCAGATTCTCGCCGATAAGTCAGAGACAGCTCTCAGAAGCCGCACAGTGCAGAAAATCACGTAGCAACAGTTGTTATTTTGTTATAAGTGTGCGTTTTCCCAACAGTCAGTGCAGGTCAGGCTTTAAATAGATTTTTTGGAGTTTTTTCAAAAGTTCAGTGTTTCAGTTTGGGTAAGCGTCAGTAAAGGTCACTTACTAACTGCAAAACAGCAAAAATGTCACTTCAAAGATGTTGGACTAACCCCTAAATTTATTTCAACTTTTGTATATTTTTTAATAACATTCTACTGTCTTATGGGAATCGTCTACTTTCATGAAATTTCTCTTAGAGGTTGAGGGGTCCGTGCTTAGTTGGATGGAAAAGCAATTTGCGCATTTTTACCCACTGCAAATTGTATCTTTTTAAACTGCACTTGTGCACCAAGAGTTCTTACACATGTCCAATGTGCGACACAGAAGCATGTTGTGCCAATGACCCTTTGAAGTCAGAAGAGAGCTGGGGTTTGAGGGGTTGTGTACGTGCAGACATAGGGGTCTATGGACCTGCTTGAGAGCCGGTCGCTAAGCTGCGCTCGCTCGCTAGTAGCGATTGTCGCCCGTCTGCGCATCCGTCTAAGTCGTAGTGCGCGTGCGCAAACTAGCGTCTGCGATATACAATCGAGCGCTCGTGGTACACAGACTGGATGCTACTTTGAGTGACAGATTGCGCCGTTTGTGGGTGGTAAGAGGGGAAGGTGCTTGTGAACGGGGGAGTGGTTGTGCGAATGCAGGCGTGTTGACCGTTAGAACGGCGTGTAATGGGTGTGCATAATTAGCAAAGTGGCATCATTGCACACGTGACTTGGTTGATTTTTAGCCTAAACTGCTGGCAGTGCTTGGGGTAGGTTAGGTCAACCCCAAGCGCTGCGAGCAGCTCCGATGACCCTCGATGTTCCCGATTAATCAGACACTTCCCGGAGATGACGTGTGCTGCGAGTGACAGGTGGGAGGTTTTATAGTCCAGTGTATGCTCACTGCCGTAGCTCACTAAGACATAGAGGGCGTCCTTACAGCGCAAAGAGCGATCGTTTGATTTGCATACCCGGCCCCCTTTTGCAAGTGAGCGATCGCATCTTGCAAGCGGCTCTGAATCAGGTCCTATGTACTAAGACTTGGAGAGAGATAAATTGGACGGAGATAAAGTACCAACCAATTGGCTCTTAACTGTCATTTTCAAACACGGGTTTATTCATGTATATGTGCGATAATGAATTTGCTACTTATCACTATAGATAGATTGCATCAGTTCGATGCGATCTATAGCTTAGCTAAGTAGAAATTCATGTACACTTACGTGTTTGGAGATGTGATGCAGTAAATCCCCGTGCAGCGGTCCCGTCTTCTCTGTGACTTTTTGTTCCGTCACTTCTTCTGCGCATGCACCAGGTCATCTAGCGGCAACGGGTGCTGTGAGAGGGGGCACTGCGGGAGCCGACACTCGGCAGGAGGAAGTTACCCACCGGATCACTTACTAATAATAGCTGTTGGGGTAGGGGAAGATTGGACAGCCATGGATGCAGCGGGGGCACCGGGCGGGCAACAGTATAAAGTGCTGGGTCACTTCATTAATGTATACACCTGGCATGGGGGTAAAGGCAGAGTGGCCAGCCTTGGGGCAGCGGGGGCACCCATGCGGGCAGCAGTGTAAAGTGAAACTGCATATGCCAGGTCACTTCATTAATCTATATACAGCTCAGCGGGGGGCGGCCATGGAGGTAGAAGGGGCAGCAGTGTGAAGTGACCCGGCATATACAACTAGCACGGAGGCAGGGGTAGAGGCAGTTGGCCGGCATTGGGGCACTGGGCAGGCAGCAGTATATTAACTTATATATGCTCTCCACCCAGGCAGCTTTTACTATAGTGTCCCTGGTCACACAGGGAGCAGAGGCGGAGTTTTTCTCCCTGGGTCCCTGTGATTGGCTAGCTGTCAGTGTGGGGGCGGGAATAACAGGGAGGAGGCGGGGAGACAGGAGTCTTCGCTGCTCTCCTCCCCTTGGGAAGCTCCTAACCTGAGACGGCGATTCTTTTTCTCAGAAGCGAAATGGGAAGCTGAGCTTTACGTGCTTCTATGAATCGCTCTTCCTATACTTTTTATGGGGAAGAGATATCGGGGGCACCGCTGGAGAAATCTCACATTTCTCCATGGTAACCCCTTCTATGAATAAGGAGAAGCAGTGATAAGCCCCTTTATCACTGATAAAGGGCTTTTCACTGCTACATGAATAGACCCAATAGCCTGTAAAGTGACAGTTAGGAGCTGATTGGTTGGTACTTTATCTCCGTCCACTTTATCTCTCTCCAAGGCTTAGTATATAGACCCTATAGCACTGTAAGGGCATGTTCACATCAAATGCTGACCACAAGACAAACACATAAGCACGTACAGTATTTAGAGTCGATTAACTTGGGAGTGCTTGACCCCAGTACAAATTGGGAAATGACGATGATGACTGCTGACTTGTGATTTTCTAAGTGTGTCATAGGGGCCTATTCATGATGTTAATTATCGGGGTCCACTAACATCCTAACTCGCAGTGAGGGGACAGCGGGACATTCCGCCAGAGCAGGACCGGATTAAGGGGGGGCGACAGGGGCAGTCGTCCCTGGGCCCCCACACACAGAGGGCCCCCACACAGGGTCAATGTGACCCTGCCGAGAACACTTGCCAGCGGCACCTGTTCCCAGGAGGAGGGCGCTCTGCAGCTGCATGCAGCAGCACAGTCAAGCTTGGGGCAGGGCGGTAGTGTGGACAGCACATAAGTGCCGTCCGCACTACAAAGCACAAACATACACCCGCCGGCACCGGCAGCTGTATGTTTGTTTTAGCAGCCGATGAGAGTCAGTCAGTTGTTTTTTTGTGTGTGGGAACTGCAGGGGGTACTACAAGGGGCACTGCTGGGGGGGTACTGCTACTACTAGTGGCACTGCAGGGGGTACTATAAGGGGCACTGCGGGGGGAACTACTACTATTTGGGGCACTGCAGGGGGTACTACTACTAGGGGCACTGCAGGGGGTACTACTACTCAGGGCACTGCTGGGGGTTTTACTGGGGGGACTGCACACTGGTGGAACCACTACTGGGGGACACAGCATAGAGGGGGACTACTACTAGGGGTACTCCTAGGGGGATTACTTTTGAGGGGGGACTGCTACTGGGGGCACGACTGGGCTCGGCTCGACTCTGTGTGGCTTGAAGGGGCCCCCCACAACTTAGTTGCCTGGGGCCCCCACAAGCCTTAATCCGGCCCTGCGTCAGAGGAAAGTAAGTAGGAGATGTCATGACCCTGTCTAGTTGTCACCTTTTGCCTTGAGACTTACCCCTGTCAGCTGTCCCATGGATCTGTGTTTGTAGTTCTCCTGGGGGATCTGCTCTGACTTCTCTATGCATTCCTGTCACAGTAATTACTGCACCTGGTCTCTCCTGTCTGTGAGCATTGCTAGCCCTGATTGGAGTCGCAGGTGTGGTTCTGATTCTCAGAGCTGCAGAGATGAATACTCCCTCTGCATGTTGTGCCTTCCACCACTCAGAATGCTACTGCCAGACCACCTGTCCATATCCACCAATTGCTGCCAGACCCATGGTATATATATCCTCTCCTGATAGCATTCTGGGCCTGAACATCTTGTCTTCCCGTGGTGTATGGTTCATGCTGTTTCTGCATTTCAAGTGTATCCCTGAAACCTGTTACAGCTATACCTGGCAATCCAGTTAACCTGCTGGCAGCAACCCCTGGTGCATCCCATAAACCTGCTACAGTAAAACCTGGCATCCAGTCGTCCTGTTACAGCAATACCTGGCCTGTGCTCTGCTGCTAGTCCTACTCCTGGTTGGTCCCTGGCACTCAGTAAACCTGCATCGTGTCACCCTGCCTTGCTTCCTGCTGTGGATCAACTCCTGCTCCTTTTACCTACCTACTCCCTCCCTGAACCTAAAATTCCCAATTATCCAATCCAGCCTGCACCTGAGTTCCAACCTTGTCTCAGCATTACCTGATTTCCCTTCAGCCATTGTCACGTTATTCCAGTCCAGAGTCAAGTTCCAAGCTCATCAGTTCTATCCACGTAGCCACCCAGCTACCAGCGTCTACCCACGGCTATCCAGCCACTCCACGTAGCCACCCAGCTACCAACGTCTACCCACGGCTATGCAGCCGCTCCACGTAGCTACCCAGCTACCAGCGTCTACCCACGGCTATCCAGCCGCTCCACGTAGCCACCCAGCTACCAGCGTCTACCCACAGCTAACCGGCCGCTCCACGTAGCTACCCAGATACCAGCGTTTACCCACGGCTATCCAGCCGCTCCACGTAGCTTCCACGCTACCATCCGTCTGCAAGCCCATCTACTAGTAACCCGACCAGCTCAGTCAGCCTACCTGCCGGTCCCAGTCTGGTCCCCAAGTTCCTTCTGGTTACATTCCAACATCTCAAGTTTCCAGTTCCAGTCACTCATCACCAAAGGCAGTTCTCACTGCTACCCACTTCTTATAATAAAAGAGCTATTCTTCTACATCATCTGTGGTTCCAGTCATGCCGGCCTCCGTTGAAACCCGATCACCACAGGAGATAAGCAGGAGATATCTGTGATACTAGTGTATGGGGACAGCGGGCCATTCCGCCAGAGGAAGATAAGCAGCAGATATCTGTGATACTAGCGTATGGGGACAGCCGGCCATGCCGCCAGAGGAAGGAAAGTAGGAGATATCTGTGATACTATTGTATGGGGACAGCGGGCCATTCCACCAGAGGAAGGTAAGCAGGAGATATCTGTGATACTAGTGTATGGGGACAGCGGCCATTCCTGGAGAGGAAGGTAAGCAGGAGATATATGTGATACTAGTGTATGGGGACAGTGGGCCATTCCGCAAGAGGAAGGTAAGCAGGAGGTATCTGTGATACTAGTATATGGGGACATCGGGCCATTCCTGCTTTACCTTCTTGATGAATGGCCCTATAATAATTCACAATTGCAGGTGAAAATGTGCATTTTCACCCAAAATTCCTCCCACTAATGATATAGTTATATTATTACAGCGGTATTACCAGCAATAAGGCATATTTCCATTTGATCTTGTATCAGGGAAACAATGGATATATCTATAATGGGTGCAGGGTGTCATGGGGGAGGTGTAGGGCTACACCACCCACGTAAGACCCATTGAATTTACTTACCTTGTGGCCATTTCCCCCATTTTTCTGGTGCTTACTGGAAAATTATGTGGTACAGGGAATATGATGTGTGGGGGAATATGAAGTGAGAGAAATATAAGGTGTGGGCCTATATGATGTATGATGGAATGTGAGATATTGATGAATATGAGGTATGAGGTAATATGAGTTGTGGGGGAATATGAGGTGTAAAGATATATGAGGTGTGGGAAATAGAAGATGTGGGGAAATGTAAAGTGTAGGGGAACATAAGGTGTGGAGGAATAGGAGGTGTGGGGGAATATAAGGTGTGGAGGAATAGGAGGTGTGGAAAATATATAAGGTGTGGAGGAATATGAGGGGTGGGGGAATATAAGATGTGGAGGAATATGAGGTGCGGGGGAATATGAGGTGTGGAAAATATATAAGGTGTTGAGGAATATGAGGGGTGGGGGAATATGAGGGGTGGGGGAATATGAGGTGTGGGGGAATATGAGGTGTGGGGGAATATGAGGTGTGGGGGAATATGAGATGTGGGGGAATATGAGGTGTGAGGAAATTGAAATGTGAGTAATTTGAAGTGTAAGTAATATGAGGTGTGAGGGAATATGAGGTATGAGAGAATATGAGGTGTGAGAGAATGAGGTGTGGGGGAATATAAGATGTGGAGAAATATGAGGTGTGGGGGAATATGAGGTGTGGGGGAATATGAGGTGTGGGGGAATATGAGATGTGGGGGAATATGAGGTGTGGGGGAATATGAGGTGTGGGGGAATATGAGGTGTGGGGGAATATGAGGTGTGAGGAAATTGAAATGTGAGTAATTTGAAGTGTAAGTAATATGAGGTGTGAGAGAATATGAGGTGTGGGGGAATCATATCCCCAAAGTCTCATGTTCTCTACACCTCATATTAATCACACATTATATTACTCACACCTAACTTGTCGGGGTTATCAGTAGGGCTGCCATGTCATTGTATATAACTTGTCATTACACAGTTCTGCTTAGTGTTGACACTTTGCAGAGCATAATACTAAATAATTATATTATTCATTTCATAACTCAGTAAGAATTTCAACAAAGCCCAACGTAGAACAAGATATACATTTTACCATGCTAATGTTCTCGTAGAATGTGGCGTTTTTCTCCACAGAACATTTTATCTCATAATATCTAGTACACACATCTGAGAATCTCTCTGCCAAGCAGGATAATTGGGTTAGTCGCACCCTTTTCATCTCCATGTCTCGGAGCTCTCTATACAGGCTCTGCCAGATACTTTGCACATCACTGAACCAGGTTATTGCCAGTTGGGTATAAGCTGGCAGTGCTTGTCCATAAATACAGTTTATTCTAATTTTTTGCAAATAAATGGCCAGAAATAATTGTCTGAGGTCCTCAAAATGGAAATTATAGTTGTTTTCTAACTTTCTCTCCCCCTTATGTCTATATATGATCATGGGGGAACATGAGGGTATAAACGTGGTCAACTTTCTTAGTTAAGAGAATATACAGGTTACTTGTGCACGTTATTTCAGCTGAGACTGTGGCCCTGATTCAGAGGCGCTCGCTATTTGCGAGCGCACGCTCTGAATCAGGGCATTTTGTGTTTTTTAACACGGCGTCCAGGCCGCTCGCTAAGCTGTGGGTGACCACCCTGTGGTAGGGTCTCAGGTCTCGCAAGCCCGAGTGGACTTCCTGCTCTTCCGCCGCGCGTGCGCAATGGCCCACCATCGCTCACGAGCAGGTCTGAATCAGGCCCTGTCTTTTGTTTTTACGCAGCGTGACTGACAGCACGCCCCCTTTGGTGGGCGTGCCAGGGGCGTGGCTGCCAGATGGAGGCGTTCCCATGAGAACGCCTACCGTCTGAGTCAAGGCCCCACTGACATCAGTAATGATGTCAGTGGGAGTGACTTTGGCTCTGATAGAGCCAAAATCACTCCTGGGCTTGCGGCAGTGAGACCCTACCGCAGGGTCTCGTCGCAAGCCCGATGGTCGCGATGGTCTTTGACCATCGCGACCATCATCATGGACGCTCGCTATAGCTGTGGGTGGTAACCCACAGCTATGCGAGCGTCCATGAGGACGCTCCAAAAAAAGGTAGGAGGGCCCTGATTCAGAGCGAGCGCTCTGGTCAGAGCGTTCAGCTCTGAATCAGGCCCTATATACTATATTTGCAGGACATTGCTTGCCTGCTAGGAGCTATGAGTCTGTATCAATAACTTTTGTGTGCCTGCTATTACGTAAAAATATACAAGCGGAGGTAAAAGATCACTTAGAGAATTGGGGGTCTCTGGTGCCAAGTTGTTCCCTTTGGCTGGACCGCCTGGACCCCTAGATATGGCAGTGATCTCCCAGAGGGAAGGCATAGCAAGTTTGTGCTTCCCTGAATCTCTAGTGTAAAGAAATTAGCACAATGTCTGCGGGTGAAAAAAAATCTAAACATTGCATAATTACTGTATATTTACTAAATTTAATAGAGCGAAAACACAAAACAGTGACTGTGGCATGTGTAAGAGTACATGCTTATAGTTGATTCATTAATACTAATTTAAGGCCTTTCTTAAATGACTTGTTAGGCCTTAAAAGTATGCAGATAAACAGAAATCCAACGTTTAATAATGGACCCATAGAAATTCTATGATAGGTGTCTTTTGCAATTTTTCTGCTTCCTTTTCTTTTTTTTATGGTCACAGCCGTAGTTCGTAATGTAAAAATGTAAAAGGACTGTCTCTAACACAATCTTTTCTACAATTTCCATGTCTTCATATGTTCAGTGCCAGTGATCAAAAAAAGAACTATGGTCCTTGGAGTCTTCGTTAAATATAATTCTTTGACACTCTATAAAAAAGATATCGATATAGGACATTCCTATGGGGTTCCAGAAAACAAGACTTTAGGCTCCTTGTAGCATGACTCACATATTGAAGGCCACGACTACAGTTCAGAACATAAATGACAAATTTGTTGTTACAATTTCTGTAGCGTAGAGTATAACATGTTGAATTATTGGTACTGGAGGTGAATGCTACAAGATTGTCCCTCATGCGTCCATTTGTATGTCGTATATTGTCACATTTAAAAAATCCTTTAGTTACGGTAGTCAGCCTTGAGAATTTGTTTGTAGGAATGTGGTTTAAGAACCATAATATACTGGAGGTTAATAAAGGTTTCACACAAAGTCCAAGTTAAGGGAACAGTTTCTCTCCAATTTACTAAGCTGACTGAACGGAATATCTTTGTGTGAAGAAAAATGATTAATACTCCTAAAGTGTAGAAAAGCATCATATGTGATGTGTTTATGGTGGGATCCAGTCAAAATCTCGACAGTCGGGATGCCGGCATTTAGAATGTCCCAACACCTATAAGAATCAATCCTACTGTAGGTCAAAAATAACTAAAATATAATTGTACCTGGCATGTCATCATGATCACATTTGTTTATCCAATATGAATGGCTGAATCTGCCACACCTCATTGGGTAATGTTGGCACACTTGTTGGTGAACCCGGGTCGGTTACTGTGTGCCTGTGTTATTAATAGTAATCTCTCTTGTAATCTACTGAGCTTCTCTCTGCTCTTCCCCAAGAATCCCCCTCACACATGGGATCTGCTCTCCTCTACAGTGCTGCTCTGTCCAGTGACGCCATGACTTTTATCTATTCCCAGCTGCTGGGAGTGAGATTCTGCAGCGCCATTTTCTTGAGGTCCATTATGGCAGCTGTCATCTCTGGTTACTGTATCTCTTCCCACCAGCTACCCTCTGGCAGTCAGTGACGGCTGAGTTATACATTTTTACTTTAGATTCCCTATAATAATAATTGTGCTTAGATTGACAAATTCCTACTTTTTTTTTAGATATTCCTGGACAAAACAGCAGCTAAAATGGCAGTTTTACATCGAATCAAGGACGTCTGTATTAAGATTTTTCCTCAAAACGCAAAATAAATCAACTAACGTCTAGTCACCACCTCGTAGAGAAATATCTTCACTGCTTTCTAAATAATAAATAGAAAGTACAAAGCTAAAGCCATCTATACACATCTTTCCAAGAGCGCATTTGAAAAATATTTTTGCAAGCTTATGAATATACAATTCCTGCCCCGCCAGCTGCAACTCCAAAATTAATTCTCAGGGGACGTAATTATAGTAATTGTGTCTCACTCAGTTGATTCCACTTTTTATGAATCTATTTAGCTTTGAAAGTGTTTAGAACCATGCTGCAATAATTATGATGGGAACATGCGATATGTACTAACCTTGGGAAAGTGCCAGACGGGTGCTGCAAAATCGTTATGGATAATGGCTTCATGGTGAGACTGGAGCAAAACACAACAGTGATTAGGGTCAGGTGTGACTTGACGGTGCCATTTGTGCCATCATATGGACGGGGCAAGGTGTATATAGACATAGATGGCATAATTAGGCCACTTCATGGTTCTATGTGTGTCATAATGTGGGGCATATGAAGATGCGATCTCCTTCATCAACTCATCCATACTCGCTGTATAGGCCATGAACCACCATCTGGAGTGGATCCTACGCTCCAGAGAGTCCAGGTCGTCTCCTACTAAGTCAAGAGCACCAACCATTCCTGAAGACTAGGCAACCATAGTTTACAGAGTAAGATGGACACATTTGTCGAATAGCAGAAGTTTACGCATTTATCAAGGAAGGAGTTGGATGAAGTGAATGCATACCTATTGATGAATATAGTAAGTGCACCTTGTTTTGTGGACCATCGATGAAACAAGTTTTCATTTTGCAACCTCAGATTAGTGTAATGAGGCAATGTGGGGGACAGGGTACATTTTGACAACACTGTTTGTTGTGCATGCTCATTTATAATGGGTGCAGTGTGTGCAGTGCACCCAGGGCTGGTGGACTCATAGAGGGGTTTCTACAGTGTCCACCATAATTGCAGTTGGAACCAGGGTGTGTTCCTCAGCGGAGTTGGGCTTGCAAAACACATGTGCGGGTCCTCCTTCCTGGTACAACAAGCCCTGGTGCCAATATCACTAGGGCTCTTTTTTCCGTACCCCCTGGGCTTAGGGTACGGAGGTAATGGGGAATCGATAGAATAAATAATATTGTTTTTTACAGGTGAAATACTAGTGCCAGGGAATGATGGCACTTGTAGAACCACAAGTGCCAGCATTCCCATGCATCAAGGGCACCTGAAGCTCACCTGTAAAAAAAATAATATTCAAATAAAGACATGACACACACACAGAATGAATTTCATTGTTTTTTATTCAAAATCTTTTATTAAATAAACACTTCCCCCTAACATCCCTCCTTTACACATTTATTAATTAATCCAATGGACAAAGAAAATAAAAAACCCCCTCATAGATAACGCTACTTGTCCTTAAAGACCCCTCAGCCAATGAGAGGTAATTTTTGGACACTTTCCATAGGAATGAATAGGGCCGTGCTGATTGGTCAGAGGGTGGGCTAAAGCGCTAGCACTATTTATGGTTAGCACTTTTTTTTCTCTGGTAATCATTAGCGTGGAAAGTGGAAACACGCTGGAATGCTGACGAATGTGGCTTCATAACCCACCACACATCGCAAGAAGGTTGACAAGTCCTGTACAAACTCACCACTGGTTCCGGCAAGGTTACTCTCGCTGGAATCTCTGTACCTATTACATTCGCCCCATAGGCCTCATTCTGAATTTCTAGCCCACAAAGCGGATGCCTGTTTTTGTAATTAGATAGTAAATGATGTTATTTCATTTTCTGCATCAGTGTACCTTGAGCAGGTGGATATTTAACTGGAAGCACAGAGAGACACTAAATGGTTTAATTACAGTTTTCAGGTAACATCTGCTCCCAATTTCAATGAAGAACCAAAAAGACCATTTCTGTAACTTATCATTATCCAGCACTGCCTGGCATGGATTATATTCACATTCGCATGAAAAGATATTTACGTGGATTTTCCAGTGCTAACTTCTATTCATTTTGTTTCCGCTATAAATGTATAAGAGGGTTTTGCCTGACAAAAGGTTTCATGGTATACTGAGAGCTTGCTGTGTTTTTCTTTTGATCACATTCACTGAATTTTTTATAAGTGAAAACCAGTGGTATTTGCTGCAATAGATGATATAAAATAGCTTTTATTCCAGGAAGCATTATATAGGAGTGTAGACTGCTCATGGTGCTAAAATACCCAGGTACGGAGAAGGGGTCCAGGTAAGGAAAGTTACACCACTGCCACCAGAAACTGTGGGGTAAATTAATTAACATTCGTGTTGGTCCCGATTTGTCCCGTTTTTCAAATCGGCTCGGATCGATCAAAAACGGCCATTTTTTACACTTGTAAAATCAGGAATTTACCAAGGTGCCGGTTTTGACAGGATCGTTTTGATTGATGATGTATTTGGTCGATCCTGTCTGATTTGAAGTCCCGATTAAAGTGGACAAATTTGTCTCCCGAACAAGCAGCCTGCACATATCAGTGAAATATATGCAGTTTGTTCTTTTTGTTTTCTTTTTAGGGTTAAATTTAAAAAAAAAAATGTATGTGGGCTCCCCCCCCCCAAAAGGCTAACCAGCCCCGGACTTGCCAGCCTTTCCTGGTACCTAAAATTATGGGGAACAAAACGAATAGGGTTTAACCATAATTTAAGTACCAGCACCAGGCTGCAGGGCCAGTCCTGGTTTTAAATATAGGTTGTGGTTCTCCAAGTACCAGCATGCAGGGGAAGCTTGCTGGGACCTGTAGGTCCACTGTAAAGGCAATGTTGATATTTACATTTTTTACATACTACATACACTCTCAATCCGCCACCCACCGCCCTAGGGTGGTGGGGATAGACCCGAGCTATAAGCCTAGGCCAAGGGTGCAATGGAGAAGGGGACCCCTTTATTGGGAGGTTCCACAACTCCCCAGGGATCCCTGGCCTGGGCTGACTAGCGGTCAGGACCAGTGGCGTAAATTCATCCCAGATGCCCGGAGGCAAGTTATAATTTGGTGCCCCCCCTAATAAAAAAGGGAAAATAAATATGTTGCATATCTATTTATCTATCTCATATCTATTTATCACATATGTACAAAATCATTAATATAAAATAGCCTTAAGTGGGGTGAATATATTGTGGACAATGGAGGAGGTGCCCCTTCAGTGCTGGCACCCGGCGGCAGGCGCCTTCGTTGTCTCCCATAGTTCTGCCCCTGGTCAGGACTGATGCTGCAGCTGGGGGGCCTGGCGAAAGGGCTCCCCTGGCTGTGGCATCAGCCCCCCGCTAGAAAAGGTCCGGTGCTGGTCTTAATTATAGGGGAACCCCTACGCAATTTTTCCCCCCTATAATTAAAACCTGGACTGGCCCTGCAGCCTGGTGCTGGTACCTAATTTACGGTGGAACCCTACTCGTTTTGTTCCCTATAATTTTAGGTACCAGGACTGGCTGGCAAGTCCAGGGCTGGTTAGGCTTTTGGGGGGGGGGGGGACCTCATGTCATTTAAAAAAAAAAAAATTAACCCTTACAAGCACTTTCCATTAATAAACATACACAAATCACTCGGATTTGTGTATGTTGAATGACAACTCACAGCGCTGGTGCTGGCAGACTGGCACCCTGCACAATATATGCAGGCGATTGGGTGTTCTGAGGACGCCCGGTCAGCTATGCAATGACCAGAGCTGCCAGTTGTCGTGTGCTTAGGGGCCAGGGCCGGTACAGGCGCAATTGTGCCCTGTTACAGCTCCATCTGGATATTCCAGGAGAGTAGGTAAGTATGATTCTGAGAAGTCTGCAATGTACAACTTAAGTACATACATTTTTGGTCCCCCAACACGCTGATAATACTGTTGTTTATTTATTTATTATTTATTAACAGTTTCTTACATAGCGCAGCAAATTCCGTTGCGCTTTACAATTTGAATCAACATTAACATTTTACTGGGTTGTAAAAGACATACATACATAAAAGCCATACATACATAAAAGACATACGTAAAAGACATGCATACATAAAAGACATACATAAAAGACATACATACATAAAAGACATACGTAAAAGACATACATACATAAAAGACATACATACGTAAAAGACATGCATACATAAAAGACATACGTAAAAGACATGCATACATAAAAGACATACATACAAGACATACATACATAAAAGACATACGTAAAAGACATACATACATAAAAGATATACGTAAAAGACATACATAAAGGTAAGAGGGCTCTGCTCGCAAGCTTACAATCTATAGGGAAAGTTTTGGAATGAGCATGTTTCCCAGCCCGTTTCAGTACAAGGAACAGGAAACTTACTGAACAGCCTCTTAGAAAATACATGCATTGTGGAAAAACTGATATATTAAATATTTGCAGTTGGGTATAATTCACCAGTAAGTCCTAGTGATTGCAGCAATAGCATGTTACATATTCACCACATTCAATGAAATATATCTGGTAAGCTCCATCGATAATGAATTTTTTTTTGTAGTGGAAAATTTTAACATGAAAGCGTTTTGGAATTGAACAGATTGAGTTTTGTGTTTTGCATTTGTGCAGTGCAAATACAATTACTGACACTGTATGTACTGTACTCTCTGCCGATGTCTGTTGCGCTGTTTAAAATATATTTAATGTATGGATTAATTTTATATTGCTGTGACTGAACAGAAATGTAATTGGTAGTTTGGAAACAAACAAACAAATATTAATGGATGTGAGTTCGAAATTCAAAATGTCGACATAGTAATAATGGAATTTAAAGCATTTTAACAGCGCCAGCTATAATTGGCTCCCGAAACATGATGGTAAGTGCGGACAACCTAACTTTGACTATTATTTAATAACTAATTCAGGTCTCTTCTGCTTCTACCGCTGTTTGGATTGAAAATAATTAATATGAAGATAGGAATAATATTTATAAATCATTAGTAAGGAACTCTGCCCACAAAAATCTATCCGGAGCCTAATGGACCATCTTGTAGAAATGCGTGACCCAAGTAGATGCCAGCTTCTGTCGCCATCTGTTTAATTTGCAATGTGAATCTCATCATCCAATATAGGGGAACATGTGCCAGAGATTGCAGATTAAAGCTGCCTTAGACAATGAAAGTGTAGACAATGGACAGTACGGATGGCGTAGTTATTAGCATGACTGCCTCACAGCACTGAGGCCTTGGGTTCGATTCCCCCCATGACCATAACGGTGTGGAGTTTGTATGTTCTCCCCGTGCTTGGGTGAGTGTTCTCTGAGTATTCTGATTACCTTCCACTCTACAAAAATATACTGGTAGGTTAATTGGCTCCCAATAAAAATTAACCCTAATGTGTGTATGTGGTATGGAGCTGAGGGGTTCTGCATCATGACAGCCATATCTTAAAGTTTCCAGGTCAGCCTTATGTTACTTTGCTTTGTAATTGAAGCTACAGTCACCAATCCCTTTCATCACCCTTTCACTATACTAAAACTGACCGGTGTCACAGGAAATTACGCCCTATTAGCAGTCAGTCCAGAAAGTGTCTCTTTCCTGAAATTAAGATTTAAGTGGGAGGCAGTCCACAGTAACACCCACCGTATCTTAGGGATATATCCTTTTATCTAAGTAAGACTACTTTGTGTTGAACGTTCATTCCCAGACTTTGAGGGTCCAGCCATAGCAGAGGACCACCTTCTTTATTAAGAACAAGACCAAGCCAGCTTCCTAGCACATACTGTCATGAGATGCCAACCAGGACAAACCAGTTATCAACTGCCCTCCCAGTGACCAGGCCAAGTCATCTGGGAATCCAACTGGGCATGAGAGGTAATGTTCCAGACTAAGGGGTGGATTTACTAAAGTTTAAAAAAATGAAAAGTGATGATGTTACCCATAGCATTAGAAACCATTCAGATTGTAGCTGTCATTTATCTATTGAATCCTAGAAAATGATAGACAGAATTTGATTGGTTGCTATATCCAACAACATCACTTTCCATTTTTAGAAGCTTTCGTAAATCTACCCCTGAGGGTGCATTATTGTTTTTCAAAAATACTCACCTTCGGTGTGTAAGTCTATTTCCAACCCGGCACTGGGCAGTAGGGAATAATGTTGTGGAAATGGTACAGAAGTGCTGATTCTGTGTCGGGGTTCCCCCTAACTAATCCTAAGTGTGTTCCTTACTAGTTGCCTAGCGCTAACACGAGAATAATTTCATACATGTGCTTACGGGCTTCATTATCCAACATGATCAACCTTCAATGTGTAGGATGGGTCACATGGGGCCTTATTCAGAGTCAGCCTGAAACAGATCGCAAAAGGGCGACCGCAAAGCCCGTTACATATTTGCGTTGGATTCATAGTCGCATTTGCAAATATTGAGTTGTGACTCCTTTCTCCTGTCTGTGACTCCCTCCCCTTGTCGTTCCTGCCTGTGATTCAACTGGATTGAGACTTGGGGCGTGGCTTCTGCATATATTCATAAAAACTGGAAAGAACGGCATGCGATACAATCGCAATACAGTTATTGCCCCAAACAAGTAGGTAGTATGTAGTATGTACCCTATTGGTTTGGCTGCTGTAACATAATAATTGCATATGCAAAAAATAAATGTTTACATTTTTTAATGACATCACTTGAAATTATGGACCTCATTCAGAGCCGGTCGCATAGAGCGTGCGGTCGGTCTGAACGAGGGGAGGACCTCTTGAATTTTCAAGACGTCCTCCTTTGCGGTGGTAAGGCTGTGGGTTAACACCCACAGTCTTACGACCACCTGAGGTGATGGTCGCGATGGTCAAGACCATCGCAACCATCGGGGCTTACAACGAGACCCTAGGGTAGGGTCTCCCTTGTCGTAAGCCCCGGAGAGCTTTCGGTTCTGTCTGAGCCGGAAGCTCTCCACTGACATCACTAGTGATGTCAGTGGGGCCGCCCCCAAATGGTAGGCGTTCCCATGGGAACGCCCCCATTTGGGCTGCCACCCCCCCGGCCCGCCTTCCAAACGGGGCGAGCTGTCAATCAACATCGACAGCTCGCCCCCTTTGGTTCGAGACCCGCTACGACCGGCGCTATCGGTCGTAGCGGGTCTCACGCATGCGCACGACGGCGCTGGTGCGCGCATGCTCTGTGGGGGGCCATCGACCCGGTCCGAGCACATCGGCGCTAATGACCGGGTCTGAATGACCCCCTATATGTGCAGGCTTTCCCGTTCCCAACTGCGTAAGAATAAGAAGCGTTATCTATTTCTGTAATTCGAGGTGTTTATTGTAGAGAAGAATCACTTTTAAAGCGTCGCTTCATCAGATTTAGGGGTTGTTCAAAATTAGTAAGTGTTTATACTGTTTGCTACTAATCGCACGCAGTCATCAACTTTACACTCACACCAGGACCAGAACACACGCAAAGCAAATCTCTCCAGATGGCTGCATTTGCTAATTTTTTTGCTGCCCATCTTAGTCGTACTCTGCGAATGCAATTGGACTCTACTCCCTTACCGTACTTTCACTGCGACTGCACACCCACTGCAATTTCATGCACACCCAATAGCCGCAACTTCACGCCCATCCCCTCTCTCCGTCTCTCAATCGTACACAGAGCCCCATTCAGCAAGGATTGCTATTGCAATCGCCAATTATTGCGTACTGCGTATGCATTGCAGTGCAAGTGCGCGAATGCTTCATTACGGACGTACTGCGATCACAGAGATCACGCAAAGCAATTGCAGAGTGATTGCCAGGCAGAGAGCATTTGGGGGTGATGACGGGGGGTGGTCGGAGAAACGCATGCGTGACGGTGCGTTTCAATGCCGTTACAGGGGCGTGCATAAATTAGCCATTGCAATGCCATAAGCAGCCTGCGTGCTCACTGCGTGCAGGAAAGTTAGCTATTTATAGGTGATTTCTGACCTGCTGTAACTGTGCGAGAGGCTCCGATATACTTCGATGTTACCGATGTTTTGGATGGATTTCAAGGTATTGCGGATGTGCGAGAGGGGAAGTGGGCGTCTGCATTTTGCCCGTGCGGGTGCTTTGCGATTGCAATTATTAACATACTTTCGCAGCAGAACTGTGTGTACAATTTCAGCAGCAATTGCATCAGCAGTCCTTGCTGAATCAGGTCCGCAGTCTCAAGTCACACCTAGAGGTTGTTGATTGGAATTAAGGGCCTAATTTAGACCCGCTCGCGAGCGCTGAGTGCTCGCAAGCAGGTCTAAGTTAGCCCAGTGCGCATGCGCACGACGGAGGCGGCTCCGTCGTGCATATATGCGAGATCCGGATAGCGACGGCCAAGCCGTCGCTATGGGTCTCACTACAAAGGGGGCGTGCTGTCGATACTGAGTGACAGCACGCCCCTTTGGTGGGTGTGCCGGGGGCGTGGCTGCCCAGACGGAGGTGTTCCCATGAGAACGCCTACCGTCTGGGGCCGGCCCCACTGACATCACAAGTGATGTCAGTGGGAGTGCTCTCGGCTCTGATAGAGCCGAAAGCACTCCAGGGCTTGCGGCAGACGAGACCCTACCACAAGGTTCTCGTCGCAAGCCCGATGGTCGCGATGGTCTTGACCATCGCGACCATCTTTTTGGCCGCTCGCTATAGCTGTGGGTGGTAACCCACAGCTATGCGAGCGGCCAGGAGGCCACTCTAAAATTAGGAAGGACAGCCCTGATTCAGAGCGAGCGCTCTGTCAGAGCGTCCGGCTCAGAATCAGGGCCTAATTGTGGAGTGGACAAAGACACGGATTGTGAGAATTTGCGTAACGATGCAAAGAAAATAGCTTTTCCGACTGACACTGCCCATAGGGTGCAAAGGTTATACGGTTTGGTTGAACATTAATGAGTATGGACATATAGGGGCTGATTTGGACATTGGTCTTCTATAGCTCTGCCTTCACAGGACTCGCTTAATTGTGGTGTTTGACAGGGCATCCAATCACACACAGGAGTCAGTATGAACAGGGATTCGCTGATCCCTATACAATACAAACAGACCTTTCCTATGTAATAATATGAGATATGGTAAGAACTTACCCTTGTTATCTCTATTTCTACGAAGTCCATAGGGTTCCACAGGATACCTTGGGGGTATAGGTGTGACGTCAGTCGCCGGGCACCATAGAGTTAAGCTTTTCAGCCTCCCAGGATGCACTAGGGTCCCCCTCCTATACCCCCCCCCCGAGCCAAGGCACCTCAGTTAGTTATCAAGCCATAGGCCGGAGGAGGAGAAGGAAGAGAGAGAAAAAAGATCTGGACACATACAAGAATCACATTCTCACCAGAGGGAGACGGAAAACCGGTGACCAGAGCAAAGCCCATCTGCAGATCAGGTGCGACAGGGCGGGAGTCCTGTGGAACCCTATGGACTTCGTAGAAATAGAGATAACAAGGGTAAGTTCTTACCATATCTCATATTTTCTACTTCAGGGTCCATAGGGTATCCACAGGATACCTTGGGGATGTCCCAAAGCAGAATCCTTTAAGGGTGGGGACGCTCCTGTGCAGGAAGGAGAATCCGCCGCCCCGAAGGAAGCATCCTGAGAGGCGAAGGTGTCAAACCTGTAATACCTCACGAAGGTATGGACAGAGGACCACGTAACAGCCTTGCAGATCTGGACTGCAGAGGCACCACGTCGAGCTGCCCACGAAGGATCCACCGACCTAGTGGAATGAGCCTTCAGAGAAGGAGGAACCGGTAGGCCTTCATGAATATAAGCTTCAGAAATAGCCATACGGTTCCAGGCTGCCAAAGTTTGCTTTGAAGCAGGCCAACCCTTTTTACGGAAGCCATAGAGGACAAAACAAAGCGTCCAACTTCCTAAACGAAGAAGTGCGGTCAACATAAGTCCTTAAGGCCCGCACAACATCCAAAGAGGCCTCACCCACGGAAAGACCCGGTGAGTTAAAGGCCGGAACAACGATTTCCTCGTTAACATGAAACTGGGAAACAACTTTGGGAAGAAACTCGGGCCGAGTGCGGAGCACTGCCCTGTTCCCATGAAAAACCAAGAAAGGGGGTCTACAAGAAAGAGCCCCTAAATCAGAAACACGTCTGGCCGAAGCAATAGCCAGAAGGAAAACAGTCTTAGCTGTTAGCCATTTAAAATCCACTGAGATCAGTGGTTCAAACGGCGGTCCTTGGAGAGCCCTCAGGACCACAGCCAAATCCCACGGCGCCACAGGTGGAACAAAGGGCGGCTGAATGCGGAGAACACCTTGCATAAAGGTGCGCACATCCGAGATTGTAGCAATCCTACAGTGAAACCAGACAGATAGGGCCGAAACCTGTACCTTCAAAGAAGCAAGGCGAAGCCCATGATCTAGTCCCGCTTGCAGGAAGGCGAGAATCCGAGACAGACGAAACTCCCGCGGTGCATAACCTCTCGGTCGACACCACTGGAAGAACGTATGCCACACGCGATGGTATATCCTCGCGGAAGACGGTTTCCGAGCTCGCAACATGGTACGCACCACAGAGCTGGAAAACCCCGGGACCTCAGCATGGCCGTCTCAACAGCCACACCATCAAAGACAGCCGAGTCAGGTCCGGGTGAAGACAAGGACCCTGAGACAGAAGGTCCGGTCGTAGCGGCAACCGCAGAGGACTGTCCATGGACAGACCCTGAAGGTCTGAGAACCAGTGCTGTCTGGGCCACGCGGGAGCTATCAACAGGAGCGTCCCTCCTTCCTGTTTGAATTTCCGGATTACCCGTGGAAGGGAGACCGGAGGGAACAGATATGCGAACCGGAACGTCCACCGGACGGACAGAGCATCCACCAGAGACGCCCCTTCGTCTCTTGTGCGAGACCCGTACACCGGCAACTTGTTGTTGTGCTGGGACGCCATGAGGTCGATCTCTGGAAGATCCCACCTGTCCACCAGCAGTTGAAAAACGTCCGGGTGCAGGGACCATTCCCCCGGAAGAACGTCCTGGCGACTTAGAAAGTCCGCCTCCCAATTTAGCACTCCCGGGATGAAGACCGCTGATATGGCTGGAAGATTGTGCTCCGCCCAAACCAGGATCCGAGAGACCTCTATGAGAGCCGCCCGACTGCGAGTTCCTCCTTGCCTGTTTATGTAGGCCACGGTGGTAGCGTTGTCTGACTGGACCTGCACCGGGTGACCCTGGAGAAACCGATGTGCCTGCTGGAGAGCATTGAAGACCGCACGGAGTTCCAAGATATTTATTGGAAGCTCCGCTTCTGTCGGCGTCCACCTGCCCTGGAACAAGTGTGGACCCGAAACTGCTCCCCAGCCCCGAAGACTGGCGTCCGTTGTCAACAGGACCCAATTTGGAACCCAGAACGGACGTCCCTTGTTGAGGTGGGTCATCTGTAACCACCAAGCAAGGGACAGGCGAACCTCCGGGGTGATCACAATCGTCTGGGACTTCAGAGACTGAGGCAGCCCGTTCCACTTGGACAGGATCAGGTGCTGCAGAGGTCTGGAGTGAAACTGGGCGAATTCCACCATGTCGAACACCGACACTATGGAGCCCAGTAACCTCATCTCCGAGTGTAGGGACACCCGGCGGCTGTGCAGACAACTGCGCTCCATTGCTCTGGCAACCCAGCAAATGGCCATAGCCTGCCGTGCTGCCCCCCCCCCGCAAGGGAATAAGCGGACTTCAGGCAGATCTCCACCTTGCGGTCCGTAGCATCCTTAAGGGAGGACATGGATGGCATCGGCAATGTGGCACTACGGACAAGACGGGTCACGTGAGAATCCACCTGTGGAGGGGATTCCCACTTTGCTAAATAATTATCCGCGAACGGATAAGCCACCGCCAGGCGTCTCTGCGGCTGGAATCTTTTGCCAGGCTGTTTCCACGCCTCCTCTAAATGGTCCACTAACTGACCCGAAAGAGGAAAGACTGTGGCATCGCCCTTCACATCTTTGAAAAAGGCATACTTAGATTTAGCCGCTGGAGGAACTTCGTCCTCAATCACCAAGGCTGTGCGGACCGCCCGAATAAGTCCAGGAATATATACTTTGGACTTAGCATCAGCGTCCTTAGTGTGGAGAGGTTCCTGATCGTAAGGATCCAGAATCTCCCCATTATCAGACGTCCCCTCATCATCCTCATAAGGAGCCGACAGAGACGCCACCGGCCGTTTATGCGGCCGCATCACAGACTCCCCTTGCAACACATCCGACAAGTGCTGTACAGAACTCGTCAGGGAGTTAACCCACGCTGGCTCCTGAGAAACCGGAGCGGGGAAATAGGGAGACTGTGGGGTACCACCAATTGTCGTGGGAAACCCTGCATGGGTGACGACACCACTGACTGCTGGGACAAACCCATCGGTGTAAACGCGGGCTGCGGAGCTAACTGGCCCACTAAGGCTGTAAGCGCCTGAGCGAAAAAAGCCCAGGGCGGCTCCTGTACCGGTGCTGTAACCGTAAGCGGCCGCGCCATGGACAAACACTACCGGCAAAGGCCCTCCGCGCTACCCTCCCCCTCCGCTAACGGTACTTTACACGTAGTACATTGTAGCCGGAGAGGAAAATCACTTTCAGACATGATAGCACCAGGTATGTGACCCCTCTCACCAATTATACAGTAAATAGGCGAGAGACCACCCTGCAGCACCACACCGCAATGGCTTAGCAGAAAGAACAGGGACAGAATAAAGCTGACAGTTTAGAAGAAAAGTTACAGGCAGCGCTAGCACAGTCACATACAATGCAAAGAAAATCAATTCCTGCACTAACAGCGCTGATCACTCAACTACACAGACACAGGGCCTGGTAGGACACAGCGCTGCATACACAGACCTGACCACAGCGGAGGAGAGGTATGCAGGGGGACCCAGACCACGATGCTTCCTTCCAGGCTTCCAGCAGCGTCCACCATGCGTTCAGAAGAAGATGGCCGCCGAGGAGCAGAGAGGAGGCTGGCCTGGGGGAGGGCTAGTCGGCAGCGTGCAGAGAGGGCTGTGTGCAGCGGGGGAGGCGCCGGCTGTGAGACAGGGAAGGCGCGCTCCCCTGGCATGCATTTAACCCCTGGGACGCCGCAGCGCTACCGCTCTGCTGCGGTCCGCTGTCCCAGGGGGTAGTGGAAGCGCAGGTTGGTCGCCTGGCTCCACGCTGCAGCCAGTCCCCAGGGAGCCCCCTGCCTCGGGACTTAGGACCATGTGACCAGCGGGGACCCACCGCGGGACCCCGCTGCTTACCTTGTCCCCCTTGAATCCGGCCATGGTCCGGAACATCTGGGGTCACCGCTAGCCGTGACCCCAGATGCTCACCAGCATCCCCGTATCGGTACCGGCGTTCTGGTACCGGCGGGGGTGTAGGGAAGACAACATGGACGTCAGGACTGACTGTCCATGCTGTACATCCAGATGTGCAGCCACAGCTGCATAGAAGAAAGCTTCAGGGGCTCTTCTAGCCCCCACTCACAGGCAGTCAGTGTCAGTGTAGGACAGCCCCTAAAGCCAGTCGCAATATGAGGGAAGGGAATGGACGAAGCATGAGTTCCGGGCTCCGAACAGATCAGAGGGTACTGGCTGCAGACGGCTAGAGTCAGACTGGCAGCTGGTCAATCGCTGACAGACTGCCTCACCTGTCTCTTAGTCCACCTTCTGCCCTCGACCACCTATACCCCTGCCTCCCTGTCTGTCTCCACTCCTTTCCCAACTCTCCGCCTTTGCCTGTAATTCCTTATGAACAAGTGACCTCTGCAGCTGCTGCTGGCACTGGATTGCATAAAAATACATCCCTATCCTGCCACTATTTTATTTTATGGACAGTGTCCACAATAGTAGTGGCCCTTATACAAGGCAGTCTGTGGGCATTGTATAAAGGGTACTATTACTGTGGGCACTGTATAAGGGCACTACTACTGTGGACATTGCATTGTGGGCACTACTATTGTGTGGCATAATTTGTATATGGGGTACTACGGTGTGATACACTACACAGATAAAAAAAAGTGTGTGTCTCTTTTGCGCACCCTCTTTTGAGTGGTCATGTCTCTTTCCAGTGCATGCATAAGTACAACCCAACATTTTCCATACCCCCACTTCAAAATTCCCACTTCGACCACTGGTTCCTACAGAATCTTTACCTACAGGGTACCATGCATGCATCTTCCATCTGTCCATACAAATCCCCCATCACTGCTTCATCTGGCGACTTCAGAGGGTTGAAGCCCTACACAGTCAAAACCCGATGACATAATGTTTTTGATGCAGTAGTGGGAGCCTGGCGTAGACAGGAGACTCTATATTAGAGATTCAACAAAATTTGCTCATTCATTTAAGCCCCTGCCCCACCCCCACCCACTGGCAGTAGAGGGGAACTGAGTGAAGTAGAGATGTTCAAGAAAAGGGTATCTTGCTCATCCCCAAAATCCTCAACAAGTCTCAGCGCAAGACAAACAGAAGTGTGGTGTCTCCCTCCTTTAATGAAAATCAGCCCCACAATACTGCCTCTGTGGGTGGGTGCAAAAACTTAGTGTGACCTGAATATCAATCACTAGCATAAAGAGTTTGTGATCTACCGTTACCCCCACCTCCATGTAAAGCCAAACATAACATATATTAACAACAGTAGTACCATTTAAAGCAGCAATTCTCTAACCTGTTTCCCTTCTTTGGGTCTACTGCACGCTAATGCCTCGGCTCCAGTAAACTCCTCTTATGTCTTAAAAGGCAAATATATAGATATGAAAACTAACGATACTGGATCAGAACCTCTATACACACCTTCCTATACCTTCTAATGTCCTGCCTATACCTTCCAATGTCCTGCCTATACCTTCTAATGTCCTGCCTATTCCTTCTAATGTCCTGCCTATACCTTCTAATGTCCTGCCTATACCTTCTAAGGATGACGCTAATTTGCATACGCAGTCACACCATAAATAAAGACTTAGACGTGGAATCTGTGGTTCCAAAGCACAAGTGATATTCAGGTAACAGTTCAGACAGTTACACGCAAATGATCAAGACACAATTTAGGCGCAAAAGGAAATTATACAGACCCAAGTACAGTATACATACGCAGGCGCATCCAGACACAGAGATAGGTTTCAGCAAGAGACCCCTCGTCATTCAGCATTCAGCATGAAGACTGAGAATCAGCATTCGTGCACTCATATTTATACCCCCCCAGAATAAACAGGACAAAAGGGAAGTCTGTTGCTGATATCATTGGTTCTCAGGGGTGAAGCATCTGTTACAGCACATTTAACAGGCTGGTTCAAACAGACTCTCCCTGCCTCTAACAGCTGGGGGTCTTCCTCTTCACGCCTCCGTCAGCATCCTAACAGTTGTTTCTAAAATATACATTTTGTTGCTTGTAGGCTCTGCGATCCATAACTCGGGAATGCATGATGCGATCTCCCCACCGATAACAACGGAATACTGTGAAAAGAGTACGCATCAGTACAACTCCAAACATGACTGGTTTAGCATGTATAATACCTTAGTTATCAAATATCTTTATTTCTTAGCATTTAAACTAACTGAACCTACTTAAATCATACACTTTAAAGCTCATTGAACCTTATGTGTGAATATGTAATGTGTGGGTATTGAGGGTTTGATATAAGGACGCTAGTTAACTCGGGGCAGATGCGTGCGCATAAAGCTAATAAAACAGCGGTTTCATACAAAGTCCTATGCATTCGCTAATATGCGACTAGTTAACAGCGCTATTGTATGCATTAATGTGCATATGGGAAATTATGAAAAATGCAATCGCATGGTGCTATTAGTATTATCGCCACATGTACTAAAATGTGAGTTTATCTAAAATGGCGCTAAGGCGGGCATTCGCAAAATGGCGTCTTGCGATCTCATTTTCAAGATGGCGTCTTGCGGCCAGTCGCAAGATGGCGTCGCCGCGATTACATTTTAAACTGAACTTGTCTCAGCCAATTATTCAGCTTCGACAAAACGTATATAAATAATAAATAATTCATACTGTAGCATTCATTTCAAGATTTAAGCTGAATGCCACTTTCATCATTATCTATATATTATCTATGCGACTGAATCTCTAAGGGCAGTCTTCCCATCCAAATAGTATTTGCTTTATTATGCTTTATTTTATTCCTCTGTGCAGCCTAAAGTCTTCACCAGATCATGTTTCTTTAATCTTTATTTCTCTTTTGAAAGCAATTCACAGGTCAGTAGGGGGCCCCTCAGGCTGCTGCTATCTGAACACTATTTGTTACACAATATAATATACTGTATTTGTTTTGAAGTTTTTGGAATCAAGTGATCAGTGAAACGTGAAGACGGAAAGTGGCATCAAAAATTGGATCCTCTTTTTTCACTTATTATTACAGACTTCACTCTTTGCTTATTATTACTTGTGCTGTCCCCATCACTTCTCATATTCACTTGCTTCACTCTAACAAAGGATGATATCCAGCTATTTCATGTTGGACTATGCAGCATGGCTACAATGTCCTTTGTGTGACCTGGGCTGGAGATGAGTGAAATCGCTGTGACATTCCCTGTGATCTGATTTATAACAGGCCGTTGTGCAGATGTGCAAAGTTCCAGTGATACAATCACTCAGTTCTGCTTCATCTTCTACATTTCATTGAACGCTATCCGGCACTTTACTTGTAAAATCGGATTTTGTGGACACTGCAGACAATGATTAAAGTTGGGATGATAGAAACATAGAATTTGTCGGCAGATAAGAACAGGGCTGGCTCCTGGGGCATTCGACCAGTGCCACCGCATAGAGGGCGCACCCCTCCCAGCCATCACGATTTCAGCGGGACAGTCCCGTTTTCTGGGCACTTCTCCGCTGTTCCACCCACGGGCCGAAGTTTCCCGTGGGTGGTCGGGAGGTTGGCCCCCCACCATCGCAGCTGCACCGGAGAAGAGGAGTGGATGCCGCTTGTGCAGGAAGAAGGCTGGGGGCAGCCCAACTAATGGAGTGCTGGGCTCGCCCCCAGTCTGACGTTAAATGGGAGGCATGCCATACAGGCATGCCCCCAGATATCATCATTCAGGGTGTGTGGCCTATTTCTGGACATGCGCGGCAAAGTTAACAGGTGCCTCCATCCTGTTCTGCACAGGACGTGGCTCCTCCTGGAGCCGGCCCTGCATAAGAACCACTTGGCCCATCTAGTCTGTGTCTCAAGCCGCTGCTGCATCTTGTTGGACAACAGTGCTCTGAGCAGTTCTCTCAGGCCCGTTGCTAGGAGACATGGATGTCGCGCTGCCACTCCGTGAAGTCCTCCTCCTTACTGCTCCATCACCTCCTCCCTTCATTGATTGGATCTTCCTTTTTTACCCCTGCTGGTTCTCTGCTCTGATGCCGGCTATAGCATTCACTACGTAGCTTCCGGTTTCCTGTGAGTTAGGACACTTTCCTGAATGTTCCAGCTCCTCGTGTCCAGCATGTATCTCAACTGTCTCTGCTGCATTTTAGCATCTGTGTGGACTATCTGTTAATAACACTACAGCAGTCTCTGCCGTACTGCAGCGCCAGTGTGGGCTATCTGCTAATTACATCAGCAGCCTCTGCCGCACTTCAGTGTCTATATAGACTTTCTGCTAGTACACCACAGCAGTCTCTGCTGCACTTCAGCATCTGTGTATACTTCCTATTACTAACATCACAGCAGTCTCCACTGTACTACAGCGTCTGTGTGGACTTTCAATTAATTACAGCACAGCAGCCTCTGCCGCACTCCAGCATCTGTGTGGATTCCCTGCTATACTTCAGCCCTCAAGGCTGCTACCAGCCAAGTGCACATCAGCCCTCAAGGCTGCTACCAGCCAAGTATACCTCAGCCCTCAAGGCTGCAACTAGCCAAGTACACATCAGCCCTCAAGGCTGCTACCAGCCAAGTATACCTCAGCCCTCAAGGCTGCAACCAGCCAAGTACACATCAGCCCTCAAGACTGCTACCAGCCAAGTTTATATCAGCCCTCAAGGCTGCAACTTGGCCATCAAGTCAAACTCCAGTAAAGTACACTCCAGTCATCAAAGCTTCTTTATTATTTGACTTCTCATCAAAAGATTCCTCTCAGCTTCTTTATTAATCTACTCGCACCTCTAATGATTAACTTCCTGTGAATCTTCTCAGTGATTCATAACAGTCTGCCCATTTTTTTTTACCTTTTGGTAACCTCAACCCCTATGTGAACCTCAGTTCTTTGTAATTATATTTTTGTGCATATCCCAAGCATGTTTAAATTGCGCTACTGCCTTATCCTCCACCACCCCTAATGTGAGACTATTCCATTAATCCACTTCCCTTTCCATGAAGTAATTTTTTCTTAAATTTCCTTTGAACCTACCTCCCACCAATCTTACTGCACGTCCTCGTGTTCTAATACTTCCCTTCCTTTGAAGAATATTTCCCTCCTGTACCTTGTAAAAACCCTTGATATATTTGAAAGCTTCTATAATGTCCTTCCTGTCCCTTCTCTGCTCCAAACTATACATATTAAGCTCTTTTATGGCGGGAACACAATACGATATGTCGTATCGGGCAAATCGGCCAGTGTGTACCTGCTATCTCGCTTACTTTGCGTGCTCCTGCAGAATGCAGCATGGCCCCAGCTGTCGCTGCCGACATCACCAAGTGTGTATGCACTTGCCAATGCCGGCACACCCACCGGGTCCGGTCGCTAGTGATATCACGCTGGGTACACATTGTTTAGTGTGTATTCAGCTTTAAAATAATTGTGGGATCATTCGCTCCCAATATTATTAATAGCAGCTGTCTATTAATGTGGTCAAATAAATAACCCAATTGGAGATATAGAATATAAAATGACGCGCTTGAAGTGTAAATCTACAGTGATATATGATGGTTAAAAAATGGATGTGACTGAAGCTGTTAAATATGCAGGGTACCAGTAATAATGAAAGACAAACAAACACTCAATACATATGACACATACAAAATGCGAATAGCGCTCTCTGTGAAAATATTTATGTGATGGATCTCCCCATGACTGCCAAGGCGATAGGAGCAATGAAAAACTCGCCCTACCTTTCCCTGTTAGAATCTCGCTCTGTGTGAGGCTGGCGTCTTCAACGTGGCTGTTGCTGGATCAGCTGTGCTGTATCTCCGTCTGCTGTTTGCAGCACTGACAGCCCACCGGAACAGCGTCCTTCTAATCGCCCTCGTTGGTGCCGCTCTCGTGGAAGGAAGCAAAGATCCTCGCGCTCACCAAGTGGTGACGTCAGTGGGGATCCGTACACCAACGCGTTTCGTCACGTGACTTTTTCAAGGTGTCTCCGTGATGCACTCGCTCTCCTTTTAACCCTGTGTGCCTATTCTGATTGGCTGAATGGTTATGTCAGTCAAAAAGTGACTGAGTCCCACATTGTTCAATAGCCAGGTTTTAGGATGCAGGCTGAATAATATGCCAAATTATTGTACATGTGTTGTAATGGTTAAAAAACTTTTTATTAGACAAATATATATATGTGTAAAATAAATAAAACAAAAATAAATAAAATGTTTTAAATTGCAAATGTACAAACAAAAAATAATTAAATAAATAAAACAAAATAAAATAAAAACAAAAACAGATTGCTACATAGAAACATTTGCATTACATCATCAGTAGAAGGCATTGTTGTATTTCATTTATTACTGGGTAAAGAATAAAACGGATGGGAAATATCATAATAGAGCTTATGGAAGATAAATGGTTGTATATTAATCCAGTCCACCTATTTAGACCTTTATGCAGTATGTGGAACCTAAACCTTAAGGAACGCTCCTAGGTCAAAATTTATATTGAGTCCCTTTGGATGTAGAGTTCCAATATTGTAAATCCACTCCGTTTCTGATCTTGAAATTTTTTCTAAATAATGACCCCCTCTCCAGTCTCTCTCAATCCTTCTAATTGCCATAAATTTCATTCCTTTCGGGTTTTGTTGATGATGTGTAAGGAAGTGATTAGACACTCTGGCCCTCATTCAGAGGCGGTCGGAGGATGCAAGCGTTCGCTCAGAAACTGGGCGGCCGCTTGCATCCTGACTGCCCGCCTCTGTTTCGGTCGTTAGGCTGTGGGTTTACACCCACAGCTCTAACGACCGCTCGGGTGATGGTCGCGATGGTCAGAGACCATCGAGACCATCGGGGCTTACGACGAGACCCTAGGGTAGGGTCTCACTTGTCATAAGCCCCGGAGAGCTTCTGGCTCTGTCAGAGCCGGAAGCTCTCCACTGACATCACTAGTGATGTCAGTGAGGCCTCCCCCAAACGGTAGGCATTCCCATGGGAACGCCTCTGTTTGGGCTGCCACCCCCCCGGCCCGCCTTCCAAACGGGGCAAGCTATCAATCAACATCGACAGCTCACCCCCTTTGGAAAGAGACCAGCTACGACCGGTGCGATCGGTCGTAGCGGGTCTCACGCATGCGTACGAAGAAGCCGGCTCCCTCGTGCGCATGCGCACTGGACAAACATCTAGGCGGCCGTGCGGTCGTAGACCGTACGGCCGCCTCTGAATAAGGTCCTCTGTGTGGTTAAACCTTTCTTTATGTTGTACATGTGCTCTCCAATCCTTGTCTTGAGTTTTCTTATCGTGCGGCCTACATATTGGAGGCCGCACGGGCATTCAAGCAAGTAAACCACTCCTTCTGTGAGGCAACTCAAATTCTGTTTGATTTCACATTTCTTTCCATTGGTGTTTGAACTGAAGTCTGAGATTGATTTCGTGGAGTTACTCCCTGTTTCCTTGCACGCCTTACAGTTCAAACAAAGGTGGAATCCTTATTGTTTGTGTATATGATGAGGTCTGTCAGGAGGTATGCAACTTGCAGTTAGTAGATTTTTCAACGTTTGCGCTTTTTTATATACAATCCTCGGTTTGGTGGCAACTATATTTTGGACCTCTAGGTCCTGTTCCAAAAAGTGCCAATGCTTTTTTATGCTTGTTTCTAAACCCTTGGTAATAGCTGTTGTAACAAACAATTATCTCCTTTCTAAAAAAGCAGTGCTCCAAGGCCACAGCCCGGGCAAATTTATCTGACAAAATAATAAGAGGCGGATCCCCGCCGGGCGCAAACTGGCCTGAGGTAGAACCATTCTCCCTTAGTTGGTACAGCATTGACCCCTCCCTAAGATGATGGCCCGGTCCCCCCTAAAGGGGAATGACCAACTCGCTGATATCAAAAGGCAAATGCTACCCAGGCACTCTTATGCTATAATAGGCCGCCTAGGAGCACTGCTTCCCGCCAGGCTGCACCTCCACCTGCTGGAAGGAAAAATTTCAAATTGCACAGTACAACAACATTTCCAAGAATTTCATACAAAACAGCTTAGACGGGTGGGTGGGTGGTGTTCCAGAACTGGACAAGAGGAAGATCCAGACTAGTTATAATGGATAGTAGGGGCCCTGCCCTCTATTTCTGCTATAGGCTATTATTTTGATGGACACATTCTTGGCTACGCCCTCTCCTATCATTTAACCCCCGGTGAACTAGCAATATTCCATCACTAAGCAGGGTGCTTATCTTTTCTCAAACTTATTCAAGTATTCGGATCTATAATTGCAATTACCAACAATTAACATTAACACCTGCAATCATAATTAACACGTTTGTGTGACATAAACCAGTTAAAAAATAAACGCCTATTTGACTTTAATCTTGAAAAGCAAGAAAAGTGCTTTGTACTTGGAAATTGACATTTATGTATGTTAATACAGAAATACCAGAAGATTGGATTATAAATCCCTGCTACAATGTCCAAAGCTACAGAGGTTTAATTCTAAGCGCAATATAGGAAAGGAAAGAAGAACAGACTCCAGCTTGCAAATGAGGAGATAAGTGCAAGCTCTGTGGGGCTCTGGGCCTGATTCAGATACGCTCGCGAGCGCTGAGCACTCGCAAGCGGGTCGATGTTGGCCCAGTGCGCATGTGCACGACGGAGGCGGCTCTGTCGTACGCATGCACGAGACCCGTATAGCGACGGGCAAGCCGTCGCTCCGGGTCTCACACCAAAGGGGGCGTGCTGTCGATGGTGAGTGACAGCACGCGCCCCTTGGTGGGCGTGCCGAGGGCGTGGCTGGCCAGATGGAGGCGTTCCCATGGGAACGCCTACCATCTGGGGCCGCACCCCCACTGACATCACAAGTGATGTCAGTGGGAGTGCTCTCGGCTCTGATAGAGCCGAAAGCACTCCAGGGCTTGCGGCAACGAGACCCTACCACAAGGGTCTCGTCGCAAGCCCGATGGTCACGATGGTCTTGACCATCGTGACCATCTTCCTGGCCGCTCGCTATAGCTGTAGGTGGTCATTCACAGCTATGCGAGCGGCCAGGAGGCCGCTCTAAAAATTAAGAAGGACGGCCCTGATTCAGAGCCAGCGCTCTGTCAGAGCGTCCGGCTCCGAATCAGGGCCTCAGTGTGCAGGTCCGCGGGAAATTCCACCTCAGGAACATTGCAGCAGACAGTACCAATCAGAAATAGGTGGCTGTCATTGCAGCACAATATTAAGGCGGAGACAGTTGCGCTAATTCTTGGAGGCAGCAGAAGCATTTGCATCCAGACGGTATGTTTCAGAGGGGGTTCCAGAGGGGCACTGAAACGAGGGAAGAGAAGGAATGCAAAAAACCAGGGCTTTGAAGTGTGGCAGTCTGTAGCATGAGAGAGGCAGGGTCTGGGCATTTTAAAAAGGATGCACAGATTGGGCATCTGTGATTCCCTTCCCCTTCTCCAGTTCCTGCAGATAAGAGATACTAGATAGGGGTGGGCGGTGATGGTGGATTACTGGAAAACTTTGCCTCCAGTGGCCGGGGACAGTGTTCTGCCACTGAGGTTAGAATTCACAATGTGCAGTCACAATCTTAAGCCGCAAACATCCCCGAGAGATACGGTACAGCAACATTGCACATTTCCCTTCGCACGACTGAGAGCTGCAATTGAGAATGGGCAATGGTGGTGTCAGCTACGTATTGCCTTTCTATGGAGCCTATTCATCAACCGATAAATGGCCCGGTAACCGTGCAGAAACGCTAGTTTACGCATTTTTAAGTTACCGGGCCATTCATCATTAGGGGTCCAATAGGACCCCCCTGGTATTCAGCAAACTCCAAAAAAATTTAAGTTTTCGGAGTTTGCTGCCGAGAACAAGCTCCATCTTCAGACGACACTTGTTCTCAGATCCCCACTCCTTCCTATGGGAAGGAGTTCCGGGGATGCGAAGAGGGTTCCGAGCGGATCCCTCCGCCGCCTCCTCACTCCCTCCCAGGAGCATTGCTCATGCGTTACCCAAGGTCACGCATGCATTGCCGGGACGACAGGGAGCAGGCTGCGATACTTTCCACAGGGACAACTGCTTTTCGGAGCAGTTGTGCCCTCACCGGAGCAATGATGAATTGCTCCGGTGTCAGGCCTTGGGTGATGAATAGGCTCCTATATGTCCACAGCCATGAACCAAACTGCCACTGTTATGTACATCACCAAGAACTGATTTCCTCCCTTATAAACAGAGATGTGTGATATTTTGTGCACATTAAGATTTGCAAGGGGACTGACTTTTTTGCAGTGACGTGATGTTTCTGGTGATACAGGTTTTTAGTTTACTCACCAGTCTGCAGAATGATGCCTTATTCATAAATTTGCATTTGGCAGAATTCATAGTCTGTGACTAAGGGGTCCCAACTGTCATTTTTCAAACACAGCCTGTGAGATGTCAGTTGGGAGCTGATTGGCTGGCACCTTATCACTTTCTTATCACTTTTCACTCTGTCTCCCTTCACTGCTTAGTAAATAGACCCCTAAATCTAAGATGGTGACAATTAATTCCTTCTCCTGTGTGGCGTGGTTGTGGGGTGACAAACGTAAGGCCAAATGGCAAAATGTGTGAAATTTTGCGATGGAACGCGGTCAATATTTCCGGGAAGGACTTCTCTAGATGAAAATAATCTGTATCCAAAACTTGGCCTATTGTATCAAATAATATTAATAGGATATCAGCTGAAAACACACATTCTTGAGGGGGAAATCCGCAAATATTAAGAATCCCCAGGATGTAACAAGGCCTGCAGCAGATATTCATTTCCAAACAGCAAAAGCAGCCCCATATTTTTCTATGGGATGTGCTAGGCTGTCGGTTTAACCAAACTCTGAAATGCAAAGCATTCCGCAGTCCTGCCCCGGAAGCTAATGCCGTCTCCAGATGGCGTTAGCCGCTGTAGCCTATGGCCTACAGATGGCCAAAATTACCAGGAGAGGGTTCGGCAATGGCCACCTGTGTGGTCAGCACATCCCATTGGAGGCACTGTCCCTGTGTGTGATTAATAATGCATTCAGGTGATTTATAATTTATATGCAATTACAATTATCGGTTCTAAAACCAAATAATTGGTAAATATACCCAGTGGATTTTTTTTACAGACAATGGGCCTGATTCAGAGCCGCTCGCGCTGTGCGTTCGCAAGCGGCCCGATGTTCTGTGTATGCACATGCGCACGCTTCGTTCTGCGCGTGCGTGAACTACACACTGCGATCGCAACCCTCTCGCTCACCCAGCAAAGGCAGCCCAGGGTAATGAGTGACAGGAGAGGCCATTTGTGGGTGGTAACAGGGGCAGGACACTAATAACGGGGGGTTGGAGATGCGAACGCAGGATTGCCTGGGTGTTCAACAGCGTTTTAGAGGCGTGCATAATTAACAGGTAGCGTCATAGTACACGTCACTTGCCTTTTCTTTACACTGATTTCCTCGCAATGCTTGCGGTAGGGTAAAGCTACCTCAAGCACTGCGTTCACATCCGATGGTGCTCGATGTACCAATGTTTTAATACACTTCCTGGAGATGACGTGTGCTGGTGGGTGGCTCTGCCTGTGCGATTGGGCATACACTCAGACAAAGTGGCCGCTCGCTAAGACATGGTGGGCGTGCTTATGCCTTGGCGAGCGTTCGCTTCCCGTGGCGTCACTTTGACAAATTTGCATACGCATCTAACGAGCGTACGCAGATAGTGAGCGGGTCTGAATCAGGCCCTATGATCCTCCTACCAACAAGAGGAGATCCCAGGCAGCCAGGGCCAGACTGCCCACCTGGTACTTCTGGCAAATGCCAGAAGGGCCGATGGCCAGATGGGCCGTTCCGGCGTCAAACCCCAGCCGAGCAGCTCTGCCTCCCGTCGCTCTGCTCGGCCAGGGATACTGAAAGGCGGGGGCGTGCCGCGAGGCCAGGCCCCCCTGACTCGTGCCACACCACTTTTTGCGGCATGGACATGGTCACGCCCCTTTTACAGGGGGTAGTGCAGGGCGACTGCCAGTCCGTCCCTGTAGGCAGCTAATCCTTTATTAGCTGGACCCTGCCGCTCCACCACATGTATGAACGTTGTAGAGAAAAACAAACTTGATACTTACTGTAGCACTGTAGTGATTTAGACATTTGCACACCCATACAGCCAGTGCAATGGTTCCAAAGAGCATATCAAATCACTATCTTATTTTTAGCAATGACAAAACATACTAGTTGTAGATTGCAGGAGACAAAAAGCTAATTAACATCGCTATCATAAGGGAAACTGATTGCTTTAATGAAAAGAAACATAGATGGGGCTTGTGCAGGCAGATCCTCAGGTTAATTCATTCCTTTCTAAGGCTCGGTGTGGGGTGGGGGGTGTAATATGATTGCACCTTTGTTGATTAGACCTTTGTACGACGTTGATTATACGGAAGTCACGAAGTGTGTCATTACATGTACAGACATTGATTCATGCTAGGAAGTGTCAATGTTTTTTTTTCCTTTATCCATCACAAATTCTGAACACGCGGCTGATTTGCTATCGCTAATGATGAAGGATTGGTGCTGCACATGCTTAATTGTGTCCATGAGTGACTAATAATAACAGATATAATGAGTACACCATATATCCAGTGATGTTATTAGTGTTTATGTTAATTGTCTCAACAATTCCAACTCCCTAAAGGAAGAAGCAGGAACACAATTCTTACAAAATGGAGTTAATAGCATTAGAATATTGCACAGTTTATAACCCTTGCACATAAGCACAACTAATAGACATTTGTACAGACATATAATAAAGACGAATATTACATCGCTCTAAATTCCCCCTTTTCTCATCCATAGGAAGTTAGCTAAGACTGAGAAGTTGCTAAGAATGAGAAGCTTACTTTTTGTAAGAAGTCTACATCTTTGAGCACATTGGCGCAAATTGAACGCAAATCTGCCTATGGGGCACATCCTGCTTGTTTCGCCAAATTGGTTCATCACATAAGACTTAGACTATTCACGCCCATAACTAGGGGTGGGCGAGCAGTGCCATCGCACAGAGCCTTGGAGGCGGCACCGTTGCTGCTCAATGGCCCTTGCTTCCAGCTTGCGGGTGGCTGGAACAGCACCATGCAGCCAGGAACGCTGATGCAGTGCCGCCCAGAGCATCTTTTGGATGCTCCAGGCATGTACCTGTGCGACATCATGATGTCATGTGCTAAAGGGGCGGGACTGGCACAATGTGCACTACAGCCCTGTTATGCCACTGAGACTATTAGACTTGGCACCACAATGTCTCTGCATATTAGACTTGGCACCAGATACAGATATACTGTAGCTAGAGTAAACATAACACTCTGCCAATCATGCTGCTAGCATCGTAATGCGCCATGGCACTTCACAGAGACACATTGTATAATGTTGCTGAGGATTTCTAAAGCTTCCTATTTCTATTTAGCAGATTTACATGCTGTTTTCCCATTATATTTCTACAATACACCTCGTGAGAGCATGACACAGAAACAGGTCAGGTACGAGAAGACAGGGCGGTGTAAAAATATAAACGGACTTGTGTGTGCAACACGTACAGACAATTTTGGCCAGAGAAACCAGATATGGAATGAGGTGAATATTTCTTACAGCAATTTTAAAGATGCCCCCACACTTATAATCAAAACCCTTCACTTCTAAATCAACCGCATCACTTGTCACTTCCCATATTCTATGTTGATGATTAGAGATGAACGGGAGCGGTTCCCAGAGAACCGGACCCACCCAAACTTCCAGTTCCGAGGTGAGAACCAAGTCCGGCTCGGGTTTTCCCGCCTGACTTGGATCTCAAAGCGAGGTAAAACTTTATTATCCTGCTGTCGGATTCTCGCGGCTTTTGGACTGTATAAAAGTCCCTTTCCACGGTGAGTCCTGGGCTATCAGAGCTGTGCATTATCCAAGAGGGGCTGCTGTGTCCTTCCCGGGGCTGCTGTGTCCATCAAGGGCAGGGGCTTCTGTGTCCATCCAGGGGCTGCTGTGTCCATCCAGGGGCTGCTGTGTCCATCAAGGACAGTGGCTTCTGTGTCCATCCAGGATCTGCTGTGTCCATCCAGGGTCAGTGGCTGCTGTGTCCATCGAGGATCTGCTGTGACCATCCAGGGGCAGTGGCTGCTGTGTCCATCCAGGGGCTGCTGTGTCCATCCAGGGCAGGGGCTGCTGTGTCCATCAGGGGCAGTGGCTGCTGTGCCATCCAGGGGCTGCTGTGTCCATCCAGGGCAGGGGCTGCTCTGTCCATCCAGGGGTTTCTGTGTCCAAAAAAATAAAAGCTAATAATATAATTAATAAAAAAATAATATATATATTTTTTTGTGCTGTACCCCAGTGTACTATATTATTTATTTTTTTACTGTGACGCTGCCTATCAGCCCGCAGTGTAATATTCATAGACATATTGCTTGTGACACTGTAAGTGGTAGCACAGTGTATAATAAATAATGTGACACTGTTAGTGGGAAACGCAGTGTAATTGGAAAAAATATTGACACTGTTAGTGGAAAGGCAGTGTATTCGTAAAAAATATTGTGACACTGTAAGTGAAAAATGCAGTGTACAGTATTCATAAAAAATATGGATACTGTTAGTGGAAACGCAGTGTATTCGTAAAAAAATATTGTAACACTGTTAGTGGAAAATACTGTGTATTCGTAAAAAAATATTGTAACACTGTTAGTGAAAAACGCAGTGTATTCATAAAAAATTTTGACACTGTTAGGGGAAATGCAGTGTATTCGTAAAATATATTGTGACACTGTTAGCGTAAAATGAAGTGTATTCGTAAAAAATATTGTGACACTGTTATGGTGTAAAACGCAGTGTATTCATAAAAAATATTGTGACACTGTTAGTGGAAAATGCAGTGTATTCATAAAAAATATTGTGACACTGTTAGTGGAAAATGCAGTGTATTCTTAAAAAGTATTGACATAGTGGAAACATAGTGTATTCATAAAAAAATATTGTGACACTGTTAGTGGAAAATGCTGTGTACTCGTAAAAAATATTTACACTGTTAGTGGAAACGCAGTGTATTCGCAAAAAATATTGTGACTGTTAGTGGAAAATGCTGTGTACTCGTAAAAAGTATTTACACTGTTAGTGGAAAACGCAGTGTATTCATAAAAATATTGTGACACTGTTAGGGGAAACCCAGTGTATTCATAAAAAATATTGTGACACTGTTAGGGGAAACCCAGTGTATTCGTAAAAATATTGTGACACTGTAAGTGGAAAACGCAGTGTATTCATAAAAAATATTGACACTGTTAGTGGAAATGCAGTGTATTCATAAAAAATATTGTGATGCTGTAAGTGGTAGCACAGTGGGTCTCATTCAGACCCAGTCGCAAGCGCTGATGCGCTCACAACCGGGTCAATGGTTAGCCCTGTGCACGCGCAGCATCCGCACTACGCATGCGCAAGTCCCGGAGCGAGAGAGAAACTCTCTCGCTCCAGAGCTCTCTACAAAAGGGGCGGCTGTCGATCGACAGCTCACCCCGTTTTGTGGGCGGCCGTACTGACATCATCAGTGATGTCAGTGGGGAGCTTACTGCTCGATCAGAGCAGGAAGCTCCCTGGGGCTTGCTGTTGCCGAGATCCTTAGGGTCTCGTCGCAAGCCCCAATGGTCGCGATGGTGTTCACCATCGCGACCATCAACCTAGTCGGTCGCTCAGCTGTGGGTGGTAACCCACAGCTTAGCTAGCGACCAGGAGGCCGCACTAAAAAAAGGAAGCGGCCGCCCTCATTCAGAGAGAGCGATCGCTTCTTGTGACCGCCTCTGAATGATGGCCAGTGTGTTATTCTTTTCTTATTCATAAAAAAATCTTGTGACACTGTAAGTGGAAACTTCCCAATTTTACAATATAATAACACAAAGTTAGCAATAATAAAATTCAACTTTTCAATTCTTTCCTCAATCGTGAATAAATGATTAGTCTATACACCAACTACAAGACTACAACAAACTGCTAAATAACGTGAATAATAATTTAACCATAATGAGATCACAAATGGCACAGCTGAGATTCACATAAACATATTTTCAAAAGGTGAAAATTGAGGATATGGTTTAAAAAATGGAATAAAGCAGCTAAAACTGCGTTCTCTGATATAGTGTCCCTACTCCCTACCCATGGTCCCTCTACCTGAATTTCAGAGAGTCAGAGGGGCAACTCCATGCAACCGTATTCCAGAGTGGAGCTGCTCCTCCTGTAGCCCAAGTCAGAAGATGTGTAGGGGGTGTGGTGATATAGACTAAAATGGAGCTCACATCCACTAAAGTGGACAATGAATCCCCAATCTAACAGGGAGTGCAGCTGTAATTTATACACAACACAGGATGGGATGATGATATAGGCTTGGGTGTATGTATAATCTGGGGTGATGGTAAAGGCTGGGGTAACGATATAAACTGTGGTTATAGGCTGGGGTGATGCCTGGGCATAAGACCAGAAAAGCCACATCTTGGGTGTGGAATTCTTTTAACCCAAATCCTAACAAAAGTTGTGAAGGCATCTCTACCATTTGTAAAGTCAAAATTAGTAGAGATATGGACCTTAACCATCTAGGAACCTCCACCGAGTTACGTCATCTGCAGGGCAACCATCAAAAATGTTTTTGAAAAATTCATAAACTTTGGATAAAAAAGTAACAAGCAGTCCAGCGTCAGCTAGCTCCCTTCTCTCTGATAGATCCAAGCACCTGCCATCTTCACCACCAACACCTTCATCAACAATATCCTCAATCATGAAGCGATTGGTTTGTTTGGGCCCCCACAAAACAAGCTACCAATGGGCTGCTGGCAATGGTCTCTACGTGCACAAACTGGCTTTACAGAGGCAACATGTTGTCGCCATCATCATCATCATCATCTGATTCCTCACCCTCATCAGTGTATACATCATCTTCACACAATATTAATTTGTCCCCACTGGAATCCACCATTACAAGTGCCTCTGTAATTTTTGCACGTAATTGATGGTAAAGGTCTTTCTTGTAGAATTTGTAGTTCATTTTGATGGACATCATCTTTTCCACATTTCGGGGAAGAAGCCTCATAGGCCGATCACTGACAAGGTTCCCGACTGTGCTGAAGACTTTCTGAGTACACACTGGAGGGTGGGAAGCTCAAGTACAGCAAAGCCAGTTTGTGCAAGGGCCTCCAAATTACCTTTTTTTCCTGCCAGTAGTCAAACGGACTGTCTGACATGCCTATTTGGATGCTATCATTAAAAAATTTAAAATAGTCCTCAACCATTCTTTGAATGGTGACCATATCAGATGGAGTCACGGTAGAGGTGTCATTAATTGTAGTCAATGCTGACCTGACCAGATGTCAAAAGTTAAAACTTGGTTGTGTTGACTCATCTGCATCACCAGTGGGTGTTTTGAAAGTTTAGTTTTTTCTCGGCAGATGCACTTGCTGGAGAAACTGAAGAAGAAGCCATCGCTGCATCACGTGCCACTTGAGCTGACAATTTGCTCACCAACAATTCTTTACATCTCATCAGATCTGTGTCCATTGGGAAGAAAGACACAACATTTTCATCCCTTCTGGGATGAAAATCCACTCCCAGCAGCAGCAGCAGGCATGGCGCTCAAGATTCTCAAAAAAGACACAACATAACACTTAAACCTTGAATCTTGCATTTGCTCTGTTCCGATTGTCCACATACCTGTGCTGGTTAAGTGAACAGTGGGTTCAACTGCAGTTTGGAGGCCACAACTGTTTTTTTTAATGTCCCTGTACAGGTTCGGAAATGCTTTTCAAGTGGAATCTTTGCAAAGGATTATTTAACAGTCAATTGTTTTGGAATGCACTACTAAAAGTCTTCCTGATGAAAATCCACTCCCAGCACTAGCAGCAGGCATGGCACTCAAGGATTCTTCTGGGGCAAGGACTGATATGAAGTAAATCCCCTCCCCTTCTCCCTCATAAATTTACTTCGGAATCAAAAAATTTTAATTTACTACTAATTAACCCTTCCTGACCCTGCCTTCAACTACATACATACTCCAAATCCCTCAGGCCTCTTGAATAATAAAAACATTTGTTTTCTGATGTGCCATGTTGGAAGTTGAACTGCGACGTGTTTGTGCCACCCACTGCTACCGCTTAGCTTAGTCAGCCAACTAGCTTGGTGCAAATTTTGGGCCTAAACTGGATGAAAACAATATTGTGAGCTGTGAGGTGGTCAAAATTGACTGGAAATGAGTGGAAATGAATGTTATTGAGGTTAATAATACTGTGAAAACAAACAAAAACCCAAATTATTTGAATTTAGCTGTTTTTATAATTTTTTGATAAAAAATACAAAACCAAAACACGCATGGGGCGGTTTTGGCAAAACCAATCCAGATCCAAAACACGAGGAGATACAGATCCAAAGCCAAAACACAGGGGTCGGCTCACATCTTTAGTCATGATGATCAATCACTGCATATCCTTCGGCACACATCACTCCTACCTCATCACTCATCAATCGCTGCTCTCATTTGACAAATGATGGTGTCTGGTCCGACTCTGTTGTTTTTGTCTGACAAATAATAATGTCCAACTCTATAGAAAAGTACGCATTCAATTAATAATCAGCTTCAAACAATAGATAACAAATACAAAACACTCAATCATTTGTAGCCCTGCCAAAAGTGTGAAGATGACTGGAAGCACGGAGGTGGTGGAAGATGACCTACTTCCGGCGAGGACAACGCAGTCGGTGTGGCTGGGCCAGGCTTGGGTCAGCTGAAGCACCAGGACAGGTAAATCTAAGGCTATGGGCCTGATTCATAATGGATTGCAACTGCGATCGCAGCTGCAAGTACGCACGCAGACCCGCTGCGAAATTACGCTAGTGTTTGTAATTGCAATGCCGTCGCAGCCCAACAGAAAAACGCCAACTTCAGCATCTGTAATAACTTACAAGTCTTCCAAAACACCGGTACCATCAAGTAACATCGGAGCCTCACGCACAATTGCACAAGGTCAAACCTTACTCAGAAATTGCTAAACCTCCTGTATGCAGTGAGAGCTCAGGCTGCGTATGCCACTGCAGTGGCTAATTTATACATGCCCCTGCAACAGCGCTGGCATGCCTGCGATTCCCCTGCCACCTCCCCGTCAACACCCCCAAATGCCCACTTCCTGTTAATCACTCTGCGATGGAACAGCGTGATCTCTGCGATTGCAGTGGTGTCACGCGCACTGTGATGCATGCGCAGTATGCAACAATCCATCTGCGTGCATAATCGCCTAGTAATCGCAGTTGCATAGGCAAACGCAGGGGGGGTTTCCGGTTGCCTGGAAACCCCCCCTCCCCAGCCCACATCATGGCCACAATAGAAATAGTAATATAATAGAATTTTAGAGTTGCATGTTCTTCTCAATATCACTAATTAATAAACATTCAGCTCAGGCAGGATGGCTCTACCGCCGTATTTAATGGCTTACTCTGATCGCTGCTCCTTTATATATTGGAATTATGACATATACTGCACTTTGTATGATGCATATTAAAGCTGCATAAGTGATAATTATGTCCTCTTTATGGCCCCATCACTTTAAAATCAAGCATTTGGAAACCACCCTCTAGAAATCCTGTGTTTGCCACTGAGTTGCGATCCCGTAATGAAACACCAGTGTTCGGGCACAAGGCCCGTGGGTCACGGCAAGGAACTAGGTCTGTGGCACCAGAAGGAGCACTTGGTCCGGCCGATATCAGGGGGCATTTGGCTCAGTCATGGCATGCTTGGTTGCACTAGGCCAAGCCCCAAAGGCACTAGGCACTATAGTAGTAAAGTCCCCGCTAGGCGGCACTAGGTCAAATCCCAAGAGCACTAGGCCCTGTAGACATTGTTCCTCCCCCCGGGTTAGGTGGGCAGTAGGGGCACTAGGCCCTATAGGTATTGTTTTAGCCCCAGGTTAGGCGGTGCTAGGCCGAGATCCTTAGGGCTGTAGCCCACATAAGATTGCATTCATTGCTGTTATGGAAGTCTCCGGGGTTAAGCAGTCAGGCCCCCATTAAAGGTAGACTACGCTAAACCATAGTATTTGTACCCCAGCCAGGTCCCCATTAAAGGTAGGCTGTTTTGGAAGGTACCTGATCGTACATTTGGGTGATGTATGCTGCATTGTTTCATAACAGTTATTGGATTATTGGGTGAATGCATTGTTGGGAATTCCAGGAGTAGCATATCAAGGGAGTGCACCACACACCGTCTGCATGTTGGGGTTGTCCACCGGGCCATCTAGAGTTAGGTCCTGATGTGAGAATGAGTAGACAGGGTGTAGTGGGTGGCACATGCTAGGGCAAGAGACTAGGGTATTGTAGTCGTGGGATGGGCTGTTCCTTGTCTTTATTTGCAGGTGCCGAGATCAGGACCATTCGTCTATCAAGGGGACCAGTGTAAATTGGTGAGCGTAATTCGTGTTTTCGTGTAATCTGTGTTTGTGTGTTATCCTTCCCTCCCCTTCCTTTGGACGTTTTCGTTCGGGTCGTACCCTTGTGCTTGGGATGCAGACAGGAAGCCGACAGTCGAAATGCCGACCGCCGGCTTCCCGACTGTCTAAACCCGGCAGGGGTCTAATGACAGGTGTTGAGATCCTGACGCCTGTCATTTTACCTACAACGAGAGCCTGACACCCGGCATACCGATCTAAGGTAAGCCGGGCGCCAGGTGCGGACAGACACTTGGGGGGGAGGTTAGGGTTAGGCACCCCTAAAGGAGGGTTAGGGGAGGGGGGTTAGATTAGTAATAGTTTAAATGCTTATCTGTCGGGATCTTCACTGCCGGTCTTCCAGTGTCGGGTGATACTCCATACCGATTCCTCTGAGAGCAAAGAGCCAATGGTGGTCATCCTGTGTTGGTCCGTGTTTCACACCGTAGGTCCGTCTCTGCCGTCCTCACCTGCCCCGGATCCCGGGACCGTCCACCAGGGGAGCGACGACGGCCTGAAGGTTCAAGTGAATGGCAGAGGTAAGTGCCCAAAGACACTTGCATGGCAGCAGGCTTTCTGTGCCACCCCCTAGCCACCCCTTCACAGATATAAAGTTTGTAACATTGCAAAAATTGCATACAGTATTCATCAAATTGCCTGACTGTGTATCAAAGGGTAATATTTAGATTATATTGAATTTTTTATTTTTATTTGAGCAACATGCAGAATGTTCAGGAAACGTTAGTCTGATCACCCGGGAGTCTGCACAGGTCATTACAAGATGTGACTTTGCACAAGATTCCTCATCCCCTTCTGGCAAATTTCACGTGAGTGCCTTTGTGAAATATATCACAAAATGAGTTCTGACATCAGCATCCAGGCTAACTAGACAATCCTGACAAGCAAATACCATTGTTTTGGAGAATTAACATTTTGCTGTTGCTTTGGGGGCTGTGGAGGAGGAAGGTTGACGGGTATAGAATAACTTCAGGTTTATCAAATTGAAGGAGTGCTGAAAAGTGGATTTTACTTTGTTGAGTTGTTTTTGCCCTCTCTAGTTTTATTTTAACAAAATATATAGATTTTCTGCCTCTCTTTTATTTACATTTTTCAGTATTTATAATGTGCCCACACGTTACGTGGTTTTATGTAGTGTCTAAAATGTAGACGAGTATTACAAAGGAACACTCATCACTACATTCCATCTAAGAGGATTAAAGAAGAACTAGTAAAAGACCCAGGTGAAAGGTCATCTGGTATCAGTATATTAGTAATGGAGGAAAGGGGTAACAGTTCGGGTGTGTATTTACACCCGAAGGCTGTCACAATAGATGGAAGATGGAAGGCCTCCTGTCACAATAGTGAAGCCGAGATATCAGTGTATGAATGAACTCAAAGAAATGGGTGTATATTACAGACATTTACATGCAAGGTTAGAGGTCATGATGACCCTAGTATGCGATCACCTGAAGCATGAGATGATTGACATGGACAATGTTTTAGCAGATTTTGGAGGTGTGAAGTTTTCTAGTTCCCCTTTTGTGTTACCATTCTGTAGGATGTCATTCTGTGCTGTATTTGTATAAGTTCTGCATTTTTTTTCAATTTATAGTCTATAAAAATATCTGGGGCGACATCGGAAAATTTGTCTGCTCAATTGCCTGGTTTGGGCTTCCATTTAAACGGGACTTCCCCCATTTGAGGACTGGGTCCTTCTGTCCCAATAGCTTTGATCCGAGAGTAAGGTACTGTATCTTTTCAAAAAATTCCCCATAGAGCAGTGGCGTAACTAGGGCAGGGCGAGTGTGGCACGTGCCCTGGGGGCGCCACCGGCCACGGTACCAGCTCGCCCTAGTTAGCCAGTGTAGTGCCGACCGCAGTGAGTGCGGTCAGCACTACACATTTACACAGGACCGGCGCTAGGCTTGCCAGCGCCGGTCTTGTGCTGCACAGCTGAGCCCCTTCCCTCCCCCTGAGCGCTTGCCCAACAGCGCCAGGAGGAGGGTGGCTCAAGCACTGGCTGTGATGTGTGTGTTAACCAGCAGCCAATGAGAGTCAGATAGACTCTCATTGACTGCTGCAGCCGCAGCACCCACTGCAAGAGCCGGCTCCCTTCCGGCTCCTGCAGTGGGTAATGGGAGAGACGTCATGACGTCTCTGCCAGAATGCAGAGCGCGCCAGCCCGGGAGGATTGACGTGCGGACGATGGCGGCGGCAGGACAAGCGTGGATTCAGGTAAGAATTTTTCTTATATTTATTGTTTCATTTCTGTGTATATTTATCGGGAGGGGGGGACCATTACTAAGGAGAGGACTACTACTGGGGGCACTGCTTCGGGGGGGGGACCACCACTACTGGGGACTACTACTAGGGGGGATACTACTGGAGGCACTGCATTGGGGGGGACCACTACTGGGGACTACTACTGGGGTGGGATACTGCATTGGGGGGGACCACTACTGGGGACTACTACTGGGGGCACTGCATTGGGGGGGAACCACTACTGGGGACTACTACAGGGGGCACTGCATCAAGGGGGACTCCTACTGGGGCTGGCCACTATATAAAGGGCACTGTATAGGGGGGGACTGCATTTGGGGACCACTACTGGGGGGGGAGACTACTACTGAGGGCACTGCATCAAGGGTTACTCCTACTGGGGCACTTTATAAGGGGCTTACTACTGGGGGCACTGCACAGGGGGGACTCTGACTGGGGCACTATATAAGGGGCTTACTACTGGGGGCACTGCACAGGGGGGACTACTACAGGGGCACTGAAAAGGGAGAACCACTACAGGGGGCACTGCATAGGAGGGATAACTACTGGGGGTCTGCATAAGGGGAACTACTGGGGGCCTGCATAAGGGGGGATCACTCCTGGGGGCACTGTATAAAGGGCACTGCATATGGGGGATCACTACTGGGGGGCTGCATAAGGGGATCACTACTGGGGGTACTGTATAAGGGGCACTACTGGGGGTCTGCATAAGAGGGGATCACTCCTGGGGGCACTCTATAAAGGGCACTGCATATAGGGGATCACTGTATAAGAGGCACTACTGGGGGCCTGCATAAGAGGGACCACTACTGGGGGTACTGTATAAGGGGTACTACTGGGGGCCTGCATAAGGGGGACTACTACTAGGGGCACTGCATAAGGGGCACTGCATTAAGGTGCAAATGGAAAGAAGTGTTCTCAGTGACAAGAAAGGGGTGTGTCATGTTGTTACACCCCATTTTTTTGTGGCTACGCCCCTTTTGGCCACGCCCATTTTTCACCGCACGCACACAGTGGGGAGAGGGGGAGGGGGGCATTTTCAAATTTGCCCTGGGCTCCAAATACCCTAGTTACGCCACTGCCATAGAGGCAAAATACATTGGTATCTTTTTTTTACAGTTGCCAGCTTCCACACTCCTTTGGACTTCCACGTTCCACAATGCTCCAAGACTGAGACACCAGGGGGTAAATTTACTAAAGTGCAAGTTTTTAGAGGTGGAGATGTTTCCCATAGCAACCAATTAGATTCTAGCTATTATCTTCTAGAAGGTGCTAGTTAAATGTTAAGTAAAATCTGATTGGATGCTATGGGCAACATCTCCACTTCTAAAAACTCTCACTTTAGTAAATTTACCCCCAGGAGAGGGACTGGCATCTGCAACATATTTATGAGTTAATACACACTTGCTGATGCTGACCAGTGACGAACGACGAACACAATAGTGTGTATGCCCCATTATTGGGAAAAACATGGGACATTCTTTTGAAGCCTTCGCATAGTAGATAGCGCCACCTATTGGAAAGTCCCAACATCACCTTCAATCTCCAAATCTTGTTTTATCTCGGCACCTGGAATCCTCTTATGTCTATATTTAGGTTTCCTTTTGCGTGGTATTCCTTCTATCTAATATCTTCCCAGAGCCACTGGTAACCTGCTAAAGGGTAAGAAATGTTCCACTAAACAAAGCTCTAACTTTCCAGTCTTATACATCCTCCCACAAACACCCCTCCCACCACCAAGTTCTCATTAGTAGTCGAGTACCTTGGTGTCAGCTGCTTTCCTCCTGTTATCTACTGAACTCTGCACCATACTTAGATGGACCTAATTACGTGGCAGACCCTTCAGTTTCCCTCTTCCATGTACAAGATCTTCCTAAGTGGAAAGAAAACAGGAGAGAATATTCCTTTCCTAAACTCCACGTAGGTCAAGCCCTTCTAGAGCATCCGCATTAAATCGCCGGCTATGGATTGTAGAGGCTGCTGGAGATTGATTCGGTGCTTCTGTTTGTCCTCTGGGTTTGCTGACTTCTTTGGGAAGAGAACACGTGGATAGATCAACCGTGATTGTTTTCTTATAATGAAAGCTATTGGTGGCATTATGTCACAGCCATGCCAATCTCTCTCTCGTCTGCTCCATACAGATAAAAGACCTGTCGCCTGTTATTTATATATAGCCCCACTACTAAACCAATGTTCTTTTCTCCCCTGCTCTGCTGTACATGTCACTGTGTCAGGCTATTAAAAAGTAAAAATAAATAAATAAATTATATATATATATACTGTATATATATAAAACTTTATATAACTTACGGAGCCATAAAACAAAGGTAAGTTCAGGAGAAAGCACTGCCAAATAGAAACTTCTCACATTGATCATTAATCAATACAATTTATTAATATATAAAGATATGGCCATATCCAAGACACAATAAAATACAATAAAATACAATGCAGTATGAATGATAATAAATAATGAATATATTAAAATGAATCAAGCTTAATCTGAGCATTTGGTTTAGCAGCAAAAAGAACCGTCAGAGAGGTTTTAATCGATCATTGAAAGTGCTCCACATTTCTTGGTATAGGTATTTCAATATGTACCCTCTGTTGCCTTAATAATACTCTTTGCTTCCTGGTCACAGGACAGTGAGAATGGATGACCCCTTAGTTGGTTAAGTGGACAGTTCGCTGTAATGTATCCAATCCACAACTTAAAGAGACTTAATAAACATCACCACTTATGTAGGTTTCACAAGATCTTATGTAGCAGTCTTAAGTAGCAATTGCCTTCACTGAGAGCGCCTCTTTAAATAAAGGTAACAATCCACTTGTGCAGCTTTAAATTTAATGTAAGGTATGCAGTCGGGAAGCCGGCGGGCCTAATCCCGACAGCTGGCTTCCCGACTGCTTTATCCCGGCGAGGGTGAAATGACAGGCGTCTAAATGTAGACGGCTGTCATTTTAGCGACGCCGGGAGATCGGCGCCCGGCATCCCGATCTAAGTGATTCCGGTCACCGAGCGCGGACAGCCGCGGGGGGGGGGGAGGGTTAGGTTTATGGCTACCAGGGGGGACTTAGGGTTAGGCACCCCCCCAGGAGGTTAGGGGTAGGCACGGGGGAGGATGGGTTATGGGGACTTAGGTTTAGGCGGCGGGGAAGGGGGGGTTAGGTTTAGGCACTTAGAGGGGGGATTAGGGTTAGGCACTAGGGGGAAGGTTAGGGTTAGGCACCCCTAAGGAGGGTTAGGGTTAGGGGGGAGGTTAGGTTAGTAAATACTTACCTGGGGATGATGGGGATTTTCACCCATGTCGGGCAGCTGATGTCGTGATTCTAAATCATACCGATTCCGGATGTAAAGACCCAGGTAATGTCACTGTTGCCCTTTAATGTTTGTGTTCAGGGATAATTGGTCAGTGATCTTGCTGCTGATCAAATAGTAATACTCACAGCCAGTTCTTAGTGTGATTTCTCATAGCAGGCAACTCAGTAAGGCACTTTCTTGTTGCACAGATGTGTGGAGACAGAATAAGGGAGCCTGTAACGCATTTCCCCACCTTGTATAAGGGAGCCTGTAACGCGTTTCCCCACCTTGTATAAGGGAGCCTGTAACGCGTTTCCCCACCTTGTATAAGGGAGCCTGTAACGCGTTTCCCCGCCTTGTAGTGTATCTCAGCAGCTTCCTTTTTTTATTTTTTTTTTAGCCATAAAACAAACCCTGAAATATCCAAGCGGTCTCGGCTTCAAGGGGTTAATTTTAAGATGTTATAATTAACATATAATATAATGTCATTAAAATGATGTAATTCATATGCAGAATAGTGATTGCATTTATTGTTGTTGTCAACATCAGCCCCCACCACACACTTCCCCCTCTCCCCTTCCTCTGCCCCTCTGGAATATTAGGTCTATCTGCAACAAGCTGGGATACATAGCTCATTACTATTATCCTTAACGTCCATAACCTCCTTAATGTCACCGAAACCTGTCTCTCCCCCTTTGACACCACTCCACCTGCAGTACCATCCTGTAGGAGTCTCTCTTTTCCCATCCCAGGCCTGGAGACAGACAAGGCATAAGTGTAGCATCCTACTTTCTTCCAAATGCATCTTTCAGTTTCTTCCGCAGAGCCCTAACAGAGCCCTAGGGGGTATATTTACTAAAGTGAGAGTTTTTAGAAGTGGAGATGTTGCCCATAGCAACCAATCAGATTCTAGCTATTATCTTCTAGAAGGTGCTAGTTAAATGTTCAGTAGAATCTGATTGGTTGCTATGGGCAACATCTCCTTTTCTAAAAACTGTCACTTTAGTAAATATACCTTCTAGTATCTATTTCCTCCTTCAAGGTCCATCTATCTCTTATATCCAATCCACCTTCCTGTTGCAGTCATCTAGCATTCTACCAGTCTTGTCTCCCAATTTATTAACGGTCATTCATATTTTTAGCCACAACCAGTGGGGTATGTATTATTGGTGCAGGGGGTGAGGTGCACAAGGTCTAATTAGGCCCACACCCTGGCTCACAGCCATAGACTATACTTGCCTCTCCGCTGGCAGGTGCATAAATCACTGGGAAATGGCCAGAGTCTACTCGTTACAGGCAATAGGGGGAGAGGGGCACACAGGGACTGCACACAGACCCCTTCACTCTTAGGGGGTCTATGTATAAAGCCTTAGAGATAAAGTACCAACTAATCAGCTCCTAACTGTAACTTTACAGACTGTGGGGTGCATTTATCAATGACTTTTATCATACGCAACAAGTTTGAAAAATTGCTGCATATGATAAATAGTGCTCCAGCCAATCAGCTCACAGTCATTTTTCAAACAGATGACAGTTGAGAGCTGATTGGCTGGAGCACCATTTATCATATGCAGCGAGTTTTAAAACTTTTTGTATATAATAAAACTTGATAAACGGGGCCCTGCATTTGAAAAAATGACAGTCAGGAGCTGATTGGTTGGTACTTTATAAATAGACCCCAAAATCTTTCCCTTGTGGGGGAGGAACCCCTTGATTCTTTAAGACCATGTGATGGATAATTTGGATCCTCTAACTGCCTGCTCTACACGTTTTACGCTTCATGGTCACACAATAATGGAAATCTGTGAGCTCACAAGTGTTAGGTGTTACACAGATGAATTCTTCAAGTCACTTTTCTCCAAATGATATCATTATGGGAGGGTGCAGAGTTGGGGCTTGGTCCTTGGAGCCTTCATGCACCAGTCCAACACTTTGGTAAATAGGGTGATACCCTAAATTCGGCAAAATCACCCATTTAAATGTTTAGGGTTATTTGCTAAATATCCCCCATAATATCTGTTTTAGCATATTTCAGTGTTTTTATGACATTAAGCAGCTTCTCCTTGTCTTTCCAGTACAATGAGCTTAATCTTCTGATGTGACATTTGCACACCGCTCATCTATGCAGTCTTTATCTGCTGGTTATTACAGTTCTTGTATGACGTTCGTAGCTCTGAGCTTTCCAAGATGTAGATTATAATTGCCTACTATTGATGCCCTATCTGTATGCTAATGATGCTCCGTCATTAGCATACAAATAAGAAATGGCTTTAACAGTCTATACTTTGCTGAAAAAGTGAACCTGGGCAACAGTCAATGTCTCTGTACAGTGACATCGCTAGGGGGTGCAGGCCACAGCGAGTGACACCATCGGAGAGGGGGGCAACAAAATAGTACAGCTGCTCTTCTGCGAGGATGGTTCAATAAGTAAGGTAAAGCGCTGCGGAATATGTGTGCGCTATATAAATAACTGGTAATAATAAGGTAACAAGGCTTCTCATGTGTGTAATGTTCTCTATTTCATTCTAATTTCCCACCAGGCCAGAGCAGGTAGACCATGGCTTCCCCTCACGGCCATTAGACTGAGTCTCATATCAGTCATACTGTCCCCACATCAGCTGTGAGATGGCGGGGCTGGCGGAGATATGGTCAAACATTGAGGTGTGTAGTGGGACCAGATTTCTGCATCTAAAGGGCTCATCAGCAGATGAAATTCATTGCTTACTCAAGGTTACGGTGATAACGTCATGTCACAGAAACAGGTTTGGGTTCGGGGCACTGCCTTTGATAATGGCAGGACAGACGTTCAAGATGAGCAGTGATCCGGTCGGCCAAGCACACCCACCACAGATGACAATTTGTGCCGCATTGAAGGTCTGATTGCGGAAGACAGAGGCATTAGAGTTAGTGATATTGCTGACAAACTTAACATCTCAGTAGGTCCTGTGCACAACATTGTTCATGAGCAACTGGGGTACAAGAAAAAGAGTTCACGCTGGGTACCGAAGCAACTCACAAGTTCACAAAGCCAATGGAATTGGATTGTCTTGACGTGGTACCATGAAGAGGGAGTGCAGTTCCTGCAGCGTATTGTTACAGGCGATGAAACGCGGGTGCATCATGTGACGCCAGAGATGAAGCAAGCGTCCATGACATGGAAACACGCATCGTCCTCACCTTCAAAGAAATTCTAAGTAACTCCATCAGCAAAAAAGGTCGCGGCGACTGTGTTTTGGGACCACAAGGGCGTGCTTCTTGTTGATTTCCTCACCAAGGAGAATACTGTGAATGCTGTCCGCTATTGTCACACATTGAGTCAGTTGCAGGGGGCAGTTCGTCGAATAAGTGGCCCAGGTTGCTGCGAACAGGCGCCGTATTGCTGCACGATAACGCCAGGCCAACCACACGCGTGGGTTTGTAATGGCGCTACCATTGGGATGTACTGGACCATCCTTCCTACAGCCCTGACTTGGCACTGAGTGATTTCCATCTCTTTGGACCATTGAAAAAACACCTGAGTGAAAGGTGATTCACAACTGACGGTTAAGTTCAGCAAGCCTCAATGTCCTGGCTTCAGGTGCTTCACACCTTGGCGTACCGTTCGAACAAATGCTTATACAAGTATGGGGACTATGTGGAAATATAATCTGTACCAAGGCCATACTATTGATAATACGTATATGTACAAGTTAAATAAATGTTAGCTTATTTATTGAACCACCCTCTTTTTTTGTGTCACCCCCTCGTGTGACCAAGCAGAGCTGCAGCGGTGAAGGGTGACACGTGCATGTGGGCATCATCCGCATTGTGCTGGGAGAGGCTGAGGGCTTCCCAGCAGCTCCTGGAGCACTGGGCAAGCCCCCAGTATGACGAGAATGACTGTGTGTTACGCCATCAAAATGGCACAAGTCCACGCCCCCTTTTGCTTGCGAGCGGTCTGGAGGTGCCGCACAAGGTGTCACCACCCTTTGTGACTCCTCTGTTTCTATGGTCTCTATTATGAAATAAATGGAAACATCCTGTGAAGTTTTTGCATAATATATAAATAAATACTAATAAAGGGACCTGGCACCTCAGTCTTCCTCCCGCTCCACCCCGAGTCCTGCCCCCCGTTCTGTCCTGCCCTGCCACCTTTCCAGGGCCGTAGCTAGGGTAGTGCGGCCGGTGCCATCGCACAGGGCACCACAGGTCAGGGGGCGCTGTTTGGGCTTGTCAAATTTCTGTTTATTATCATTCTTGCTTGTAGCTTCCTCTTATTTCATCCCTAGCATCTCCTGGCCTCCCCTATTTCTTCCCTGGCCCTTCCCCATGAAGCCATGGCCCTTTTTTGGGTGCATTATGTCCCTTTGAAAAATGAGGGGGGCGCCAATGCTCTTTCTGACACAGGGCACCAAAAGTCTAGTTACGGCTCTGCACCTTTCTATCTGCTGCTCCTCTCTGTCTATGGTACTGCATTTGGTCTCTGCTAGCGTAGGTGTAGAGGAACATTTCACTGGATTCCTGAATGTTCTCGAAACGACTGGCTTGGGCTTAACAAGAACTATTCTACAGGAAATAATTTGTCTTGGATCGTCTTGGCTTGGACTTGTTTAATTGTCATTGTCAGGGATATGACATGGGGGATAAAGAGTGCGATAAAAAGTCTTTAAAAAAATACTTTTTGCTTTTCATACCCCATGTGGACGCCATATTTGGAACCCATTGCCCAATGATCCTGGCACCTCTTGTACTGAAGCTGAACTCATGTAAGGACTTGGGCCCTCATTCAGAGCCGTACGCTCTGAGCAGAGCGCACGCTCTGAATGAGGGCCGTCCTCCATAACTATGGAGCGTCCTCCTGGACGCTCGTATAGCTGTGGGTCACCACCCACAGTCTATACGAGCGTGCAGTTTGATGGCCGCAATGGTCAGGACCAACGCGACCCTCGAAACCGCGAGCCGGAGCCTGCGGTTGAGGTTTTCAACCGCAAGGCCCGGAGTGATTTTGGCTCTATCAGAGCCAAAATCACTCCCACTGACATCACTAGTGATGTCAGTGGGCCGGCTTCTGACGGTAGGCGTTCCCTTAGGAACGCCCCCGTCAGGGAGGCACGCCCCTGGCACGCCCACCAAAGGGGGCGTGCTGTCAATCAACATCGACAGCACGCCCCCTTTGATCAGACACAACGAGCGAAGGAAAGTCCTTCGCTCATCGCGTCTGGCTCATGCGCACGACGGAGCTCCCTCCGTCGTGCGCATGCTCAGTGCAGAACATCGACCCACTTGCGAGCGGACAGCCGCTCGCGAGTGGGTCTGAATCAGGCCCTTTATACTGTAGATCACTTGTTGCTTTTTGTAATAGGTGATCAATACTATTTAAAAAGGTTACCCTGAATCTCCTTAATCTTACAGGGAAAAACTTGAAATTATAAAAGTTGTGAGATATAAATTACATGAAGTTTTTGATGCAATAGTTGAGGTTTCTGAAGATACAGTAGTAAGGCAAACGCAAAAAAACCCAGCTAAAAAACAACCGAGTGAATCTGATTTATCAACGACTTTTATCATTCACAACAAGTGATAAAACTTGTTGCGTATGATAATGGTGCTCCAGCCAATCAGCTCCCAACTGTCATCTGTTAGAAAAGTGACAGTTGGGAGCTGATTGGCTGGAGCACCATTATCATACACAGCAAGTGTTATCACTCATTGTGAATGATAAAAGTTGTTGACAAATAAGACCCCGAATCCCTTGCTAGAGAGACATCATCATATGAATTTTCACGTTCCCTTAGTAAATGGTTGGACACACTGGTAAAAGTAAACACCATGATGAAACTGTGACAAAGAAATGATATGCAGGTAGACTGAACTGCAACCCCGCTTGGACCCAATTTATGTCCTGGATAAAGGGTAATAGTTATACAGGATTCAAACCTGCAAACAGTTCAGCAAATAAAACCGCACAAGCGTCTGCACAGAGACTGAGCGCGTGTGCGGCGTGACGTCATCACATCACGTTACGTGAGGCCCGTGTAGAACTGCTTAGATGCAGCAGGATGTCGGAGCCCAGGATGTTCTAACAAGTAGTGGTAGCCGTGGATGGTAATTACATTTATGGCAGTCTGGACCACCCCTTAGTTTCACCTATGCAAGTAAGTAACAAATGACACAGGGATACCAAAGGTTTAACAGCAGTAGGCAATCTTTGTGGAATATAGCAACCTGGAGCTTAAGGTAATGCTGGGCATTGTAGTGCGCCAGGTGTGAGCTGGGCAATTGCACTGGCGTATGGTAGCCCTTGTATCCTACTATATATCAGTGGTAGTATAGGGTACTTGGGTTTATGTTTGGGCACTGAAATGACTCTGACGTTGGTGAGAGTCTCAGAGTCCATCCTGTACTAATGGATTCAATGGAGTAAAGGCACAGAGAGACACCGCATGTCAGAGGTCGGACAACTACTGACTGACCTCCTGTAGGTCCTAGTGACTGCCGGCTCAGATTCCCATGCCTAACCCTTCCCCGCCCCCCCCCCCCCACCCGTGGCTAACACCTACCCGGCCCCCCTATACTTACAACCGGGATGCCGGCTGTCGGGATTCCGCTGTCGGCCTCTCCAGCCATGGCGGAATTCCGTTGACGGTCTTCTCGCGCTGATCGGGATTACAGCCCTGGGATTTCGTCAGTCTGCATTTCGGCCGTCGGTAAATTAACCGCATACCCTGAAAAGGGCCTGTCAATCAGAATGCAGCATATAGGGCACTGCGAGCGATGTCGAGACCTGCACTTGCGGCATCTGCATATTCGCAGATCTCAAACCATCGGACATGTGCGTTACCATCAAATTAACGTACTTCCTTCAATCATGCCCTGTATCGCCTCTGCTAAAATAAAATCTGGAGCAGCGTCCAGCTGACCACTCATGTACCTCACTGTTAAGACAGCCCTGACTATGAATCACTGTAGGCGATACTGAATATTTAACACGGAACAGCAGCTTAAATCAAATAAATCAACTTTATCCGCCAGACCCTTGAAAGTCGTCTCTCCTCAACTTTTCAGAAAACATTACTTTAAGCCTCTATTATGCTTGGCTGAGTGACGGCATGTCACTGTACCTTAAGCATACAAATCCTTGAAACTTTCTATCAAAACTTCCCTGTCCTACTTATATGGAAAGCGGCTATGCAGTGACTGGATGATTTATTAGCTACTCTCCCAAGGACAAAGCTGCGATACTTGCTACGAAATGAGGCCACCTTCATAACACATTCTGTTTGGATAAGGGGGCGTCTGAGGAGTCAATTTTGTGCCAGCGCACGGTTAACAAGGAAGTAATGGCGACATCTCTTCAAATATATATGTCGGCATATTCACATGCTGGAGGGACGCAGTCAGTCAAGTTTTGAGTGATGTGAAATGTGCCAGGAACACATCAAATTCCACATGGCTGTGTCTCGGAGACGGCATTAAGTATAACTATAAAATTGGCGATTGTCACGAGGCATCCGGGAACTCATAAATTATTCTCTGAGAAGTGAGTTTTCCCCGGGGCTTTGATTGTTAAAATCTAAGCCATAGCTGCCATTTATTCTGCTCATGGAGGTCTATATAATGTATATCGTTAGGTCAATGGAATGCATTGATCAAGGCTGAAGCACTTGCAGTAACAGAATTCAAAGGCAAAGATGCCCAGCTGCCCACATAGGCTGGTCACATCTGTTTCCTTGGTTATAGACAGGAGATAAAGAAGGCTTTCGGTGGACGGCTTGGCATGGGGAAGCGGACGGCGTGCCAGAGTGACACATATGAGATTACTTTCTGCTTATGCTAGGGAAGCACAGGCTCCCCTGTCAGTCTCAAACTCCTGTTTAATTCATTGATTTAATGGCATGGTCAAGCAAGCAAAAATGTTATAAAAAAAAAAAAAAGAGATTATACACCAATTATTTGTCCCAGCTGCATTACTATCAACTGCCAATGTTAGAGCATTTATAGGACTATATTGGCTATGCAGTATTAGGTCTGTAAAGGGGGAATTCTCTGCAATGGTCAGGCGATGGCACGTCGCAGCCAATGGGCCCCAAGAGAGGGGGTAGCTACAAAGTGCCCGGGCCTACCTGGTGACTCATGGTCTGACAAAGTGGTACAGCAATGCCCCCGACATGGTGTAGCCATGCAGCTTTCTGCAATGTGCCTCTATGATTTGAAATGGAGGCTCTAGCTCTCCCAATATTGCCAAATGGGTCTTCTGGCATATGCCCCCCGTGTGCTAATCCGAACCACACATTATTTATTAACACACAGTTGACATATGAGTTAATGTTCACACCAGCGGATGCCCTGAGATAGGGGTGTAACTAGGTATTTGAAAGCCCCATAGCAAAAGTTTGTAAGGCCCCTATGTACCACCCAGTGGTGAAACGTATATTACACATGTAACTTTGACAAGGAAGATGGCCCCCCCCTCAGCCCTGGGCCCCATAGTAGCTGCACCCCTTGCACCTATGGTAGTTACACCCATGCCCTGAGACAATGAACAGCTCAGTTACTTAACCAGTGGAGTGATTTATTGATGTGACACTGTAACGTAGCATTTCACATGCAGATACACCCGCAGTCGCATACACAGAATATATGCATGCCCGGGGACGGACAGGGTTGCTGAGCAGCCCTGGCAGTCCCCCTATGCAAAAGGTGCGTGGCCTCGCCTCATTGGGGCATGCCGTGAGTCACGGGGGCTTGGCCTCGTGGCACGCCCCTGTCTTTCACTATCCCAGCTAAGAAGAGCGCCGGGAGGCGGAGCTGCTCGGCCAGGGTTTGACGCCGGACCGTCCCATCTGGCCGTCGTCCCTTCAGGCATTTGCCAGAAGTGGCAGGTGGGCCTTGGGTATGTCGCATATCATTTTAATAAGCAGAAGCTGCTTGTGCATTCTATTCGCATCACTTTGCGAATAAGGCGCTCAGCGCTACAGAGTCACGGCATGGTGCGACTAGAAGGGCTGTTTAAGGTGCAAGGAGGCAGGATGTATGTGGGCACATCTGTAAACAGAAACAGTAAGAACGAAACAAGAACAAAGTGACTTACAGTACAGAACATTGCACGACATGGACAAGGTGTATAACCACTGCTGCATAGGCAGCACTTGTTGAAATATGAAGTGAGCTGCTGCACAGTCTCTATGATGCATCAATACATGTCTTCTGTGCATGTGCGGCGCCATCTTGTCACTATGAATGCGCGCCACAGTGGGGCATGGACGTGTCCCACATACAGAGGAGTAGCATGTGGCCAGGGTGCCCAGAGCACGAGCATGCTACCGCGCCCCCCCCCCCCAAAAAAGTGTGCGCTATATAATATAACTGCTACATACATACATACATACATACATACAGGGTCGCACATACATGCAAACATATTCAGGAATGGTCACACATCCATTCATACATACATACATACATACACTCAGACATACATACTTATGCAGGCAGGGTCACACATTCATACATACTGTGATAACTTGGGGTAATTAGCTCAGTAGAGAGTGGATTGGTGCAGTGTTTAGGTGCTTAATGAGGGTCCACACATAGCTTTCAAGTAAATAAATGATACTTTACTTTCCATCATGGAAAGTCAGGAAACAAACAGAAAACAATAAACAACCTAGTCCCTATTTAGGGCGCCTAACTCACTTCTTGAACCCTCTCTATAAGTGTGCAGCTAGTCTGCCAATATAGTCTCTCACAGTCTCTGTGCCTTCCCTGTGTCCTCCAGGTATACGGTAGGCCCTGGCTTCCTCAGCCTGCAGCCCCGCTGCTTCAATGTCACACAGTCTGAGAGGTTTATCGTCTCCCCTTGCCTCCTGCAAGGTCCAGACACAGGCCTCCTGGCTCCCAATGGCTCGTTTAGCTTCACTGAGCTCTCTGGCTGCTACAGTCTCACATAGACTGTTTGAAACAGCAGCCTGACTGTTCTGCCTTCTCATCAACCCACAACTGAGCTCTGTCCACAAGGCAGCCCTTACACAACTTCCCAGAATCCTTTTCTACTCTGTGTGGGCAGATCTCTCCTGCCCCACACAGAATCTGCTGCTCACCAGTAGAGATGAGCGGTTCGGATTCTGTGGAATCCGAACCGCTCCGAACATTGGGGATCCGAGTCCACCCGAACCCTGTTCGGGTGTTCACCGCCTGACTCGGATCCCCGTTCGGGGCCGAACGGCGGCCGCCTGATGTCGGATTCTCACTAGAGAATCCAACATCAGGTCTCCTCGCGTGTAGGGCAGAGCGCAGTGATAGCGCTCTGCCCTACACAGACACAGACACACAGCCGCCAGCGGCAGCTGTGTGTTTGTTACAGCAGCCAATGAGAGTCACAGACTCTCATTGGCTGCTGCATGGAGGGAGCCGGCTGGAGCTCACACATGAGCTCCGTCTTCCGGCTCCCTCCTCAGCGTGTGACAGAGCGGACGGCGCGGGAGCGGGGAATCAGGTAAGTTTTATTTTTTTTATTTTTTTACTTGTCAAAGGTCCGGGGGCGCTACTGGGGGGGGGGTCTGCACTACTGGGGGGGTCTGCTACTGGGGGGGCCATACTACAGAGGGGCCTGCTACTGGGGGGGCTATACTACTGGGGGGGTCTGCACTACTGGGGGGGGGTCTGCTACTGGGGGGGGCAATACTACTGGGGGGGCCATACTACAGAGGGGCCTGCTACTGGGGGGGATATACTACTGGGGGGGCCATACTACTGGGGGGGATCTGCACTATTGGGGGGCCATACTACAGAGGGGCCTGCTACTGGGGGGGCTATACTACTGGGGGGGTCTGCACTACTGGGGGGGGTCTGCTACTGGGCGGGGCTATACTACTGGGGGGGCCATACTACAGAGGGGCCTGCTACTGGGGGGGCTATACTACTGGGGGGGTCTGCTACTGGGGGGGCCATGCTACTGAGGGGCCTGCTACTGGGGGGGGCCATACTACTGGGGGGGCTTACTACTACTGGGGGGGCTGCTACTGGGGCAGCCTACTACAGGGGGGGCCATACTACAGGGGGGGCCCATACTACAGGGGGGGCTACTACTGGGGCAGCCTACTACTGGGGGGGCCTGCTACTGGGGCAGTCTACTACTGGGGGAGCCATACTACTGGGGGGGCATACTACTGGGTGGCATGCTAATGGGGGGCATACTACTGGGGGGGCCTGCTAATGGGGGGCATACTACTGGGGGGGCCTGCTAATGGGGGGCATACTACTGGGGGGCATTCTACTGGGGGCACTGCATAGTGGACCCTACTACTAAGGGGACTGCATAGGGGGCACCACTGCTGGGGGACATTGTGTAAGGGACACCGCTACTGTGGGCATTGTGTAAAAGGGTCACTACTGTGGGCATTGTGTAAAAGGGGCACTACTGTGTGTCGTAACATAAATAAGAGACACTACTTTATGGTGTAATGTGAATAAGGCCCTATGTGCGGTGTAATGCTAATAAGATTGTGCACTGTGACTCCTAGGGCCGTAGCCCACTTTGTAAACAAGTACTGTGACTCTGCTGGCCGTACCCCACTGGGTGGGTGCACTACTTTTCATTTCTGCCACTGCTGTGTGGCAATGTGTCATAGATGTGCTTTATACTGTGGTGTCTGTGTCGTTGTGCCGCTGCTTTGTCGCTTAGTAACCAGTCAGCTCACTGCAACCTTTGGCCAATAATGTTGAAAACAATATTATAAGCTGTGATATGGTCTAAATTGACTGGAAATTAATGTTATTGTGGTTAATAATACTCTAGGAAGAAAAAAAAGACCAATTTATGTGATTTTAGCTTTTTTTGTCAATTTTTGTAAAAAAATCCAAATCCAAATCCAAAGCCAGTCACCGCAGTTTGGCAAATCCAAATCCAAAGCCGGACGACGAATTAGAACCAAATTCAAATCCAAATCCGGCAAAAATGGTCCGGCGCACATCCCTACTCACCAGTGCCATCTCTGGTGATACTGCCACATATCCCCCTCCCCAGATTGAAACCCCTGGGTTCAGCGACATGGAATGAGGCATTCTCATGACGATGTCCCTCTTCACTCTCCTCATGAGGGAAATCAACTGTATCCACAGTCATACAGACTCTTGTGATCTCTGGGGGTCTCATCCTCCAGATTCCAGAATTTATTTTCCTCCAAACTTTATTCCACACTTTATTGTAGCAATGGTACTTCTTGCTTGTCTAACCTTTAACCTTCAGCCTTAAAGCCCTGTATTGGCTACTGGCATATTTCACTGATAGCTCCTCTTCTTTCAAGGGGTCAGCAGTATCCTGAGAGTCAGCAGCATCACAACTTCTGGACCTTGGCTTTATGTCAACAGACCATGTACTGGCACTGCCACCCTCAGATTCCAGACTCTAATGTCCACATAGGATACTTGAGTATTTACTCCATTGATCCACAGAATTTATCTCATGGCTTTGATGGCTATCTGCCACTTCATTAAGGTATAGATCTCTTGGACTTTCTTGTGCTCCCGAATTTTGAGCCTTGAAAATCTGATGAACAATATCAACATGTTCCATCAGCACAGGTTGAAGTTCACTCTCCACGGAAGTCTTCATTTTCTGTCTAGCTGGACTAGTTTCTTCAAGCTTTATCATGTGAGACCACCCCACTTCCTCATAGACAAATCCAACAGCACTGCAAATTCCATCCTGCTTGCATGAATGCATTGTTTCACATACATGAGTATTATTCTTCATAAGACTCTCAGAATTAACTTTCTCCAAGGTTCTGCTTTGCCTTACAAAACTGTGTGATTGAGTCACATTCTCATCACTCTGAACATGCGGCAACAAGAGAGTCTCAGCCTTTGTAGCCATCACTATCTTCGTAGAATTTTGTACATCCTGTACCTTTACTACACAGGTCATGTGATCACCATCTGTATACGTCAATTCTTTATTATCAACTTCGGACACAGTTTTGCAATATGGATCTGTGCCCCTTTTGGAGGACTTCAAGTTCATACCCTCAGCTATCACTGTAAGCTGAAAGTCACTGCAAGGAATCTCATCCACTTTTCCAAGACGAACCTTTTTGGAATTTCCCAACTCCGATACTTCTGTCCCTTCTTGTAAACTGGTATCGTTAATCAGGACATCTCTATGGTCCCGTTGCTGCTGAAAGACATAACTCTGGAACATCTTACTTAGTTCCGGCAATTCACTGTTTGTCCGCTGCTCACCACACAAGACACTCTGTACCGGTAGCATACCACTCTGCGCGCCAGCCTTTTCAGGACCAACCTGTAACAATTGCTGCTTGTCTTTATGTACTTCTGCCACACTGGGTTCAGTGAAGACATCGGACACCATTTTGGGTCCAGAATCCAACTTCAGAATGTTATTTAACTTCTTTTCCTCTTCTGATTTTCCCAATACCATGTGGAACTTTTTCTGAGCCATAGACAGCTGCTCTTCCAGATGGGCAATTTTCACCATGGTGCTTTCCAACTTGCTCTCCGATTGCAGTAGATTGCGCTCCACGACTTCAAATTCAGCAACTCTCAACTTTTGTACAATTATTTCAGACTCTGCCATGTTTAATTCACTTTGCAACTCCAGTTCTTTGGTACTCCTCTCAACTTGGAATCTTTGCAACTGGTTCTGTTCTGGTTCTCATTCTGTTCTTGCAATTCCAAGCCCTGCCATGGGCAAGGTTAAGCTCTCTCTCCAAAGATTCACTTTGCTTGGCGGCTTTATGCAGACTTTCCTCCAGAAACACATTTCTCTCCGTCAGACATTCTGAAACTGCTCTAGCTGCAGCTAAATTGAATTAGAGAGTTTGCACTTGCTCCTTACAGCCAACTTCAAGATGAACCATCTCCATCTCTTTTCCTTCACGGTCAGTTTCCCACTGAGTGCGAGTCTGCAACATCTGGAGATAGTTCTCTTTTACTTCACAAAATTTTTCCGCCAGAGAGTTTTTCTCCAATTCACAATCTTTAAGTTTACTTGAGCGGTCACAATTAAAGAGTCTTTTTCTTTTAACACCAGACTCAGATCCACCACTTTCACTTGCGTGTGCTCTACATCACTCTGTCTCTGGACACATTCTTTCAACTCTTCTACTTCCTGCTGAAGTACCACACACTTTTGCTGCATTTCAACAATATCTTGCTCTAATACATCATTCTTTGCTAGGAGCACATCATTCATATACTTTGTAACACATTGGAAAATTTTAGCCTCCTCAAGGCGTTCAGACATAACCGCTAATTTAAGGTCTGTCTCTTTAAGAACTTCAACTCTTTTTTCTTCTTCTTGCACCAATGCTATTTTCAAAGACGACAACTCACTCTGTAATGTCTTTTCATTTTGCGCATACAAAAGCTTCTCTTTTGTAGACTTGTTCTCCAAGTCACTTATCTGGTCGCAATAGCGCATATGTGTTTCACGCCAAACTTCACACAGAGTAAGCTTTTTCCATGCTGACATAGTCCTCTCCTAGTGGACCTTGCACCATACACTGACCACACACACACTAACATCTTTATTCTGCTTTTTAAATGTCTCTTTCAATGGAATAACACTGTTTACCCCATCAATTTGAAAGGATTTACCACAGAGGATTTCAAACAGCTTTAAATCCCTTCCATGTAAGCGACTTTCTTCACATTCAGACTGTAAACTCCAGACCGGATTTTCCATCTCTCTAGACGGAGAATGAACCTTTGTAGGTGGTCTACCTTTAGAATTTTTCCTTTTATTTCCCATGATTCCGGGCACAAAATACACAGGAACAACTTGTTTTTGTTTTCACTGTATCACACTTTGTCTTCAAAAAGTATTTTCAACACAGCAAAACATTTTTCTTCATGTGGCACTGCAATTACCAGCATGTGTCAAACAGTCTCAATAGCCTTTCAATAGGAATCTCTGCTCCACACCACAATTGATTAGCCACACCTGACTTAATGAGCTTGAGCAATTCACCAGGATAAACCACACAATTTATTTTAACCCCTCCAATGCTGAGGAAGTGCACATTTCTCTTCACAGACAATATACTTGAATACTTCTGTTTCTGGCAAACTTTGCATCTCCCATAAGCAAAACAATTCTCCAGCAATTTGTGTAACACTTATTTCTCTTCTTTTCTAAGGAAAAGATGAACACTGCAGCAATAGTGTACACTTGCAGACAATTTTTTAGTTTAAACAAAGCCACACAACAAACTTATCTTCACTCACCACCTTGACGAGCATTCCACCATGCAGGTGCAGTGAGTCTCCTTATGTCCAATTATGCTGTGCAATAAGCATCCATATTTCCATTTGTATTCTTGCGTAAAATTTTCGTGCGTAGAATCTTTTTACCCACATTTTCTACCACATGTAATAAGTTGGGGTAATTAGCTCAGTAGAGAGTGGATTGGTGTAGTGTTTAGGTGCTTAATGAGGGTCCACACACAGCTTTCAAGTAAATAAATGGTTCATGACTTTTCAGCATGGAAAGTCAGGAAACAAACAGAAAGCAATAAACAACCTAACCCAGTGATTCCCAACCTCGGTCCTCAAGGCACACTAACAGTCCTGGTTTTAGTGATATCCATGCTTAAGCATAGATGGTTTAATCAAAATAACTAAGGTACTAATTAAGTCACCTGTGCTCAACTATGGCTATCCTTAAAACCTGGACTGTTAGTGTGCCTTGAGGACCGTGGTTGGGAACTCCTGACCTAGCCCCTATTTAGGGTATCTAACTCACTTCTTGAACCCTCTCTATAAGTGTGCAGCTAGTCTGCCAATATAGTCTCTCACAGTCTCTGTGCCTTCCCTGTATCCACCAGGTATATGGTAGGCCCTGGCTTCCTGAGTCTGCAGCCCCGCTGCTGCAATGTCACACAGTCTGAAAGGTTTATCGTCCCCCCTTGCCTCCTGCAAGGTCCAGACACAGGCCTCCTGGCCCCCAATGGCTCGCTTAGCTTCACTGGGCTCTCTGGCTGCTACAGTCTCACATAGACTGTTTCCAGCAGCAGCCTGACTGGTTTGCCTTCTCATCAGCTCACACCTGAGCTCTCTCGACAAGGGAGCCCTTACAAACTTCCCAGAATCCTTTTCTTCTCTGTGTGGGTGGATCTCTCCTGCCCCACACAGAATCTGCTGCTCACCAGTGCCATCTCTGGTGATACTGCCACAATACATAAACACAGACATACAAACACATGCAGGGTCACACATTCATACATACATAGACATACACATACAGACAGGGTCACATACATACATACATACATACATACATACACACAGACATACATACACATGCAGCCAGGGTCACATACATATATACATACATACATACACATGCAGGCAGGGTCACACATTCATACATACATAGACACACAGATACAGGCAGGGTCACATACATACACACACACATACATACATACACACATACAGACAGGAAGGGTCACACATACATACAGGCAGGAAGGGTCACACATACATACATACATACAGGCAGGCAGGAAGGGTCACACATACATACATACATACAGGAAGGAAGGGTCACACATACAGTACATACAGGCAGGGGGGGTGATAGACATAACTACTGGGGTATAACCTCTCTTACCTTATTGTGGACCCTGCAACTTCTTCCTCGACATGCTGTTGTAGCCCCACCCCCTGCTGGGGTCAGATGAACATGTGCTGAGCTCCACCACTCAGGGCTCAGCACAAGCTCCTCTAGTGACCAGGAGTCTCTCACTAGAGCAGGAAGGCAGGACAGGAGCTGGTGTTGCTGCTGAGGACCCAGCACAGGCTTTCAGCTACTTGACAGCTGCTCCGGAGTCCGACTTCAGGGCGCCCTCTGGTAAGTAAGGCGCCTGGAGCTCGCGCTCCAGTGGAACTGCCCTCCCTATGCCTCTGCCCACATAGCTCTGAGAGACCCTGCTATATCCTGCATTAGATGACAGCTGTCACCGCTTATACAAGCACCACTACCAACATACTGTACAGTACAATCACCGTCTGGTGATCTGTATACACCGCACAAGCTCAACTCTATGCAAGAGTCTGTGCCTAACTGTCAGTGCGGCTGTACAATCACATTACTGCTCAATAAGCCATCCCACTGGTTAAGCACTTGGCTGTTTGGTTACTTTGAGGCATCCGCTGGTGTTTACTATTACTCTGCTGTTACCATCGCCAATAGTATACACATATTAAACAGTAGGAGAATATAAATACTCTCAAAATGGGCATTTCAGACTTTGCACATTCAGACGCACAGGTGTACACCAAGGAAGGACTTATAGCGGCATCTGCATAAAGTGGCAGAAGCAATACCTGCAATGTTGAAAGAGGAGTGCGCTACTGCACAGACTCCATCTTACTGTCCCTCCCGGGAGGCTTCCTTCCCTGTACCAAGATGGCCATCATAGTTTGACCTACGCAGAGCCATCTTGCCACTGTGTAGAGTGACATGGTGGGTGATGGACGTCTCCTACTTAGTTCCTAATAAGAGACCTGGAGCCCGATTTATTACGAATCGCAACTGCGATTACGCACGCAGACGGACGATTGTTGTGTACTGCACATGCATATGCATCGCAGTGAGCGTGTGCGAATGCACCACTGCGATCGCACTGCAACCACAGAGACAACGCAGACCCAACACACAGTGATTGAGCTTTCGGGGGTGTTGACAGGTAACACGTACAGTAGGCGTCTCACTGTGTTTGAACGCCGTTACAGGGGCATGCATAAATTAACCACTGCGATGGCATACGCAGCCTGAGTTTTCACTGCATGCTGGAAGTACAGCAATTTCTGAGTAAGGTCTGACCTTGTGCAATTGTGTGAGAGGCTCCAATATTACTTGAAGGTGGGCGTCTTTATGTTGGGCTGCGACGACATTGCGATTGCAAACATTAACATATTTTCGCAGTGGGTCTGCGAGCGTAATTGCGAGTTGTGATCCATAATGAATCAGGCCCCTGGTAATTACCTGTTATTATTCTGTTCCAGCATCATGCTCCGGTTTGTCAGTTGTATGAGACCCTGCACCGCTCCATCACCAGTGCATATAGCGAAGTGAGGGCCTGATTCACAGATTAACGCTAATGCACTCGCAGCTGCATTCTCTCATGGATCGCAGTTGTTAAAAATTGCTAATGTCTTCCAAAGCAGATCCGAGCATAAGGACGCCCACTGCCGCCTTCTCATATCTGTTCAACGATGTGCAATAGTGTAAACATTGGTACAGCATACTTGCCGACATTTCGGCAGGGGAATCCGGGAGGGGGCTGTCAAGTCCGTCCAGCAGGGAGGATGGAGGCGGGTCAAATAGGCGGAGCGGGGGCGGAGCGCCGACGCGATCCCGCCATAGTGGCCCCGCCCCCCCGCCTTATAATGCCAATATTACTGGCATTATAAGGCAGGGGGCGGGGCTACAATGACGCGGTTCAGCACGAATCGCGTCATCACACCCCCGCACCGCCCAATTTTGCAGCTGGTGCGGGGGTTAGCGGGGCTTTCCGGGGGACTTGCCTAGTCTTGCGGGGTGTCGGGAGCGGCACCCGATTTTCGGGAGGCTCCCGACAGTCCCGGGAGAGTAGGCAAGTATGTGGTACAGTCGACGCACATCGAGCAGTCTTGCAGCATATAAGTCAACTCTGGCCAGTTCCAAACACTGCGGCTGTCCTGACACGCAGAGAGCTCTCATGCTGCGAAGGAGATCGCAGTGGCTAATTTATGCACGCCTATGAAACTGAGTTTAAATGGTCCGACACGCCTGCGTTTTTCTAACCACCCCCCCGTTACCTCCCCCAAAAGCTGACTACCTGTCACTCACTTTGCAAGTAAGTACTCTGTGAGAGCGTAAATGCAAAACAATCGCTGTGAGTGCGCAGTGCTAACAATCGCTCGATCTGCGGAAATATCGGTATTGCGGACATCTCTCAATCAGGCCCTGAGTTCGGCTGTAGCTGCTATAGCCAAATAACCAACACCACTGGTTAAGTAACCGGGCCACTGGCATCACTAGGGGGGTGCGGGCCGCACCAGGTGACACCATCCGAGGGAGGTGACACCAAAATAGCAGAGCGGCTCTGCTATTTTGGTGTCACCCCGTCGGATGGTGCCACCGAGCAGCCACAACGCAGAGAGAGGCAGCGGAGAGGCTGTGGGCTGTCCCCAGCAGCTGCCGGAGCGCTGGGTAAGCCCACTGTGTGCCGAGAACAGAGGGGGCGTGACATGCACATATAAGGGGCGTGGCCTCGCAGAGAGGCCACACCCTCTTGCATGCGATTAGGAGTCCTGCCAGCCGCACTTGGTGTCAGCAAAGTAAGTGACGCCGCTGAACTGGTTTGTTCATAGTTGGAGTCACCCGCCGGTGTGTGCCTACATAACAGGCAAATGACGTACACGCGGAGGCTGGAACATCCAACTCAGAACCAGAGCCCATAGTGCGTCAGAGAAGGACTAACGGGTCAATTCAGTCCTGCCAAAGTTTGGAACTCAGCAGTGGAATTCGTATGCTTATAGAAAGAGGTAGGTCCTCACTGGGTAGGGGGCATGGCATGGCAGAGGTGGGCGGATGTGGGGCATGATGATGTGATGGCTCAGAGCTACGATGACGTGATACAACGGAAATTGCATCATGGCCCTTCTGTGCCACCCACTTTGCAGTTGGGAGAGCCACATGACTATTGGGTTCCTCCTGGCCAATCTGGGAGGGTAGGCAAGTATGTATAAAATTAGGAAAAAAAATAAAAAGTCCACAAAGTGCCCCATTTGGAGGGCAGGAAACATCCATCCATTGGTGGCCATCCGGCCATGTGTCTGGCTCTCTATGGTCATTTCCACGTAAATTAGTTGATTGGTTATTTTGGTGAAGAAAATGGCGTTGCCCAGAAGCGGCTTATTTGCCTTTGGTGCAGAATGACACGGGACGGGATAGTGAGAATTTATATTGTGGCTTAGCTGTTACAGGTAAGAAATGCTTCCTGTTCTGCACTGTGTGAGGCTGAATACCATGACGGCCTGCAGCTGTAATGAGCTCTGTGGGAGTCAGGCCAGGTGGGAAGCCTGGAATCCTAGCGGAGCTCAGCTGGGATTTCCTGACACACATCACACTTTCTGCTATGGTTTCAGTCTAAAAAACTCTGCAGCTTTTCACATGTCTCCAAACTCCCCCCTGGCCAAGTGTTGCTCTACATGAGCTTATCTTCCCCCGAATTCATGCTAAGATAGCTAGACAGCAGGCACCACTTCCAGGCTGAAAAGGGAGAAACATCTTGAGCATCCCTTGCTGTTTCCTATGGCGACACATTTTCAGAAATCGGTTATTAAAAGAAAACATTTGGGGGGTTATTCGGGTGCATTGGACTGTGGTCGGAACTCCAATCGTGGTCATTTTTCATCTTGTGCATCTGTGGCCAGTTATGAAGCAGGGCCTGCCACATCCTGTTCTTATATTATCCCAGCAGCACAGAATATTTCAGGAGATTAGAGCGCTGACCTGGCTTCCGGGTGACAGTAACTTTGACTCTGCGATAGAGAGAGGACAGGGCAGCATGTAACATGGACAGTGCCATGATATGGGGAGGAAAATGTGGGACTGATAAAGAGTGGAGGGAGTAGGACCCACCAACAGAGTAATGATGCGAGGCTGAAATGCAATGTACCACAGAGGTGCCTAATAACGCCAGAAGGGGCCCGTGTACTGCGGACCTCCTCTCAGCAGCGGGAAAATGGCGCATGGGCACTAGAGAACAGAAGCCTTAGCACAGTGCTGTGCGCCATCTTTCTAGAAGATGTCACTGCGACAATGACGCCGCAGAGGAGAAGTAGACCCGCTTGCCGGAGCGAGGTAAGTATACTCTGAGTGCAGGGTGTGTGGTTTGGGGTCCCCTGCACCAAGCGTATAAGTGCTAAAAATGCCGATGATAATGATGGCGCTGCTATCAAGGGGCGAAAGAGTGATCACATAAATGCGTATGACTAAGAATACGAGCGTATAGTCGCACTAGTATTTTGATCACACTCCGTTCACAGCGATATCTCTGGAATTGCGTTCTCATTACTCGCGACTCAGAATGAGGCCCCATATATTACAAAAGGGTCTTCTTTTATTTATTTTTTGCATTTCTATTAATTTCTAGGAAGATGTTATGCACTTTGCAAAGGGCCAGATGTACTAAGCTCTGAAAAGTGACAAACTGGAGAGGGATAAACCACCAGCCAATCAGCTCCCAACTGTCATTTTTCAAACACAGCCTGTAACATGACAGTTAGGAGCTGAGTGGCTGGTGGTTAATTACTCTACACTTTATCACTTTTCAGAGCTTAGTACATCTCCCCCAATCTTAAATGTTACTCTTGCTGCAGCCTCAGAATAGTGCTGGCGTTACCTGACGCACAGGCTGACAGTATTACGGCCATCCTGTTCTCGGGATCTATTTAAAGGAATTTCTATGTGCCGACATGAAGAGTAATTACAGCATCCAGGGCTTCCAGCTGATGCAGGAGAATGTGCGATGGAGAAGGATCGCTTTTTGCCTTTGTACTAAGTGTATTATTTTTGCCTCAGCACCTGCCCGGAAGCTGTCGGGGGGCATTGATTTTTGAGACAGAACGATGGTTTGAATGGGAGACTTTTGTGAAATGTTCTGAAACGTATCAGTTCATCAGCGCAGGTCGGTCCTCTGTAACGATGGCTATTACCCGCTGGGTGAGAAAAACAGATTCTATTGTGGTGAGTGGTTTTGGGGGAGAGGAATATAGGGAGTGGGCACAGAAATCCAAAATGTATTTGTGGATGGTGTAGTGCGTTACTCAGGAGTCGTTCTTTCTCATGTAGTGAGGGTCTGGAGGTGAATGTCTAGTTAGACTAGATATTGCAGCAGCAAACACTAATGGCCTCTACTTTCCACCTGTAATTCCAGTGTGCAATTGTGGGGGGAGTGCTGGAGTGGCGCAAAAATATAGTCTACGATATCGCATAGCTAAAAATAGGAATTTGTTTATTATTTTACTTAAATAAAATAATTTCTTAAAAAGAATAATAGCATAGATAAAAAGGATGCATAAGAGAGTGTGGGCATGTGAAAATCATAAAAAAATCATGAAAAATCACACAAGGTGCATAAAATACATGCAAATCAATGCCAACAATGATATAACATTCCATATTCAGTATTACATTATTGGCAACATTGTATAAACTTCAGCAATCCAAGTCCATAGAGTGGTAGTTTGTAGGGTATCGGTATGAATTACCGCCGGACCTGGAAGGTGGCACATGAAGATCCCGACAGAGGTAAGACCTCTAACCCTCCCCTCTCCCCCCCCCCTATCCTTCCCTTAAGGGCGCCTAACCCTAACTCCCCCCCCTTGTGCCTAACCCTAACCTCCCCCCAGGGGTGCCTAAAACTAACCCTCCCTCCCCGCACCCTAAACCTAACCCTCCCAGGGAGGTGCCCAAACTCAACCTCCCCCGGGGGTGCCTGACGCTAACCCCCCCTTCCCCTAGCCTGACACTAACCCTCCCGGGGGGATACCTAACCCTAAGACCCCCCGGGAGTCTCTAAACCTAACCCTCCTCCCCCACGGCTATCGCCTCCCGACGCCCGGCTTACCAACGTTCGGTATGCCGGGCGTTGGGATTTCAGCATGCGGCTAATGATAGGCATCGATATTTAGATGCCTATCATTAGTCCCATGCCGGGATTTCACTGTCGGGAAGCCTTTCGACCGCCGATTTCCTGGCTACATCCCATTTGTAGCTAGCTGCACCTTATGAGTATGTGATAATCGACCAACAGTCTAGAGATGATAATATATCTTCATGCATGCAAGTTATCAAATGACACCTCCTATCTCCATACCTCCTGTGGCGTACTGCCAGGTCTCCAGTACTTGGTGTATTAAATGTGTATATGCCTCCATTTGCTGGATAGCCGGAACCCGCTTCCAGATGTTGAAGTTCTGCACTGCTTTGATGTCATGGTGCAGCGGCCGGGGAGATGGAAATTCCAGCTGGTGCGGGCTGTGGAGAGCCGGCTGTGAGCGTGTGCGTCCTCCTCATCGTCGGACAGCTACTTCCGGGTATCGCTTTGCAAGGGTGAATCAGAAATCCATAATATTGATACATAAGGGGAAATATAACAAACTTTCTAAAGAAGACAGGTGGCGAAGTCACCCATAGCAATCAATCAGCTTCTAACTATCATTTATCAATTATAGTCTAAAAAGTGATAGCTAGATGCTGATTGGTCCTCTTTACAAAGTTTCGTACATCTCCCTCTTACTGAGAAGACCACTGGCTACACCAACAGGCGGTAAGCTTCAGTGGGGCGAAGACTGATGTAAATGTTTAAATATTCTCTGTACAGTGCTGGTGGTCGATACATAAAGTTTAGGGTCCCATTTAACACATAGGGGCCTATTCACGTACCCCGATAATTAACACACTGACTCACTGCGGATGCAATTCATCATTGCTCCGGCGCTGAGGCAGTGTCACAGTTGGTGCTAGTGAGTTACCTGTCTCAGGTGATGAACTGGAATCACTGGAGGCCGGCTGGACTGGAACCATGGGTAACATGAATAGCTCTTTTAATATAAAAAGTGGGTAGCAGTGAGAACTGCCTTTGGTGATGAGTGACTGGAACTGGAAACTTGAAACATTGGAGTGAGACCAGAAGGAACTTGGAGGGACCGGACTGGGACCGGCTGGTAGGCTGACTGAGCTGGTCGGGGTACCAGTAGATGAGCTTGCAGATGGATGGTAGCACGGAAGCTACTTGGTGCAGCTAATGAGCCGTGAGGTGAGGGGACTTGGAGGAACCGGACTGGGACTGGCAGGAAGGCTGACTGAGCTGGTCGGGTTACTAGTAGATGGGCTTGCAGATGGATGGTAGCGTGGAAGCTACTTGTTGTGGCTAGCTACGAGGAGTGGCTGGATAGCCGTGGGTAGATGCTGGTAGCTGGGTGGCTACGTGGAGTGGCTGGATAGCCGTGGGTAGACCCTGGTAGCTGGATGGCTACGTGGAGCGGTTGGATAGCCGTGGGTAGACGCTGGTAGCTGGGTGGCTACGTGGAGCGGCTGGATAGCCGTGGGTGGATGCTGGTAGCTGGGTAGCTACGTGGAGTGGCCGGATAGCCGTGGGTAGAAGCTGGGTGGCTACGTGGAGCGGCTGGATAGCCGAGGGTGGACGCTGGTAGCTGGGTGGCTACGTGGAGCGGCCAGATAGCCATGGGTGGATGCTGGTAGCTGGGTGGCTACGTGGAGCGGCTGGATAGCCGTGGGTGGACGCTGGTGGCTGGGTGGCTACGTGGAGTGGCTGGATAGCCGTGGGTGGACGCTGATAGCTGGATGGCTACGTGGACCGGCTGGATAGCCGTGGGAGAAGCTGGTAGCGTGGAAGCTACTTGGAGCAGCTTGGGAGCCGTAGGTGAGAGATGGTAGCGTGGAAGCTACTTGGTGCGGCCTGGGAGCCCTGTGGAGAAGCTGGTAGCGTGGAAGCTACTTGGAGCGGCCTGGGAGCCGTAGGTGAGAGATGGTAGCGTGGAAGCTACTTGGTGCGGCCTGGGAGCCGTGTGGAGAAGCTGGTAGCGTGGAAGCTACTTGGAGCGGCCTGTGAGCCGTAGGTGAGAGGCTGGTAGAGTGAATAGCTGAATGCAGCAGGCTTACAGATAGCACTGGTCTAGGAACCAGCAGGAGCCTGGGACACACTGGTACTCAGAGGTACAGCTATAGCACAAGTTGTACACCACGGGATGTAACGAGATGTTCAAGCACTGAGTGCTATTAGAGGAGGATCTATATACCTAGAGTCTGGCAGCGATTTGTGGACACAGACAGGTGGTCTGGCAGTGGCATTCTGAGTGGAGCAAGGCACAACATGCAGAGGGAGTAATCATCTCTGCAGCCCTTGAGAATCAGGACCACACCTGTGATTTCAATTAAAACTAGCAATGCTCACAGACAGAGCAGGGTCCAGGTGATTAATCAGTGTGGGAAGGAGAGCAGTCTGCACACACAGAGATGTCACAGCCAGCATGATTCAGCCACAGCAGATGTCCCAGGAGAATTACAAACACAGATCCATGGAGCAACTGGCAGAGGTAAGTCACAAAAGCTAAAAACTAGCCAGGATTGTGACAGTACCCCCCTTTTCATGGGTGGACTCTGAACACCCAAATAAATACATAGGAGAACATGAAAAAATGAGACACCCAGGAAACTGAAAAACTTTCTTCCAAACATGACATTACAGGAGCTTCAAACATAGGGACACCATCACTCTAGAAACATCTCTTTAGACATCTTCTTAATTCTTACATTTATTGGGATACCAGGAGTGGAAATTCTACAAAGGGGATGGTTCAAGACCTTCGTCGATTCTTCTTTCTGCTGCGAGAACGTTTTGTGCCAAAAAAAAGGACATGGGATCCTTGGTAACTCCTGTGGAAATACATGACTGGAAAGGACAGGGTCAAATGGCAGATGGTTTTCAGGGAATGGAGAATTATCATATGCAGGATTGAGTTCAGACTCCGAGTCAGTATCTAAAGGTAAAATCGAAGGTTTAGTAGTACTTGAACATTGATAGGACTCCTGGGAGGAACTAAGCGAAATATAACCAATTTTTATGGTGTTTTGGGAGGTACCGCAGTATGAAGAGGACAAGGAGGTGGGAGCACATCTCATGTTCAGGGATGCCGATTCTATAGTGCTACTCTCCTTGGATGCTTCGAATTCAGCATGTTGGCCCTTGAAAACTTGACCTTGTTCGGATTTCAGGGAAGTGGAGGACTCAGCAGAGGATGATTCCTTAGTAGAACCAACAGACTGCTTGGACCGATTTTCAGAACTGAGAATTTTACTAGAATTTCGTTTGACAGGTTTAAGACCAAATTCTTTAATAACAACTTAACTGAAAGTCTTTATTTTTAGAAGCACAGGATCTTTAGACTCGATGAAAGGATTGGCCCAGTCCAACGCCTTACCTCTAAAGGAAAAGAGAAGGTACTTAGTAAAGTTGGTAGGAGTGATACCACAAGCTGGATCTGCTTCCATGATTGCAGCATATTGCTCCAGTAATGCAAAATATTGCGATAAGTCCCCATCAAAATATATGCATCCTGGAGTATCCGATGAAGTTTGTGTGTTCGAGGATTGTGGAGCACATTCAGGTGCAGAGCTGGAAGAGACTTGAGGATGCTCCAATTGATGAGGAGTCAAAACAACTGAAGTTGACAGCTGTTCGGTACTTGGACTAACTAAAGGAACTGGAAGGAGTCCTGAGGAGCCAGAGACAGCAGCTTCAACAATCGAGGCTGAGAACAGACTACATAAACTGTCATCCTCTGGAATGATATTAGCAGGAGACGTTGAACAGGAACCATGATCAGATTTTGTAGTACAAGACTCTTCTCCCTGATAACTGGAACTTGAAACCCCCTCCTGAGGCGTGAGACTTGAGACCCCCTCCTGGGGTGTGCGACTTGAGACCCCCTCCTGAGGTGCGAGACTTGAGACCCCTTCCTGGGGTGCGAGACTTGAGACCCCCTCCTGGGGTGTGAGACTTGAGACCCCCTCCTGGGGTGCGAGACTTGAAACCCCCTCCTGGGGTGCGAGACTTGAAACCCCTTCCTGGGGTGCGAGACTTGAGACCCCCTCCTGGGGCATAATTCTTGTAACCTTCTCCTGGGGTGAGAAACTTAAGGTCCCCTCCTGGAGTACAGAACTTGACACTACCTGTTGGAGTATGGGACCCAAAATCCCCTTCTGGGGAAGCTGACTTGACTTTTCCTTTTGGGGTATGGAACATGAACCCCCCTTTTGGGATGCAAGGACAGAAACTTCCTCCTGGGGTGAGTGACTCAGAACCCCTTCTTGGGTTACGAGACTTGAGGACCCTCCTGGGGTTGAGACTCTGGAGAACCCTCCTGGGGTTGCCAACTGGAGTCCCCTACCGGAACAGGCAGAATCCGGGCTGGGACCGGAACAGGCAGAATCCGGGCTGGGACCGGAACAGGCAGAATCCGGGCAGGGACCGGAACGGGCAGAATCCGGGACGGGACCGGAACGGGCAGAATCCGGGACGGGACCGGAACGGGCAGAATCCGGGACGGGACCGGAACGGGCAGAATCCGGGACGGGACCGGAACGGGCAGAATCCGGGCTGGGACCGGAACGGGCAGAATCCGGGCTGGGATCGGAACGGGCAGAATCCGGGCTGGGATCGGAGCGGGCAGAATCCGGGCTGGGACCGGAACGGGCAGAATCCGGGCTGGGACCGGAACGGGCAGAGGGCCTGATTCAGAGCCGGACGCTATTTGCGCTCGCTCGTTCAGAAAAAGGGGCCGGCTATTTAAATTGAGCGCTCACTCTTTGCGATCTGTTGACGCCTCTATGTCTGAGCGAGCGAACAAACATGCGCTCGCTATTTTGTAAAGACGCCCCCTGGCCGCTCGCATCCTACATCATCTCCGCTATTTATTAGATTAATCGAGTACATCGAAAGGCGTCTGAACATGCTCGCAGTGCTTGTGGTTGGATTTTCCTACCACAATCATGCGAACAGTTCAGGCTAAGAAACAACCAAGTGACGTGGTCGATGACGCTGCTTTGTTAATTATGCACACCCTTAAAACGCCCGTTTTGACCATTTGGCACGCCTGCGTTCGGATCTCCACTCCCCGGTTTCAAGCACCTTCCCCTGTTACCACCCATAAACGCCTCATCCTGTCACTCAAATTAGCAGGCACTCGCTATTTTGCGAGCGCTCGATTTCCGACCGCAATGACTGGTTGGTGAATGCGCATTATGACCCATATGCATGCGCAGTTGTGCGAACATCGCTCGGAGCGAACGAGTGGCCGCTTACGAGCGGCTCTGAATCAGGCCCAGAATCCGGGCTGGGACCAGAACAGGCAGAATCCGGGCTGGAACCGGAACGGGCAGAATCCGGGCTGGGAGCGGAACGGGCAGAATCCGGGCTGGGAGCGGAACGGGCAGAATCCGGGCTGGGACCGGAACAGGAAGATTCCGGGCTGGAACCGGAACGGGCAGAATCCGGGCTGGGACCGGAACGGGCAGAATCCGGGCTGGGACCGGAACGGGCAGAATCCGGGATGGGACCGGAACGGGCAGAATTCGGGACGGGACCGGAACGGGCACAATCCGGGATGGGACCGGAACGGGCAGAATCCGGGCTGGGACCGGAACGGGCAGAATCCGGGCTGGGATCGGAACGGGCAGAATCCGGGCTGGGATCGGAACGGGCAGAATCCCGGCTGGGACCGGAACGGGCAGAGGGCCTGATTCAGAGCCGGACGCTATTTGCGCTCGCTCGTTCAGAAAAAGGGGCCGGCTATTTAAATTGAGCGCTCACTCTTTGCGATCTGTTGACGCCTCTATGTCTGAGCGAGCGAACAAACATGCGCTCGCTATTTTGTAAAGACGCCCCCTGGCCGCTCGCATCCTACGTCATCTCCGCTATTTATTAGATTAATCGAGTACATCGAAAGGCGTCTGAACATGCTCGCAGTGCTTGTGGTTGGATTTTCCTACCGCAATCATGCGAACAGTTCAGGCTAAGAAACAACCAAGTGACGTGGTCGATGACGCTGCTTTGTTAATTATGCACACCCTTAAAACGCCCGTTTTGACCATTTGGCACGCCTGCGTTCGGATCTCCACTCCCCGTTTTCAAGCACCTTCCCCTGTTACCACTCACAAACGCCTCATCCTGTCACTCAAATTAGCAGGCACTCGCTATTTTGCGAGCGCTCGATTTCCGACCGCAATGACTGGTTGGCGCATGCGCATTACGACCCATATGCATGCGCAGTTGTGCGAACATCGCTCGGAGCGAACGAGTGGCCGCTTACGAGCGGCTCTGAATCAGGCCCAGAATCCGGGCTGGGACAAGAACAGGCAGAATCCGGGCTGGAACCGGAACGGGCAGAATCCGGGCTGGGACCGGAGCGGGCAGAATCCGGGCTGGGAGCGGAACAGGCAGAATCCGGGCTGGGACCGGAACAGGAAGAATCCAGGCTGGGACCGGAATGGGCAGAATCGGGGCTGGGACCGGAACGGGCAGAATCCGGGCTGGGACCGGAACGGGCAGAATCCGGGCTGGGACCGGAACGGGCAGAATCCGGGCTGGGACCGGAACGGGCAGAATCCGGGCTGGAACCGGAACGGGCAGAATCCGGGCTGGGACCGGAACGGGCAGAGGGCCTGATTCAGAGCTGAACACTCTGACCAGAGCGCTCGCTCTGAATCAGGGCCCTCCTACCTTTTTTTGGAGCGTCCTCATGGCCGCTCGCATAGCTGTGGGTTACCACCCACAGCTATAGCGAGCGTCCATGATGATGGTCGCGATGGTCTTGACCATCGCGACCATCAGGCTTGCGATGGAGACCCTGTGGTAGGGTCTCGCTGCCGCAAGCCCTGGAGTGATTTTGGCTCTATCAGAGCCAAAATCACTCCCACTGACATCACTAGTGATGTCAGTGGGGCTGGCTTGGGTCGGTAGGCGTTCCCATGGGAACACCTCCATCTGGCAGGCACGCCCACCAAAGGGGGCGTGCTGTCAATCAACATCGACAGGATGCCCCCTTTGGTGCGAGACCCGGAGCGATGGAGAGCCCGTCGCTCGCTGGGTCTCGTGCATGCGCACGACGGAGCTCCCTCCATCGTGCGCATGCGCAGTGGGGGAACATCGACCCGCTTGCGAGCGTACTGCCGCTCACGAGCGGGTCTGAATGACCCCCAGAATCCGGGCTGGGACCGGAACAGGCAGAATCCGGGCTGGGACCGGAACAGGCAGAATCCGGGACGGAACCGGAACACCCATTGAGACGTTGACACATTGTTATACTGCTGGAATTGCAAAGGGGACAGCCTTTGATAAAGTGGTCAGAAGCTCCACAATAGCGACAGAGATGTAAATCTTTACGCCGCTGGCATTCAGCCACAGAGAGCTTGGAGCGCGGGTAACTTCGATGTCTCACTTTACTTGCCATGGAAGAATCTTTGGTTCTTAGAGATTCCAAGACAGAGTTTTTAGTTGAGACAGAACTAGCTCTAAGAAATTCAGGAATGATCTGAAAGATTTTGCTGAGTAGAGCCTGTAGCTGTTCCAGCAGTTGATGGAAAGTAGTTAGGGGTTCAGGTAAGATTTGGGTATCATCTAGCCGGTTAGTCAGAATTTGCAGAAGCTGTAGTACTTGATGCTGTACGGCCTCCTGTGAATCCAAGCGAGTGACTAGGTTAAGGAAAGCACTTGATCCAGAATCAGGTGCTTGATCTGCCACCATCGTTAGGCTTGAACATACTGTCACAGTTGGTGCTAGTGAGTTACCTGTCTCAGGTGATGAACTGGAATCACTGGAGGCCGGCTGGACTGGAACCATGGGTAACATGAATAGCTCTTTTAATATAAGAAGTGGGTAGCAGTGAGAACTGCCTTTGGTGATGAGTCACTGGAACTGGAAACTTGAAACGTTGGAGTGAGACCAGAAGGAACTTGGAGGGACCGGACTGGGACCGGCTGGTAGGCTGACTGAGCTGGTCGGGGTACCAGTAGATGAGCTTGCAGATGGATGGTAGCACGGAAGCTACTTGGTGCAGCTAATGAGCCGTGAGGTGAGTGGACTTGGAGGAACCGGACTGGGACCGGCAGGAAGGCTGACTGAGCTGGTCGGGTTACTAGTAGATGGGCTTGCAGACGGATGGTAGCGTGGAAGCTACTTGTTGTGGGTTGGGAAGCCGTGGGTAGATGTTGGTAGCTGGGTGGCTATGTGGAGTGACTGGATAGCCGTGGGTAGATGCTGGTAGCTGGGTAGCTACGTGGAGCGGCTGGATAGCCGTGGGTAAACGCTGGTAGCTGGGTGGCTACGTGGAGTGGCTGGATAGCCGTGGGTAGACGCTGGTAGCTGTATGGCTACGTGGAGCGGCTGGATAGCCGTGGGTAGACGCTGGTAGCTGGGTGGCTACGTGGAGCAGCTGGATAGCCATGGGTGGATGCTGGTAGCTGGGTGGCTACGTGGAGCGGCCGGATAGCCGTGGGTAGAAGCTGGTAGCTGGGTGGCTATGTGGAGCGGCTGGATAGCCGAGGGTGGACGCTGGTAGCTGGGTGGCTATGTGGAGCGGCCAGATAGCCATGGGTGGATGCTGGTAGCTGGGTGGCTACGTGGAGTGGCCGGATAGCCGTGAGTTGATGTTGGTAGCTGGGCGGCTACGTGGAGCAGCTGGATAGCCGTTGGTGGACGCTGGTAGCTGGGTGGCTACGTGGAGCGGCCGGATAGCCGTGGGTAGTTGCTGGTAGCTGGGTGGCTACGTGGAGCGGCTGGATAGCCATGGGTGGACACTGGTAGCTGGATGGCTACGTGGAGCGGCTGGATAGCCGTGGGAGAAGCTGGTAGCGTGGAAGCTACTTGGAGCGGCTTGGGAGCCGTAAGTGAGAGATGGTAGCGTGGAAGCTACTTGGTGTGGCCTGGGAGCCGTGTGGTGAAGCTGGTAGCGTGGAAGCTACTTGGAGCGGCCTGGGAGCCGTAGGTGAGAGATGGTAGCGTGGAAGCTACTTGGAGCGGCCTGGGAGCCGTAGGTGAGAGAAGGTAGCGTGGAAGCTACTTGGAGCGGCCTGGGAGCCGTAGGTGAGAGGCTGGTAGCGTGGATAGCTGAACGCAGCAGGCTTACACGTAGCACTGGTCTAGGAACCAGCAGGAGCCTGGGACACACTGGTACTCAGAGGTACAGCTATAGCACAAGTTGTACACCACGGGACGTAACGAGATGTTCAAGCACTGAGTGCTATTAGAGGAGGATCTATATACCTAGAGTCTGGCAGCGATTAGTGGACACAGACAGGTGGACTGGCAGTGGCATTCTGAGTGGAGCAAGGCACAACATGCAGAGGGAGTAATCATCTCTGCAGCCCTTGAGAATCAGGACACACCTGTGATTTCAATTAAGACTAGCAATGCTCACAGACAGAGCAGGATCCAGGTGATTAATCAGTGTGGGAAGGAGAGCAGTCTACACACACAGAGATGTCACAGCCAGCATGATTCAGCCACAGCAGATGTCCCAGGAGAATTACAAACACAGATCCATGGAGCAGCTGGCAGAGGTAAGTCACAAAAGGTAAAAACTAGCCAGGATTGTGACAGGCAGCTGATCCAAAAATCAGCTGTCCCAGGGAGCGGTTTCACTGCTCCTTTTGGAGCACTGAATCTTTTCACTGCTTGCGAGAGCAGTGCACATGCGTGACCTACATCCGACGGAAGGAGGCAGACAGGGGCGGAGGTGTAAGAGGTGTGCGGTACGGTCCCTCCTGCCTTGTGGCCATGCAGGGTCCCTTCCTGCTCTAACAGTGTGTCACACTAATACCCCTTTCAGACATCTCGAGATTCCAGGGAATTTGGCCTGCCTCAGCCAAATTCCCGGGTAGCCGCATCTGTCTGAAAGGTACCTACCCGGGAACACGTTCCCGGGTAGCCGCCCTTGCAATCGATCAGGGTTTTTCCCAGGACATAAGTCCCGGGAAATTACCCTGCTCTTGTGTGAATGGTGCTACCCGGGAATTTACTACCGGGCTTCACCAAAAAGCTCCTGATTGGCCTGGATGCGGCTGCCTGTTGATGAGATCATCAGCAGTAGCCGGACAGTGGAGTGCAGACGCCACAGACGCACACATAGCACAAAAAAGGCAGTGCACTGCTACTTAGGTCCCACAACAGCTGCAGAGAGACCCTCAACACTACGAGGTGACAAAGGAGAGTGGGCCAGATTCAGAGCCGGACGCTATTTGCACTCGCTCGTTCAGAAAAAGGGGCCGGCTATTTAAATAGAGCGCTTGCTCTTTGCGGTCTGTTGACGCCTCTATGTCTGAACGAGCGAATGAAACATGCGCTCGCAATTTTTTTAAAAATGCCCCCTGGCCGCTCGCATCCTACGTCATCTCCGCTATTTATTAGATTAATCGAGTACATCGAAAGGCGTATGAACTGCTCGCAGTGCTTGTGGTAGGATTTTCCTACCGCAATCATGCGAGCAGTTCAGGCTAAAAGACAAACAAGTGACATGGTCAGTGACGCTGCTTTGTTAATTATGCACACCCTTAAAACGCCCATTTTGACCGTTTGGCATGCCTGCGTTCGGATCTCCACTCCCCGTTTTCAAGCACCTTCCCCTGTTACCACCCACAAACGCCTCATCCTGTCACTCAAAATAGCAGGCATTCGCTATTTTGCGAGCACACAATTTCCGACCGCAATGACTGGTTCGCGCATGCGTATTACAACCCATACACATGCGCAGTTGTGCGAACATCGCTCGGAGCGAACGAGTGGCCACTTACGAGCGGCTCTGAATCAGGCCCAGAGTGCAGTATCAGGTGGTTGGAGAGTGGTGCCGGTGAGTAAAATTACTGTTTTATTACTTTATTAAAAGAGCTTGTTTCTATTATATATGGCATACATTTTAAAATACTGAAATACATTAATAATACACTATACACGAGATTAATTTTTTATTCATTTGCTTATTTATTTAAATTTTCTGGGTTTTCTTTAGCGCGGTAATCTTTCTTTTTTCTGTGTACAGGTGGCTGGTGATCATGGCACATTGGAAGGACGAGGAGGTCCGTGAGCTCTTACATGTGAGGGGAGAGGGGGAAATAAAAGCTCAAATCACAGGCACTGTTAAGGATGCCATGATCTATTGCAACATTGCCAAAATCCTGGCCAACCGGGCTATTGTGAAGACACAGCAGCAAGTCCTTAATAAGCTAAAGAGCCTAAAGAAACAATACACAAAGGTCCATGACCACAATCGTAATCGCAGTGGTGTGGGAAGGATGGAGTGGCCCTTATTTGATGATGCAGATGAGGACTCATCTAATACCATCATCATTGAACCAAGCACTGGCACAGATGTGATCTCTCCAACGCAAAGACAAGATTCTGAGTCCGAGCCACAGACCCAGGGAGACAAGCCCACCCTACGCGGTAACAGTAAGTTTAATTCACATAACATGTTCTGCTGCATTAATCTATGTAATGTTGTAGTTACATTTGTAGTATATAGCAGAAACCGTATTGTTTCTGCGTTTATCTTGTAGTGGAGGATGGGCACAGCATGCAAAGAGTCGTGCTGTTTTTTGAATTGGGACCATTTATTGTTTTGTATTTCAAATATTTTTTACATGTGTTGCTCAATGTTTTCTCTCTTTTACTTTCAGTTTTCACAGTGCCAACACGTAAAAAGAAGAGCAAAATTGATGTTGCTACCAAAGCCATGACAAATATTCTGTGTGAACAACTACGCGACCTAGATTCGGAATGGCAGACACAAGAGGATGCCAGACTGCAGCGGTTCATGGCCAATGAGAGAGAAATGCAGAGTCATTTGCTAAAGGAAATGATGGCTATGCAGGAAAGGCTTAGTCGCGATAACCGCAAATTTTTTACTCAAAACTTGAGCACAATCCACTACAAAACAACACATGTTCCACCACCCACCCATTTTGGGCACCAAGCTAATTATCCAAACTCATTTGGGGAACCATCCCAGTATGTGGAACAACCTCAGTCTCCCACCTCATTTGAGCATACATCGCAGTATGACCAGCACGCTAATTTCCCCCCAGCATTTGGGCAAACTACATGCAAGTATGCTCAACAACAATCAAAGCCCCCCCCCAGCATTTGGGCAAACTACATGCAAGTATGCTCAACAACAAGCAAAGCCCCCCCAGCATTTGGCAAAATATCCCAGTATGCGCAACAAGTAAAGTCCCCCCCAGCATTTGGCAAAATATCCCAGTATGCGCAACAAGTAAAGTAAACAGCATTTGGCAAAACATCCCAGTATGCGCAACAACTAAAGTCCCCCCCAGCATTTGGGCAAACTACATCCCATATATCCAAGCATCCGCAAACACCTCAGTCATCCTCAACATTTACAGATAATACATTAGATAATGTACCCAAAGGTCAATTTTAAGATACTTTGCCAGCTAATACTCTGTCACAGGAACTTACTACTGTCAAAAACCCAGAGTTTACAGTTTACCAAAATATTTAACTGTGGTAATCAAATATACAGTATCTAGTGATGTTAACTAGACATATCCGTATCATGATGTTGAAAATGTTATGGTTACTGCTTGTCGTTTTTTTGTTTTAATGCCTCACAGCTATATGCGCACTTAACATTGTTCTCATTGTCTACGCTTCGACAATATCAATCCATACATAAAGATGGAGTACTTTGGGTTCTGAAGTAAATGTGCACTTTTATTTATTTTTATACTATTGTTTGGTTTTGAATTGTGTTGTATTTTGTGCAACATTATTTCCTATGTAAGAAATATGGAAATGCTTTCAAACTTCGTATGCAACTTAAACAAAAGGCCTTTATTAAAATAAAAGATTTTTTGAACAATTCAAAAATTAAGTTTTTGTATTTATTACAATAACATAGAATTAATGTTTTTTGAAATGGTGGTTCTAATCAATTCTGTGTCATTGGTTCGATAAGCAAGTGAGGTTGATGAAAGGGTAGAAGGATCACTCCCAACAGGCTCCTCCATGATGTCCCACTCTGGCAGGTATTCTTCTCGCTGTATCTCACAGATGTTATGCAAGATACAGCATGCCGCTACAACATCAGTAATCAGCCGAATGTCCACATCGTTTCTTTTTAACAAGCAGCGCCAACATCCCTTCAGTCTCCCGAATGCATTTTCAACAACCATTCTAGCTGAACTGAGGGTATGGGTGTAGGCGATCTGCTAGTTCGAAAGTACAACCTGTTGGCTGCACCCTTTCATCAACCACCTCCGTAGTGGAAACACAGCATCCCCAATGATGTGGACTGGTATCTCCACTCCATCCACAAGCTTGGACTTCTGCAAATGGAAACAAATATTACAGTTATTATTAAAGGCTTTACAGGTAACAGTGTTGTATGCAGATACGGTATATCAGAGCAAATTGCAGGTGACATCCCAAAAATCATGTTGTGGTTCGGTATGGAAGATAATACATATCGGTTTTGCAATAAAAAGCATGACATAAATGTGTGTATAGTTACCTCACGAGGAAACAGCCAACCATTCTGCCTCTCCTCCGCAATCTTGTAGAGATCAGAATTGGCCAGAACACGAGCGTCATGAGCACGACCAGGCCAGCCAATGAAAACATCAGTGAAGCTGTGAGAGCAAGATAATATCCAGTTAAAACTAGACTACACCATGTGAAGTAGAATCTGATTGGTTGCTAGGCCCAACATCTCCACTTCAAATAACCCTCACTTTATTAAATATACCCCTATCTTTTAAATACACTACAATATATACATTTATTTATTTCTGATAGAAAGCGTATATAAGATCCGGTTACAACTTTACATATAAACTTTTTAAACACAACATTTTAGATACTTTACTTTGCATGCAGGTCACGATATATATCTAATTAAAAGTAATAAATGTGGCTTACCAATACCGATGGTCAACGACCGCTTGCAGAATGATGGAATGCCATCCCTTTCTGTTATAGTAGTCTGCTGGGCTGTCTGTGGGAGCAATTATGGGGATGTGGGTGCCATCAATTGCCCCAGCACACTGTGGGTAACCGCGGCGCAGAAACCCGGACACTGTCTCATCCAGTCGCTGCCCATGGGGTAGGGCAATAAACTGATGGTACAAGGTATCCAGGATGGCCTGGTTCACTTCACGCACCAAAACACAAACCGCGGAGATGCCTACACCAAACAAGCAGGATATTGTGCGGTACTCGCCAGGGGTAGCATACCACCACAAGACGATCGCAAGTCTCCTGCTCCGGGTAATGGGCTGTCTCCATCGAGTAGTGTGCCTGGTAAGTGATGGGGTCAGGAGTTCCAGGATGTAATTAAAGGTGCCTTGCGACGTCCTAAAATTGGCAATCCATTGGCTCTCTGTAAACCCCTGAACCGTAGCCCAGAAAGCCTCTCCATGTTGTCGATCTCAAGACCATATTGTGCGAGATGACCCTCCGGTCACTCTCAAGATGGATGAGATGCTGGTCATTACCAAGGCTCTCCTCCGGCGTAGGTAATGTCGGCGCTTGGATGCCCTCTCCACCACAAAATGCTCCCTTCTCCTCAGGATCTCACACTGTACGATTATGAACAGTGTGAGCAGCTTCAGCCATGCCTCAGTTGCTGTGTAGCACACCAAATCCACCAGACAATAGAAGGTCTCCATGCTACACAGATGCTTGGAAATACAGCAATGCCTTATAGGTGCCCCTCCCAGTCCCCTTATACCAAACCCCCACCTTTGCATGACCTCAATAATGTGTGCCAGCTTAACGTCCACTTAAAATGACAAAACTGTGATTTTCTGTGTAAAACTCTGAAAAACCCTGCTCTTGTCTGAAAGGGGTCTACCTGGGAATTTCTTGGGTAGTCGTTGTAGTGTGAAAGGGGGGTCTTGACCAAATACCCGGGAATTTCCACAGGAGAAATATCCGGGTCTGAGCATGAAATTTCCCGGGTCGTATGTCTGAAAGGGGTATTATACACCTATCTACATTAATATTGGCTCTAACTTGTGTGTGGTGTAACACAATCTGCAAATGTAACAGTTGGTAACAGGGCTACATCTATCTACTCTGCACGGCACAACTATCTATATACATACTGTAGTAAGGGCAGATTTATACAATTCCAAGATAACCACACAGACCAATAACCTCAGCAGTGGCGTTGCTAGGGTTTGGAGCCCAGGGCAAATTTTAAAAAGGAGCCCCCCCCCTATGTGCATGCGCCGCAGGCGCGCATGGTGAAAAATGGGTGTGGTCACAAGGGGCGTGGCCACTAAAAAATAGGGTGTGTCAGCATGACACACCCCTTTCTTGTCACTGGGAACATTTGTTTCCATTTGCACCTTAATGCAGTGCCCCCTATGCAGTGCCCCTAGTAGTGGTCCCCCTTATGCAGACCCCCAGAAGTACCCCTTATATAGTACCTCCAGTATACAATGCCCCCAGTAGTGGCCCCTCTTATGCAGGCCCCCAGTAGTGCCTCTTATGCAGGCCTTCAGTAGTGCCCCTTATACAGTACCCCCAGTAGTGGTCCCCCTTATGCAGACCCCAATTAGTTCCCCTTATACAGGCCCCCAGTAATGATCCCCCATATGCAGTGCCCCTTACACAGTTCCCCCTGTAGTAGTCCCCCTTATGCAGCCCGCCATTAGTTCCCCTTATACAGTGCCCCCAGTAGTGATCCCCCATGTGCAGCCCCCCAGTAGTGATCCCCCATATACAGTGCCCTTTATACAGTGCCCCCAGGAGTGATCCTTCTTATGCAGGCCTCCAGTAGTTATCCCCCTATGCAGTGCCCCCTGTAGTGGATCTCCCTTTTCAGTGCCCCCTGTAGTGGTTCTCCCTTTTCAGTGCCCCCAGTAGTGGTCCCCCCTGTGCAGTGCCCCCAGTAGTAAGCCCCTTATACAGTGCCCCAGTAGGAGTCCCCCTTGATGCAGTGCCCCCTGTAGTAGTCCCCAGCAGTGGTCCCCCCCCATGCAGTGCCCCCAGTATTATCCCCCCCAGTAGTGGTCCCCCCCAATGCAGTGCCCCCAGCAGTATCCCCCCTGTAGTAGTCCCCCCCAATGCAGCGCCCCCAGTTACCAGTAGTATCCCCCCCCTCCCGCTCCCGATAAATACACAGAGAAATTAAACAATAAATAAAAGAAAATCCACGCTCCCGCGGCCGTCATCCGCACGTCAGTCCTCCCGGGCTGGCGCGCTCTGCATTATGGGAGAGACGTCATGATGTCATGACGTCTCTCCCATTACCCACTGCAGGAGCCGGAAGGGAGCCGGCTCTTGCAGTGGGCGCTGTGGCTGCAGCAGTCAATGAGAGTCTATCTGACTCTCATTGGCTGCTGTTTAACACACAAATGGCGGTAATGTGTGTGCAGCAGCAGCAGCCAATGTGAGTCAGATAGACTCTCATTGGCTGTTGATTCACACACACATCGCTGCCGCTCGGCGGTGATGTGTGTGCAGTAGCAGCAGCAGCCAATGAGAGTCATCTGACTCTCATTGGCTGCTGGTTAACACACACATTGCCGCCAGCGCTGGCAGCAATGTGTGTGTTAGCACAGCCTGAGCCCACCTGCCACCGTCCGCCTGGCGCTATTGGGCAAGCGCTCAGGGGGAGGGAAGGGGCTCAGCTGTGCAGCACAGGACCGGCGCTGGAAGCCTAGCGCCGGTCCTGTGTAAATGTGTAGCGCTGACTGCACTCACTGCGGTCGGCGCTACACTGGCTAACGAGGGCGATCCGGTACCGTGGCGCCCAGGGCACGCATCCTGCTCGCCCTGCCCTAGTTACGCCACTGAACCTCAGTGCTGCCCTTTTAATCCTGACTAACTAGAGCTGGCCAGCTCCTCTCCTAGGTGACTGGGAAACACATAATTTCCGTGGGAGCCTGACAGCTCTCCACGGGGTATCAATTAGTTGGGCCACGCCTTCACACAACATAGACAACCGGAGGATGAGAGTCGCAGAACTTACAACACTCCTCTAACAAATATATTTATACTTATGCAGGGGCCCACCTATCCAGCTATAATTTCAGTGACCTGGGCCTAATGCCCAGTCACTCTCAAGGGTTCAGTGCCCTGGGCCTAATGCTCAGGGTCTTATTGGTGGCTCAGGCTTTTAAGCCTGCCTACTGCAGGACACAGGGGGGACTTGGGCCTACTGCCCAGAATCCCCTTATAATTTTATGAGGTCTTAGGCCTATGGGCCTACCTGATTGTGGGGCATACTAAGTGATCTGGGCCTAATGCCCAGAGCACTTTAATGAGGGCTCAGGCCTACGGGCCTGCCTAACAGTGGGGCTCAACTAGTGGCCCAGGGCCTAATGCCCAGGGCCACTTTATATCCTGGGTACGGGCAGGCTGCTCACCTATTTTCTCTATTAGTGACCTGGGCCTAATGCCCAGGTCACTCACACCTATTGGGGGTGGGCAAATACCTTTTATTTGGCCTAATGCCCCCTTTGTAACCCGGGGTGCCTGCCTATCAGTGGCACAGGCCTAATACCTGACTTTATCCCACAGGCCCAGTGCCCGGCTACCCTGGTGGTCTAGGGAGGGGTTAATGGTAGACCTGTTATGGTGGAAGAGGCTGCGGGGGGAGCTTCGTTAGATCATTTACTTTCTAGCCCCGCAGTCTTTCCCGGTCCTCAGCTTCTTTTTTCTGCCGCTGGCCCATCCAGCTGCCATTTATCTTCTTGATCGCAGTGTCTTCTGGCCTCTTCCGCGGCCGCCGGAATTCTTGCCGCTGCTTTCCTCTTCTTTTCTTTGGGAGGTCTTCTCTCCCCCTTCTCCGCCGCTGGATTGACTTTTCTCGCTCAGCTGCATCTAATCTAAGATGTCGCGAGTGGGCGGGGCTAAGACGCGGCGAGCCGCGCTTGGCTCGTCACAGCTGCCTCCTATTGGCTGCTGGACCACGAGCCATGATTGGCTCGTGGCCAGAGCCAAACACCCGCCGGACCCGACGCCACTTCAAGGCTGCAGGGCGGCTTTCTCCGGTTAGCTCGTGCCCTGAGCCAAGCTTCTCCCACCCCCACTTTACCGCCGGTGCTGGTGGAAGGGCCTTCCGCCAGCCACACCCGGATGTCCACTACTTAACCCACACGCCTGCATTGCCACACTCCTCACCTCCTTAAAGAAGGCAGACCCCCTGCCGAATAAAATAACATAACACTACCACTTAGGGCGCCATTTACTAACGAGTTTTAAGGGTAGTGCTAATTATCTTTTTTACTTGCTGTGTTATTTATCATTTTATTGCCTTTATTTATTATTGTCCTTATCACCGGCGAGCACGAATGTTATTTTCCCTGTCAGGGTGGAAGGAGGGGCCGCAATCTGCCACTGGAGGAAGGGAGGGTGCCGTCTGTTGTGCACTGGGGGGGTGGGGGCACCGGGTGCTGTATATCGGAGGGACGCGACGGACCAACGGACCACATCGCTTGTGAGCGCTGTTTAACAGCAGCCAGCACCAGGAGACTTCATTTTAGGAGAATGAACTGTAAATTATCATTGCCGGTCAAGGTTGCCAATGTGTACCCACCCTAAGTGGGAGCTCTATTACAGTCAACAGCCCCCTATCTTGGTAATGCATGGGCAACACTGTAACAATAGATTCATTGGTGCCAATATATGGCGATGTAGCAACACGGAAGTAAACAGCTTTTGCTACGTTGTATCTTGGCACCATAGCTTCACAGGGGCGTCCCTCCCCGCGGTGTCACCCGGTGCGCCGCCGAAAAGGGGACATGGCCTCACAGGCAGAGGCGTGACACCCGGGTGTGGTCCGGACCCCCCTTTAGACGCCACTGTAGCTTCATATACAATATTAGATTCATATATTGTAAAATGCTAAATTAGTACTTCCTTCAAAGTGGATCCATCTCAATTCTCCTCAGAGGTCAGAAAAGCCAATCTCACTTATGAAAAACAAAATTGATTATATTCACTTAGCTATTCGAGATAATGCCGAGATTGCCATATAATTGATGTAATGTGTTTTCTTTTTGACGGTAAATACATGTGACTCCGCGCAGCCGGTCCCAGAGACTTTGTGTTATCTTTTGACTTTGATCAGCAGAGGGAAGATGAAATCACAAACCGACTCTCCAGCTTCATAAAAGATGTTGTCTAATCACTTAGACAAGGCTGATTTCATGGCCTCCTGGAAACATGCTGAAGAATGGGGCTCTCAATGGCTTCTGACAAGTGATCTGCCTTACTGGTTATCCCCCTCTGGTTTCTGACAAGTTAATGTTTCACAAGCAGATAGGATATTTGTCAACTGTGGACGGGCTGAGCTAACGCAGGCAAATAGGCTGTGCATTTATTCCCGTAGAAAATAGCTTTTAGATGACTGAAGGTTCTAGTTCAGTTGCCGTCAATCCTCACACAGTACGTCCTTTCACCCCCACATCTATACACTTCGATGATCTATGAATAGAATAGAAATGCTTTTTTTGGGGCTTGCTACAGTATGTTTTGTTTTCTGTGCAAATCCTATTAAATCTGGGCAAAGGCCGCCAATTTGCAATCAGCTGACGAGGGAAAGTAGCACTGTGTGAAAATTGCTGGTATTACCGCTTGGACTTTTGGAATCCCTACGTGCCAATGCTGCACTAGTTATGTAAAAAGCCAATGGCAGCAAATTTCTATTGTTCCAAACCGAATGTGAATCTTTCTCTTCTGAGGAATTGCTCTGTCGGGACAACTGCTCGGGAAAAGAATAAGCGCTTGATCCCGCTGACAATCCCTCACAGGCAATAAACAAATTGTATGTGGATCTCGGTTTCAGTGGGAGATATATCAAACTTTTAAAAGAGGGCAAATAGAGGAACTGCCCATAGCAACCAATCAGCTTGTAGCTATTATTTTATAGACTGTACACGATAAATGATAGCTAGAAGCTGATTGGTTGCTGTGGGTCAGAGTTAAGGTGTGCCTTAGGCAGCAGTGTTTATAGTTAGGTTTACCTGTGAGGAGTTTAGGTTGTGGGTGTGGCTGGTTAGGTCACTCTATGGCATAATTGCCAACTCGCCCGGTGCAGGCCACGCCCCTCCGCACGATGTCACCCAGATGGGGTTGGGCCACGATCGCTGGTAATGACAGCAATGCCTGGAGCACCCTTAGGACGCTCTTCAGGCAGCACTGCTGCAGAGATTCTGGCATCAGGGTGCGGTTACAGGCACCCTACTAACCAGATGCAGGGGCATTGGGTGAACTGCGGTGCCGCCGACAGAGCTCTGCGCAGCTGCAACACTTGCACATCCCTAGTTTTGGCCCTGCTTACCCCTATTAGGAAGTTGGTATACCGTATACAAAAAAACAGAGATATATACATTCAAATGGGATCATTAGTATCATTTACCTGCACTGGGTATAAGGCACAATGATCCCTATGGCTACATGCATTTTCTGAAAGGCATCATTGTGTCTTCATCAACATGTAGATCTAACTAACTGCTTTGTGGCTCATTTACATTTGGATGTAAATCAATTTGATAAAACATCTCTCAGACGTAGCAGTACACACCACTTTACCACCGTGCTCATAGGTGTTGCTACAGTATCACAATCTCCCTAATATGCTTTTTTAAAAGTAGGCACACACTGCACGATGTGCCAGATATGCCGCTCCCATTCGGGGTGGGGGGGTTGGGGGGGTGTTAAACACAGTATTTTGTTTTTCTGTAAATAGTTTGAACTATTGTGCATCAGAACCTGAAATAGACACATAGCATAGAGTGTGACTGTAATGAAATGCAGTTGGTGAGATGATTTTGTCATGGTAGCTGTAAGCGCATTTACCAACTATTAGCATTTATGCAGAGAAATAAAGAATACAACATTAACGATTCATTAAAACATTGTTTCCAGAGCCTGATTTTTATGGGCTCCATAAAATGTAAAACGATCGTGCTGTTACCTTTAACAAAGTACCCAAGGTTACGGTAAAAGCTTGTTATACTGTAACGCTATTGTTCTTTAAACAATTATGAGTACATCTAAAAAAGGAGCAGTGTTTTGGATTTTCAGTATCCACCTAATGATCAAATGTTTTTTATATGTTCTAGGACAAATTTTCTACATTTTGCTACATCATGGGTTTGTTCAAATGAAAATAAGTACTTGGCTACTGAAATAAATTTTACATTGTTATCCTATGGAGACAGGGAATGGTATGTATATATATATATATATATATATATATGTATATATATATATATATATATATATATATATGTGTCCGTCCAAGGGTGCAGCACTCAAGACTTCAATAAATAATTCTCTCAAGCCTGGTAGCTTAACAACCCAGCTTGAGAGAATTAACAGGTTCCTGAAGACAGTGATAAACTGAAATGTCGTTAAGCTACTCAGCTTGAGAGAATTATTTATTGAAGTCTTGAGTGCCGCACCCTTGGACACGTATTCATTTATTTGTGAGGGCACCGACTGCAGTTTTTTTGCATCAAGTTTTGGGAGTGCCAGACCCTTGGTAGATATATATATATATATATATATATATATATATATATATATATATATATACTGTATATGTAACTAATATTATATACACTTAGTTAGATGATATCGGCACTCCATTTAATCAATCCAGCAACCGGAAAGAGCCAGACCTACAGCCAGGACACCATAAAAAATTTAGACAAAGGCAGCACTTCCACGGATTAAAGACACAGGAGAACTAGCTTCATGTGCAACGTTTCAGGTGATATATTTCATCTTTCATCAAGGCCTTGATGAAAGATGAAATAAATCATCTGAAACGTTGCACGTGAAGCTAGTTCTCCTGTGTCTTTAATCCGTGGAAGTGCTGCCTTTTTCTACATTATATATATATATATATATATATATATATATATACATATACATACAGTCAGGTGCATAAATATTGGGACATTGACAGAATTTTCATATTTTGTCCTCTATTCACCACCACAATGGATTTGAAATGACACACACAAGATGTGCTTTAACTGCTGACTTTCAGATTTAATTTGAGGGTAATTACATCCAAATCAGGTGAACGGTGTAGGAATTTCAATGGTTTCTATATGTGCCTCCCACTTTTAAAGGGGCCAAAAGTAATGGGACAAACTAAACAATCCTAAATCTAAAATTCACTTTTTAATACTTTGTTGCAAATCCTTTGCAGACAATTACAGCCTGAAGTCTGGAACGCATAGACATCACCAGACGCTGGGTTTCATCCCTGGTTATGCTGTGCCAGGCCTCTACTGCAAATGTCTTCAGTTCCTGCTTGTTCTTGGGGCATTTTCTTTTATTTTTTGTCTTCATCAAGTGAAATGCATGCTCAATCGGATTCAGGTCAGGGGATTGACTTGGCCATTGCATAACATTCCACTTTTTAGCCTTAAAAAACTCTTTGGTTGCTTTTGCAGTATGTTTCGGATCATTGTCCATCTGCACTGTGAAGCGCCATCCAATGAGTTCTAAAGCATTTGACTGAATATGAGCATATAATATTGCCCGTAACACTTCAGAATTAATTCTGCTGCTTTTGTCAGCAGTCACATCATCAATAATTACAAGGGAACTAGTTCCATTGGCAGCTATACATGCCCACGCCATGACACTACCACCACCATGCTTCACTGATGAGGTGGTATGTTTTGGATCATGAGCAGTTCTTTTCCTTCTCCATACTCTTCTCTTCCCATCACTCTGGTACAAGTTGATATTTGTCTCATCTGTCCATAGGATGTTGTTCCAGAACTGTAATGGCTTTTTTATATGTTATTTGGCAAACTCTAATCTGGTCTTCCTGTTTTTGTGGCTCACCAATGGTTTACATCTTGCGGTGAACCCTCTTTATTCACTCTTGTGAAGTCTTCTCTTGATTGTTGACTTTGACACATATACACATACCTCCTGGAGAGTGTTCTTGATTTGGCCAACTGTTGTGAAGGGGTTTTTCTTCACCAGGGAAATAATTCTTCTGTCATCCACCACAGTTGTTTTCCGTTGTCTTCCGGGTCTTTTGTTGTTGCTGAGCTCTCCGGTGCATTCTTTCTTTTAAAAAATGTTTCAAACAGTTGATTTGGCCACACCTAATGTTTTTGCTATCTCTCTGATGGGTTTGTTTTGATTTTTCAGCCTAATGATGGCTTGCTTCACTGATAGTGACAGCTCTTTGGATCTCATATTGAGAGTCGACAGCAACTGATTCCAAATGCAAATGTCACACCTAGAATCAACTCCAGACCTTTTACCTGCTTAATTAATAATGAAATAACGAGGGAATAGCCCACACCTGTCCATGAAATAGCTTTTGAGTTGATAGTCCCATTACTTTTGGCCCCTAAAAAAATGAGAGGCACATATAGAAACCGTTGTAATTCCTACACAGTTCACCTGATTTGGATGTAATTACCCTCAAATTAAATCTGAAAGTCTGCAGTTAAAGCACATCTTGTTTGTTTCATTTCAAATCCATTGTGGTGGTGAATAGAGGCCAAAATATGAAAATTCTGTCAATGTCCCAATATCTATGGACCTGACTGTACTTGTTTTGAAATGCCCCGGGGCCCTCCAGGGTTGTGAATGCAGCCCAGTACAAAAGACCATTAAGGAGGCACTCAGGAGACTTCTCATCACCACCAGATAAAACGGTCCTTTATTTCCTACGTTTCAGGAGTTACCCCGTCGTTAGTTACCCCTGAAACGTAGGAAATAAAGGACCGTGTTACTTGGTGGTGATGAGAAATCTCCTGAGTGCCTCCTTATTCGACATATATATATATATATATATATATATGCAACACACATGGAGAACACACTCGTGTGAAGTAATAAAAGGACAATCTTTACTATTGAATCTCTTCATGTACATTCTATAGTTTAAAGGACGAAACACGTTGGGCGTTGCTTAAGGACGTGGATGCAGTGACGTCACCCACTGCCTCTGGAGCCTGCGTTTAATCTTTGGAGATTAATTTAGGCGGTTACCCTGACAATGTATCGGGAACCGTGTGATCCGTTGAAGCTAAGCTTGCTGTTTTAAACTTTTGATGTACAGGAGCAGATTCAATAGTAAAGATTGTCTTTTTATTAGTTCTCATGAGTGCACTCTCCATGCTTGTTGCATTTTCCAGATAATTGGCTCTATTAGCTGAGAGCCGGGAAGCAGCAGCCCTACACCTATGGGATATAGCTCTGGACATTGACTGTGGACTATCTGTGCATTACTGACAGTATTGTGTATATGTATATATATTAGGGGTGAGCGGGTTCGGATTTCTGAAATCCGAACCCCCCCGAGCCCCCCCGATCCGAGGCAGATCCGAGTCAGGCTCGACTTTTCCCGCCTGACTCGGATCTGAAATCGAGGCAAAACGTCATCATCCCGCCTTCCGAGTCTCGCGGGTTTTGGATCCTATATAAGGTACCTGCGTCGGCGCCATTTTCTCACTCGGCTGTGGACAGTGAAGAGGGAGGGTGGGAGTTAGGGCTGGCTGGGCTGTGTAGTGTAGTGTAGTGTAGTGCAGAGTAGTGTTGTGCTGTGCTGTGCTGTGCTGCGCTGTGCTGCTGTTGTCCACTACTTCAAAGTCCATAGGGGCTGGCTGTGTTGTGCTGTGCTGCTGTTGTTAATAGGGGCTGTGTCCACTACTTCAAAGTCCATAGGGGCTGGCTGGACTGTGTTGTGCAGTCAGTTCTCCATAGGGGCTGTGTCCACTCCAAAGTCCTGTGCAGTGTCCCAGTCCTAAAGGGGTGCTGTAGTGTTGTCCAGGGGGTGCTCTGTCCATCAGGGGTGCTCCCCCCAAGTGCTAAAAAAATAATATTTTTTGTGTGTTTGTGAATTGTGTGCGCAGTAGCCGCACGTGCATCAACAAAGTAGTGCCAAGCGTGCGCCTGTGTCATAAGTAAAAGGCCGGCTGGCTTGACCGTTAAAGGGTGCTGTAACCCCCAAAGTACACTCCAGTCCAAACGAAAAAAAAAATTATTTTCTGTGTTTGTGAATTGTGTGCACAGTAGCCGCACGTGCATCAACAAAGTAGTGCCAAGCGTGCGCCTGTGTCATAAGTAAAGGGCCGGCTGGCTTGACCGTTAAAGGGTGCTGTAACCCCCAAAGTACACTCCAGTCCAAACCAAAAAAAAAATTATTTTCTGTGTTTGTGAATTGTGTGCGCAGTAGCCGCACGTGCATCAGCAAAGTAGTGCCAAGCGTGCGCCTGTGTCATAAGTAAAGGGCCGGCTGGCTTGACCGTTAAAGGGTGCTGTAACCCCCAAAGTACACTCCAGTCCAAACCAAAAAAATTTTTTTTTCTGTGTTTGTGAATTGTGTGCGCAGTAGCCGCACGTGCATCAACAAAGTAGTGCCAAGCGTGCGCCTGTGTCATAAGTAAGGGCCGGCTGGCTTGACCGTTAAAGGGTGCTGTAACCCCCAAAGTACACTCCAGTCCAAACCAAAAAAAAATGTATTTTCTGTGTTTGTGAATTGTGTGCGCAGTAGCCGCACGTGCATCAACAAAGTAGTGCCAAGCGTGCGCCTGTGTCATAAGTAAAGGGCTGGCTGGCTTGACCGTTAAATGGGGGTGTAACCCCCAAAGTACACTCCAAACCAAAAAAATAAATATTTTCTGTGTTTGTGACTTGTGTGCACTGTGGCTGCACGTGCATCAACAAAGGAGCAGCGCCAAGAGTGCGCCTGTGTCCCATAAGTAAAGAGCCGGCTGGCTCATTTCTTAAAGGGTGGTGTAACCCACAAAGTGCACTACTCTCCAGCAAAAATAAAAAAATATTTTCTGTGTTTGTGTGCGCTTTAGCCGCACGTATATATCAATATAACATAAATGGAGGACCAAACTTTCTCCGATAAAAATAAAATAGGGAAAGATCAAGAACCACTTCCTCCTAGTGCTATTGCTGCTGCTGGGAGTTGTTCATCATCCCAGAGAGGAAGTAGGAACATCACTACTTTTACTAAACAATTGACCCTCCAACAGTCCCTAGCGATGAGGATGAAGTACGACAGCAGTCATCCTGAAGCAAAACGTATAACTGAGGCCTTGACTGCTATGTTGGTGTTAGACGTGCCTCCGGTATCCGCCTTTAGTGCAGTGGGATTTAGACAATTGATGGAGGCAGTGTGTCCCCGGTTCCAAATCCCGTCTAGATTCCACCTGCATCCTCAAAGCAGCAGCGACAAGCGTGCGTCTGTCTGTTAAAGGGTGGTGACACCCTCAAAGTGTGCTAAACAAACAATAAAAATATTGTTCTTTTTTTTTCGGTCTTTGTGAAATGTGTGGGATGTAGCCGCACCTGCATCCTCAAAGCAGCAGCGACAAGCGTGCGTCTGTCTGTTAAAGGGTGGTGACACCCTCAAAGTGTGCTACACAAACAATTAAAATATTCTCCTTTTTTTTCTGTCTTTGTGAAATGTGTGGGCTGTAGCCGCACCTGCATCCTTAAAGCAGCAGCGACAAGCGTGCATCTGTCTGTTAAAGGGTGGTGACACCCTCAAAGAGTGCTACACAAACAATAAAAATATTGTTCTTTTTTTTTCTGTCTTTGTGAAATGTGTGGGCTGTAGCCGCACCTGCATCCTTAAAGCAGCAGCGACAAGCGTGCGTCTGTCTGTTAAAGGGTGGTGACACCCTCAAAGTGTGCTACACAAACAATAAAAATATTGTTCTTTTTTTTTCTGTCTTTGTGAATTGTGTGGGCTGTAGCCACACTTGCATCCTCAAAGCAGCAGCGACAACCGTGCGTCTGTCTGTTAAAGGGTGGTGTAACTCTCAAAGTGCTCCAAAAAATAAAAAACTATTTTTTTAATGTGTTTGTGACTTGTGTGCGAGGTAGCCGCACTTGCATCCTCAAAGCAGCAGCGACAAGCGTGCATCTGTCTGTTAAAGGGTGGTGACACCCTCAAAGTGTGCTACACAAACAATAAAAATATTTTTCTTTTTTCGGTCTTTGTGAATTGTGTGGGCTGTAGCCGCACTTGCATCCTCAAAGCAGCAGCGACAAGCATGCGTCTGTCTGTTAAAGGGTGGTGACACCCTCAAAGTGTGATACACAAACAATAAAAATATTGTTCTTTTTTTTCGGTCTTTGTGAAATGTGTGGGCTGTAGCCGCATCTGCATCCTCAAAGCAGCAGCGACAACCGTGCGTCTGTCTGTTAAAGGGTGGTGACACCCTCAAAGTGTGCTACACAAACAATAAAAATATTGTTCTTTTTTTTCGGTCTTTGTGAAATGTGTGGGCTGTAGCCGCACTTGCATCCTCAAAGCAGCAGCGACAAGTGTGCGTCTGTCTGTTAAAGGGTGGTGTAACTCTCAAAGTGCTCCAAAAAATAAAAAACTATTTTTTTAATGTGTTTGTGACTTGTGTGCGATGTAGCCGCACTTGCATCCTCAAAGCAGCAGCGACAAGCGTGCTTCTGTCTGTTAAAGTGTGGTGACACCCTCAAAGTGTGCTACACAAACAATAAAAATATTCTTCTTCTTTTTTCTGTCTTTGTGAATTGTGTGGGCTGTAGCCACACCTGCTTCCTTAAAGCAGCAGCGACAAGCGTGCGTCTGTCTGTTAAAGGGTGGTGACACCCTCAAAGTGTGCTACACAAACAATTAAAATATTCTTCTTTTTTTTTCTGTCTTTGTGAAATGTGTGGGCTGTAGCCGCACCTGCATCCTTAAAGCAGCAGCGACAAGCGTGCGTCTGTCTGTTAAAGGGTGGTGACACCCTCAAAGTGTGCTACACAAACAATAAAAATATTGTTCTTTTTTTTCCTGTCTTTGTGAATTGTGTGGGCTGTAGCCGCACTTGCATCCTCAAAGCAGCAGCGACAAGTGTGCGTCTGTCTGTTAAAGGGTGGTGTAACTCTCAAAGTGCTCCAAAAAATAAAAAACTATTTTTTTAATGTGTTTGTGACTTGTGGGCGATGTAGCCGCACTTGCATCCTCAAAGCAGTAGCGACAAGCGTGCGTCTGTCTGTTAAAGGGTGGTGACACCCTCAAAGTGTGCTACACAAACAATAAAAATATTGTTCTTTTTTTTTTGGTCTTTGTGAAATGTGTGGGCTGTAGCCGCACCTGCATCCTTAAAGCAGCAGCGACAAGCGTGCGTCTGTCTGTTAAAGGGTGGTGACACCCTCAAAGTGTGCTACACAAACAATAAAAATATTGTTCTTTTTTTTTCTGTCTTTGTGAATTGTGTGGGCTGTAGCCGCACTTGCATCCTCAAAGCAGTAGCGACAAGTGTGCGTCTGTCTGTTAAAGGGTGGTGTAACTCTCAAAGTGCTCCAAAAAATAAAAAACTATTTTTTTTATGTGTTTGTGACTTGTGTGCGATGTAGCCGCACTTGCATCCTCAAAGCAGCAGCGACAAGCGTGCATCTGTCTGTTAAAGGGTGGTGACACCCTCAAAGTGTGCTACACAAACAATAAAAATATTCTTCTTCTTTTTTCTGTCTTTGTGAATTGTGTGGGCTGTAGCCACACCTGCTTCCTTAAAGCAGCAGCGACAAGCGTGCGTCTGTCTGTTAAAGGGTGGTGACACCCTCAAAGTGTGCTACACAAACAATAAAAATATTGTTCTTTTTTTTTCTGTCTTTGTGAATTGTGTGGGCTGTAGCCGCACTTGCATCCTCAAAGCAGCAGCGACAAGTGTGCGTCTGTCTGTTAAAGGGTGGTGTAACTCTCAAAGTGCTCCAAAAAAAAAAAAACTATTTTTTTTATGTGTTTGTGACTTCTGTGCGATGTAGCCGCACTTGCATCCTCAAAGCAGCAGCGACAAGCGTGCGTCTGTCTGTTAAAGGGTGGTGACACCCTCAAAGTGTGCTACACAAACAATAAAAATATTCTTCTTCTTTTTTCTGTCTTTGTGAATTGTGTGGGCTGTAGCCACACCTGCTTCCTTAAAGCAGCAGCGACAAGCGTGCGTCTGTCTGTTAAAGGGTGGTGACACCCTCAAAGTGTGCTACACAAACAATAAAAATATTGTTCTTTTTTTTTCTGTCTTTGTGAATTGTGTGGCTGTAGCCACACTTGCATCCTCAAAGCAGCAGCGACAAGCGTGCGTCTGTCTGTTAAAGGGTGGTGTAACTCTCAAAGTGCTCCAAAAAATAAAAAACTATTTTTTTAATGTGTTTGTGACTTGTGTGCGAGGTAGCCGCACTTGCATCCTCAAAGCAGCAGCGACAAGCGTGCGTCTGTCTGTTAAAGGGTGGTGACACCCTCAAAGTGTGCTTCACAAACAATAAAAATATTCTTCTTTTTTCTGTCTTTGTGAATTGTGTGGGCTGTAGCCGCACTTGCATCCTCAAAGCAGCAGCGACAAGCATGCGTCTGTCTGTTAGAGGGTGGTGACACCCTCAAAGTGTGCTACACAAACAATAAAAATATTGTTCTTTTTTTTCGGTCTTTGTGAAGTGTGTGGGCTGTAGCCGCACCTGCATCCTTAAAGCAGCAGCGACAAGCGTGCGTCTGTCTGTTAAAGGGTGGTGACACCCTCAAAGTGTGCTACACAAACAATAAAAATATTGTTCTTTTTTTTCGGTCTTTGTGAAGTGTGTGGGCTGTAGCCGCACCTGCATCCTTAAAGCAGCAGCGACAAGCGTGCATCTGTCTGTTAAAGGGTGGTGACACCCTCAAAGTGTGCTACACAAACAATAAAAATATTGTTCTTTTTTTTTCTGTCTTTGTGAAATGTGTGGGCTGTAGCCGCACCTGCATCCTTAAAGCAGCAACGACAAGCGTGCGTCTGTCTGTTAAAGGGTGGTGACACCCTCAAAGTGTGCTACACAAACAATAAAAATATTCTTCTTTTTTTTTCTGTCTTTGTGAATTGTGTGGGCTGTAGCCGCACTTGCATCCTCAAAGCAGCAGCGACAAGTGTGCGTCTGTCTGTTAAAGGGTGGTGTAACTCTCAAAGTGCTCCAAAAAATAAAAAACTATTTTTTTAATGTGTTTGTGACTTGTGTGCGATGTAGCCGCACTTGCATCCTCAAAGCAGCAGCGACAAGCGTGCGTCTGTCTGTTAAAGGGTGGTGACACCCTCAAAGTGTGCTACACAAACAATAAAAATATTGTTCTTTTTTTTTTGGTCTTTGTGAAATGTGTGGGCTGTAGCCGCACCTGCATCCTTAAAGCAGCAGCGACAAGCGTGCGTCTGTCTGTTAAAGGGTGGTGACACCCTCAAAGTGTGCTACACAAACAATAAAAATATTCTTCTTCTTTTTTCTGTCTTTGTGAATTGTGTGGGCTGTAGCCACACCTGCTTCCTTAAAGCAGCAGCGACAAGCGTGCGTCTGTCTGTTAAAGGGTGGTGACACCCTCAAAGTGTGCTACACAAACAATAAAAATATTGTTCTTTTTTTTCTGTCTTTGTGAATTGTGTGGGCTGTAGCCGCACTTGCATCCTCAAAGCAGCAGCGACAAGTGTGCGTCTGTCTGTTAAAGGGTGGTGTAACTCTCAAAGTGCTCCAAAAAAAAAACAACTTTTTTTTATGTGTTTGTGACTTCTGTGCGATGTAGCCGCACTTGCATCCTCAAAGCAGCAGCGACAAGCGTGCGTCTGTCTGTTAAAGGGTGGTGACACCCTCAAAGTGTGCTACACAAACAATAAAAATATTCTTCTTCTTTTTTCTGTCTTTGTGAATTGTGTGGGCTGTAGCCACACCTGCTTCCTTAAAGCAGCAGCGACAAGCGTGCGTCTGTCTGTTAAAGGGTGGTGACACCCTCAAAGTGTGCTACACAAACAATAAAAATATTGTTCTTTTTTTTTCTGTCTTTGTGAATTGTGTGGCTGTAGCCACACTTGCATCCTCAAAGCAGCAGCGACAAGCGTGCGTCTGTCTGTTAAAGGGTGGTGTAACTCTCAAAGTGCTCCAAAAAATAAAAAACTATTTTTTTAATGTGTTTGTGACTTGTGTGCGAGGTAGCCGCACTTGCATCCTCAAAGCAGCAGCGACAAGCGTGCGTCTGTCTGTTAAAGGGTGGTGACACCCTCAAAGTGTGCTTCACAAACAATAAAAATATTCTTCTTTTTTCTGTCTTTGTGAATTGTGTGGGCTGTAGCCGCACTTGCATCCTCAAAGCAGCAGCGACAAGCATGCGTCTGTCTGTTAGAGGGTGGTGACACCCTCAAAGTGTGCTACACAAACAATAAAAATTTTGTTCTTTTTTTTCGGTCTTTGTGAAGTGTGTGGGCTGTAGCCGCACCTGCATCCTTAAAGCAGCAGCGACAAGCGTGCGTCTGTCTGTTAAAGGGTGGTGACACCCTCAAAGTGTGCTACACAAACAATAAAAATATTGTTCTTTTTTTTCGGTCTTTGTGAATTGTGTGGGCTGTAGCCGCACCTGCATCCTTAAAGCAGCAGCGACAAGCGTGCGTCTGTCTGTTAAAGGGTGGTGACACCCTCAAAGTGTGCTACACAAACAATAAAAATATTGTTCTTTTTTTTTCTGTCTTTGTGAAATGTGTGGGCTGTAGCCGCACCTGCATCCTTAAAGCAGCAACGACAAGCGTGCGTCTGTCTGTTAAAGGGTGGTGACACCCTCAAAGTGTGCTACACAAACAATAAAAATATTCTTCTTTTTTTTTCTGTCTTTGTGAATTGTGTGGGCTGTAGCCGCACTTGCATCCTCAAAGCAGCAGCGACAAGTGTGCGTCTGTCTGTTAAAGGGTGGTGTAACTCTCAAAGTGCTCCAAAAAATAAAAAACTATTTTTTTAATGTGTTTGTGACTTGTGTGCGATGTAGCCGCACTTGCATCCTCAAAGCAGCAGCGACAAGCGTGCGTCTGTCTGTTAAAGGGTGGTGACACCCTCAAAGTGTGCTACACAAACAATAAAAATATTGTTCTTTTTTTTTTTGGTCTTTGTGAAATGTGTGGGCTGTAGCCGCACCTGCATCCTTAAAGCAGCAGCGACAAGCGTGCGTCTGTCTGTTAAAGGGTGGTGACACCCTCAAAGTGTGCTACACAAACAATAAAAATATTCTTCTTCTTTTTTCTATCTTTGTGAATTGTGTGGGCTGTAGCCACACCTGCTTCCTTAAAGCAGCAGCGACAAGCGTGCGTCTGTCTGTTAAAGGGTGGTGACACCCTCAAAGTGTGCTACACAAACAATTAAAATATTCTTCTTTTTTTTTTGGTCTTTGTGAAATGTGTGGGCTGTAGCCGCACCTGCATCCTTAAAGCAGCAGCGACAAGCGTGCGTCTGTCTGTTAAAGGGTGGTGACACCCTCAAAGTGTGCTACACAAACAATTAAAATATTCTTCTTCTTTTTTCTGTCTTTGTGAATTGTGTGGGCTGTAGCCGCACTTGCATCCTCAAAGCAGCAGCGACAAGCGTGCGTCTGTCTGTTAAAGGGTGGTGTAACCCTCAAAGTGCGCTCCACAAACAATAAAAATATTCTTTTTTTTTTTTCTGTCTTTGTGAATTGTGTGGGCTGTAGCCGCACTTGCATCCTCAAAGCAGCAGCAACAAGCATGCGTCTGTCTGTTAAAGGATTACATCGGTGACAGCATCCAAGTAGGCATGTCAGACAGTCCGTACCTGTACTGGCAGGAAAAAGAAGCAATTTGGAGGTCCCTGTAGAAACTGGCTCTATTTTACCTGAGTTGCCCCCCCTCCAGTGTGTACTCCGAAAGAGTGTTTAGTGCAGCCGGGAACCTTGTCAGCGAAAGGCGTAGGAGGTTGCTTCCACAAAATGTGGAGAAGATGATGTTCATAAAATTAATTATCAACTCTTCCAGGGAGACCAGCCTCCAGAACGTACAGAGGGACCTGTGGTTCCAGCGGGGACAAATTAATACTCTGTGAGGATGAGGATGTACACACTGAAGAGGGTGAGGAATCGGTGGATGAGGAGGATGAGGATGACATCTTGCCTCCGTAGAGCCAGTTTGTGCAGGGACACATTAATTGCCAGCTTGTTTTGTGGGGGCCCAAACGAACCAATCATTTCAGCCACAGTTGTGTGGCAGACCCTGGCGCTGAAATGATTGGTTTGTTAAAGTGTGCATGTCCTGTTTATACAACATAAGGGTGGGTGGGAGGGCCCAAGGACAATTCCATCTTGCACCTCTTTTTTTTCTTTGCATTATGTACAGTTTGGGGCCTAGTTTTTCAAACTGCCATCCTGTCTGCCACTGCAGTTTCACGCCTAGATGGGTCACGTGTTTGTGCCGCCCACTCGTGTCGCTTAGCATAGTCATCCAGCTACCTCGGTGCAACCTTTTGGACATAAAAACACTATTGTGAGGTGTGAGGTGTTCAGAATAGACTGGAAATGAGTGGAAATTAAGGTTATTGAGGTTAATAATAGCATAGGAGCAGAAAAACCTACAAATTCTGTGATTTTAGCTGTTTTTATGCTTTTTTTCAAAAAAATAAAGATCCAAAACACAAAACCCAGAACCCAAAACACGGAAGGGTGGTTTTGGCAAAACCAATCCAGATCCAAAACATGAAGAAAGATCCAGATCCAAAACCAAAACACAAAACACGAAAAGTGGCCGGTGCACACCCCTAATATATATATATATATATATATATATATATATATATATATATATATATATATATATATATAAATGAGAGAACACGGCGCCAAAAGATAATAAACACCCTAACTTAGTAGAATAGGGAGAATTCCTACTCTTTAAGACCTGTACCATCAACCAGTCGTGTTCAAGTTGTATATGCCTTTTTAGATATAAAAAGTATTTGTATATAGTACTCCCCTATAGTATGGGTGTCAGCTCAAACAGAAGAGATACAACAGTGGTGATCTGCTGTTATTAAACTTATGGAAAAAATGAATCTGTTTAAAGGCGCCTATATGCTAAACAAAGTGCTGTGCATACATAAATATTATTAACAAACTTCATCAAAATTTTTTTTGATTATCTGTGGTATTTAAACCGAAAAAGTGCAAAGTGCAATTGTGGAGCAAATTCCTTAATATCAAATATAAAACAATATTACCATCTAATAAAGTGCAGGTGAGAATAAAATAGTACTCTGACTAAAATGTACATATAATAAATACACAAAATTTATTTTAAGACAAAAAATATAATATAGATAAAAATACTGTGCAAAAATGGATGTGCTATACACAACAGTCACATATTTGTTATTGACCAGTATATGAAAGTATGCACAAATAAATAAACACTATAAAAAAGACATATCAATCAGTATAATTTAAAAAAGCATTCTGCGGCTTATCTGATCAAATGGTAGTGAGTTCATGAGAGGTAAGAAGAGCATCCAACGCGTTTCATCTGCCAATCAGTTCCTTGAAGAAGTCTAACAAAAAGATTCATTCAGTTTCCATCTGCAGTAGTTTTTTATGTCAATCGCCCCCCTCCCCCTTCCTCCCCGGGGTTATCAGGCACATGGACTATTAACATATGCTTGAAACTCGATAAACCGCGCCTTTGTTCGGCAAAATGTCTTGCAATGAGATGTTCTGAAGGCTTGCAAATAAAAAACACCGCCATGATAGCGGACCTACAGTATGTAATGGTATGTGCTCCCTAAAGGCGCTCATGGTCTTACCTATGTAACATACAGTAGGCCGCACGGGTATTTGACCATATAGATCACCAGAGGAGTAGCGTGGAACCATGGCACCCGGAGAAAGTGCATGTCATAGCGCCCTTCCCCCCACCTTCCCTGTACTGAACTGTGAAAGTGGGGCATGGCCAGCCTGCGGGGGAATACTGAAGTGAAGAGAAAAACAAAACAGTAAAACAGGGGCAGTATCACCCTCAAACTCATACCTTAAAATTGAAGTTTAGGATTGTACCTCAGATGTGTCACTTTTAAGTCCATTGAAGCACAATGAATGAATGAGGAGAGAAAGTGGGAGGGGATCAGAGAGAATGTGCCAATCGATCGAAGAGGGGTGGCGACAGAAGCCAAGGAAAGGGGGAAGGGCAAAGCCAATCAGAGAGGGCTGGTGACAGAAGCCAATAAGAAAGGAGTGGACAGGGGCTAAGAGCCGATCACAGGGTAGAGAGGGGAGGAAATTAAAGAGGTGAGAAGTGAATGTAATCAATCTGACAGGAAAGGGGAGGTGACAGAAGATGATCACAGATGAGGGAGAGCCGGAGGGGAGGCAATCTGGGCAGCTTGAGGGAGCATGAAATGCTGCCTACATGTCGTGCACACAATGCATTTGTAACATCCACCTGCTTTACATTGAATAGGCCTCATGGTTTTCATCTGGTCAGTAACATCAGCTTTCACAAACCAGTCCCTTATGTTGCTACCTCTTTCTTAGCAAGACATCACCTTTAAGCTGGGTACACACTGACAGATATATTGGCCGATCAATTGATCGGCCAAAGTATCTGCTGCCCGTCGGGCAGTGTGTACCCGCGATATGTCGGTGAACGTCGGACCCGCACTACTGGGGGCACTGCATAAGGGGCACTGTAACTGGCACTACTGGGGGCACTGCATAAGGGTGCCTTACTGGGTCAAAGTATAAGGGTGCACTACTGGGGGCACTGTATAGGGGGCACTGCATAAGGGGCACTGCTACCGGGGACATTGCATAAGGGGCACTACTACAGTGGGCATTGCAAGAGGGGCACTACTACTTGGGGCATTAAGGTGCATAAGGAATGGAAAGGAATGTTCCCAGAGTGACGAGAAACGGTGATGTGTCATGTTGACACGCCCCCATTTTCCAGTGACCACGCCCCTTGTGACATGTAACCACGCCCGCTTTTTCGATACGCGACTAAGGCGCGTGCACATACCTCTTTGTCTCCCTGCATCAGCTGTAACCAGGCCCGGCTATAGCACTGCTGGTGGTTACTTATTTTAGGAGGAAGGTAAAGATATTTTTTTCAGTTACTCCATTTTGTTTTAAAACAGCAGCCATTACCACCAAGCTGATGATGGTGACGACAGATTTTCCTTAATATATCTAGATGTGCTGTCTATTTATATTTCAAGCTACCTGTATGCAAGCCATATGCTATGTGCACCTAAGCATGTTATGCTGCAATTTTTGTGGCCAAAGTTTTACTATTATACTTAGACATCAGAAATGAGGCCATCTGTCATACTTGCTGACTCTGTAGAACAGCTTTCCGGTAACAGGCTGGATGGAGGGGCAGGGCGGGACTGATGACGTAATAGGCCTCGTCCTTTTCTCGGAAAAGTCTGCGATTTGCGGGCCTGCGAGGAGTGGGCGGAGCTAAATGACGCAAATCGTGTCTTTTAGCCCCTTCCTAGTAGGGATGTGCGCCGGACCATTTTTGCCGGATTTGGATTTGGATTTGGTTCTAATTCGTCGTCCGGCTTTGGATTTGGATTTGGATTTGCCAAACTGCGGTGACTGGCTTTGGATTTGGATTTGGATTTGGATTTGGATTTTTTTACAAAAATTGACAAAAAAAGCTAAAATCACATAAATTGGTCTTTTTTTTCTTCCTAGAGTATTATTAACCTCAATAACATTAATTTCCAGTCAATTTAGACCATATCACAGCTTATAATATTGTTTTCAACATTATTGGCCAAAGGTTGCAGTGAGCTGACTGGTTACTAAGCGACAAAGCAGCGGCACAACGACACAGACACCACAGTATAAAGCACATCTATGACACATTGCCACACAGCAGTGGCAGAAATGAAAAGTAGTGCACCCACCCAGTGGGGTACGGCCAGCAGAGTCACAGTACTTGTTTACAAAGTGGGCTACGGCCCTAGGAGTCACAGTGCACAATCTTATTAGCATTACACCGCACATAGGGCCTGATTCACATTACACCATAAAGTAGTGTCTCTTATTTATGTTACGACACACAGTAGTGCCCCTTTTACACAATGCCCACAGTAGTGACCCTTTTACACAATGCCCACAGTAGCGGTGTCCCTTACACAATGTCCCCCAGCAGTGGTGCCCCCTATGCAGTCCCCTTAGTAGTACGGTCCACTATGCAGTGCCCCCAGTTGAATGCTCCCCAGTAGTATGCCCCCCATTAGCAGGCCCCCCCAGTAGTATGTTCCCCATTAGCAGGCCCCCCCAGTAGTATGCCCCCCATTAGCATGCCAACCAGTAGTATGCCCCCCCAGTAGTATGGCTCCCCCAGTAGTAGGCTGCCCCAGTAGCAGGCCCCCCCAGTAGTAGGCTGCTCCAGTAGTAGCCCCCCCTGTAGTATGGGCGCCCCCCTGTAGTATGGCCCCCCCTGTAGTAGGCCCCCCCAGTAGTATGGCCCCCCCCAGTAGCAGGCCCCTCAGTAGTATGGCCCCCCCAGTAGCAGACCCCCCCCAGTAGTATAGCCCCCCCCAGTAGCAGGCCCCTCTGTAGTATGGCCCCCCCAGTAGTATAGCCCTGCCCAGTAGCAGACCCCCCCCAGTAGTGCAGACCCCCCCAGTAGTATAGCCCCCCCCCCAGTAGCAGGCCCCTCTGTAGTATGGCCCCCCAATAGTGCAGATCCCCCCCCAGTAGTATGGCCCCCCCAGTAGCAGACCCCCCCCCAGTAGTATAGCCCCCCCCCAGTAGCAGGCCCCTCTGTAGTATGGCCCCCCCAGTAGTATTGCCTCCCCCAGTAGCAGACCCCCCCCCAGTAGTGCAGACCCCCCCAGTAGTATAGCCCCCCCAGTAGCAGGCCCCTCTGTAGTATGGCCCCCCCAGTAGTATAGCCCCCCCCAGTAGCAGACCCCCCCAGTAGTGCAGACCCCCCCCCCCCAGTAGCGCCCCCGGACCTTTGACAAGTAAAAAAATTAAAAAAATAAAACTTACCTGTATCCCCGCTCCCGCGCCGTCCGCTCTGTCACACGCTGAGGAGGGAGCCGGAAGACGGAGCTCATGTGTGAGCTCCAGCCGGCTCCCTCCGTGCAGCAGCCAATGAGAGTCTGTGTGACTCTCATTGGCTGCTGTAACAAACACACAGCTGCCGCTGGCAGCTGTGTGTCTGTGTCTGTGTAGGGCAGAGCGCTATCACTGCGCTCTGCCCTACACGCGAGGAGACCTGATGTCGGATTCTCTAGTGAGAATCCGACATCAGGCGGCCGCCGTTCGGCCCCGAACGGGGATCCGAGTCAGGCGGTGAACACCCGAACAGGGTTCGGGTGGACTCGGATCCCCAATGTTCGGAGCGGTTCGGATTCCACAGAATCCGAACCGCTCATCTCTACTTCCTAGTGGTATTTCATTAGCTGGATGTAATGGTGGGACTCAGAGGGGCATTGGATCTTGGCTGGGCTCCCAGTTGTAGTGGAGACTCAGGATCAGAATTTCACTATTTTTCAGTACAAGTTCCCTATTTTGCTTTATTATGAATGTAATTTTAGTTAAAGGACCTCTAGGCAGTGGCGGGCAGGGCCGGGGGGCAGGGTGCCATGTGCCCCCCGGGCCGCAGCGTCATGCGGGCCGCGGGCCGTGGTGCAGACTGTGTCACTGTGACACAGATTGCACCGCATGTGTAGCGCTGACCGGACGGAGTTCGGTCAGCGCTACACAGCACAAACACAGCTGCCGGCTCCGGCAGCTGTGTGTTTGCTTTAGCAGCTGATGAGAGTCAGACAGACTCTCATCGGCTGCTGCTCCCACTGCCAGAGCCGGACATCTTCCGGCTCCCGCAGTGGGTAATGGGAGTGACGCGTCACTCCCATTACGCGTCACTCCCATAATGCAAAGCGGCAGACGGAGGAGCTGATCTCGGCGGCGGGACCAGGAGCAGGAGCGGGTGTCAGGTAAGTGTTTTTTTTTTTTTTTTATTATGTCTCTACTGCGGGGGGGGGGGGGGCTACTGTGAGCACTACAAGGGGGGGGCTACTGTGAGCAGTACAAGGGGGGGGCTACTGTGAGCACTACAAGGGGGGGCCTACTGTGAGCACTACAAGGGGGGGCTACTGTGAGCACTACAAGGGGCGGGCTACTGTGAGCACTACAAGGGGGCCTACTGTGAGCACTACAAGGGGGGGCCTACTGTGAGCACTACAAGGGGGGGCTACTGTGAGCACTACAAGGGGGGCTACTGTGAGCACTACAAGGGGGGCCTACTGGGAGCACTACAAGGGGGGACTACTGGGAGCACTACAAGGGGGGGACTACTGGGAGCACTACAGGGGGGGAATACTACTGGGGGCACTACAAGGGTGGGACTCCTGGGAGCACTACAGGGGGGGAATACTACTGGGGGCACTACAAGGGGGGGAATACTACTGGGGGCACTATAAGGGGGGGAATACTACTACTGGGGGCACTACAAGGGGGGGACTACTACTACTGGGGGCACTACAAGGGGGGGACTACTACTACTGGGGGCACTACAAGGGGGGGACTACTACTACTAGGGGCACTACAAGGTGGGGACTACTACTGGGGGGGACTACTACCAGGGGCACTACAAGGGCAAGGGACTACTACTAGGGGCATTGCATAGGGGGGAGGGGACTACTACTAGGGGCACTACATAGGGGGGAGGGGACTACCACTGGGGGCACTGCATCGAGGGACCACTGCTGGGGGCTCTATGTAAAGGGCAATAGTGGGGGTACTGCATAGGGGGAAGACTACAACTGGGGCCACTATTTAAGGGGCACTGCATAAGGGTTACCACTACTGGGGTCACTATATAAGGGGCTTACTACTGGGGGCACAATGCACTGCATAGGGGGGATCACTACTGGGGGCACTACTCGAGGCCTGCATAAGGGTGTCCTCCTGTGGCACAGGGTGGCACTGCATATGGGCACTACGACAGGGGGCTGCCCCATATCTTTATTTTTACCTTACATTAATCCCATATGGACCCGCCTCCTCCCTAGAACACTTGAGGGGGGGGGCCGTAGCACGCACGTTCTTTCGGGCACCCTTGCTACACGCTACTCCTCTGCCAGGGCCGCCTGCATGCATTTGCCCCCCAGGCTAAAAGTTGCCAGCCAGCCCCTGCCTCTAGGAGTATCAGGAAAATAGGAAACAAAGCAGGATATATTGAGATAACAACAGACAGGGGTAAATTTACTAACCTGTGGTCTGTCAAACCCACTGACGATTGTCGGCTTTGACTGATGGATTTAAAACGGCAATAAGAATTAATGTAAAAAATAGGCTTGTTCATCACTGATTCATATTGCCGTTTATAATCCATCGTTCAAAGTAGGGGTGTGCACCGGCCACTTTTCGTGTTTTGTATTTTGGTTTTGGATCTGGATCTTTCTTCGTGTTTTGGATCTGGATTGGTTTTGCCAAATCCACCCTTCCGTGTTTTGGGTTCTGGGTTTTGTGTTTTGGATCTGTATTTTTTTTTAAAAAAGCATAAAAACAGCTAAAATCACAGAATTTGTAGGTTTTTCTGCTCCTATGCTATTATTAACCTCAATAACCTTAATTTCCACTCATTTCCAGTCTATTCTGAACACCTCACACCTCACAATAGTGTTTTTATGTCCCAAAGGTTGCACCGAGGTAGCTGGATGACTATGCTAAGCGACACGAGTGGGCGGCACAAACACGTGACCCATCTAGGCGTGAAACTGCAGTGGCAGACAGGATGGCAGTTTGAAAAACTAGGCCCCAAACTGTACATAATGCAAAGAAAAAAAAGAGGTGCAAGATGGAATTGTCCTTGGGCCCTCCCACCCACCCTTATGTTGTATAAACAGGACATGCACACTTTAACAAACCAATCATTTCAGCGCCAGGGTCTGCCACACAACTGTGGCTGAAATGATTGGTTCGTTTTGGCCCCCACAAAACAAGCTGGCAATTAATCTGTCCCTGCACAAACTGGCTCTACGGAGGCAAGATGTCATCCTCATCCTCCTCATCCACTGATTCCTCACCCTCTTCAGTGTGTACATCCTCATCCTCACAAAGTATTAACTCGTCCCCACTTGAATCCACCACCACAGGTCCCTCTGTACGTTCTGGAGGCTGGTCTCCCTGGAAGAGCTGATAATTCATTTTGATGAACATCATCTTCTCCACATTCTGTGGAAGCAACCTCCTACGCCTTTCGCTGACAAGGTTCCCGGCTACACTAAACACTCTTTTGGAGTACACACTGGAGGGGGGGCAACTCAGGTAAAATAGAGCCAGTTTGTACAGGGGCCTCCAAATTGCCTCTTTTTCCTGCCAGTACAGGTATGGACTGTCTGACATGCCTACTTGGATGCTGTCACCGATGTAATCCTCCATCATTCTGTCAATGGTGACAGTATCATATGCAGTGACAGTAGACATGTCAGAAATTGTTGCCAGGTCCTTCAGTCCGGACCAGATGTCCAAACTTGGTCCTGCCTGCCCTGCATCACCGAGAGCGGGTTGCTTAGGATACCTAAGTTTTTTCCTGGCAGCCCCAGTTGCAGGAGAAAATGAAGGAGCTGTTGACGTGTCACGTTCCGCTTCAGCTGACAGTGTGTTCACCAGCAGGTCTTTGCACCTCTGCAGGCTTGTGTCGGCCGGAAAGAGAGACACCACATAGGCTTTAAACCTAGGATCGAGCACGGTGGCCAAAATGTAGTGGTCTGATTTCAACAGATTGACCACCCTGGAATCCTGGCAAAGCGAATGAAGGGCTTCATCCACAAATCCCACATGCCGAGCGGAATCGCTCCATCTTAGCTCCTCCTTCACTTTCTCCAGCTGCTTCTGCAAAAGCCTGATGAGGGGAATGACCTGACTCAAGCTGGCAGTGTCTGAACTGACTTCACGTGTGGCAAGTTCGAAGGGCTGGAGAACCTTGCACAACACGGAAATCATTCTCCACTGCGCTTGAGTCAGGTGCATACCCCCTCCTTTGCCTATGTCATAGGTGGATGTATAGGCTTGAATGGCCTTTTGCTGCTCCTCCATCCTCTGAAGCATATAGAGGGTTGAGTTCCACCGCGTCACAACCTCTTGCTTCAGGTGATGGCGGGGCAGGTTCAAGAGTGTTTGCTGGCGCTCCAGTCTTCGGCACGCAGTCGCTGAATGGTGAAAGTGGCCTGAAATTTTTCGGGCCACCCAAAGCGTCTCCTGCACGCCCCTGTCGCTTTTCAGAAAATTCTGCACCACCAAGTTTATTGTGTGAGCAAAACATGGGACGTGCTGGAATTTGCCCAGATGTAATGCCCGCACAATATTGGTGGCGTTGTCAGATATCACAAATCCCCAGGAGAGTCTAAGTGGGGTAAGCCACTGGGCGATGATTTCCCTCAGTTTCTCTAAGAGGTTGTCGGCGGGGTGCCTCTTAATGAAACCGGTGATACACAGCGTAGCCTGCCTTGGAACGAGCTGTCATTTCTGAGATGCTGCGACAGGTGACGCTGCTGCTGTTGCTGCGTAAGGTGATACATCTACCCAGTGGGCTGTCACAGTCATATAGTCCTTAGTCTGCCCTGTTCCACTTGTCCACATGTCCGTGGTTAAGTGGACATTGGGTACAACGGCATTTTTCAGGACACTGAGGACACTTTTTCTGACGTTTCTGTACAGTCTCGGTATCGCCTGCCTAGTGAAGTGGAATCTAGACGGGATTTGGAACCGGGGACACACTACCTCCAGCAATTGTCTAAATCCCACTGCACTAATGGCGGATACCGGACGCACGTCTAACACCAACATAGCAGTCAAGGCCTCAGTTATACGTTTTGCTTCAGGATGACTGCTGTCGTACTTCATCCTCCTCGCTAAGGACTGTTGGAGGGTCAATTGTTTAGTAAAAGTAGTGGTGTTCCTACTTCCTCTCTGGGATGATGAACGACTCCCAGCAGCAGCAACAGCAGCAGCGGCAGCAGGAGGCGTAGCAATGCAGGATCCTCCGGAGGAATCCCGGATAGGAGAGTCAGTCATGCCAGTGACATGGCCTGCAGGACTACTTCCGATCCTGACTAAGGAGGAAATTGACGAGGAGGGAGTTGACGGTGTGGTTTGCAGGCGCTTGGATACAACAGGACAACGGGATTTAGGTGTCCCTGGACTGCTTACGATCTTAGCCAAAGTTTCTGAACTTGACAGTAACTTATTATGAACGCGCTGCAGGTGCCGTATAAGGGAGGATGTTCCTAGGTGGTTAACGTCCCTACCCCTACTTATTCCATCTTTACATAAGGTACATATGGCAAGACAGTTGTTGTCTGGATTTGGATAGAAATATTGCCAGACCAAAGAGGTGGAATGTTTGGTCTTCTGCCCAGGCATGACGGTGATGGGCTTTTTCATCCCACGGACAACAACTGTCTCCCCCGGAGCCTGATTTAAACAAACCACATCACCATCAGAATCCTCCTCGCCAACTTCCTCCTCAGCGCCAGCTACACCAGTATCCTCATCCTGTTGTACTTCAACAGTGACATCTTCAATTTGCATATCAGCAAGTGGACTGTGGGTGCTCCTTTCAGCACTTGCAGGGGGCGTGCAAATGGTGGAAAGAGCCACCTCTTCCCGTCCAGTGCTGGGAAGGTCAGGCATCGCAACCACCACCACACTTGGACTCTCCTTGGGGATTTGTGATATCTTCTTAGAAAGCACAGTTCTTCGCTGTGCTTTTGCCAGCTTAACTCTTTTCATTTTTTAGTGGGAGGAGGGCTTCCATCGTCATGTGAAGCTGAACCACTAGTCATGAACATACTAGGGATCGACCTTAGCCGTTCCTTGCCACTCCGTGTCGTAAATGGCATATTGGCAAGTTTACGTTTCTCTTCAGCTGATTTAAATGTTTTTTTCAAGGTCATTTTCCTGAACTTTGTCATTTGGGATTGTATGTGCCCTCTATTATGACATTGGGCATCGGCCTTGGCAGACGACGTTGATGGCATGTTATCGTCTATGTCATGACTAGTGGCAGCAGCTTCAGCACTAGGAGGAAGTGGTTCTTGATCTTTCTCTATTTTATTTTTATCGGAGAAAGTTTGGTCCTCCATTTATGTTATATCGATTTGATATATACGTGCGGCTAAACACAGAAAATATTTTTTTATTTTTGCTGGAGAGTAGTGCACTTTGTGGGTTACACCAGCCTTTAAGAAATGAGCCAGCCGGCTCTTTACTTATGGGACACAGGCGCACGCTTGGCGCTGCTCCTTTGTTGATGCACGTGCGGCTACTGCGCACACAATTCACAAACACAGAAAATATATATTTTTTTGGTTTGGACTGGAGTGTACTTTGGGGGTTACAGCACCCTTTAACGGTCAAGCCAGCCGGCCCTTTACTTATGACACAGGCGCACGCTTGGCACTACTTTGTTGATGCACGTGCGGCTACTGCGCACACAATTCACAAACACAGAAAATATATATTTTTTTGGTTTGGACTGGAGTGTACTTTGGGGGTTACAGCACCCTTTAACGGTCAAGCCAGCCGGCCCTTTACTTATGACACAGGCGCACGCTTGGCACTACTTTGTTGATGCACGTGCGGCTACTGCGCACACAATTCACAAACATAGAAAATATATTTTTTTTTGGTTTGGACTGGAGTGTACTTTGGGGGTTACAGCACCCTTTAACGGTTAAGCCAGCCGGCCCTTTACTTATGACACAGGCGCACGCTTGGCACTACTTTGTTGATGCACGTGCGGCTACTGCGCACACAATTCACAAACACAGAAAATTATTTTTTTTTTGGTTTGGACTGGAGTGTACTTTGGGGGTTACAGCACCCTTTAACGGTCAAGCCAGCCGGCCCTTTACTTATGACACAGGCGCACGCTTGGCACTACTTTGTTGATGTACATGCGGCTACTGCGCACACAATTCACAAACACAGAAAATATATATTTTTTTGGTTTGGACTGGAGTGTACTTTGGGGGTTACAGCACCCTTTAACGGTCAAGCCAGCCGGCCCTTTACTTATGACACAGGCGCACGCTTGGCACTACTTTGTTGATGCACGTGCGGCTACTGCGCACACAATTCACAAACATAGAAAATATATATTTTTTTGGTTTGGACTGGAGTGTACTTTGGGGTTTACAGCACCCTTTAACGGTCAAGCCAGCCGGCCCTTTACTTATAACACAGGCGCACGCTTGGCACTACTTTGTTGATGCACGTGCGGCTACTGCGCACACAATTCACAAACACAGAAAATAATTTTTTTTTTGGTTTGGACTGGAGTGTACTTTGGGGGTTACAGCACCCTTTAACGGTCAAGCCAGCCGGCCCTTTACTTATGACACAGGCGCACGCTTGGCACTACTTTGTTGATGCACGTGCGGCTACTGCGCACACAATTCACAAACACAGAAAATATATTATTTTTTTAGCACTTGGGGGGAGCACCCCTGATGGACAGAGCACCCCCTGGACAACACTACAGCACCCCTTTAGGACTGGGACACTGCACAGGACTTTGGAGTGGACACAGCCCCTATGGAGAACTGACTGCACAACACAGTCCAGCCAGCCCCTATGGACTTTGAAGTAGTGGACACAGCCCCTATTAACAACAGCAGCACAGCACAACACAGCCAGCCCCTATGGACTTTGAAGTAGTGGACAACAGCAGCACTACACTACACAGCCCAGCCAGCCCTAACTCCCACCCTCCCTCTTCACTGTCCACAGCCGAGTGAGAAAATGGCGCCGATGCGGGTACCTTATATAGGATCCAAAACCCGCGAGACTCGGAAGGAGGGATGATGACGTTTTGCCTCGATTTCAGATCCGAGTCAGGCGGGAAAAGTCGAGCCTGACTCGGATCGGACTCGGATCGGGGGGGCTCGGGGGGGTTCGGATTTCAGAAATCCGAACCCGCTCACCCTTAGTTCAAAGCCGCAGCTCTTAGGCGACTTTCATAAACCGTGACCTACTAAATCTATTCCATATAAGGTGAGTATTAATCATTTATCAATTAACTAAAATAAGTGAAAAGGGACAACTGTCCTCTGCACTGAAAGCAAAACAAAACACAAAACTTTGGGCCTGATTCAGAGCCGCTCGTAAGCGGCCGCTCGTTCGCTCCGAGCGATGTTCGCACAACTGCGCATGCGAATGGGTTGATATACGCATGCGCGAACCAGTCATTGCGGTCGGAAATTGTGTGCTCGCAAAACAGCGAATGCCTGCTAATTTAAGTGACAGAATGAGGCGTTTGTGGGTGGTAACAGGGGAAGGTGCTTGAAAACGGGGAGTGGAGATCCGAACGCAGGCGTGCCAAACGGTCAAAACGGGCGTTTTAAGGGTGTGCATAATTAACAAAGCAGCGTCATCGACCACATCACTTGGTTGTCTTTTAGCCTGAACTGCTCGCATGAGTGCAGTAGGAAAATGCTACCACAAGCACTGCGAGCAGTTCAGACGCCTTTCGATGTACTCGATTAATCTAATAAATAGCGGAGATGACGTATGATGCGAGCGACCAGGGGGCGTTTTTAAAAAAATAGCGAGCACAATTTTCGTTCGCTCATTCAGACATAGAGGCGTCAACAGACCGCAAAGAGCGAGCGCTCTATTTAAATATCCGGCCCCTTTTTCTGAACGAGCGAGTGCAAATAGCGTCCGGCTCTGAATCAGGCCCTTTGTTCTCAGAGAATTTGTAATGAAGTTTTATTTAAAACCAACAAGACCATTTTATTTTGGTCTGAATAACATATATTTTATTAACATAGGGCCTGATTCTGAAACGGACGCAATGCACATATGTACCCAGTGTGACCGATCGGTAAGTTGCGTATGAGTCGCACACAGAGAGGATTTAGTTGTAAAGCGATTGGTAGGCGGCAGGGCCGGCTCTAGGGGTGTTCGACCAGTGCAGTCGCACAGGGGCACCACCCATAGAGGGCGCACTCCTCCCCAACATCCTGATTTGGCCCGCGGGTGGTCAAATTGTGAGGTTGGGGACCCCCACCACCGCAGCTGTGCGGCAGTGCCGGACCCCCGGAGTGTGAATGGATGCAGCGTGCATTCGCGCGGCATCCATTCACTGGCGGGAGAGGGCTGGGGGAAGCCCAGCCAGTGATGGAGGGCTGGGCTTTACCCCCAGCCTGACGTTATTTGGAGGCGTGTCATGCGGGCACGCCTCCTAATAACATCACTTAGGGGGCATGGCCTATGGTAATGATGCCACACCCCCAATTTTGGTCGCTTCGCCACACGCGATGACAGGGCGCTACCTAACAGGCCAGCACAGGGTGTTCAGACACCTGGAGCCGGCGCTGGTAGGCGGGGACCATTTGTGTGGGCGGCATTGGGGAGGTGGCGTCTCAAACGCAGACATCTTGCAACTGTTTGGGGCATGTCTCAACCTGTGACTGCAATTCCAAGTGCAGTGAAAATGGCTCCAGCGTCTCAGCTCCGGCGACCATTCTACGCGACCATCGGATTACTCAGAAGTCCGACAATCGACTGATTTGCGACAGATGCTACGTCTTTGTACCAGTCACTTGGATTTGCGAAGCCGTCTGTGGGCGTCTCAATACAAAACCCGGCGGCTGGTCCTATCAATAGTAAACCACGTAGGTGTCTTTATTTTCTCCGCATTTTTGCGTTAATAAGATAATTACCCCCTTGCGATGTTTTGTAGATATTTCGGTAACTAACATCTGCATCTGGAACTAAAAGCCTGTTTTCTGATTACATATTAAATATATTTTTCCAACACGTTACAGATTTTTACTGGTCTGCCAGCCGCTGCCATAGAACGGTGCAAACAAAATAACAAAATCAAAGGACAATGGAAATATCAGCAGTTTAACTCATTTGCAGGAAGTAATTGTTTTTGTAACGTACAATAAAAATAGAAAATGTAATTACGCTAAGATTGAGAACATCAAACCAACCAGGCTTTGAGCAGACATAAAAAGTTCAGTTCTTAAAATTGTAAGAGCCCTTTACCAAATGAATTTGACCCCAATTTCCCCCAAAATTAGTTTTGCTTGCTATATTAAAGGTCTGACGTTTTTCTCCCAGAATGAATTAACACGAAGATCATCGACCCCGAGGGGGCAGAGGGGATGGCATCACTTCCCAAGCACCCAGATGTGTGATTGAAGTACGTGTGAATAATGAGCAGGGTTGTTAAATCTTGATTACAGCTGGAATCTAAATTTGGAAACCTGCTGGGTCCCCCGTTTACACTTCCATTGTCGCTGATAAAAGGACTTAACTAGATTTGTCTCCACTGTGCTGTAGTCTTAATAACGTAACATTATTCCAATTGCTTAAGTAATTGTCTTAGCTGTTTTATAAATGACACCAATTAAAAAAAAAAATAGATTGAAGACTCCTTTACCTGGAGTGTGATTGCTGTGTTTAAACTTGCCATGAAAGTGGCGCAATATCATACAGCTGTCTCATACGGGGCAGCACAGACGGTGTAATGGTTAGCATTACTGCCTCTCAGCACTGCGGTCGTGGGTTCGCTTCCCACTACAGCCCTAACTGTGTGGAGTTTGTAAGTTTGTATATTCTCCCTGTGCTTGTGTGGGCTTCCTCCTGGTTACTCAGGTTTCCTCCCACTCTCCAAAAAATATACTAGTAGGCAGGGGCTGGCTGGCAACTTTTAGCCAGGGGGGCAAATGCATGCAGGCGGCCCTGGCAGAGAAGTAGCGTGTAGCCAGGGTGCCCGAAGAACGTGCGTGCTATGCCCCCCCCCTCAAGTGTTGAAGGGAGGAGGCGGGTCCATATGGGATTAATGTAAAGTAAAAATAAAGATTAGGGGCAGCCCCCTGTCGTAGTGCCCATATGCAGTGCCCCCCTGTGCCCCAGGAGAGGACTGGAGGACTTATGCAGGCCTCCAGTAGTGCCCACAGTAGTAATCCCCCCTATGCAGTGCCCCTTATAAAGTGCCCCCAGTAGCAGTCCACCCCCCATGCAGTGCCCCCAATAGTGGTAACCCTTATGCAGTGCCCCTTAAATAGTGGCCCCAGTTGTAGTCTCCCCCCTATGCAGTACCCCTAGTATTGCCCTTTATAAAGAGCCCCCAGCAGTGGTCCCTCGATGCAGTGCCCCCAGTGGTAGTCCTCTCCCCCATATGTAGTGCCCCTAGTAGTAGTTCCCTCCCCCCTATGCAGTGCCCCTAGTAGTAGTCCTCTCCCCTTGTAGTACCCCTAGTAGTAGCCCCCCCCTTGTAGTGCCCCCAGTAGTAGTAGTCTCCCCCTTGTAGTGCCCCCAGTAGTAGTAGCCCCCCCTTGTAGTGCCCCCAGTAGTAGTAGTCCCCCCTTGTAGTGCCCCCAGTAGTAGTAGTCCCCCCCTTGTAGTGCCCACCAGTAGTAGTAGTCCCCCCCTCTTGTAGTGCCCCCAGTAGTAGTAGTCCCCCCTTTGTAGTGCCCCCAGTAGCGATCTCCCTCCTTGTAGCGCCAGCCCCCCCCCCCCAGTAGACACACGGAATTAAAAAAAAAAAAACACTTACCTGAATCCCCGCTCCCGCCGTCGTCATCCGCTCCTCCGTCTGTCCTCCCGGGCCGGGCCACTCTGCATTATGGGAGAGACGTCATATGACGCCATGACGTCTCTCCCATTACCCACTGCGGGAGCCGGAGGATGGAGCGGCTCCTGCAGTGGGCACAGCAGCAGCTAATGAGAGTCTGACAGACTTTCATTGGCTGCTGATCAAAACGAACACACAGTTGCCGGAGCCGGCGGCTGTGTGTTAGTCAGTGTAGCGCTGACCGAACTCCGTCCGGTCAGCGCTACAAATGCGGTGCTGCCTGTGTCACAGAGACACAGACTGCCCCGACCCAGCCCGCCACTGCTAGTAGGTTAATTGGCTTCCAACACAAATTAACCCTAGTGTGTATGTGTGTGCATGTACATGTGGTAGGGAATAAAGAGTGTAAGCTCCACTGGGGCAGGGACTGATGTGAGTGACCAAATATGCTCTGTAAAGTGCTGCGGAATAAATAGATATGGTCCCACGGTAACCTGTGGTTTGGGATTAGGACACAAGGTCGGTAGGTGGGCAGAGTTAATTAAAATATTGCACGGATAGGCATCAACATAAACAGAAAATGACCTAACTTTAAAGCTGCAAATGTTGCAATGAATTTTGGCCAATCATAATTCACTAGGAAGATCTGCGCACCAATGGCAGCTGAGCTAGCGTTGCTTTATGACAGTGTGGAGTTAGCTCCTAAGATCAGCATCTGATCCTGAAGATGAGTACTGCCCTGGGTAATGGGGGCATTTGTGAATGGGGCTATATGGCGGGAAGGTGTGATTATATATACCATAGTCAGACTGCATATGGTGCCATATGATGCTCAGAATTAGCATTTTTGTCATATTGCAAATGCAAAGTATTGTTGTTTAGCACACAGTGGACCTCATTTAGAGCGGCCAGGTGATGGTCGCGATTATCGTGGCCATCGGGCTTGCGACGAGACCCTTGTGGTAGGGTCTCATCTGCGGCAAGCCCCAGTGAGCTTCCTGCTCAAATAGAGCAGGAAGCTCACTACTGACATCACGAGTGATGTCAGTAGGGCCGCCCACAAACCGGCCACCCCCCCGCCTACAAAACGGGGCGACCTGTCGATCAACATCGACAGCCACCCAGTTTGTAGCGAGCCCCGGAGCGAGTGAATTTCTCACTCTGTACTGGGTTTGCGCACACGCGCGGCGCATGCGCAGTGCCCCACCATCGACCCGCTTACGAGCGCACATCGCTTGCAAGTGGGTCTGAATGAGGGCCAGTATGCCCATCATGCTAAAGGTGACTAGAAGGAACCAACCACCCGCATCAATGTCCTATTTGGCCATACACTTCCAAAATGATTGGAGGGTCTGTTGGAAGATGTCTATATACGCACAGGCTGATAGCATCTTCTAACATATCTACATTATAATCAAGGTTGGTCTGTCCCATATCCGCCATGCACAGTAAGGGAGAGGACGTGCGCCTATGGCTCCCACCGCAGTGATGGAGATTGGACACGTCACCAGGAGGGGATAATAGGACCGGTAAATATAGCAGGAAGGGGCAGGATGGGGCGTAAAGGGGACGTGTGTGTGACAAAGACAGTCTACTCATTCCCAACTGTATACGCAAAGAATTCTCTCCTGTCTTCCAGGATAAGGAGTCACACAGAGACCACAGTGCAATGGGAAACCTTTATAGAATTACTATTTAAGAACCAGAGACGGGGGGAGGAGAGGACCATTGTAGAAGCATGTTTGAATGAGCGTCACTGAGGCGGCAGGAGCCCGGAAGATGGAGGCATTGGCATGCATTAACATTTAAAGTAGACAAAGAGGAGAAAAGGTCACATATTGGAATGTCAATAAGAAAGAAATGGAAAATACAAGAAATAATAAAGAGGAGAGTCCAGCTCGGCATTTAGAAAACCTGTAAAGGACCATTGTTGAGTAACTTTGTCTAAAACATGTTTCTTCCAGAAAAGGAGATATTCAGGGGTGTAACGTGCACTCGGTGATCTCAGTGGCTGATATAAATTGATGTTGTGGAGTCTGGTTATGGAACACTGTCTATGGAGCAAAGCGTGTATTTTTATTGTCTACAGTATATTTCAGATGCTGAATAATACAAGTACTAATATTTTGGACCCATCAGATGCTGGGTCTCTAGTTCTGGTGTTTGGCACGGCAGGTTTATTTTTCCCCTATCTCTCATCTCTGTGTCCTCAACTACCTGTCTTTCAGTTCTGTCCCCCTCACTACACCTGAGCCGCTCCGGGGACAGTGGCAGGTGGGGAGTTTGCCTGGGGCGGTACACCTGTCAAACTGTAACGCAGGTGTCCTAAGGCAATTTCAGGGAGGACAGAAACTTCCCATGGAGCAGAAGGGCAAAAGCTGTCCTTCTCACCCCCTTATATCTCATCGCAGTCCCCCTAACCTCGACCCGTCTTTTATCATGCTTCCCGTTTGTCATCTCTGTCCCCCTCACTCGAATTTCCCTGTCTCTCATCTCTACCCCCGTCACTCCCCCCCAGCACTCTCCATCTCCCTCATTTCTCTCCCCACTGTCAGATTCTCATCTCTGTACTCCTCATTCCCTCGTCTCCTCATCTCTGCCCCCTCACCCCCAATCTCTCTCTCTCTCTTTCTCCCTAATGTCAGACTTTCTGATGTCTGCCCTCCCTCTTTACCCCTGTCAGTCTCAACTAACTATAAGCCCAATCCCCCCCTGGTGTAATGGGGAGGGGAGTTGAAGGACTGTTTGGACAGGACCGTTCTCTCCTACCAGCACCTGCACCTGGCTCCCAGGTAGGGGAGAGGGTTGCAAGCTGCAGGTGCTGACAGTAAGGAACAGTTCTGTTCTAACAGCGCTGGGGGAAGAAGACAGAAGTGAGGCTGTTTATGGAAGTCTGCCAGCCAGGGAGAGCTGTGAGGGGAGGGAGGGGGCGGAGCCTCCTGCAGCTAAACACACAATGTAGGAATTATACTGTAGAGTAGTTTTGACATTTACCGAAATAATTGATATTAAAAAAAATCATTAGCAAAAATTATTTATTTTAGGCTTGGTTATTAAAGGCTAAATTCATCCAAAAAATTAGTTCTGATTGCTAAATGCTTGCTATGGGTTATTGAATAATTGGATTCCTGCCCCTTGTTCCCGTGTAAGCCTAAAAGGTGCACCAGGTTAAAATAAGTGTAAATATCTTCTTTTGCATAGAAGAGACATAAGGTGGGATAGTTGCTGGTTGTTGCAATGTTCAGATTTCTTCACAAGAGGATTGATTGCACGTAAATAGCAATTTTCTTACTCTCCGGCTGATGGTGTTTTGTTTCTCTTAGAATAAACATTCAGTACGTGCCAACCTGCGAGCGGTACGTAGGTGGCTTTAAAGTGTGCTCAATGATATACAGCAGAATGATTATATTCTGTACATCCGATCTGCTATGTATGGACGTGAAGCAGTCACGAAGCCCAACTACTGCTTTATATCATATAAGAACTGGCATCAGATACTCTGCCACCAAGAACCAAACTGTTTATATGAAAAACAGAAACGTTTAGAAGAACATCCAGCAGGATATTTGTGGCAGGCAGGGTTAATTGGAAAACATGTCAGACAGACAGGATCCACAGCAGGTCAAATGCAGGTCGACTTGGTCTATGTTTGGCTGAGGCATAAAAAAATAATAGTGCTGGTAGAAAATAACGCAAAGAATAATAATAAAGGAAAATAATATAGTAAAAAATAATAATAAAACATTAAGCTAAATATAATAAGTATTCCGGAAGCTGAAATTTTGCCTAACCCTCAATTTTTTTCGTCTATGAATTTGACTAAAATTGAAGGAGTAACCAGAAACAAATAGACGGGATGGAGAACAGGGAAGGTACAGAAAGAGGAAAAAAACAGGGAACATAGGGCCTGATTTAGAGTTGTACATAGTGTTCATTCTAGCACCCTGCATCTGTCACAACCCGTGCAGTTCCTCTTTCCTGCCTGAGGTGTCGCTCTTTGCTGTGGTGCTTCTAGCGCACTCAGCTGATGCAATAAACTGTTGATATACAGGCCGGTGTGTTCTAGCAGCACCAGAGCAGACAGCGACACCCCAGGCAGGAAAGGGGAACTGCACATGTTGTGACAGGTGCAGGATGCTAGAATGAACACTAGTGCACTAATGCTGCCACTCAGGGATGCAGTTGCTATGGGTCCCGCAGTGCCTATGGGGCCTGCCTCCCCCCTGCATCCACTTTTTGTGGAGTGAGTACTGGATGAGAGGCGGGACGGGGCTGATATGTCGGACAGGGGCCCGTAGGGCTGATGATCCCTCCTGTGAACTGTTTCTTAAGCCGGGTATTCATGAAAGCTTGCAGAGAGATAAAGTACCAACCAATCAGCTTCTAACTGTCATTTTGCGGACTGTGGGGTCTATGTACTAAGCCCTGGAGAGAGATAAATTGACAACCAATCAGCTCTTAATTTTTCAGACACAGGGGCCTATTCATCAACACTAAAATAACGTTTTTAAGGACATTTTCCTTAAATAACGTTATTTTGGTATTCATGAATCACAGATATCTCCTTGCTAAGTTCCCCTGCATTAATTTCCACACTCCCCATACATTAGTACATTAGTATGGGGATGTGGAAATTGTGGTATTCATCAAATTCCGAAAATTATGAATTTTTGGAATTTGATGCAGTTACTATTCGCCACTGTGAGGTGGCGAATAGCAGAATCAACTTACCTGTATCCGCGTGTGCAGGTCCCCCGACGAGTCCCTCCGGCGCTCTGCTCTGTCCTCAGGCTCCGGAGGCTGGTCAGACATGTGTGCTCCCCAGCAGAGCACAAGAAAGTTTAGAAAAAAAAAAAAAAAGTTTTTTTTTTTTTTCTAATCTGTCATGTAGTCTGCTGGGAAACCACATGACAGACCAGCAGGACGGAGCCGGAGGCTGCTGCGCGGACAGGTAAGTCGGGGGGGAGAGGTGAGCGGAGGGGGAGGGGGGTGCGGGGGGGTCGGGGGGGTACACAAACTTAACGCATCTGTAAGGCAGTGCTGCGCATGCGCTGGTTTTACAGATGTAACAGCGCATGTGCAGCACTGTTTCCAGATGCGATAAGGTAGTGTAGGCAGGGAAAAGTATCTATTTCCAGAAAAGCTGTCATCGCAAAAATGACAGCTTTTCGGAATAGATACTTATGGAGAGGTGGAATGATGAATTCCACCTATAATTGAACTCCATGCAAGTTCTAAACCTAATTATCTCTAGAGAATTTTTAGGTTTAATGAATAGGCCCAACAGTCTGTAAAGTGAAAGTTCTAGAAGATTATACCTGGAATCTGATTGGTTGCTATGGGCAACATCACTTCTTAATAGAACTCCCATCTTAGTAAATTTACCTTATAGTATCTGGTCCTTCATCATCAGTTTAGTGAAGTTTCTTTTTGTAATTTTTTTTAGTTTTTTTACTTTTTAAATACACAAATCAGCCATTTGAAGCATTTTTAAAGATTAAAATATTTTTGCTTTGGGACATAAAAACACATCATTACTGTTACCCAATATTTAAAAAAAAAAAATTAGGGTACAGATTGCTCCTGAAATTTTTTATTTCAATTTCATGCAGGTTTTGGCCACAAAAATTTTCGCAACTGCTTTTTCTTCAATAGAATACCACGGCAATTGTGAGCGTGCATTATCCACGGTAATTGAAAATGGTCGCAATACCCGAGTTCATTTTTGCGGCCAAAATGACGCAGCCAATTGACTATGCCGCCAGGATTCTAGTGGTCACATTGCTTGCGAGTGAGTACTGCCACAGAAAGTAGCAGCTGCGTCACATGTGACCGTACACGAGCCGCAATACTATATAGTGATTACGTGAGACTTGTACAAGAATTACAGGATCCAAGGGGTCTATTTACTAAGCAGTGTTAAGAGAGAGTGAAAAGTGATAAGAAAGTGATAAGGTGCCAGCCAATCAGCTCCCAACTATCATTTTTCAAATGAGATGGCACTGCTTAGTAAATAGACCCCCTAGTGATACACATTTATTTTATTATCTAGATCACTATTGATTATCAATATTTTTGTGTATGCACATACATATTAGATTTAAGATTGTATTGATGTTTAATGTTTATATGATACATTTCCCATTTATACACATCACTAATGGTCCCCTCAAAAAGACTTTTCCCACCCCCCTATTGCACCAAGGATATTAATGAGATAATGGTGTAGTAATGTTTACACAGCTATTCAGCAAATGCAGAGCACACATGAGGGTACAGTGGTCTGGGCTAGTGTCCAAGTGGCTGTAAGTTCCTCTGGTAAGGCTAATGCTTCCTGCTGATTGGCTCATTCACCATACTCTGTGATTGTCATGAATCTTCAGTAAGCAGATAAATTGAAGAATATGACCGAATTTCAGACTACACATAATCTATTTGCCCATCTCTAATGCTGGCCACACACATAGCGATATTTTACCCGATCTGGCCGATTCCGACACATTGGAATGACAGATCGTGTAAAATATGGCCAAATCCTGAGTAAATCAGGAGTCCCCACTCACGATCATGATGCGATGCGCGTCCCTGCTGGTCGCACATCGCATCGTCAGATCTGCCGTGCAGTAGGGCAGATCTGACAATCTAGGAGGCGACGCACTGTGACAGTCTGACTGCAGGAGAGATCGTTTGAAGATTGGACACCAAATCGTGTGCAGATCATGTGGAGATCGTGTGCAGAGCTGCCGGGGAGAGTTTCAAGGGAAATCGTACACATCGGCTGATCGTGCGCACATCGCCATGTATGTGGCCAGCAGAACCGGATTAAGGGGGAGTGGGGGCGACAGGGGCGATCGTCCCTGGGCCCCCACACACGGAGGGGCCCCCACACAGGGTCAGTGTGACCCTGCCGAGAACAGGTGTCTAGTGACACCTGTCCCCGGACTGAGGCTCACTGCCGCGATCCGCTGTTAATGTATGCAGCAGCACAGTCAGTGCCGCTGCATACAGCGCAGAGCGGCTCCCGAGTCTTCTCACCGGTGACACATTACGTCCGCGACGCAGATGAGAGGATCAGGGAGCAGCTCTGCCGGGAGGAGGTCACGCCCGCACGCCGGCACTCAGGTAAGTCAGCATCGGAGGCTTTGGGGGTAGGAGGGCAGAAGGCTTAGGGGGAAGGGGGGAAGCTCCGTGTGGCTTGAAGGGGCTCCCACAATTTAGTTGCCCTGGGGCCCCCACAACCTTAATCCGGCCCTGGTGGCCAGCTTAAGAAACATTTTCCCAAATAAACAGTACTGAAATCAAACACCAGTAAGTGATGTCTCTAGTCATACTGTAAATTGTTTTTGGCGTTTCCTGCTCAGCAGCTTATGGAGCGTACACACGGTCAGATTTGTCAGACTTGTCAGATTTGTCAGATGAACGACTGAACGATTGAACGATTTGAACAATTTGAACGATTTTACCAAAGTTTTGAACGATTTGAACGATTGAACGATTGAACGATTTTTGACTGCATTAAAATGAATGGAATCGTCCAAGTCTGACTGCAAACCCATCAGATGTCAGATATCGTTATCTGACAAACGGGAACGCGCATCGTTGGTCGTCCGTCGTTCAGGCATGTCAGATATGAACGATTTTCCTTCAGATATGAACGACTGAACGATTTTTAAATCGTTATCGTTCATATCTGAAGGAAAAATCTGATCGTGTGTATGCACCATTAATTGCTTGGTCTGACATTTCAGATCTTCATTCATATTTCAGACGAAAATGCTTCAGGGTCTAATTAGTGAAACTCAAATGACTATTTATTTTTGATTAGATATTTGGCTTAGTAATATTATATACAGTTTCCAGCTATGCATTCACATTAGGGGGGCTTGTCTGCGCAGTCTGACATTGACTGACTGGTAGAATTAGGTGGACATTTAGATGAGTTGTATTAAGTTTCCAGGGCTTAAATTTGGTGGTATATTCACTAAAGGGGCACATCCACTAGCAGACCTTGAAACGACTGCACGATTTCCACATTGTAATCGTGCTGTCGTTTCATAGTCTGTGCTGTTCCTACACTGAGCGTTCAGTCGTTCAGTGTAGGCACATCCATCATCCCCTAACATGCTCAACCTGACGTTATCGTCAGGTTGTCCAGCATGTTCGGGCGATGATTGATGTCGGAAACGACCAGCGGGAGCACGCATTGCTGGTCGTTACCGACATTAATGTGCCCGATTCATGCACGACTCATTAGTGATTGAACGATAACAATATCGTTATCTTTCAATCGCACATAGAAATCGGCAAGTGGATGTGTGCCCTAAGCCTTGGAGAGAGATACAATGGAGAAATATAAGTCCCAGCCAATCGGCTCTTAACTGTCGTCTTTTCGAACACAGGACCTAATTCAGACCCGCTCGCGAGGGAGCTCCGTCGTGTGCATGCGCGAGACCCGCATAGCGACAGCCAAGCTGTCGCTATGGGTCTCGCACCAAAGGGGGCGTGCTGTCGATGGTGACTGACAGCACGCCCCCTTTGGTGGGCGTGCCGGGGGCGTTGCTGCCCAGAAGGAGGCGTTCACATGGGAACGCCTACCGTCTGGAGCCGGCCCCACTGACATCACTAGTGATGTCAGTGGGAGTGCTTTTGGCTCTGATAGAGCCAAAATCACTCCAGGGCTTGCGGCAGCGAGACCCTACCGCAGGGTCTCGTCGCAAGCCTGATGGTCGCGATGGTCATGACAATCGCGACCATCATCACGGACGCTCGCATAAGCTGTGGGTGGTAACCCACAGCTATGCGAGCGTCCAAAAGGCCGCTCCAAATTTAAATAGGACGGCCCTGATTCAGAGCGAGCGTTCTGGTCAGAGCATCCGGCTCTAAATCAGGCCCACAGCCTGTAAACTGACAATTAGGAGCTGAGTGGCTGGGACTTATCTTTCTCCATTTTATCTCTCTCCAAGGCTGTGAATAGACCCCTTTAGTTTTCAGGGCTCTGGAAATGAAGCCAAGAAGTAGCCAAGCATTTGGCAAATATTTACCGTAAATAAAACAACTGGGAGCGCCAAAACTACTGTACATTGCTAGATTACACTGATCAAATAGATGTGCGACATTTGTACATCTGGGTGCTATTCAGGACCCCATTTAACAACGATACATAACCGATCCAAAACCAAAACACTTGAGGGTGGTTTTGTAAAACCAACACATGAAGATGAATTCAGATCCAAAACCAAAGCACAGGGGTCAGCTCACATCTCTTACTATAGTCCTAGGTTTCGGTTACCAAGAAATAACTCCCTCGCTCAGGGGCGTTTCTAGAGAGGAGGGGGCCCGTGTGCAGTCTCCGACAGGGGCCCCCTCCTCTCTGCCCGGCGGCCGGCAGCGCACTGAGCTGTGTGCGGCCAGCGCCGGAGTTATAGACTCTGGGCACTAGAGTGTGCCCAGAGTCTATAATGTATGCACAGGTCACCGAGAAAATGGCCGCGGCGGCCATTTTCCAGTCGTTTTACAGCGCCGGATCCCCGCGCCGATGTGGGACTTCGGAGAGGTAAGTAATATTATGGGTGCAGGGTGTGCAGTGCGGGGCCTCCCTGGACCCAGGGACCCGTGTTTCCTGCACACGTATAGATACGCCCCTGCCCTCGCTGACGGCTTCTCCCTCCACCATAGAATCACAAAAGAGAAGTGAGACTTCAGCCCCATCGCTTTTCAGCATGAGGCTGGTTATTATGGGAGGGGGAGTACTCTTTTTCTATACCCCTCCCCCTTCCCACCCCCCAAAAGAGGCTCCAGCACAGAACTTACAGCTCTGGGTTTATGCTGCATGTATTTTGTACAAATTTTCAAATGCGTCCAGCACATATATAAACCATCTATACATACAGTACAGGCAGAAGGTTTGAGATTTGTCATCGCTGCACAAGACCTCCAGCACCCATAAGATGTAGCTCTCCTAAAATTCATATTGATGTGTCCATATCTAAAGTCCTCCATACATCTAACGGCGCATTGCACGACCCTGCGACCGGATCTGAAATGCAGATCCGCCAGTCGGAAATGCAGACCAGAGGCCATCGATGTTCCGCGATCCATCGCAGGAGCGCAGAAACCACCATGTTAAATGATACAGATTTGCAAATCACGATCATATTTTGATCGTGATCGGCAAATCTGTGAAATCCAACATGTTGGATTTCACCAATACAGCAATGGCGGGTTGCAGGATCGCAACGATCCGTCGCAGATGTATGGAGGCCTTAACAGCGATACAACTACGCAAATGATGTTGTACTTAGTCTATGCGCACCCACCCCTGCTCGGCCTCTCCAGGTGTAAAGAGACACAAGTCAATAATATGTAAAAACTTTCAATCGGAATTGGTGAAATAACTTTTTTTTTATTTAATTTATGATGATTCTGATTTCCCTTTTAACTCATACATTACCTCCAGATCATAGATAAATACCCATTTTGCTCTCATTAATTAATTGGCATGTAATAAGCCTTGTATTAGTCATGCTCTTAATGCTGTACTTTAGCTATCTTTAAAATCATGGCTCTAGGTCTGAATGGTAATTAGCTGATTTGTTTGATAGTCGTTCATTATGAGCAGCAGATACAGCTAAATATAAATACACATTTTCACACCTCTGAAACATTAGTTGAAGTAATTTAGCACTTGCGGGGTCGTGATGAACAGTTATTGCACCAGTTATAGTACTTGATTAATAAAAACACATACTGTACTGTATTGCATTAAGATGGCTGATGAACAATCTAATTTTATGAGCCAAGTTAATTTGAGAAATGGCTGTAAACCCCTTCTCTGCACCAATGTTCAGGCTCTGGGCCTGATTCAGAGCCGGACGCTATTTGCGCTCGCTCGTTCAGAAAAAGGGGCCGGATATTTAAATAGAGCGCTCGCTTTTTGCGGTCTGTTGACGCCTCTATGTCTGAACGAGCGAACTAAACATGCGCTCGCTATTTTGTAAAGACGCCCCCTGGCCATTCGCACCCTACGTCATCTCCGCTATTTATTAGATTAATTGAGTACATCGAAAGGCGTCTGAACTGCTCGCAGTGCTTGTGGTTGGATTTTCCTACCGCAATAATGCGAGCAGTTCAGGCTAAGAAACAACCAAGTGACGTGGTCGATGACGCTGCTTTGTTAATTATGCACACCCTTAAAACGCCCGTTTTGACCGTTTGGCACGCCTGCGTTCGGATCTCCACTCCCCGTTTTCAAGCACCTTCCCCTGTTACCACCCACAAACGCCTCATTCTGTCACTCAAATTAGCAGGCACTCGCTATTTAGCGAGCACACAATTTCCGATCGCAATGACTGGTTCACGCATGCGTATTACAACCCATGCGCAGTTGTGCGAACATTGCTCGGTGCGAACGAGCGCCCGCTTACAAGCGGCTCTGAATCAGGCCCCCTGTACGTGTAATCATTATATAGCTATATACTGCATCTACATCCATGGCCAAAAGTTTTGAGAATGACACAAGTATTGGTTTTCACATAGTTTGCTGCTTCAGTGTTTTTAGCCCTTTTTGTCAGATGTTACTATGGTATACTGAAGTAACATTACAGCATTTCGTAAGTGTCAGAGGCTTTTATTGACAATTACATTAAGTTTATGCAAAGAGTCAATATTTGCAGTGTTGACCCTTCTTTTTCAAGATCTCTGCAATTCGCCCTGGCATGCTGTCACTCAGCTTCTGGTCACATACTGACTGATGGCCGCCCATTCTTGCCTAATCAATGCTTTGAGTTTGTCAGAATTTGTGGGTTTTTGTTTGTCCACCCGCCTCTTGAGGATTGACCACAAGTCCCTGAGCCACTTAGTTATCACTGTTGCCTTATCACCAAACTGTTCTTGGATGGTTGGGAGAAGTTGCTCTTGGAGGATGTTTTGGTTCCATTCTTTATTCATGGCTGTGTTCTTAGGCAAAACTTTGTGAAAACCAATACTTGTGTCATTCTCAAAACTTTTGGCCATGGCTGTACAGCTACAGATGTATCCTAATACGTCTAGCATCCATATGCCCTACAGCGAAGCAGGCTTGCTGCTTGTTATATGCGTCTGGATGCAGCATGGCGTATTCAGTCGTATCGTAGCATATTTAATCGCAGCATAGTGCACTAAGATGCCGGTAAGTGTAATACTACTTTTTGCCCACCAGATGTCGCTTTTCATAAACTGCACTGCGCATGCGCCAAATAGCCAATGAAGTAAATGTACAATACTAATTAATGTACTAAATTATAGCAAGTCAAACAAGCGGCTGATCACGTGCAGACAGTGTAAACAGTCACACGTGTGATCATGTAGTAAACAAAATGCTAAGTGTTCTGTAAGCGGGTAGCAGCTTCTTTATTTTCTTTTATATATATATACTATGTTCTTATATGCTATACATTATCCGACTTTTAGCCAAATAAATGCTATATGGCAATGACCCACCTGGGAAGTGTCATATCTTGGGTAGCACTGTACATACTGTAGTGCACAGAGGGCCTGATTCAGCAAGAAACGAACGCTAGCAGACGCACACACCGTCCGCTACGAGAATATGCTAATCAATGCATACGCACGGAGACCGCAGCACAAGTTGCAGACGCCCAGCCGCATACTATGCTGCCATCTCCCTTTACTCACAGCCTGGTCAGCATGCAAGATAGCGTAAACGTCGGTAACATCGAGAACCATCGGACCCATTAGCATAATAGTGGTTGACCTGACCTGCCGCAGGATTTTGGCCGCTTCCTGTGTACAGTTTACGGTATGGCTGCATATGCCGCCGCACTGCCTTAGTTATGCACGCCCCTATAATGGCATTATAACGCCTGCGTTCACCTGACCACCCCCGTCACCAACGGCACTTCCTGTCAATCAATTTCAGATGGGTCTGCGTACACACTGCGTGTAGTCTGCGTACCATAACCCGATTGCACTGGTTAGTTAGCGTACGTGCATTGCGATGTATGCACATTGTGAAAACATCAGCCAAGTGCATGCGTTCTCTCCTGTGCGTTCCTTGCAGAATCAGGCCCAGAGTGTCCTGTATGGATTGGGTTAATACGTGTGCACCGGCCACTTTTCGTGTTTTGTTTTTTGGTTTTGGATCTGGATCTTTCTTCGTGTTTTGGATCTGGATTGGTTTTGCCAAAACCACCCTCCCATGTTTTGGGTTCTGGGTTTTGTGTTTTGGATCTGTATTTTTTTGAAAAAAAGCATAAAAACAGCTAAAATCACAGAATGTGTTGGTTCTTCTGCTCCTATGCTATTATTAACCTCAATAACCTTAATTTCCTCTCATTTCCAGTCTATTCTGAACACCTCACACCTCGCAATAGTGTTTTTATGTCCAAAAGGTTGCACCGAGGTAGCTGGATAACTATGCTAAGCGACACGAGTGGGCGGCACAAACACGTGGCCCATCTAGGAGTGACACTGCAGTGGCAGACAGGATGGCAGTTTGAAAAACTAGGCCCCAAACAGTACATAATGCAAAGAAAAAAAAGAGGTGCAAGATGGAATTGTCCTTGGGCCCTCACACCCACCCTTATGTTGTATAAACAGGACATGCACACTTTAACAAACCAATCATTTCAGCGCCAGGGTCTGCCACACGACTGTGGCTGAAATTATTGGTTCGTTTGGGCCCCCACAAAACAAGCTGGCAATTAATCTGGCCCTGCATAAACTGGCTCTATGGAGGCAAGATGTCGTCCTCATCCTCCTCATTCACCGATTCCTCACCCTCTTCAGTGTTGTGTACATCCTCATCCTCACAGAGTATTAATTCGTCCCAGCTGGAATCCACCACCACAGGTCCCTCTGTACGTTCTGGAGGCTGGTCTCCCTGGAAGAGTTGATAATTCATTTTTATGAACATCATCTTCTCCACATTTTGTGGAAGCAACCTCCTACGCCTTTCACTGACAAGGTTCCCGGCTGCACTAAACACTCTTTCGGAGTACCCACTGGAGGGGGGGCAACTCAGGTAAAATAGAGCCAGTTTGTACAGGGGCCTCCAAATTGCCTCTTTTCCCTGCCAGTACAGGTACGGACTGTCTGACATGCCTACTTGGATGCTGTCACCGATGTAATCCTTTAACAGACAGACGCACACTTGTCGCTGCTGCTTTGAGGATGCAGGTGCGGCTACAGCCCACACAATTCACAAAGACAGAAAAAAATATATATTTTTTTATTTTTTTGTGGAGCTCACTTTGAGGGTTACCAGCCTTTAACAGACAGACGCACGCTTGACGCTGCTGCTTTGAGGATGCAGGTACGGCTACTGCGCATACATTTCACACACAAACACAGAAAATAAGATTATTTTATTTTTGTTGGAGCGCACTTTGGGGGTTACACCACCCTTTAACAGACAGACGCACGCTTGTCGCTGCTGCTTTGAGGATGCAGGTGCGGCTACAGCCCACACAATTCACAAAGACAGAAGAAAAAAGAAGAATTTTAAATTTTTTTTAAGTGCACTTTGGGGGTTACAGCACCCTTTAATGGACAAGCCAGCCGGCCCTTTACTTATGACGCTTGGCGCTGCTCCTTTGTTGATGCACGTGCAGCCACAGTGCACACAATTCACAAACACAGAAAATAATTCCTCCACCATTCTGTCAGTGGTGACAGTATCATATGCAGTGACAGTAGACATGTCAGAAATTGTTGGCACGTCCTTCAGTCCGGACCAGATGTCCAAACCGGCCCTTGACTTATGACACAGGTGCACGTTTGGCACTGCTGCTGTGGTGATGCACGTGCGGCTACTGCGCATACATTTCGCACACAAACACAGAAAAAAAGAATTGTTTATTTTTTGCGGAGTGCACTTTGGGGGTTACACCACCCTTTAACAGACTTATGGGACCCAGGCGCACGCTTGGTGCTGCTCCTTTGTTGATGCACGTGCAGCCACAGTGCACACAATTCACAAACACAGAAAATATTTTTTTTATTTTGTTTGGAGTGCACTTTGGGGGTTACACCACCCTTTAACAGACGAGCCAGCCGGCCCTCTACTTAGGAGAAGAATATGTACGGGTTGGGTATGAAATACCGATGGCTTAAAAGCCGCTGGTTCAAACCCTGACCCTGGAAGCCCGACAGCAGAAAATCCCAACACCGGCTGGTAAGTATAGTTAACCCTCCCCTATCCCCCCCTAACCCACCCTTAGGGGTGCCTAACCCTAAGACTCCGGGGGGTGCCTAACCTTAAGTCTCCCCCCATGGTGCCTAACCTTAAGTCTCCCCCCGTGGTGCCAAACCCCAACCCCCCCTTCCTGCCGCTTAAACCTAACCCCTGGGGGTGCCTAACCTCCCCCCGTGGTGCCTAGCCCCAACCCCCCCTTCCTGCCACCTAAACCTAACCCCTGGGGGTGCCTAACCCTAACCTCCCCCCAGTGGTACCTATCCCTAACCCTCCTTCCCCTAGCCTAACCCTAACCCTCCCGAGGGGGTGCCTAACCCTAAGTCCCCCGGGGGTGCCTAACCCTCCCCCCGCAGCTAACAGCTCATGATGCCCGGCTTACCTACGTTCGGTATGCCGGGCGTCGGGATTTCGGCATGGGGCTAATGATAGGTGTCGGTATTTAGACACCTATCTTTAGCCCCATGACAGTCTTTCAGTGTCGGGATTCCGACCGCTGGCATCCTGACTACATCCCATATTTACATATATGTCCAGGGCAGTGCTAGGCAGTGGCGTCACAAGGGGGGTGCGGGCTGTCACCCGCCGAGGGGTGACACCAAGGTGCAGACTGACACTCCCCCACAGTGAAAGGAGCCAGGTGCTGCACTGTAGTATTAAGTGCAGCACCCGGCTCCTGACACAGTGAGGGAGCCGTCACTGCAACTCAAGCAGTGAGCACCCCCTCCCCAGTAATATTAATAATGGGACCACGGGGGATCGGGCCACGAGACCACACCCCCATCCCTGGAGGCCACGCCCCTTCTCATGAGGCCACACCCCTTTTCGGGGCACGCTCGTGCAGCTACGCCACGCTCAAAATGTCCCTCCCCGCACCAGGTGACACCACGGGGAGGGACGCCACTGGTGCTAGGTTCTTCTGCTGCTCCCCCAGACTCCCGGACTTGCTCCAATGCTCTGAGATGATGCTCACATCTAAAATAAATACATTCAGCTCAGACAGGATGGCTCTACTGCTGCATCTAATGGCGTACTGTGATCACCGCTCCTGTATATGCTGGAATTATGAAATACAATACACATTGTATGACGCATATTAAAGCTGGATAAGTGCTAAGTATACCCTCTTCATGGACTGGCCACACTCACTCTAAAATCAAGCATTTGGAAGCCCCCTCTAGAAATCCTGAGTTTGCCACTGTCTTTAGCACTCGCTAAAGGGGTTATGTAATGTATGCAGTGTTTAACAAACATCTTTAAACTAAGATTGCCGCTGTTTGTCACTACAATAGATGGCGAAAGTGATACGATCCCAATTGCCGCCAATGGGGACCAACAACAGCCTTTTCGGCTTCAGTGAAGCTTCCCAGGCTTTACTGTGTCCCCGCCGGGTGAAAGTGTCATGTGCAGACTGGCCGTCCCGCATGTGCATGACACAGCAGTCCGTCGCTGGCAGTGGTAGGCTGTCAGTAACAGTGTGGAGGATGCCGCCAAGGAGGACGATGTCGCTGGACCTCACCGATGGGGTAAGTCATGTTAAATATCACTGGCACATTTGTAAGTATCACTTCAATACTAAAATAAATATGGTATTAAGGGTAGCTGCTACTATATATTAGGGATGTGCGCCGGTCCATTTTTGCTAGATTTGGATTTGACTCTGATTTGTCATCTGGATTTGGATTTGCCAAACCTGCCGTGACTGGCTTTGGATTTGGATTTGGATTTTTTACAAAAAAAGCTAAAATCACATAATTTGAGCTTTTTTTGTTCCTAGAGCAGTGGTTCCCAACCTTTTTTGAATCACCGTGCCCTAGACTATCAGCATTGTTTTCACGGCACCCCTAAGCCAAAAGTTTGTTATTGAGAAATTCAGAAAAAAATGTAGTAAAGTGAAGTAAATTGTGCTGACCTGTCATCCCTAGGCTCAGTTATGTGGTGGTGGACAGGTTTGTGCTTCTTTTTGTCCACATATTTACATTACATTGACCATACATAAATTTTTTTGGTGCTGAACCACCAGCCTGAGGCACCCCTGCAAGTGTCCCGGGGCACCCCAGGGGCCACGGCGCACAGTTTGGGAACCACTGTCCTAGAGTATTATTAACTTCTATAACATTAATTTCCAGTCATTTACAGTCAATTTAGACCACCTCACAGCTTATAATACTGTTTTCATCATTAGTGGCTAAAGGTTGCAGTGAGCTGACTGGTTACTTTATATATATATATACAAACATACACATAGCATACTTACATACCTTCCAACATTTAGGAATCCCGGGGAGAAACAGAAAAGGGGATGGGGCTTCTGTAAAAGGGGTGGTCTATGGAAAATGGGGTGGAGCCTCACAGCTTTCCCCGTTTACATCACTTTGGACGCAAGATGCTGGGCAGCCCGCAGGCTCTCCATACACAAGTGAACAGATGCGCATGCGCACGGCATCTGTTCTCCTCCTACTCCCCCCCCACCATGGGACACTGCGGCCCATGGGTGGGACAGCGGGACAGTCCCTGAAAAATGGCACTTTCCCGCTGGATGCGGAACAGATGGGAGGTAAGTACTTACACACACACGGTGCTGGGCTGCTGCTGGGCGGCCGTGATCCTCCTTCTTTCTAGCTCCCTCTGAGAGGGCTGTGATCATTGCGCAGCCACTGCCGGGCCAGCTGTCAGCATTTCAGCATGAGGTGGTATGAAAGCCTCCTGACGCAGAAGCACTGACAGCTGAACAGGCAGTGGCCGAGCTGATTGTGCAGAGATGGAGACAAGGCTGTCTCCATCTCTGAAAAAAAAGATTTGGTTGGTCAGGGGGGCAGCAGGCCCGTAGACAGGGGGGGACTAGGGGCACAGCAGTACCGGAGGGGCCCACAGACAATCCGAATTGTAATTAGAGATGAGCGGTTCGGATTCTGTGGAATCCGAACCGCTCCGAACATTGGGGATCCGAGTCCACCCGAACCCTGTTCGGGTGTTCACCGCCTGACTCGGATCCCCGTTCGGGGCCGAACGGCGGCCGCCTGATGTCGGATTCTCACTAGAGAATCCGACATCAGGTCTCCTCGTGTGTAGGGCAGAGCGCAGTGATAGCGCTCTGCCCTACACAGACACACAGCCGCCAGCGGCAGCTGTGTGTTTGTTACAGCAGCCAATGAGAGTCACACAGACTCTCATTGGCTGCTGCACGGAGGGAGCCGGCTGGAGCTCACACATGAGCTCCGTCTTCCGGCTCCCTCCTCAGCATGTGACAGAGCGGACGGCGCGGGAGCGGGGATACAGGTAAGTTTTTATTTTTTAATTTGTGCAAGGGCCGGGGGCGCTACTGGGGGGGGTCTGCTACTGGGGGGGGCTATACTACTGGAGGGGCCTGCTACTGGGGGGGGGCTATACTACTGGGGGGTCTGCTACTGGGGGGGCCATACTACTGAGGGGCCTGCTACTGGCGGGGGCCATACTACTGGGGGGGGCCTGCTACTGGGGCAGCCTACTACAGGGGGGCCATAATACAGGGGGGCCCATACTACAGGGGGGGCTACTACAGGGGCAGCCTACTACTGGGGGGGGCCTGCTACTGGGGCAGCCTACTACTGGGGGGGCCATACTACTGGGGGGGCCATACTACTGGGGGGCATACTACTGGGTGGCATGATAATGGGGGGCATACTACTGGGGGGGCCTGCTAATGGGGGGCATACTACTGGGTGGCATGCTAATGGGGGGCATACTACTGGGGGGGCCTGCTAATGGGGGGCATACTACTGGGGGGCATTCTACTGGGGGCACTGCATAGTGGACCCTACTACTAAAGGGACTGCATAGGGGGCACCACTGCTGGGGGACATTGTGTAAGGGACACCGCTACTGTGGGCATTGTGTAAAAGGGTCACTACTGTGGGCATTGTGTAAAAGGGGCACTACTGTGTGTCGTAACATAAATAAGAGACACTACTTTATGGTGTAATGTGAATCAGGCCCTATGTGCGGTGTAATGCGAATAAGATTGTGCACTGTGACTCCTAGGGCCGTAGCCCACTTTGTAAACAAGTACTGTGACTCTGCTGGCCGTACCCCACTGGGTGGGTGCACTACTTTTCATTTCTGCCACTGCTGTGTGGCAATGTGTCATAGATGTGCTTTATACTGTGGTGTCTGTGTCGTTGTGCCGCTGCTTTGTCGCTTAGTGTAACCAGTCTGCTCACTGCAACCTTTGGCCAATAATGTTGAAAACAATATTATAAGCTGTGATATGGTCTAAATTGACTGGAAATTAATGTTATTGAGGTTAATAATACTCTAGGAAGAAAAAAAAGACCAATTTATGTGATTTTAGCTTTTTTTGTCAATTATTGTAAAAAAATCCAAATCCAAATCCAAATCCAAATCCAAAGCCAGTCACCGCAGTTTGGCAAATCCAAATCCAAATCCAAAGCCGGACGATGAATTAGAACCAAATCCAAATCCAAATCCGGCAAAAATGGTCCGGCGCACATCCCTAATTGTAATGAGTCAGACTGATGTATACAGTGCACTGGCGCAGTGCCCCGGGCCGTAGTAAAGAAGGAGGAGGTGATCCGACCCTCCTCCTCCCCTCTCATCTCCTCCTGTTTTTCCCCTCCCCTCTTCTTACCTTCTTCTCCTCTCCTAGACTGCAGTTGCCGGGGTCCTGACGTCACACTCTAGTGACCGGCCCCGACGCAAACACTAGTTGAGAGGTGGCCTGTGTACTCTAGGGCTCTGGCTTCGCCCTACTGCACCAAGGAGAAGTAACCTGATGTAACAGCATCTCCTGCACAAGGACTGGTGAAAGGTGAGTTCCTCACTATCAGTATACTCCCAATTTATTCTCTCTCTCTCACTCATTCTCATTCATTTTCTCTCTCTCTCGCCTGCCAGGGATGGGGGGAGCCCTAAATAAATGTGTGTACCAGGCCCCGTGATTTCTGTTGCCGGCCCTGGGGGTAGGGGGGGTGTCTGGGTACTCAGAAACCCCCCCTAAATGCGCTAGTGTAAGGGTTAGCATTACGGTACTTACCTGATGGTGTTTGGATTCTGACTGGCGGCATAGTGACTGCCGGGATCCCATATCCATTCAGAATGAAACATGCTATACACTGTTTTTTTCTATTTATTTGTTGCACATGCATCCTTGAGGGAGAGAATCAAAGGACCTCAAGAAATCTGAAAGATATTAACAAGAGGACTACAAGTGATTGTTCACATCTGTCACAGGAGAAGCATTGCATCTTCTGTCTTATAATTATATTGATATATTTAAATTAGTTTGAGCACCTTCAAATGAGTCTTCCACCTTTTTTAGTTTCACTATTGTATCTTTAGAATGTGGTGACATTTTAGGGTCTGGCTATAGCCTGGCTAACATACGCTAATTTTGACATATACAGGGCCGATTAAAGGCAGGGCGAGAGGGGCGGTCATCCTGGGGCCCCCACACACTGTCCCTGACCCCTGGCCACATGCCCCAGGTCAGGTCGGGCTAAAAAGGTTGGTCGTGATTTACTAGAAGCTCGCAGAGCTCCTGCATGTAGCTCGCGACCAACTTACTGGAAGGTAACTGGGAACGCTGGCCTCTGAATCCTCTGATCGCTCCAGAGGCCAGCGTTCCCAGTGATGCATTGCATGGGTGACGTCATGATGTCACCCTCGTTGAGAGGAGCCTGTGCGCAGCGGGCAGGAGCAGTGATGGCGGGACCCGGATGCCCTGACAGTGTGGAGAGAAGACGGGTAAGTTTTTTTCACTGGGCAGGGAGGGGGAGCCAGTACTGGGGGCACTACTTTAGAGTGCACGACTACAGGGGGCATTGAAGAAGAGGCACAATGACTGGGGACATTGCAGGGGGCACAACTACTGGGGGCATCGGAAAAGGGGCACACTTACAGGGGGCTTTAGAGAAGGGGCACTACTACAGGAGGCACTGAAGAAGAGGCACAACTACTGGGGGCATTGCAGAAGGGGCACAACTACTGGGGGCATTGCAGGGGGCTCAACTACTGGGGGCATCGAAGGGGCACAACTACTGGGGGCATCGGAGAAGGGGCACAACTACTTTATGTGTATATATGTGTGTATGTATAATATATATATATATATATATATATATAAACTATTATTGATAGGGGCCCCCACATGTTTGTTGCCCAGGGGCCCCCACAGAGCTTAATCCAGGCCTGGACATATACATTAGAGCTGTGCGCTGACCCCCACATTTTGGTTTTGGATCTGTATCTCTTTGTGTTTTGGATCTGGATTTGGTTTCGCAAAACCGCCCCTTTCTTGTTTTGGTTTTGGATCTGTATTTTTTATCAAAAAGTTATAAAAACAGCTAAAGTCACATAATTTGGGCTTTTGTTTGTTCCTACAGTATTATTAACCTCAATAACATTAATTTCCACTCATTTCCAGTAAATTTTTACCACCTCACACAATATTGTTCACCAACATAGGCCAAACCAACTCACAAGTACATTCAATAGAAAACAATACAACACAGAAATTTACTAAAAATCATACATGGAATATCCTTGTGGGCCTGCATGGGTCCTGCTGTCAGGCTACAGAGTCCCTTAGATCACATCAGAGTCAGGGCCGTAGCTAGGGTAGTGTGGCCGGTGCCATCGCACAGGGCACCACAGGTCAGGGGGCGCTGTTTGGGCCTGTCAAATTTCTGTTTATTATCATTCTTGCTTGTAGCTTCCTCTTATTTCATCCCCATCATCTCCTGGCCTCTCCTATCTCTTCCCAGGCCCTTCCCCCATGAAGCCATGGTCCTTTTTTGGGTGCATTATGTCCGTTTGAAAAATGAGGGGGGCGCCAATGCTCTTCCTACCTTTATATGTTCATTCATCCAATACATGGGTTATTATTATTATCTCATATGTAGGCCCCATTTATTAATGAGTTTTATCACCAAAATAAGTGATAAATGTCGCTGTGTATGATAAATGGTGCTCCAGCCAATCAGCTCCCAACTGTCATGTTACTAACAGTTGACAGTTGGGAGCTGATTGGCTGGAGCACCATTATACACAGTGACATTTATCACTAATTTTGGTGATAAAACTCATTAATAAATGAGACCCATAATGTGCTGACATCCTACACAGCGCTGTACACTGATAGGATCATGACCTAAACAAATGACAATCCATTGAGGGTAAGCTCTATTCTAAGGGGTTTGAGGAACACCTGATACATATATATGGGAAATGGTATTCTTGCTGTTTATGGGCCCACACAAACATGTACTGATGCTATATAAACATGGCAGGTAGGGCACAGAGCTGATCTAAGCGGCAGCCATCTCTAACTGCTGCCTGCAGGCATTGTGATGTCACAATCCAGGCCACAGCCCTATATAAAGGAAGCCCAGCTACTGGCAGACACTTTGTGGTGACATTCCGTCTCACATTGCTACTCACTGAGTAATTCCTCATTATTTTAGTTAGGCGACTTTGGAAAACGAATATTGATTAAGGACCTTGGATTAACATCTTCTGATGAGTCCTGATTAACATCTTCCGATAAGGTCCTGATTGACATCTTTGAATAAGGACTCAAAAAAGACTGAAGATCATCTTTTGGGTAAGGATGAAATAACAACATTTGGCCTGTCACACTTATCCCCCTCAGACACCTTCCTCCCTGGTATCTGCAGTTTGTAATTTTCACACGATGGACAGCGATTCATCTGATGTGACGCTGCATAAGGGAGGAGAGGGTAACAAAAAATTACCGGCCATGCTGCCCCCCGGGGAGGTTACCGATAACACCAAGGCGATCCTCCATAACATCAAGCTCCTCTACTCTCCGGTGCTACGGGGCTGTTTGCCTGAAATCATTGCCGTTATGCCACTGGAAAACCTTGTGCGCAGGATTAACGTGATCAATGATGTCCTCACAAAGGAGATGGAGAAGTTGGCCATTATTGAGACGAACAACAAAAAGAAGAAGACTGCCAATATGCCACTGGTAAAAACTGTGTGTTGGATGAACATGATAAATGATGTCCTCAGCAAGGAGCAGCTGCCCATTACTGAGGTGACTATGATCTATGATTTTCTGTGCCACGTCTTGGAGGTGAGGAGGGATGTAAGTGGCTTATTTAAAAATATGATCCCTGTTATTACAAAAGCAATGACAGCGTCAGAGCGCTGTAACACTGAGTGCAAGTGGCTACCAGCAAGCAAAGTTCTATTCTACCTGGCCATGGACTACATGGAGACCACCATTGTGGAGCTGGTGACTACTATTCAGGTACATGGGTACTCCCCTCCACTGTCTGCACTTACCACACTGGCAGCTATAATGTCTTACACCACCGTGCCCTTCACTCAGAAGGTGTATCTATTATCTCTGATATGTCCACATATGGAGACTGTAACTGATCCCCGCACCCGGATCGTTCTTTCCATCTTCATTAATAATGCTGCTGTGGCCTTTGGGAGTCCTGCTATACAAGAGCCGAATATTAAGCTGTTATTTACAAAGGCCAGCGATATACTCACCAGCTGGAAAATACAAAATGGGAACAGCACTGAGGATAAAAGGATCATCATTACCACCATACACCAAGTGAATTCCTTGCTGGTCGGCCATCGCAGCAGATTTACACCCTGCAGAAGTCATGTGAGCAGCACAAACCAGGCGGTAACACCAAAACCACTAACAACTTTTGGCCCTGAAGTGATATATAAGACCGTTGTATCTGACAGGGCGTGTGATGAATACGAAGATGCTGACAACTTTGTTAAAACTATTGTCCAGACCGGAGACTGGAGAGAGATTTTGGGTCTTCTTAGGCCACTATACAGATCACATAATTTACAAACCAAAGTTGCCAGTGTTACAATTTGTGCAGGTCTTATGGCATATCCTGATTGTGTCTCTGGCGACCTACCTAATGCATTTGTTAACAACATATTGCCCATGATGGATGAACTGGATAACAATACTCGCCTCAAGGTCATAGAGTGCACAGAACATTTCACAAAGGCCTTACCAAACATGGCTATGAAATTCAGGAATGCATTAATGAAGACACTTCTGCAGGAGATGAAGAAAGAAGATCCGGCCTTGCTTCCCGTCATCCTAAGAACTTTGATGACCATTGTTCAAATGCATGGAGATAAAACTTGGTGCAAATATAATAAAATCCTCCGCTACACTGCAAGACATCTAACTAATGCAAACCATGTGCTCCAATGCCATGCAACCAAGCTGTTTGGGGAGCTAGTTCAGCGCTGCAGAGTATTTCCATTTAGTCCCATCACCAGACTAGTTAAGGAGCATTGCCTGTCACTGATGGTAAATCTGCACAGTACTAACTCAGACGTGGTATCGGCCGCCGTGGTCTGCCTCATCCAGTGCTTTGATCCATCTTGGCTGCAAGGCCATCATACTGGAAGAGGGCAGCGAGTGTAGGGACAGTGAACACATACAGGCCATTTACCGTACCCTAGCTGACAGACACCTTCTAAAGGCAATGCTATGCCAAGCAGCAAAAGCTCCGACCGCATCCGCAGATCACGAGGCACTAGCGAGGCATATTACCGCTCTGAAAACCTTCATACATTAGGACCCGCTCACTGCCATGATATGCGGACTTGCCAACAAGTGAAGGTAAGACACAGTGAAGGTGTTTTGCAAGTTTTATAATTACAAGTAAAATAATAGGAATAAAAGCACAACCCCCCTATATACTTGGTCATGTGTTTAGAGTAGCTGGGGGTTAGAAAGAAGGGGGGTATAGTATATAAATATATGGTATATAATATGCAATAAAACATACAGAAGATACAAATATAACAGCAAATGTGTAATACCTGCAAATGAGTGTAAGGTGTAAATTTACTAAGAATCGAGAATGGTCGAGTGTAGTTTTTTTTTATCTCAGTTTGCATCGCTGAATCTCGGGTGATTTTCCCGTTTTTCTACTCAAAAATTTACTAAGAAGTGAGTTTAGCTAAAAGTGAGATTGCCGATGGTGATGCAGATTGAGATATCTCCCCCAAGTTGCAAGTGAAGATGAGTTTATTCACCTGAGATTGCAGTGTTTTCTCTCTGCAAATCTCTTCCGAGCTAGTAGCCTGCACATATCAGTGAAATATGTGTAAGCTGCTTGTGTTGTACCTGTAAAAAACGGGTTAATTTTTTTTTTAAATGATGTGAGGTCCCTCCCCAAAAGACTAACCAGCCCCGGACTTGCCAGCCAGTCCCGGTTCCTAAAATTATGGGGGAAAAAATATGTAGGGTTCCACTGTAATTTAAGAACCAGCACCAGGCAGCAGGGAGAGAGCTGGTTTTAAATATATGGAGAAAAAAATTGGCGTGAGTTTCCACATACATTTAAAACCAGCCCTGGACCCTTTCTAGTGGGGGACTGATGCCAAAGCCAGGGGTGCCCTTTCACCGGGCACCCCAGCCTCAGCATCAGCCCTGACTGCTAGTCAGCCCAGGCCAGGAATCCTTGGGGAGTTGGGGACCCCTCCAATAAAAGAGTACCCCTCTCCAGGACACCCCCTGGCCTAGGCTGATAGCCCGGGGCTATCCCCGCCACCCCTGGGTTGGTGGGTTGATAGTATATGTGTAGTGTTAAAAATAGAATAACAACATTGTCTTTACAGTGGAACTACAGGTCCCAGCAAGCTTCCCCTGCATGCTGGTACTTGGAGAACCACAAGTACCAGCATGCGGGGCATTAAGGCTCCACTGGTACGTGTAGTTCACCTGTAAAGATATGTGTAAAAAAACACAAAACACGCACACCATGAAAATAAAGTTTTATTACATCCATACACACACACACATACTCACCTTCTCCCAGATCTTCTCATCCCTTTCTCAATGTAAAGTATCCTATGGAAGTACCTGTAAAAAAAGAACCAATACTCACCTGGTTCCTGGCCGACCTGACACCCAATGATCTGGTATACAATGCTTCCATCCTATATTCACCTGCATGCCATCGACAGCGTGGTCAGTCCATTTGACGTGCAGCACATCAGATGGGATGACCCAGCTGACGGCACAAGTGAATTTGCGATTCAGCATACACCAGACTTCCAGACAATGGCTGCCTCCTCTGACTCTTAGCATGACTCTCCAGGGACTCTCACTCAAATGTGGGTCATGCCCTGTGGGCCACTGCTCCATGTGCCAACGTCATGTGCTGCTCAGTCGCTCCCCTGGTTTTCCCCTTCCTTTAACCACTTGCCTAGCGTGGTCTCATCATTTGCGACACCAGTCAGCAACACACACTGGGCGGCTGCCGGCAGATAATATTCCAGCAGCCACCATTGGTAGATGGACCTCTCAGTCCCTCTGCATCCCTGCACCCTTCCTCAATGTACGTTGTGCTGCCGATCACTGCCGATTAGGCAGCAAAGCAGGACCCCCTACCTGGTGGCTGAAGGGAGGAGCAGAGCAGCCACCGGGGAAATGTAATTGATGTAGCCATCAGCCCCACAGCGTATACCTGGCAGCTGCTCAGAGGAGCAGTGGTCAGGGTAATGCAAAGTCGTGATGACGGGATGGCCCATTCATCGATGGCCTTAAAATTTATGCTTCGGGTCCAGTGAAGATGCTTAGGAAGACGCAGACACTGGCCTCTGCACGCCCAGAAAACAGGAACATCACACCCCCATTTTCTGGGATGCTGGCTGTCGCTGCACTTTCCCCACCCTCAACATGAATGACATGCTGCGGCTTGGGGGTCACTGCGACTGCCGTCACAGACACAGATTGGTAAATGCGCAGTACAGATCCCACGTCAGTGACAGAGGGGCCCCCATACAATGTAGGTTAGTGACAGAGGGGCTCCCATACAGTGTAGGTTAGTGACAGAGAGGCCCCCATACAGTGTAGGTCAGTGACAGAGGGGCCCCTACACAGTGTAGGTCAGTGACAGAGGGGCTCCCATATAGTGTAAATTAGTGACAGAGGGGCCCCCATACAGTGTAGGTCAGTGACAGAGGGGCCCCCATACAGTGTAGGTCAGTGACAGAGGGGCCCCCATACAGTGTAGGTCAGTGACAGAGGGGCCCCCATACAGTGTAGGTCAGTGACAGAGGGGCCGTCATACAGTGTAGGTCAATGACAGAGGGGCACCCATACAGTGTAGGTCAGTGACAGAGGGGCCCCCATACAGTGTAGGTCAGTGATAGAGGGGCTCCCATACAGTGTAGGTCAGTGACAGAGGGGCCCTCATACAGTGTAGGTCAGTGACAGGGGCCCCCATACAGTGTAGGTCAGTGACAGAGGAGCCCCCATACAGTGTAGGTCAGTGACAGAGGGGTCCCCATACAGTGTAGGTCAGTGACAGAGGAGTCCCCATACAGTGTAGGTCAGTGACAGAGGGGTCCCCATACAGTGTAGGTCAGTGACAGAGGGGCTCCCATACAGTGTAGGTCAGTGACAGAGGGGCCCCCATACAGTGTAAGTAAGAGACAGAGGGGCCCCCATACAGTGTAGGTCAGTGACAGAGGGGCCCCCATACAGTGTAGGTCAGTGACAGAGGGGCCTCCATACAGTGTAGGTAAGTGACAAAGGGGCTCCCATACAGTGTAGGTCAGTGACAGAGGGGCCCCCATATAGTGTAGGTCAGTGACAGAGGGGCCCCCATACAGTGTAGGTCAGTGACAGAGGGGCCTTCATACAGTGTAGGTCAGTGACAGAGGGGCCCCAATACAGTGTAGGTCAGTGAAATATGGGCCCCCATACAGTATAGATTAGTGACAGAAGGGCTCCCATACAGTGTAGGTTAGTGACAGAGGGGCCCCCATACAGTGTAGGTTAGTGACAGAGGGGCCCCCATACAGTGTAGGTTAGTGACAGAGGGGCCCCCATACAGTGTAGGTTAGTGACAGAGGGGCCCCCATACAGTGTAGGTCAGTGACAGAGGGGCCCCCATACACTGTAGGTTAGTGACAGAGGGGCTCCCATACAGTGTAGGTTAGTGACAGAGGGGTCCCCATACAGTGTAGGTTAGTGACAGAGGGGCCCCCATACAGTGTAGGTCAGTGACATAGGGGCTCCCATACAGTGTAGGTTAGTGACAGAGGGGCTCCCATACAGTGTAGGTTAGTGACAGAGGGGCCCCCATACAGTGTAGGTTAGTGACAGAGGGGCCCCCATACAGTGTAGGTCAGTGACAGAGGGGCCACCATACAGTGTAGATCAGAGACAGAGGGGCTCCCATACAGTGTAAGTCAGTGACAGAGAGGCTCCCATACAGTGTAGGTCAGTGACAGAGGAGTCCCCATACAGTGTAGATCAGTGACAGAGAGGCATCCATATAATGTAGGTCAGTGACAGAGGGCCCCCAAACAGTATAGGTCAGTGACAGAGGGGCCTCCATACAGTGTAGGTTATTGACAGAGGGGCCCCCATACAGTGTAGGTCAGTGACAGAGGGGCCTCCATACAGTGTAGGTTATTGACAGAGGGGCTCCCATACAGTGTATTGGTCAGTGACAGAGGAGCCCCCATACAGTGTAGGTCAGTGACAGAGGGGTCACCATACAGTGTAGGTCAGTGACAGAGGGGCTCCCATACAGTGTAGATCAGTGACAGTGTAGGTCAGTGAGAGAGGGGCCCCCATATAGTGTAGGTCAGTGACAGAAACGCCCCATACAGTTTAGGTTAGTGATAGAGGGGCCCCTATACAATGCAAGTCAGTGACAGAGAAGCTCCCATACAGTGTAGCTCAGTGACAGAGGGGCTCCCATACAGTGTATTGGTCAGTGACAGTGGAGCCCCCATACATTGTAGCTCAGTGACAGAGGGGCCCCCATACAGTGTAGGTCAGTGACAGAGGGGCCCCCATACAGTGTATAGCTCAGTGAAAGAAGGGCCCCCATGCAGTGTATAGCTCAGTGACAGAGGGGCCCCCATACAGTGCATAGCTCAGTGACAGAGGGGCCCCAATAAAGTGTATAGGTCAGTGACAAAGGGGCCCCCATATAACTTATAGGTCAGTGACAGAGTATCCCCCATACAGTGTATTGGTCAGTGACAGAGAGGCTCCCATACAGTGTAGATCAGTGACAGAGGAGTCCCCATACAGTGTAGGTCAGTGACAGAGGGGCATCCATATAGTGTAGGTCAGTGACAGAGGGGCCCCAAACAGTATAGGTCAGTGACAGAGGGGCCTCCATACAGTGTAGGTCAGTGACAGAGGGGCCTCCATACAGTGTAGGTTATTGACAGAGGGGCTCCCATACAGTGTATTGGTCAGTGACAGAGGAGCCCCCATACAGTGTAGGTCAGTGACAGAGGGGCCCCCATACAGTGTAGGTCAGTGACAGAGGGGCTCCCATATAGTGTAGATCAGTGACACTGTAGGTAAGTGAGAGAGGGGTCCCCATATAGTGTAGGTCAGTGACAGAAACGCCCCCATAAAGTTTAGGTTAGTGATAGAGGGGCCACTATACAATGCAAGTCAGTGACAGAGAAGCTCCCATACAGTGTAGCTCAGTGACAGAGGGGCTCCCATACAGTGTATTGGTCAGTGACAGAGGAGCCCCCATACATTGTAGCTCAGTGACAGAGGGGCCCCCATACAGTGTAGGTCAGTGACAGAGGGGCCCCCATACAGTGTATAGCTCAGTGAAATAAGGGCCCCCATGCAGTGTATAGCTCAGTGACAGAGGGGCCCCCATACAGTGCATAGCTCAGTGACAGAGGGGCCCCAATAAAGTGTATAGGTCAGTGACAAAGGGGCCCCCATATAACTTATAGGTCAGTGACAGAGTGGCCCCCATACAGTGTATTGCTCAGTGACAGAGAGGCTCCCATACAGTGTAGATCAGTGACAGAGGAGTCCCCATACAGTGTAGGTCAGTGACAGAGGGGCATCCATATAGTGTAGGTCAGTGACAGAGGGGCCCCAAACAGTATAGGTCAGTGACAGAGGGGCCTCCATACAGTGTAGGTTATTGACAGAGGGGCTCCCATACAGTGTATTGGTCAGTGACAGAGGAGCCCCCATACAGTGTAGGTCAGTGACAGAAGGGCCCCCATACAGTGTAGGTCAGTGACAGAGGGGCCTCCATACAGTGTAGGTTATTGACAGAGGGGCTCCCATACAGTGTATTGGTCAGTGACAGAGGAGCCCCCATACAGTGTAGGTCAGTGACAGAGGGGCCCCCATACAGTGTAGGTCAGAGACAGAGGGGCTCCCATACAGTGTAGATCAGTGACAGTGTAGGTAAGTGAGAGAGGGGCCCCCATATAGTGTAGGTCAGTGACAGAAATGCCCCCATAAAGTTTAGGTTGGTGATAGAGGGGCCCCTATACAATGCAAGTCAGTGACAGAGAAGCTCCCATACAGTGTAGCTCAGTGACAGAGGGGCTCCCATACAGTGTATTGGTCAGTGACAGAGGAGCCCCCATACATTGTAGCTCAGTGACAGAGGGGCCCCCATACAGTGTAGGTCAGTGACAGAGGGGCCCCCATACAGTGTATAGCTCAGTGAAAGAAGGGCCCCCATGCAGTGTATAGCTCAGTGACAGAGGGGCCCCCATACAGTGCATAGCTCAGTGACAGAGGGGCCCCAATAAAGTGTATAGGTCAGTGACAAAGGGGCCCCCATATAACTTATAGGTCAGTGACAGAGTGGCCCCCATACAGTGTATTGGTCAGTGACAGAGAGGCTCCCATACAGTGTAGGTCAGTGACAGAGGAGTCCCCGTACAGTGTAGGTCGGTGACAGAGGGGCATCCATATAGTGTAGGTCAGTGACAGAGGGGCCCCAAACAGTATAGATCAGTGACAGAGGGGCCTCCATACAGTGTAGGTTATTGACAGAGGGGCCCCCATACAGTGTAGGTCAGTGACAAAGGGGCCTCTATACAGTGTAGGTTATTGATAGAGGGGCTCCCATACAGTGTATTGGTCAGTGACAGAGGAGCCCCCATACAGTGTAGGTCAGTGACAGAGGGGTCCCCATACAGTGTAGGTCAGTGACAGAGGGGCTCCCTTACAGTGTAGATCAGTGACAGAAATGCCCCCATACAGTTTAGGTTAGTGATAGAGGGGCCCCTATACAATGCAAGTCAGTGACAGAGAAGCTCCCATACAGTGTAGCTCAGTGACAGAGGGGCTCCCATACAGTGTATTGGTCAGTGACAGAGGAGCCCACTTACATTGTAGCTCAGTGACAGAGGGGCCCTCATACAGTGTAGGTCAGTGACAGAGGGGCCCCCATACAGTGTATAGCTCAGTGAAAGAAGGGCCCCCATGCAGTGTATAGCTCAGTGACAGAGGGGCCCCAATAAAGTGTATAGGTCAGTGACAAAGGGGCCCCCATATAACTTATAGGTCAGTGACAGAGTGGCCCCCATACTGTGTATAGGACAGTGACAGAGGACAGAGTGCAGTTACCTCAGAAGGCCCCAGGGGGTACCATGGAGCCAAAGTTTTCCCAATACCAGGAAGTGACAGGTGCAGGGAGGCCGCTGTCTGACCCCGGGCCGGGGTAACATGGCGATGCCCACCATCCCGGTGTCAGTCCAGGCCAACCAGGAGGTGGTGGGGAGAGGCCGGGACAATGTACGGCTGCAGCTCAGTGTGGAGGCCAAGAGCATAAGGGATTTCCGCCTGTATTATATTTTTTTTAAGTATTTTGTATTGAACTTATTGGTTTTTAAAGAAATCTTGGTTGTTGATGGCGTACAGTAATGCGCATAAAGAAGTTCCACAATCCACTGCAGAAAGAAACAGGGGCCAAATGCAATGGAGCTAGGGTCTGGGAGTTTGTGATGAGTTGAATATGTTTGTAGGTCTAAATTTCTGTTCTTTGCCATCTTTTCACCTGGTAGGAGCTGTTGCAGGACAGCCAGGAGCTCGCGGTCCAGCCTAACGGCGGGATTTAAAGGGTCCGGTCTAAAAAAAAGAACATGGTAGGCCGGCATAGAGCAGTACTGGCGCAGAGCAGACGGCAAGTACATTGTGATGAGTGCGTGTGTGTGTTTGTATATTGTTCTTTTATTCTTATCTTTTTTCCAGAGTACTTGTAAGAACAGGGGCCAAATGAAATGGAGCTAGGGCCTGGGAGTTTGTGGTTAGTTGAATATGTTTGTAGGTCTAAATATCTGTTCTTTGTCATCTTTTCACCTGGCAGGAGCTGTTGCAAGACAGCCAGGAGCTCGTGGTCCAGCCTAACAGCGAGATTTAAAGGGTCCGGTCTACGGAAAAAAACATGGTAGGCCGGCATAGAGCAGTACTGGCGCAGAGCAGATGGCAAGTACATTGTGATGAGTTCTTGTGTGTGTTTGTATATTGTTCTGTTTTTCTTGTATTTTTTCCAGTGTACTTGTAGGAACAGGGGCCAAATGGAATGGAGCTAGGGCTGTGAATTTGTGGTGAGTTGAATATGTTTGTAGGTCTAAATTCCTGTTCTTTGCCATCTTTTCACCTGGCAGGACCTGTTGCAGGACAGCCTAGACCTCGCGGTCCAGCCTAATGGCGGGATTTAAAGGGTCTGGTCTACGAAAAAAACCATGGTAGGCCGGCATAGAGCAGTACTGGCGCAGAGCAGATGGCAAGTACATTGTGATGAGTTCTTGTGTGTTTGTATGTTGTTCTGTTATGCTTGTCTTTTTTTCCAGTGCTCTTGTAAGAACAGGGGCCAAATGGAATGGAGCTAGGGCCTCGGAGTTTGTGGTTAGTTGAATATGTTTGTAGGTCTAAATTTCTGTTCTTTGTCATCTTTTCACCTGGCAGGAACTGTTGCAGGACAGCCAGGAGCTCGCGGTCCAGCCTAATGGCAGGATATAAAGGGTCCGGTCTATGAGAAAGAACATTGTAGGCCGGCATAGAGCAGTAATGGCGCAGAGCAGATGGCAAGTACATTGTGATGAGTGCTTGTGTGTGTTTGTATATTGTTCTTTTATTCTTGTCTTTTTTCCAGAGTATGTGTAGGGGATGTGAGACAGCATGCCGCCAGTCAATAGACTGACAACATCTTCCCAATCATCAGCATGCTGAGGTGGGCTCCAAAAGTGCACTAACCCTTCCTCCTTCACCCCCTAACCCTCCCCATTAGTGCCTAAACCTAATTTTCCCCCCTTAGTGCGTAAAACGAACCCTCCCCCTTAGTACCTTACCCTAACCCCTCCGTGGTGCCTAAATCTAAACCACCCCCCGCGGCATAAAACTAACTTTGCCTGTTTTCCAGGTGGAAAAGTATCGCGCGTGTGCCCGCTATTCCCCGTATTCAATTTCAAAGTAGGCAAAATCGGGAACACGCAAAACTTGGATCCGCAAAAAAAAATGGGAATTTTTGGGAAATAATCCTAGGACCTACCTAAAGATGTCCAAATATGGGGGATCACTTTGGGTAGCCCCATTTTTGCCTGCAGAAGAAAGTTGGGTTTTTAAATAGCTGCGGCAGGTGCACAAATGCGACTTGGAAGAAGGTGATGCAGAAGAGCATTTAGAAGTTTTTTTTGGGAAAAATAACTATGCCCATCAAATGGGTGTAAACATATTTTTAAGTCCCTTAAATAATTTTTTTAAATTCTGCAAAAATGCACCTGCCATTACTCCTGCAGTGAAGAAAACACCTGCCGCATATAAGGGAACCCCTCTGGACTCTATTCCGCTAATTTAGAAGTGTGTTCCCTATTTTATTTTTTAAATTTAAATGATTTTTTTGGGGTGTCCCTATTTTTTTTTTTTACTTTTTTAAAAACATTTTTAGGGACCATTTAGGGGTGCAGGGTTAAAAAAAGAGCCTGCACCCCATAACCCCAATTCTGCACTTTTTTTTCGTCTGCTAAAGGCAAGCGAACAATTATTCACGTTTTTTTACATTGACTTTTTGCACAGGCAAAAAGTCAATTAAATTGCATACGGGGATATTGGAAATAGGCTAAAATGACGGCCTTTTTCCGCCCCATATTGAATATGGCCCCAGGTCAGGATACTGGCATCTGTCTTTAGCCGTGGTTTGGGATTCAGGAGTCGGGATTTCGATGGGCGGCATCCCAAAAGTGGGCAAATTAACTACATCTGGTTTAGAAGGGTGTAAAAATGTGTTCAAGTTTAGCAATTTGAATTCCAAAAAATTTATTAGAATGGCAATTTAGGATAACTATTCTTTAAAAACACGTTATATTTTAAATAATTTATACCAGGAGGGAGGCAATTGTTGGACCATTTAGTCTTGTCAAGACGACATTGAAAAAACAAAATAGACAGGTATCCCACCAATGCAAAGTTTATACACAAATGCATGGCGTAGCAAACTCCCACCCCACAAGACAAATTTAAAAACAAAATAATAATAATAATTAAAAAAAAAAAAAATGAATAACCTGCTCCACTACTTTTGTTCAAATATATTGTAACAATACATAATTCAAGAAAATTGTGTTTTTTAATGTTTGATTTGTATTTTTTTTTACAGCTTTCGACATCTTAACAAACTAAAGACAATTCTTCACAGATGATAATTTGCTGGATCCTGTTATTAAAATCTTCAGAATTATGCTGTTGTCGTCATCTTACTTGCTGGAGTGCCTGCTGATGTACCCGATAAGCTGGTGTTGTTTGATGCAACTAATATCACGTCTGTGAGATACTAAAGGGGTTATTTACTAAGTAGCATTTTTTTTAATTGGAGATGTTGTCTATACTAACCAATTACATTCTACTTATCATTTATCTAGCACATTCTAGAAGATAACAGGTACAATCTGATTGTTTACTATGGTCAACATATCCACGCACTTTAGTAAATATACTCACAAGGGACTAGACTAAGGCCCTGATTCAGACCCACTCACGAGCGGCTGTCCGCTTGCAAGTGGGTCGATGGTCTGCACTGCGCATGCGCACGACGGAGGGAGCTCCGTCGTGCGCATGCGCGAGACGCGACGAGCGAAGGACTTTCCTTCGCTCGTAGTGTCTGATCAAAGGGAGCGTGCTGTCGATGTTGATTGACAGCACACCCCCTTTGGTGGGCGTGCCGGGGGCGTGCCTGCCAGACGGAGGCGTTCCCAAGGGAACGCCTACTGTCAGAAGCCGGCCCCACTGACATCACTAGTGATGTCAGTGGGAGTGATTTTGGCTCTGATAGAGCCAAAATCACTCCTGGCCTTGCGGTTGAGAAACTCAACCGCAGGCTTCTGCTCGCACTGGCGATGGTCGCGATGGTCAAGACCATCGCGACCATCATCCTGCACGCACGTATATGCTGTGGGTGGTGACCCACAGCTATACGAGCGTCCAGGAGGACGCTCCATATTTATGGAGGTGGGCCCTGATTCAGAGCGAGCGCTCTGGTCAGAGCGTCCGGCTCTGAATCAGAGCCTAAGCCTGCAAAACTTCTGCAAAGTCAGGACAAAGCTGCTCTTCCATTCTCACTTAATGATATTTACACAATACTCCCCTGTGTCATCTAATCCAGCACCTGCAAAGCCCTTATCCCATAGAGAATTCCTGAGGGGGTGGGCATGATGTTTAAGGGGCTATACCTCAAAAGGTATTGGACATACTGAGCTGAAATTTGGCATGGAAGGGTAGAAATGTCGCTCAGTGCTGCATGCCAAATTTAAGGGCAAAAAAAATTAAAAATGAGGATTTGGGAGCAGGGGCAAATTGGGATGGAAAACCAGCCCGGGAAATTTTTGGAAGCAGCCCTAAGGGGTAGGGTCTGTTGCGGAGGCGGTGTCTGTTGCGGAGGAGAAGTCTATTAAGGGGGCAGGGTCTGTGGAGGGGGGTGGGATACTCCCTCCCCAGAAGCAAAGTTTTTTTAAAACTGAAACTGCCAATGTTTGTTTTCCTGGACTATATGGTATATTTATGGGTTTCTCCATGTAGGGTGCATCAGTGAAACTTGTACCAGTCCTATCCTAGGACGATCTGAGTATGGCCTCCAATGTGAGCGATTCCACATCTCTGTATGCAACTGCTTGCAGTGACACTCCAATAACTCACCTATACTATGTTACATCTCTGTCTGATTAGCCAATCACCTGTAAATACCCAGGAATGCCCAACACATTTACAATTCACTTCTGCATGTGTGCATCTGAATAAGTACCGCAACTCTGTAGGAACACCATCAGGATGTATGCATGATGTAATGCAGACGAAAAACATCACTACACTGTATTCAACATTGTCACTGTGCCTGACTGAGAATTAGGCCCACAATGCTGTATACTACTATGCCACACTGGTGCTTGCTATATAAAATAACTACAAAAGGGCCCTTCAAATATATATATATATATATATATATATATATATATATATGACAGTTCAATTCCGGCACTCACTAAATATAGCTTGTTGAATGGCGTGGGTGCCCTCCATGGACCACCGGGTCCGATATAAGCAAAGAATAATAGCGGCACTCCACGACTGATATTCAAATGGTAACAAACGTTACAATGCAGAGATCCAACGTTTTGGACGAAGGGCGGACACCCGAAACGTTGGATCTCTGCATTAAAACGTTTGTTACCATTTGAATATCAGTCGTGGGGTGCCGCCATTACTCTTTGCTTATATATATATATATATATATTAGGGATGAGCGGGTTCGGTTCCCTGAGAACCGAACCCACCCGAACTTCGGGGATCCGGGGCGATCCGAGCCCAAGCTCGGATCTCCCTGTCTGCCCCGGATCCCTCTCCCGAGGCAAAACCTCGAGATCTGCTGTCGGATCTCGAGGTTTTGCCTCGAGCGGCCATTTTAAAAAAAATGCCTTTGCCTTTAATGGGCAAAGTGCTGATTGGCTGACAGAGCCGTCTGTCACGGCTCTCAGCCAATCAGCATTATGGTGCTCATTTGCATGTAGCACGGACTCGTGAGATCCGTGCTACATGCATCTGTGTGATTGACAGTGACACAGAGCACAGATGGGTCAGTGAGACCCGTCTGTGCTGCTGTGTATTTCAATGACACAGATGCACGCACGGACCAGGAGATCCGTGCTACTTGCATCTGTGTCATTGACACAGAGCACTAACGGGTCCGTGAGACCCGTCTGTGCTGCTGTGGTAAAAAAAAAAAAAAAAACCTGTGTAAAAAGAGAAAAAAATGGCGTGCCCCCCCCCCAAAAAAAAGAGCAACCAGCCCCGGGCATTAGTGACCCAGTGCTGGGTGTGCTTAAATACAGGGGACAAACGACATAGGGGTCCCCTGTACTTAAACACAACCAGCACCGGGCTAGTCAGAACCAGAGCTGGTTGCCAAAATACGGGGGACAAACGACGTAGGGGTCCCCCGTATTCTGCGCAACCAGCTCTGGGCTCTGATCCGGTCCTGGTTCTGGAAATACAGGGGAAAAAAATGAGTAGGGTTCCCCTGTATGTTCCAGAACCAGCACTGGACTTTTTCTAGCGGGGGGCTGATGCCACAGCCAGGGGAGCCCTTTCACCGGGCCCCCCAGCCGCAGCATCAGCCCTGACCGCTAGTCAGCCCAGGCCGGGGATCCCTGGAGAGCTGGGGACCCCCCCAATAAAGGGGTCACCCTCTCCAGGGCTCCCCAGGCCCATGCTGATAGCCCGGGGCTATCCCCGCCACCCCTGGTGGCGGTGGGTGGCGGGTTGATTGTGTGGTGTGGTGTAAATAAAGAATATCAAACATTGTCTTTACAAGTAGAACTGCAAGTCCCAGCAAGCCTGCCCCGCATGCTGGTACTTGGAGAACCACAAGTACCAGCATGCAGGGCATTAAGGGCCCACTAGTACCTGTAGTTCACCTGTAAAAAAATGTTTAAAATAAACACAGGACACACACACCGTGACAGTATAAGTTTATTAAACATACATACACACACACACACACACATGTACACATACTCACCTATGTAACCTGTAGCATCGGTCCACTTGTCCGGTAAAGTATCCATAGGGGACCTGTGAAAAAAAACATACTCACCATCTCCTATGCGAGGTTCTGTCCTCTTCGTTCCAAAGTAGGCATCCCCGGACTTGGCAAAAAAAAAAAACCGAAAACGCGATCCACGAACTTAGTACCGTTCTATAGAACGGTACTTCCCGAATGAGAGCTTAGCGGCGGGGTATCACCATGGAAACCCCGCTGCTAAGCGTTCATTGGCTGAGAGAGGCCATCTCCCGTCTCTCTCAGCCAATGAACGGCTCCCTCCATTGTAGTCAATGCTGGGAGCCGCAAGGTTATTAAAGTTTACCCTGCGGTTCCCACCATTGACTACAATGGAGGGAGCCGTTCATTGGCTGAGAGACGGGAGATGACCTCTCTCAGCCAATGAACGCTTAGCAGCGGGGTTTCCATGGTGATACCCCGCCGCTAAGCTCTCATTCGGGAAGTACCGTTCTATAGAACGGTACTAAGTTCGTGGATCGCGTTTTCGTTTTTTTTTTTTGCCAAGTCCGGGGATGCCTACTTTGGAACGAAGAGGACAGAACCTCGCATAGGAGATGGTGAGTATGTTTTTTTTCACAGGTCCCCTAGGGATACTTTACCGGACAAGTGGACCGATGCTACAGGTTACATAGGTGAGTATGTGTACATGTGTGTGTGTGTGTGTGTGTATGTATGTTTAATAAACTTATACTGTCACGGTGTGTGTGTCCTGTGTTTTTTTAAACATTTTTTTTACAGGTGAACTACAGGTACTAGTGGGCCCTTAATGCCCTGCATGCTGGTACTTGTGGTTCTCCAAGTACCAGCATGCGGGGCAGGCTAGCTGGGACTTGCAGTTCTACTTGTAAAGACAATGTTTGATATTCTTTATTTACACCACACCACACAATCAACCCGCCACCCACCGCCACCAGGGGTGGCGGGGATAGCCCCGGGCTATCAGCCTGGGCCTGGGGTGCCCTGGAGAGGGTGACCCCTTTATTGGGGGGGTCCCCAGCTCTCCAGGGATCCCCGGCCTGGGCTGACTAGCGGTCAGGGTTGATGCTGCGGCTGGGGGGCCCGGTGAAAGGGCTCCCCTGGCTGTGGCATCAGCCCCCCGCTAGAAAAAGTCCAGTGCTGGTTCTGGAACATACAGGGGAACCCTACTCATTTTTTGTCCCCTATATTTCCAGAACCAGGACCGGATCAGAGCCCAGAGCTGGTTGCACAGAATACAGGGGACCCCTACGTCGTTTGTCCCCCGTATTTTGGCAACCAGCGCTGGTTCTGACTAGCCCGGTGCTGGTTGTGCTTAAGTACAGGGGACCCCTACGTCGTTTGTCCCCTGTATTTAAGCACACCCAGCACTGGGTTACTAATGCCCGGGGCTGGTTGCTCTTTTTTGGGGGGGTGCACGCCATTTTTTTCTTTTTTTACACAGGTTTTTTTTTTTTTTTTTACCACAGCAGCACAGACGGGTCTCACGGACCTGTCATTGCTCTGTGCCAATCACACAGATGCATGTAGCACGGATCTCCCGGGTTCGTGCTACATGCAAATGGGCACCATAACGCTGATTGGCTTCCTGTCTGCCACTGCAGTGCCACTCCTAGATGGGCCACGTGTTTGTGCCGCCCCCTTGTGTCGCTTAGCATAGTCATCCAGCTTCCTCGGTACAACCTTTTGGCCTAAAAACAATATTGTGAGGTGTGAGGTGTTCAGAATAGAGTGGAAATGAGTGGAAATTAATGTTATTGGGGTTATTAATAGCGTAGGAACAAAAAAAGGCCCATTTATGTGATTTTAGCGTTTTTTTTTTATTTTTTAAGAAAAAATCCAGATCCAAAACACAAAACCCAGAACCCAAAACACGGAAGGGTGGTTTTGGCAAAACCAATCCAGATCCAAAACACGAAGAAAGATCCAGATCCAAAACCAAAACACAAAACACGAAAAGTGTCCGGTGCACACCCCTAATATATATATATAGTCACCACAAAAATCAGGCGGCACTCGGAGTCTTAATAAACAGAATACCCTCACCGGAGCGATCTAATTGGTTGATGTTTCGAGGTGCATTTCCCCCCATCCTCAGGACAACAAAACAAGGTGAAACAAATGCATTAAAACATATAAATACATAAACAATACACACTTACCCCACTGTACAACCATGCACACCTGGGCTCGTCCGGCATCTGCACTTCCGGTCGCGGCAGCTCCGCAAAAACCGGAAGTGACGTCACCCGGCTGGGACCCGGTGCCATGGCAACCCTGTATACAGAAAAAATATCACATTTTGCAGCACAATATACATTAACAACACACAATTTGAAAGTGCAAAGTGCAGCAGCTAATTACAATAAATGCTATAAAATGGCATATAGCAAAACTATATGTAAAATACGTGATGTAGTCTGGAAGCCGATGGTCTAAATGCCGACCGCCGGCTTTCAGACTCTCTAATCCCGGCGTGGTACTAATGACAGGCGTTGAAAACTCGACGCCTGTCATTAACCATACGCCGGAAGACCGACGCCCGGCATATCAAACGAAGGTAAGCCAGGCGCCGGGCACGGATAGCCGCGCGGGGGGGGTTATGTTTAGGGCTCCCGTGGGGACTTAGGGTTAGGCAGCCCCCCCGGGAGGGTTAGGTGTAGGTAGCGGGGAAGGAGGGGTTAGGCACTTAGAGGGGGGATTAGGGTTAGGCACTTGGGGGGGAGGTTAGGGTTAGGCACCCCTAAGGAAGGGTTAGGGTTAGGGGGTAGAATTAGGCTAGCAATACTTACCTTAGGGACGATCGGAATCTTCACCCTTGCCGGGCTGCCGCTATCGGGATTTGAATCGGGATTTTGTAATACCTACTACACCCGTTTCTACTTGTCCAAGATGACCGTCAAGGACTACTGTAGATGAGTATGAAGTGTGAGTGTGTGTGATAAAAGATTAAAAACATTAAGTTTTATTTTTTTTACAGTGACACTATAGGTGTAAGCAGGCCCTTACTGTCTGGGCATGCTGGCACTTGTGGTTCTCCAAATGCTTGGCATGCCGGGACAGGCTTGCTGGGACCTGTAGTTCTACTGTAAAGAACAATAATAATTCTAGATTTAGTACAATTACCCCTGCATCCAATGCTTTCAGGGGTGCAGGGAAAATCCTTCCTAAGGATTTCCAGCTCAGGGCTGACCATTTTGGGTCTGGTTTACATTATGGCAGGGGGGCCCTATGGTGTGTGTCTCCCTGCTATAGTGTGAGCCTACCAGTTGGTTCAGTCCGGTGCTGGTTAATGGAAAATTAGGGGGACCCCACGTTGGTTTTTCCCCCGATTTTCCGTGACAAAACCAGGCTGAAAGGTCCGGTCTGGTTATGCTGGGGGGGAATCACACAAACTTTTTTTTTAACTTGCATTTTAGCGCGCTGACCCGCAGAGGTTTCATGCCGCGACAAAAGGCCTGATTCAGCAAGGAACGCAGTTGCTTATACGCACGCAATCGGTCAATTATTGCGTTCTGTGAATGCGTATACATTGCAGTGCACTAGCGCATACTAGCCACTGCGATCAGGACAGCGATCGCAGAGAATACGCAGACCCATGGCAGAGTGATTGACAGGAAGTGCCGTTTGTGGGAGGTGACAGGGGGATGGTTGGGCGTACACAGGAGTGCCAGGTGCCAGTGCATTTCAACGCTGTTGCAGGGCGTGCATAAATTACCCACTGTGATACCAGATGCAAAATGAGGCCTCATAGCGTGCGCTGAAGTAAGCAATTCCTGAGTGAGGTCTGAGCTTCATTAACTCTCCGCTGTTACTCTATGTCAGAGGTTCTCAAACTTGGGGGGTCATTCAGACCCACTTGCAAGCGGCAGTATGCTCGCAAGTGGGTCGATGTTCCCCACTACGCATGCGCACGACGGAGGGAGCTCCGTCGTGCGCATGTGCGAGACCCGGACTGCGACAGCAAAGCTGTCGCTCCGGGTCTCGCACCAAAGGGGGTGTGCTGTCGATGTTGATTGACAGCACGCCCCCTTTGGTGGGCGTGCCGGGGGCGTGCCTGCCAGACGGAGGCGTTCCCATGGGAATGCCTACCGTCTGAAACCGGCCCCACTGACATCACTAGTGATGTCAGTGGGAGTGATTTTGGCTCTGATAGAGCCAAAATCACTCCAGGGCTTGTGGCAGGGAGACCCTACCGCAGGGTCTTTTTGGACACTCGTATATGCTGTGGGTGGTGACCCACAGCTATACAAGCGTCCAGGAAGACGCTCCATTTTAATGGAGGAGGGCCCTGATTCAGAGCGAGCGCTCTGGTCAGAGCGTCCGGCTCTGAATCAGGCCCTTGGTCCTCAGCACCCCACACAGATAACGTTTTCCAGGTCACCTAGTTGGTGCACAGGTGTATTCATTACTCACTGACACATTTTAAAAGATCCACAGGTGGAGCTAATAATGTCACTTGCGATTCTGTGAGGAGACCTGGAAAACATGACCTGCTTGGGGTCCTGAGGACCGAGTTTGAGAACCTGTGCTCTATGTTACCAATTGTTTCCCTATGTTAGCCAAGTATACGGATGTGAGTAAGGGGAAGTGGGCGTCCTTATGTCAGGCTGCGTCTGCAATGCGAATGCAAACATTTACATGTCACTGCTGATATTCGCAACTGCGTTGCGTGCGTATAAGCAGAATAGCGATCCGTAGAGGATCAGGCCCTAAGACGCTTGTTTGCCGCTACTTGAGCAACAACGTATGAGGACACATCTGTAGTTATTATTTAACACTATAGTCAGCAAATAAATACAAAGACATCTATTGTATGCAGGATTTGGGAGATCTACTGTGTTACATTTAAGGTGAATAAACATCAAATCAAATGGTTTATTTTTCCTTTGTTGTAATACTCCACATGGATTTTTATATAGGTTATACTAGTGCTAATTCCTATTGCAAATGCTTTCAGGTCACTGATGTCCATCTGTTCCAATATTTATAATGCCCATGCAATTGGATTCCATTCAGTTTAGTTCAATTAATGAGGTACTGCTCAACATATGGAAAGTCTGTCAGAAACACAGGAGCTATTAAATCCCTAATCAGCCCTTACATTAAATGAGTCCTTCTCAGCACAGTGGGATGGCTGCTATCTGTCACTGGCAGCTGATTGGCTTTTCTTTATAGGACAGGACCATAAAATAAGGGGGGTGGGTCACAAAACCATTACATATATACAAGGGGTGTGTAAGAGTAAAAATTACATTATAATGTTGTCACATGTAGTGTAATAGATATGTGTTTTAATTTCTATTACAATGCATCCCTTTGTTTAGATATTTACTATATTAGTATATCAGTTTATTCAGCTGCATGCCCTATTGTGTATTATGCTTGTTATTTATGACAAATTCCTCCCTTATGACTGCCTAACCGCTGTGAGTTATTATTTATTAATTAATGTCCCTCATACCTACCCACATGTCACTTTTATGCCATCATACCCTTCACATGCATCTTCTATGCCATCAGTCCACTCCAAATGCCCCTTACATACCATCAGACCACCCATTTGCCCCCTATATGCCATAAGACACCTCTAAATGCCCTTTGCGTGCAATCAAACTCCTCCATCTGACCCGCCAATTTGTGCCATCAGACACCTCCACATGCCCCTTACATGCCATCAGACTGCTTCACATGCCACTTTTGTTCTATCAGGCCTTTCCCATGCAGGCCTGCACGTAAGCATGTATTCGTCTGATAGGAGGCGCATTGCCACAAACAGCCCATGTCCAGTTGGTTGCTAGGGGTAAATTTACTAAGAATCGAGAATGGTCGAGATGCCAATCTCAGGAGAGTTTAGGCATGAATTTCAACTCGCAAACTGACTAAATGCAAAGTCATGTGAGATAGAGAGAGATTTCTCTCTTCTCACTCGTAAAACTCGGGTGAGATAGCAAACTCGAATCTTATCATCATCGGGTAAACTCGGAAGTACTTTTCACCTAAAAGATACAGCTCGAAATTTACCAAGAATCAAGATTACAATCTCGGGTGAAATGCCTGCAAACTCTCTGCCAAATTGAAGTTTTAAACACTCACCTCCAGAGCTGCGAGTTTGGCTGACACATACACAAATCACACAAATCATTGTCAATCATTTCGTATTTTTGTTTTCTGAAGACCTTGGATGCCTACTTTGGACAAGGGGACCACTCATGGTAATGTAGGTGAAAATGTGTGTATGTATGTAATAAAACTGTACTTTCATGGTGTGTGTTGTGTGTTTTTTTACACATTTCTTTACAGGTGAACTACAGGTACCAGCGGGCCCTTAATGCCCCGCATGCTGGTACTTGTGATTCTCCAAGTACCAGCATGCGGGGGAGGCTTGCTGGGACCTGTAGTTCAACTGTAGAGACAATGTTGATATTTCTATATTTTACACACTACATACACTATTAACCCACCACCCACCGCCCTAGAGTGGCGGGGGTGGCCCCGTGCTATCAGCCTTTGCCAGGGGTGCCCTGGAAAGGGAGGACCCCTTTATCCCTTGCCTGGGCTGACTAGCGGTCAGGACTGATGCTGCGGCTGGGGGGCCCAGTGAAAGGACTCCCCTGGCTGTGGCATCAGCCCCCCGCTAGAAAGTGTCCGGTGCTGGTTTCAATTATAGGGGTACCCCTACACAATTGTTTCCCCCTATAATTAAAACTAGGACTGGCTCTGCAGCCTGGTGCTGGTACCTAAATTATGGTGGAACCCTACTCGTTTTGTTCCCTGTAATTTTAGGTACCAGGACTGGCTGGGAAGTCTGGGGCTGGTTAGGCTTTTGAGGGGGGGACCTTATGTTATTTTTTTAACATTTAACCCATTTTTCACAGGTCTAAACACACAAGCAGCCAGCACATATCTCACTGATATGTGCAGGCTGCTAGCTTGGGAGAGATTTGCAGAGAGAAAACATTGCAATCTTGGGTGAGTAATCTCATCTTCACTTGCCACTCGGGGGAGATATCTCGATCTGCTTCACCATCGGCCAACTCCCTTTCAGCTAGACTCACTTCTTAGTAAATTTGCGAGATGAAAAACGGGAAAATCACCCGAGATTCTGCGATTTACTCCTTAGAGTCTCTTTCTCTTGCCGTGGTGTCGTGCTGCATCTCTATCCTGCCGTCTTCTGCCAGTGATACATGATGGGTGCCGCCATCTTGGGTGTGCTCCATTTCAGAAAATGACCAATGCTGTCCCTGGATCTGTGGTCACCTGAGTGATGTCAGCCAACCCTGAGTTATATTGAAATGAGTCCTTCTTGAGGCAGGCTATTTAAATTGCTTTTGAGCCCTTCTAATGGCCTATACTTCATCTAATATACTAAGTTCCAGTGTTCCTGCTACTCCCTCTTCATTCCTTTTGCAAGTCTCTTACACTCTTGTGCAGTTCTGGCTTTTAGAGACACAGCAACTACTGGGTCTCCTTTTAGAAATCTCCATGTGAATCCCTGCAAATTGGCAGCACCCTTTCCAGTATATTATCTCACACTGCTCCTGCAGCCTTGCACTGTGCTTTAACCCCTGCAATGCTCCATCAGATTTGCAGGGGTTAAAAGCACAGGTGCATATGTTCTTACACTGCTCTCGCAGCCCTGCAGCTAACCCTGGGCTTAATCCCTGCATTGCTCCAGCACACCTGCAATATCTCCAGTGCACAGACTCACACTGCTCCTGCAGTCCTGCAGCTACACCTGTGATTTAACATCTGTACTGCTCCAGCAGACATGCAGTATCACCAGTGCATTACTTCACTGCTCCAGCAGACATGCAGTATCACCAGTGCATTACTTCACTGCTCCAGCAGACATGCAGTACCACCAGTGCATTACTTCACTGCTCCAGCAGACATCCAGTACCACCAGTGCATTACTTCACTGCTCCAGTAGACATGCAGTACCACCAGTGCATTACTTCACTGCTCCAGTAGACATGCAGTACGACCAGTGCATTACTTCACTGCTCCAGCAGACATGCAGTGCCACCAGTGCATTACTTCACTGCTCCAGTAGACATGCAGTACCACCAGTGCATTACTTCACTGCTCCAGCAGACATGCAGTACCACCAGTGCATTACTTCACTGCATGCAGTATCACCAGTGCATTACTTCACTGCTCCAGCAGACATGCAGTACCACCAGTGCATTACTTCACTGCTCCAGCAGACATGCAGTACCACCAGTGCAATACTTCACTGCTCCAGCAGACATGCAGTATCACCAGTGCATTACTTCACTGCTCCAGCAGACATGCAGTACCACCAGTGCATTACTTCACTGCTCCAGCAGACGTGCAGTACCACCAGTGCAATACTTCACTGCTCCAGCAGACATGCAGTATCACCAGTGCATTACTTCACTGCTCCAGCAGACATGCAGTACCACCAGTGCAATACTTCACTGCTCCAGCAGACATGCAGTATCACCAGTGCATTACTTCACTGCTCCAGCAGACATGCAGTATCACCAGTGCATTACTTCACTGCTCCAGCAAACCTGCAGTATCACCTTTACCTGCCACTACTTCAACAATCCTGCAGCATCATCTGTGCATTATCCCTTGCTTGCTCTACAGTGCCTCATCTATACCAGTATCCCTTCTGCTTCCTGCTCTAATTAACGAGCGTATCTACTTCCCTCATTTTTCTCAACCTGCGCTTGTCTGTGAAGTCTGTGAAGCTTCTCTACTGTGAAGTCCATCCCGCCCTGCGGAAGTTCTTGGTGAATACTAGGGGGCTCATTAGACTCCGCACCTCCAGACTAGCAACCGAGATTTCAGTGGTGAATGTTTCTAGGCTTGGGGTGCTGGCATGGTGCTGGTATGTCCATGGGAAGTAAGATTTGAAGTGTGATAATGATTTTGCTGTTGCCAGGCTGGCACAGGGACATAAACATCTTTTCTGCCTCTTTTGTGCCAAGTCCTAGAGCAAACTGGAATACATTATCCTCATTAACATGTTCAATATTCATTTGTTTTGACTGCGTTTTTTAAGCACACACATGTTGTTCTAAAGTGCTTAATTGAATGTAAAATCTATATATTTCCCTTCAGTATTTCACTTACCATAATGTTGATTTACAATGGATTTAATATCACTTTGCAAAATTGTTGTACATGATGTATTATCAGAAAAAAATAAACCTATGCAGCAGTGTCTATTTGCTATCGCCCGTCTGCGAGTTTATGCAAATGCAGCTTCAAACTCTTTCCGTTGGGAACATCTATGTGGTCGAATGTGCAAAGATTTAGATGCCCACTTTGAGTGCCCGTGCACGCATGGGCGTAACTACCATAGGTGCAATAGGTGTAGCTGCTATGGGGCCCAGAGCTGAGGGGGCTCATCTTCCTTTCCAAAGTTGCATGTGTTATGTACATTTTTCACCATTGGGTGGTACATAGGGGCCCTTACAAACTTTTGCTATGGGGCCTTCGAATACCTAGTTACAGCTCAGTGTGCAGGCTGTAACACCGATTGGTTGGCCCTGATACGCCACCATTGGTCGCACCATCGAAACTTGCACCATCCCTATGGAAAGTGCAGTGTCTCTGTCTGACCATGGACTCCTATGCCTACGGCTGTGCGCCTAAGAATGCAGCTGCTGACACGCCCGTGACATTCCCAAAATACGCCGACTGAATGGATCACTTTTCCACCACATTTCTGATACCCTCGGCCCTGATAGCGACAGCTCCTTCGTCCATACACTCCGGACCTGATTCAGAGCCGCTCGCTAGATGCGATCGCTCGCACCCAGCGTATGTAAATTCTGCAAAATGACGGGCTGTGTGTGCTGTTAGTTAAATAGTGGAAGGAGCAGGCTTCAACTATCAGTGTGTGTGACTTCCTTCATCCCTCAATTCTCCTCCTCCCATCATGCAGACCTGTCCTCTCTAACACATACTCACCGACTTTTCAGGACTCTGCTGCTCTAAGCTTCGGGGGGCGGGGCCAGACTATAGCCATCATTAGGCCTCGTCCCCTTTACAGGAAAAGCCAGCGATTTGCAGGTCCGTGAGGACGGGGCGGAGCTAAATGATGCAATTTGCATAATATAGCCCCGCCCTCTCCCTACGGACCCTCAAATTTCTCAGAAAATCTCTCCATCCTACCCACGTCACTAGGAAGTGGGCAGGATGCGGGCGATCTGCTTACTCTTTCGGGGGTGCAGGGGTTTAAGTCAGGAGCCCTCCTGCAACTCCCAGGAAAGTAGGCAAGTATGCACTAACATCAGCGGCCGCTCTATAGTCAGCGCGGCCGCTGATTGGCTGTCGGGTTGTGCAAGCCCCATGCGGTCCCATCAGCTGGCATTCGGGAGGGATCTGTATGTGTGGCAGTTCAAGAGTATCTGGATTGGGAAGTAGGGCAAGGCATTAGGAAAGAGAGGCATTTGCTTACTAATGGTTTGCTGAGGACAGATCTGGGAAGGTATTTGAAGGTCACAGAATGTTCTGTTGTCAGGAAGTCTGCTAACGCCACTTCCCCTCAGGTACCCTTGGATGCTCAAAGGGGCATGGGTAAAGATCCTAATGGGGCTGATAATGGGTCTTTGTTGAGAAACGGCCTGTTGGAACCCCTATGCCGTACTGAACTTTCCTCTGAAGTAACAATTACTTCAGTGAATATCTGTGGTATCTGTGGCAATCCTGTTGCTGGGAAACGTGTGTCAGAGATAGGTAGTCAGAGTGGAGGCCAGGACTCGGGTGATGTGATGCTGAGGGAGGTGTCAGTGGCCACTGAGGTCACACAGCCTACACGAGTCTGTGAGGGAGACCTGCGTGATTTTGCAAACTCCCCCCTGACCGCCTCTCTTGCCATAAGCTCACTTACACACACCAAAGCAGATCTCCGCCCACCTCTTGAGCCCTCTGGGAAAAGCCTAGCTATTCAGATGGAATAGGGGTTTGTCTGCAGCACAGCACAGGGACAGGATAGGATTGGGTGTGAAACAGAGGTTGCTGTATGTCCCACTGTATGGGATGATGCAGAACCTTCTTTCACCTTTGAGGCAGCCATCGTTAGAGGAGTGAACAGGGATTTGTCAGCAGCCGTGGGTGTACCAAACTTTGTGGCTGCTGACACACTGCAGGTAGCGTCCCTGCCCCCCAGAGCAGAGCTCATTAGACTGGTTACCATGGGCAATGAGGGGCCTGATATAGTAACTCATGTGCTAGAATCTACTCTTGATGTCTAAATCTATAGTGAACAACTTATGTTCCCCATATGTTTCTGATGGGACATGGATGATTTCTGGATTATCAGAAACAGCAGGGTGACAAGTGTTGCCTTGTGCTCAAATGGTTCCTGAGGGCAGCTTGTCTGGTCCCCTGGAGCTGCTAGACAAGGGCACAAAGGTAAGGCTAGATGAGACTGACTTAGCTGACACTGCTAAGAAGGGTCTGTCAGAGTCTCAGCCTGTACTCCTGGAAACCCCATCCCCTGAGCCAGCAACCCAGGAGGACAATAACCACATTTGTAAAAATATGGTGTCTGGGTGTGCTGTCTATCCTGATATAGGTCCCTGGAAACAAGACACGGATGATGTTTGTTCTCAGGTGCTATATATGGAAATGGTAAGCCCCAGTTCTGTGGAGACAGGGCAGAGGGACAAAGGCACCAGGTTCTGGGTGGGCTACAGGAATCTGAGTAAGCCCACAGTGTTTTATGCCTACCCCCTGCACAGGATGGATGAACTGTTAGCTCAGCCCATCCAGGCAGTGTACTGATAGTCAGGTTACAGCATGGGAAACTGCGGCATGAGGTGCCAACTGTTCCCATGCTGATCATAAAGGAGGTGTCACGAAAAGATGGATTTTTGCGTCCGCATGGGCATAACTGCGCCGAACGTAATTGATATAAGCATGTAACTTGCCCTTTTGTTGACTTGGTTGTAATGTTACTCATGTGTGAAGGGTGAAAAGCCTTTGAACCTAGAGTGAAGAGAGGTTAGGAAGTTCTGCGTTCCTGCTTCAGTTATAATTGTGTCAACGTGTATATTTCACATAAGATAGATGACCCTGGAAATTACCAGCCATTTGAACAGGCTCTGATAAAATAAGTTGTTAATGTCTGTGGTTTCCTCACTTGAAGCAGGGATCAAAGAGTGGAGTTTGGTTATAACCCCACAGGCGGTCAGGCTTACAGGCCAAGGAGAGACAGAAGGACCAGCGAGGTGTCAAATCTTTCCCCTAGCCATCTGTAAGAAGTGTCCAGTTCTGTGGACACAGGCCTAATCTCTGAGCTCCAAACAGGATGGAGTGAGCAATGATTAATTAAATGAACTAACCCCTGCTCAAGTGACCAAGAAACCCTGTGTTTCAGTCACCTAAGTAATGGAAGGGTTAAACTACCCCAAGGGAGGAGAGTGACCCAGAGCTGACTGGAGAAACAGGCATAAAACTGTAACCGACTTCTGGGTCAGCGTTCATTTCTGAGGGGCAATCGTGTGGTACAGATTGAATCGGAGTTCATCACTAGGGGCTGCCCTGACCTCCAAATCACTTAAGACAATGATGTGATTTGTTTCTTCCCTTTTATTTTATTTCTGAAATTGTAAGTAACTTGTGTGAAACCTTTTATTTAATATTATTATAATCTTGTAACTTTTTGTAACTAAGCTTTGAAGATATTCTTGAATTAAAACATTAATTCTAGTTCTGGAACTGTGTTTTTATGATCCAAGGCCTAAACTTGGCCCACGTTACCTATTTCTCTAAGTGTGTATGCAGATGAGAGCAAAAGCTCACCTTATGCTGAAGCATTAAAGTTCCTTTTGCTGATGGCAGCTTTCAGGTATTTAACCATGCGTGCTGAGTTAACTTGTGAAAGTCACGGGTGGCGATTCTCAGATTGGCGTATCTGGAGAGAGCGGCCGGAGGTTCGTGACAATAAGCATGTATAGAAATGCATCCTCTCAGGAGATGCCCTCTGATAGTAAATGGTTAATGATTATCTAGCACTGAAAAGGTTAAATCATTTTAATTCTAGCAGTCACCCTTAATCAGGCTTAGCAATATTTATCTTCAAGAAGCAAATTAATTATTTTAGAGCATGAGGACAGAAGCTTATTTGATTTTAGTTTATTATAGAAAAAGTAGCACAAAAAACATGACATACAGGCCCTGATTCAGAGCCGGATGATCTGACAGAGCGCTCGCTCTGAATCAGGGCCATCCCTGCTCCTTTTTGGAGCGGCCTCCTGGCCACTCGCATAGCTGTGGGTGACCACCCACAGCTATAGCGAGCAGCCAAAATGATGGTCGCGATGGTCAAGACCATCGCGACCAACGGGCTTGCGAAGAGACCCTGCGGTAGGGTCTCGCTGCCGCAAGCCCAGGAGTGCTTTTGGCTCTATCAGAGCCAAAAGCACTCCCACTGACATCACTAGTGATGTCAGTGGGGCCGGACCCAGACGGTAGGCGTTCCCATGGGAACGCCTCCATCTGGGCAGCCATGCTCCTGGCACGCCCACCAAAGGAGTCTCATGGAAATATAATAATAGCCATCAATTTAACTATGCACAAATACAGTATCACACATCACTCTTGCATGGTGTACATGTAACTAATATAAAATCAGATCATGACTATGATTTTTATGTAGTTGTAATTTTGCTTTGTTCTTTGAATGTTAGTATATGTGGGTATAAGATACAAAGGGCCGATGTTTGTACAGACGAGCGATTATTTGCTAGGGCGCATGCGCGAAAATTCCTGAAAACCCCTATGGTGCATGCGATACCCATAGTCATCTTCTCATCGAGTGGGAAGACCGATACCTCTCTAACGTCCTCTATATTTAAGTTAAACGAGCTATAGCTATAGAGTACAGATAACCCCTTCTCAACCCCCTGTTGGGTACCAAATACCACAGGAGACACACAGGCATTTCAAAAGGGTTCCCTTATCGAGGAGCAAAGACTGTGATATCAGATTACCTGTGTGATAGTGTAATACAATATGCAGTATTTATTTACTTGATTTCCCTTTAGAGCCGATAGTTTGGTCACCTCCTTTACCTTCGTAATTTTTCAGAGAGGCAGCAGCTTGTCCAACGTAACCAGTTATGGCTGATGCAATAACTCAGAACACAATTTTCTGTTTTTTATTTTTCAGGAACGTTTAAGGGACAAATATTACTCCGGAATGCACAAACAATGCCTTTAGTAGTTTTACACTAAGCAATTGTTATTGAATCAAAAATTCACAGTTTAAGGTAACCATCTGCAGAGCTCACACACTTGCGCAATAGGCACTAATATGAAATAACACTAGAAGATCACACACCTTATCCAATTCTAACACTATTAATAACTATAACAAGTATAACTACTATAGAGTGGACTTCAGCATCTAAAGTTTATACTGCTGTCTAAAACCGGTTTGCAATTATAAGGGGTCTAGTTACTAAGCAGTGTTAGGAGACAGAGTGAAAAGTGATAAGAAAGTGATAAGGTGCCAGCCAATCAGCTCCCAACTGTCATTTTTCAAACACAGCCTGTGAGATGGCAGTTGGGAGCTGATTGGCTGGCACCTTATCACTTCCTTATAACTTTTCACTCTGTCTCCTAACACTGCTTAGTAAATAGACCCCTAAGGGTTTAACCCTAGGTTGACCTCGGTGGTGCACAGTTGTCCCTCTCTCACTTTTTGCGATGAATCCTAATTGTTTAGCTAGTGGTCAGTCACAAGTGAAATAAGGAAAAAAGTACCCAGGCGCTGAATGGGTTAAATTATACACCCTGAGACAACAAGGCTGAAAGGGATAGTCAGTCCCAATAGCAAAGAAACAATCTATATAAAAAGACAGCCGGTGTATCAGGGGGTAAAATGCAAGTAGTATATGACAAGGTTCGTGTACTAAAAATAAAGATTTATTGACATATAAAAAAAGTTCACCTTCTGCCCTTCAGGGAGGACATCCATGATCTCTTTTCATCACTTTGGTGGCAAGTGTTCAATTTTGTTTCATCAGTCCTAGGAACATTTGTTTCAACAGCTAGCGGGCCCGCAGTTATCCATTCAGGACACTGGTAAACCAATGAATGAATTGCTAGTATGTTTTAATGCTCAGTCTTTTTAATTAGAGTGTTATCCAGGGATATATGCCTATAAAAATATTTTTTTATATGTCAATATATCTTTATTTTTAGTACACGAACCTTGTCATATACTACTTGCATTTTACCCCCTGATACACCGGCTGTCTTTTATATACACAAGTGAAATAAGTCCTAGCTTTAGTTGGGCTGGGAGTTTTTACTGAGTTTCTTAACAGGGGAGATGAAGTTCAGGCCAATGAGAAGACCTTGCTCAGTTGCGTATCTGTAGCAGCGATCCGATCGCCCTGTTACAGTGTACTGTGGCCCTCATTCAGAGCCGGACGCTATTTGCGGTCGTTCGTTCATTAAAAAGGGGTGGCTATTCAAATGAACCGTTCGCTCTTTGCGGTCTGTTCACTCCTCTATGTCTGAACGAGCGAACAAAACTTGCGGTCGTAATTTTGAAAAATACGCCCCCTGCCCGCTCACACCATACGTCATGTCCGCTATTTATTAGATTAATCGAGTACATCAAACAGCGTATGAACTGCTCGCTATTCTTATGGTTGGTTTTTCCTACCACTATTTTGCGAGCAGTTCTGGCTATAAAACAACCAAGTGACGTGGTCAATGACGCTGTTGTATTAATTATGCACACCCTTAAAACGCCCGTTTTGACCTTTAAGCACGCCTGCGTTCTGATCTCCACTCCCCGTTTTCAATCACCTTCCCCAGTTACCACCCACATACACCTCATTCTGTCACTCAAAATAGTAGGCATTCGCTATTTAGCGAACAAACGATTTTCGGCCTCACTGACTGGTTCGCGCATGCGTATTACAATCCGTATGCATGCGCAGATGAGCGAACATCGCTCATAACGAACGAGCGGCTGCTTACTAGCGGCTCTGAATGAGGGCCAGTATTATAAATCTGAGCCAGGAAGCATATAGTATATTGTAAACATCCTCCTGCAAGGAATCAGCGTAGCTCCAATGCTGTCTATCACTCTGCCACACACCTTACGCAGGCCAGGAAGCTGTGCCAGTCCCCCTCTCTCCCAATTGCTATCTCCTCCTCCAGAGTCCCGGCTGTGGACCGGACTCCGTTTCTGAGGTCTGTTGAGATGAGGGGAGCTCCATGGGACACAGGCCTCTCTCACTTAGGACACTCCAGGAACTGCCACCACAGCAGTCAGTGCCTCTAACTTTTATCAACTTGGTAGTGTCCTTTCTTTTGGCAACTGTCGTACGCAGGGCCGGCATCAGGGGGGGACTGTCAGGACTGGAGTGATGAGCCCGGACAGTGGCAGAAAGGGAGGGGGCCCGCCCCCGCTCCAACTCCCAATGCACAGCCCTCAATACGTCCCACTCTCCACCCTTCCAATGGGCTGATTCCCCTCTTCAAACACCATTACCGCAATGGGGGCAGAGCCAATGCTGTAAGCCCCCATACACCCGCAAATCGTGCTGTTGCCGAGGGGGCAGGGCCTAATGATGCGAGGTGTGAATTGTGTGCGCAGTAGCCGCACGTGCATCAACAAAGTAGTGCCAAGCGTGCGCCTGTGTCATAAGTAAAGGGCCGGCTGGCTTGACCGTTAAAGGGTGCTGTAACCCCCAAAGTACATTCCAGTCCAAACCAAAAAAAAAATTATTTTCTGTGTTTGTGAATTGTGTGCGCAGTAGCCGCACGTGCATCAACAAAGTAGTGCCAAGCGTGCGCCTGTGTCATAAGTAAAGGGCCGGCTGGCTTGACCGTTAAAGGGTGCTGTAACTCCCAAAGTACACTCCAGTCCAAACCAAAAAAAAAATTATTTTCTGTGTTTGTGAATTGTGTGCGCAGTAGCCGCACGTGCATCAACAAAGTAGTGCCAAGCGTGCGCCTGTGTCATAAGTAAAGGGCCGGCTGGCTTGACCGTTAAAGGGTGCTGTAACCCCCAAAGTACACTCCAGTCCAAACCAAAAAAATATATATTTTCTGTGTTTGTGAATTGTGTGCGCAGTAGCCGCACGTGCATCAACAAAGTAGTGCCAAGCATGCGCCTGTGTCATAAGTAAAGGGCCGGCTGGCTTGACCGTTAAAGGGTGCTGTAACCCCAAAAGTACACTCCAGTCCAAACCAAAAAAAATATATTTTCTGTGTTTGTGACTTGTGTACACTGTGGCTGCACGTGCATCAACAAAGGAGCAGCGCCAAGCGTGCGCCTATGTCCCATAAGTAAAGAGCCGGCTGGCTCATTTCTTAAAGGGTGGTGTAACCCACAAAGTGCACTACTCTCCAGCAAAAATAAAAAAATATTTTCTGTGTTTGTGTGCGCTTTAGCCGCACGTATATATCAATATAACATAAATGGAGGACCAAACTTTCTCCGATAAAAATAAAATAGGGAAAGATCAAGAACCACTTCCTCCTAGTGCTGTTGCTGCTGCTGGGAGTTGTTCATCATCCCAGAGAGGAAGTAGGAACATCACTACTTTTACTAAACAATTGACCCTCCAACAGTCCCTAGCGATGAGGATGAAGTACGACAGCAGTCATCCTGAAGCAAAACGTATAACTGAGGCCTTGACTGCTATGTTGGTGTTAGACGTGCGTCCGGTATCCGCCATTAGTGCAGTGGGATTTAGACAATTGATGGAGGTAGTGTGTCCCCGGTTCCAAATCCCATCTAGATTCCACCTGCATCCTCAAAGCAGCAGCGACAAGCGTGCGTCTGTCTGTTAAAGGGTGGTGACACCCTCAAAGTGTGCTACACAAACAATAAAAATATTGTTCTTTTTTTTTCGGTCTTTGTGAAATGTGTGGGCTGTAGCCGCACCTGCACCTTAAAGCAGCAGCGACAAGCGTGTGTCTGTCTGTTAAAGGGTGGTGTAACCCTCAAAGTGCGCTCCACAAACAATAAAAATATTCTTTTTTTTTCTGTCTTTGTGAATTGTGTGGGCTGTAGCCGCACTTGCATCCTCAAAGCAGCAGCGACAAGCGTGCATCTGTCTGTTAAAGGATTACATCGGTGACAGCATCCAAGTAGGCATGTCAGACAGTCCGTACCTGTACTGGCAGGAAAAAGAAGCAATTTGGAGGTCCCTGTACAAACTGGCTCTATTTTACCTGAGTTACCCCCCTCCAGTGTATACTCCGAAAGAGTGTTTAGTGCAGCCGGGAACCTTGTCAGCGAAAGGCGTAGGAGGTTGCTTCCACAAAATGTGGAGAAGATGATGTTCATAAAATGAATTATCAACTCTTCCAGGGAGACCAGCCTCCAGAACGTACAGAGGGACCTGTTGTTGTGGATTCCAGCGGGGACGAATTAATACTTTGTGAGGATGAGGATGTACACACTGAAGAGGGTGAGGAATCGGTGGATGAGGAGGATGAGGATGACATCTTGCCTCCGTAGAGCCAGTTTGTGCAGGGACAGATTAATTGCCAGCTTGTTTTGTGGGGGCCCAAACGAACCAATCATTTCAGCCACAGTTGTGTGGCAGACCCTGGCGCTGAAATGATTGATTTGTTAAAGTGTGCATGTCCTGTTTATACAACATAAGGGTGGGTGGGAGGGCCCAAGGACAATTCCATTTTGCACCTCTTTTTTTTCTTTGCATTATGTACAGTTTGGGGCCTAGTTTTTCAAACTGCCATCCTGTCTGCCACTGCAGTTTCACGCCTAGATGGGTCACGTGTTTGTGCCGCCCACTTGTGTCGCTTAGCATAGTCATCCAGCTACCTCGGTGCAACCTTTTGGACATAAAAACACTATTGTGAGGTGTGAGGTGTTCAGAATAGACTGGAAATGAGTGGAAATTAAGGTTATTGAGGTTAATAATAGCATAGGAGCAGAAAAACCTACAAATTCTGTTATTTTAGCTGTTTTTATGCTTTTTTTCTAAAAAATACAGATCCAAAACACAAAACCCAGAACCCAAAACACGGAAGGGTGGTTTTGGCAAAACCAATCCAGATCCAAAACACGAAGAAAGATCCAGATCCAAAACCAAAACACAAAACACGAAAAGTGGCCGGTGCACACCCCTAGTGTTAATGCGTATATATGTGTATGTATGTTAGTGTGTATATATGGTGTCTGTATGATAGTGTGTATATATGTGTTTGTGTCTGTATATTGTATGTGTTAGTGTGTATATGTATGTCATAATAATAAATACATATCTGCTATATACTGTATACATTATATATACATACATATATATGTGTATGTATGTTCAATAAACATATATATATATATATATATATATATATATATATATAATCTCCCCAAGTCTGCCGGCACTCCAGTAATAAATCCAATGATATTAACAACGTGCTCCTGTGCCCGAAACATACAATATATCCTCCAAGAAAGATGGCACTAAGAGACAGCAAATATGCAAAAATCTTGTATTACTATCACCCCATCGTCAGGACCAAAGACAAGCAAAATAATATATATTAGAAACCCCCCCTTCAGAAAATCTTGCGTTTGCCTCTACCCTTGTTCATTCATTTTTGTTCCTTTGGAGACATCATGCCACGCTGCTGGAGGTTCAGAGGAGCTGTGGCGTGTGAGGAGCAACGCCAGCCAGACCTGGAGGAGAATCCAGAAGGAAGGAGCATTTTTCAAGACGATAAGGTAAGTCTTGACTCATGAAACTTAGCGGTAGCAGGGGAAGGGAGAGGGGGGGCCCTGCCTATTTTGTAAGTTCCGGGCCCCACAATTTCTAATGGCAGCCCTGGTCATAAGAGGCAGATCCAGCACTTTCTGTCATCTACAAATGGCTCCCCCATAGCTGCAGCAGGCAGGGTAGGAGTGGGGAGCAAAACATCCACTACACAAGTACCACAGGTATAATAGTCATCCAAATAATAAACAGCACCCCACATATTATCTATATTAGGGGTGAGCGGGTTCGGATTTCTGAAATCCGAACCCCCCCGAGCCCCCCCGATCCAAGGCAGATCCGAGTCAGGCTCGACTTTTCCCGCCTGACTCGGATCTGAAATCGAGGCAAAACATCATCATCCCGCCTTCCGAGTCTCACGGGTTTTGGATCCTATATAAGGTACCCGCGTCAGCGCCATTTTCTCACTCGGCTGTGGACAGTGAAGAGGGAGGGTGGGAGTTAGGGCTGGCTGGGCTGTGTAGTGTAGTGTAGTGTAGTGCAGAGTAGTGTTGTGCTGTGCTGTGCTGTGCTGCGCTGTGCTGCTGTTGTCCACTACTTCAAAGTCCATAGGGGCTGGCTGTGTTGTGCTGTGCTGCTGTTGTTAATAGGGGCTGTGTCCACTACTTCAAAGTCCATAGGGGCTGGCTGGACTGTGTTGTGCAGTCAGTTCTCCATAGGGGCTGTGTCCACTCCAAAGTCCTGTGCAGTGTCCCAGTCCTAAAGGGGTGCTGTAGTGTTGTCCAGGGGGTGCTCTGTCCATCAGGGGTGCTCCCCCCAAGTGCTAAAAAAATAATATATTTTCTGTGTTTGTGAATTGTGTGCGCAGTAGCCGCACGTGCATCAACAAAGTAGTGCCAAGCGTGCGCCTGTGTCATAAGTAGAGGGCCGGCTGGCTTGACCGTTAAAGGGTGCTGTAACCCCCAAAGTACACTCCAGTCCAAACCAAAAAAAAAATTATTTTCTGTGTTTGTGAATTGTGTGCGCAGTAGCCGCACGTGCATCAACAAAGTAGTGCCAAGCGTGCGCCTGTGTCATAAGTAAAGGGCCGGCTGGCTTGACCGTTAAAGGGTGCTGTAACCCCCAAAGTACACTCCAGTCCAAACCAAAAAAAAATAATTTTCTGTGTTTGTGAATTGTGTGCGCAGTAGCCGCACGTGCATCAACAAAGTAGTGCCAAGCGTGCGTCTGTGTCATAAGTAAAGGGCCGGCTGGCTTGACCGTTAAAGGGTGCTGTAACCCCCAAAGTACACTCCAGTCCAAACCAAAAAAAAACTATTTTCTGTGTTTGTGAATTGTGTGCGCAGTAGCCGCACGTGCATCAACAAAGTAGTGCCAAGCGTGCGCCTGTGTCATAAGTAAAGGGCCGGCTGGCTTGACCGTTAAAGGGTGCTGTAACCCCCAAAGTACACTCCAGTCCAAACCAAAAAAAAATATATTTTCTGTGTTTGTGAATTGTGTGCTCAGTAGCCGCACGTGCATCAACAAAGGAGCAGCGCCAAGCGTGTGCCTGTGTCCCATAAGTAAAGAGCCGGATGGCTCATTTCTTAAAGGCTGGTGTAACCTACAAAGTGCACTACTCTCCAGCAAAAATAAAAAAATATTTTCTGTGTTTAGCCGCACGTATATATCAAATCGATATAACATAAATGGAGGACCAAACTTTCTCCGATAAAAATAAAATAGAGAAAGATCAAGAACCACTTCCTCCTAGTGCTGAAGCTGCTGCCGCTAGTCATGACATAGACGATAACATGCCATCAACGTCGTCTGCCAAGGCCGATGCCCAATGTCATAATAGAGGGCACATACAATCCCAAATGACAAAGTTCAGGAAAATGACCTTGAAAAAAACATTTAAATCAGCTGAAGAGAAACGTAAACTTGCCAATATGCCATTTATGACACGGAGTGGCAAGGAACGGCTGAGGTCGATCCCTAGTATGTACATGACTAGTGGTTCAGCTTCACATGACGATGGAAGCCCTCCTCCCACTAAAAAAATCAAAAGAGTTAAGCTGGCAAAAGCACAGCGAAGAACTTTGCTTCTAAGAAGATATCACAAATCCCCAAGGAGAGTCCAAGTGTGGTGGTGGTTGCGATGCCTGACCTTCCCAGCACTGGACGGGAAGAGGTGGCTCTTTCCACCATTTGCACGCCCCCTGCAAGTGCTGAAAGGAGCACCCACAGTCCACTTGCTGATATGCAAATTGAAGATGTCACTGTTGAAGTACAACAGGATAAGGATACTGGTGTAGCTGGCGCTGAGGAGGAAGTTGGCGAGGAGGATTCTGATGGTGATGTGGTTTGTTTAAATCAGGCTCCGGGGGAGACAGTTGTCCGTGGGATGAAAAAGCCCATCACGGTCATGCCTGGGCAGAAGACCAAACATTCCACCTCTTTGGTCTGGCAATATTTCTATCCAAATCCGGACAACAACTGTCTTGCCATAATTACCTTATGTAAAGGTGGAATAAGTAGGGGTAGGGACGTTAACCACCTAGGAACATCCTCCCTTATACGGCACCTGCAGCGCGTTCATAATAAGTTACTGTCAAGTTCAGAAACTTTGGCTAAGACCGTAAGCAGTCCAGGGACACCTAAATCCCGTTGTCCTGTTGTATCCAAGCGCCTGGAAACCACACCGTCAACTCCCTCTCGTCAATTTCCTCCTTAGTCAGGATCGGAAGTAGTCCTGCAGGCCATGTCACTGGCATGACTGACTCTCCTATCGGGGATTCCTCCGGAGGATCCTGCATTGCTACGCCTCCTGCTGCCACTGCTGCTGCTGCTGGGAGTCGTTCATCATCCCAGAGAGGAAGTAGGAACACCACTACTTTTACTAAACAATTGACCCTCCAACAGTCCTTAGCGAGGAGGATGAAGTACGACAGCAGTCATCCTGAAGCAAAACGTATAACTGAGGCCTTGACTGCTATGTTGGTGTTAGACGTGCGTCCGGTATCTGCCATTAGTGCAGTGGGATTTAGACAATTGATGGAGGTAGTGTGTCCCCGGTTCCAAATCCCGTCTAGATTCCACTTCACTAGGCAGGCGATACCGAGACTGTACAGAAACGTCAGAAAAAGTGTCCTCAGTGTCCTGAAAAATGCCGTTGTACCCAATGTCCACTTAACCACGGACATGTGGACAAGTGGAACAGGGCAGATTAAGGACTATATGACTGTGACAGCCCACTGGGTAGATGTATCACCTTACGCAGCAACAGCAGCAGCGTCACCAGTCGCAGCATCTCAGAAACGCCAGTTCGTTCCAAGGCAGGCTACGCTGTGTATCACCGGTTTCAGTAAGAGGCACACCGCCGACAACCTCTTAGAGAAACTGAAGGAAATCATCGCCCAGTGGCTTACCCCACTTAGACTCTCCTGGGGATTTGTGATATCTGACAACGCCACCAATATTGTGCGGGCATTACATCTGGGCAAATTCCAGCACGTCCCATGTTTTGCTCACACAATAAACTTGGTGGTGCAGATTTTTCTGAAAAGCGACAGGGGCGTGCAGGAGACGCTTTGGGTGGCCCGAAAAATTTCTGGCCACTTTCGCCATTCAGCGACTGCGTGCTGAAGACTGGAGCACCAGCAAACACTCTTGAACCTGCCCCGCCATCACCTGAAGCAAGAGGTTGTGACGCGGTGGAACTCAACCCTCTATATGCTTCAGAGGATGGAGGAGCAGCAAAAGGCCATTCAAGCCTATACATCCACCTATGACATAGGCAGAGGAGGGGGTATGCACCTGACTCAAGCGCAGTGGAGAATGATTTCCGTGTTGTGCAAGGTTCTCCAGCCCTTCGAACTTGCCACACGTGAAGTCAGTTCAGACACTGCCAGCTTGAGTCAGGTCATTCCCCTCATCAGGCTTTTGCAGAAGCAGCTGGAGAAAGTGAAGGAGGAGCTAAGACGGAGCGATTCTGCTCGGCAAGTGGGACTTGTGGATGAAGCCCTTCATTTGCTTTGCCAGGATTCCAGGGTGGTCAATCTGTTGAAATCAGACCACTACATTTTGGCCACCGTGCTCGATCCTAGGTTTAAATCCTATGTGGTGTCTCTCTTTCCGGCCGACACAAGCCTGCAGAGGTGCAAAGACCTACTGGTGAACACACTGTCAGCTGAAGTGGAACATGACATGTCAACAGCTCCTTCTTCATTTTCTCCCGCAACTGGGGCTGCCAGGAAAAAACTTAGGTATCCTAAGCAACCCGCTGGCAGTGATGCAGGGCAGGCAGGACCAAGTTTGGACATCTGGTCCAGACTGAAGGACCTGGCAACAATTTCTGACATGTCTACTGTCACTGCATATGATACTGTCACCATTGACAGAATGGTGGAGGATTACATCGGTGACAGCATCCAAGTAGGCATGTCAGACAGTCCATACCTGTACTGGCAGGAAAAAGAGGCAATTTGGAGGCCCCTGTAAAACTGGCTCTATTTTACCTGAGTTGCCCCCCCTCCAGTGTGTACTCCGAAAGAGTGTTTAGTGCAGCCGGGAACCTTGTCAGCGAAAGGCGTAGGAGGTTGCTTCCACAGAATGTGGAGAAGATGATGTTCATCAAAATGAATTATCAGCTCTTCCAGGGAGACCAGCCTCCAGAACGTACAGAGGGACCTGTGGTGGTGGATTCAAGTGGGGATGAGTTAATACTTTGTGAGGATGAGGATGTACACACTGAAGAGGGTGAGGAATCGGTGGATGAGGAGGATGAGGATGACATCTTGCCTCCGTAGAGCCAGTTTGTGCAGGGACAGATTAATTGCCAGCTTGTTTTGTGGGGGCCCAAACGAACCAATCATTTCAGCCACAGTTGTGTGGCAGACCCTGGCGCTGAAATGATTGGTTTGTTAAAGTGTGCATGTCCTGTTTATACAACATAAGGGTGGGTGGGAGGGCCCAAGGACAATTCCATCTTGCACCTCTTTTTTTTCTTTGCATTATGTACAGTTTGGGGCCTAGTTTTTCAAACTGCCATCCTGTCTGCCACTGCAGTATCACGCCTAGATGGGTCACGTGTTTGTGTCGCCCACTCGTGTCGCTTAGCATAGTCATCCAGCTACCTCGGTGCAACCTTTTGGACATAAAAACACTATTGTGAGGTGTGAGGTGTTCAGAATAGACTGGAAATTAGTGGAAATTAAGGTTATTGAGGTTAATAATAGCATAGGAGCAGAAAAACCTACAAATTCTGTTATTTTAGCTGTTTTTATGCTTTTTTTCTAAAAAATACAGATCCAAAACACAAAACCCAGAACCCAAAACACGGAAGGGTGGTTTTGGCAAAACCAATCCAGATCCAAAACACGAAGAAAGATCCAGATCCAAAACCAAAACACGAAAAGTGGCCGGTGCACACCCCTAATCTATATGAGCCCCTTCTAAATATGAGAGGATACCTCCACAACTATATACCTACAGTGTTGGACTAGCCCACAGGGGTACAGGGGAAATCCCAGGTGGGCCCCACTGCCTGTGGGCCCTCCTTTAGGTGCCAGGTTCCAGACCTCAAGTTATGAATTTTTACTCTATTAGATGATCAGTTACCTGGTGGAGCAGGACCACTGATCAGCATGGGGGCTTGGTTCCCTTCAATAGAAACTACATCATCATTTGCTAAATGTTAGCCAAGCATCTGTAGTGGCTGGCCTCACCCCCTTTGGTGGATGACTGCTCCCCTTAAGCATGGGCCCCTACCACTGCATTCCCCCCGGTGGGCCTTTCATTTCCCAGTCCGACACTGTATACGTATATATTGATGAAGTCCTAGACGGATTAAATGCTCCTCTTGCCTCTTGAACTATTCAGATAAGCAATGATTTTTTTAGAAAGACTTATTGCTTTTAAACCTTTTACAGAAATTCCCCTTTTTTTGCTTTTAGTCTTAATGTGCTATAAATCTGTGATTATGGATTGCTGCTTACCAAGTAGATTGGTTACCTTACAGTTGTATGTGACAATATATGATCACTGTATGCATTTTTGCGCAGCACATTGCACTTTTTGCATTCTTTGCACAGATTAAGGGGCATATACAATTGGGCGCGAGGTTTAGTGAGGAAAAAAACTTAGGAATACCGTGGAAATGCGCGCTCCCAATACCCGTGGTATTCAATGCAAAAAATAGTGGTTACGGGGTTTTCAGCTCTGAAAACCCTGCACTGCGTAAATATAAAAAATTAAAAAATCTTCATTTACCTGGCCGGGGGTCTCTGGTAGTCTCCACGGCTCCCAGTGGCTTCCCCACTCTCTTCTTACAGGAGAGGGGGCCGCTGGGAGTCCAGGGGGCTCCTGGGAGGCTCCAGGGGCTGGTGGGAGGGGCAAGGGCTGATGGGAGTTGTAGTTCTCCCAGTCCCCATTCCGGGGGCCACAAAGACTTTGGGGGGGCACACTGGCAGTGGGGGTCACACACACACATTCACTCATACAGGGCTCTATTTACTACAATCCGCATTGGTAATGCAAATTGTAGTGTGATATTACCGACTGAATTTGCATTGCGAATTCAGGCAACCTCACAGGGATTTACTACAAATCCCTTGCAGGGACAGAGCTTGCGAGAAAGCTCTGTCCCTGCGAATCCCCTCCGCACACTAGTCACCGTATTTTCGCAAAAAAATACCTTGACCAGTGCCCCGTGCATGCACCGACCGACCGTCGCTGCTACCCCCGGCACTAAGCCCCGCCTCCGTTGTTAAGCCCCACCCCCCACAATCGCGGACCCCCCGCGACCCCCCCCCCTCTTCCTTAATTACACTTACCTGCATGATCCGGGCTCCGGTTATGTCTTCCATGTCCTCTGGTCAGGTGATATCCCATACTGCACTGGGACCCGATCACCTTATGACCAGGCCACGGTGCAGCATGGGAGACCAGCTGACCAGAGGGGAGACATCACCGGTGCCCCGAACACCGATCCCTGGAGTCAGGTAAGTAAAAAAAAAATTCTTTTTTTTTTTTTCTTTTTCTTACACTGTATCAGCGTGTGGTCTGTTTAGACCACACAGCTGATCACTGGAGCTGGCTCCGGGCTCTGCTATCCCCGTTAGAGCAGGGCAGGAGTCCGGTAGCCGGGGGAGACCCTGGATAACGCCACCTCCAGGTGGCGTTATTATCACAGGGCTTTCCCCCATATTTTTTTACAATTTATTTTTAGTAACTCTAGTGGGATCATATTTCCCATTACAATTATGGGAAATGTGATCTGCTCACTAAAAATAAGTGATACTTAGGGGTTGGAGTAGAATTTTATGAATTCTACTCCAATTGCCCTGTAATAACTATAGGTGAAACTAAAATAATGTGAAAAGGGTGTGAAAACACCCTTTTTCACTTTATTTTAGTCAAAATAATATTAATAAATAGAGCCCACACACTTACAAAAATATGAAAAAGCTAATTATTGAAGATCATTAATAAAGAGAACTATGTATGGACACAGGGCACACAAACATCAAATATAAGGATTCATCTGCCTACAGCTGGAGTTTAAAACTTTAGGGACAGGATATCCCGTATTATATATGACTTAGTTTAACACTTTTCATACTCTGCTGCAAATGGCTATGATATAATTATAATCAGCACAACCTCATGTGAACAAAATTAGCAATATAGCATTTATATGGAAGGAGGAAAACAAGCTCACATAATTAAGACAGCAGCCGTTACAGTTTAATAATTATTTTAATACACTGTTTTCTGATCTTTACACATCTATATATTTTAATATTTCACCAATATTTTGAAAGTATGTAAGATTCTAAATAGATAACAATAAAAGTGTAAGTTTTAATATTTGTTGTTTCAGAGTGAACTCTATTATACCCCTTTTACACCGGAGCTAAAACCCGGGTTTTTGAAGGGTTAACCCGGGCAGCTCCCTGGTGTAAAAGGGCAGAGGGTTGGATCACCGGGTTGAGTGACCCGGCAATCCAACCCAGGTAACTAGCAGGGTTTAACACGGGAGATGACCTGGAGTGCGCTGCTAGCCGTCCGATTGGTTCGGCTTCAGTGGCGCTTGGAGATGACGTCATCTCCAAGCGTCCACTTTCACTCCGCAAAAGCCGGGTCTATGCAGACCCGACTGCGGTGTGAGCGGCGCTGACTCGGGAATATCCCGAGTCAGCGCCGGCAAAATTCCGGGTCTGATCCGGATAGGAACTTTGTTCCAACTCCGGGTCAGACCCGGAATTTAGGTGGAAAAGGGATATAAGGTGCTTTCTTTTTTCTTCTCCTTTGAAAACACTGACATACTCACCCTGCAGCAGAAGACCCCGGCTCCCGACACTGGATGAAGAAGACACCACTTTGGAAGGTGAGTAATTACGGACTAATTAAGCTAATTGGAAACTTCCAATTGCTTAATTAGTCCTAAGGGGTGGTGCCGCCAGGGTGCCAGAGCAAGTCCCACTGATCTTTCTTAAAAATTAAAGTTTTTAGGAATAATCACGCTTGCTCTGGAGGTGCGTGGAAAAAAATCTCCTGGGGTGCACAAAAAAAAAACCACGCACCTAATTGAATAGCAAAAAACCCGCACCTGCAGGTAAAACCTCACAGGTGCAGGTCTTTCGCTATTCTCGCACTCAATTGAATATGTCCCTATATCTGCATTTCTCATTTGGGTATAGCCATATCATTAATAATAGGACATTTTTCATTATATTCCCTCCTCATTATGCTCTTCACAGATGGTAGAGAGGTAATACCATTGATGACTTTGAAACAGACAAGCTAGATAAAGTGTTCTATTTACTAAGCAGTGTTAGGAGACAGAGTGAAAAGTGATAAGAAAGTGATAAGGTGCCAGCCAATCAGCTCCTAACTGCCACCTCACAGGCTGTGTTTGAAAAATGACAGTTGGAAGCTGATTGGCTGGCACCTTATCACTTTTCACTCTGTCTCCTAACACTACTTAGTAGATAGACCCCCAAATCTTCTGCTGTCTTATAACATTTATATCTTGGGACCTAACTAATTTGTTTTTCAGAACTCTGCTCAAGGGGACTTTTCCTTCCCACCAGAATGCTACATATTTGCAGCTGACTCACAAACTGCCAGCTCTTCTCATCCTCTTTTTGGAGTCTTTGGCCCTGGATCTACCAAGGTCAGTTCTTCCTTGGCCAAAGTGCTAAGCTCTACAAAAGACGCACATTTCATAAACTGCCGAGTTTGCTATTGAACAGTTTGACACTAGAGACCTTTATCGCTTCTTCAGTTTGTAACATTTCACTTGCTGTTTAGGTTATCAGACACGTGTATTCTTAGAACAGAGGAAAATGATAATGGGCCTGATTCCTTATGGATCGGAACTGCAACAGCCTACGCAGATCGGCCGATGGTGCATACTGCCATGCGTATGCTTGGCAGTGCGCATGCGTGAGTTAGCATTGTGATCACAAACGCAGAAAGAATGCTATTGCAGATGGAGGGATGGTATGTGAGCGTTTGGGGGTGGTGACGAGGGAGTGGCTGGAGAAACGCAGGCGCGCCTGTCCGTTTGAACGCCGTTGCATGAATGTGTATAAGTTAGCCACTGCTACGGCATACGCAGCTTGGGCGCTCACTGAGTGCGACGAGGTTAGCGATTTCTGAGTAAGATCAGACCTGCTGTAATTGTGCATGAGGTGCCGATGTTACTCAATGTTCCTGATGTATACGCAGAGTTGCGAGGTATTACGGATGAGCAAAAGGGCTAGTGGGCATCTCTATAATAGCTTTGCGATTGCAGTCAGTAACATATTTTTCGCAGCAGACCTGCGTTCCTAATAGTAGCTGCAATCGCACTAGCAATCCATAGTGACTAATGGTGCATACACACGGTCAGATTTTTCATCAGATTTGAACGATTAATGGAGGACACACCAGCGGGGACATTGTTTTTTATATGAGCTGCGGGTCATCAGCAGCGGGGGCAGGGCGGGTGGGGGGAATGGAGGACACACCAGCGGGGACATTGTTTTTTATATGAGCTGCGGGCCATCAGCAGCGGGGGCAGGGCGGGGGGGAGGAGGGGAAATGGAGGACACACCAGTTGTGGACAATGTATTCAGCGGGGCATCAGTGGCGGGGCTGCTGCAAAACCTGGCATGTTGTTATTTTTTCATCTGCGATGTTATGGGAAAACCTGGCATGTCATATAGGATCTGCTATGCTGCTGCAAAACCTGTCATGTTGTTATTTTATCGTGGTATGGCAGATGAGGTGGATGAAACCATGACATTAAGCCCATACATATCCCAGCAAAGTCTTCCCACGGAAAGAAGTACCAGTCAACTCCATGCGCCGATTCCTCCAATTCCTCCTCCACAAATGTCTCCCTGTTCTGCGTTGGGATCCCCTCCGTCACCGTCAAACCTTCCTGGGCCGTCCTCAATTGCCCTTCACTCTGCTGTTGGGATTGCATTGGCCACTCTTGCCCATGAAGATTTTTTGGATACCTAATTTTTGCAGACACGTTTTTTGATGGCATGTTTGTTAATTTTTTTTTAGCCCGATTTCTCCTTCACTTTCGTCTGGATGTTGGACAGTTGCTCATAATACCATAATGTTGGACTCTATTCACCTTACCTTTGCCCTTCCTTTTGAATATTTGGCATTCCATATTTTGTGTTGACTTCCGCTGACATTGGCCCTCATTCAGAGCCGGACGCAAGTGGCCGTTCGTACGTTCGGCATACGTACCGAAATATGTTAATTTAAGCGCTCGCTCGTAATTTCTAACGCAGCTAAACTTCCTCCCCAAAGTCTACCGACCCCTCCTCTAGCTAACGAGCGTGCCAAATAGCGAGCGTACATCCCCATTGTGGCTTGCAGGGAACGCACGCACAAGTACAAACCGGAAGTGGGCCTGTCAGATTCCGATTACCTGCTCGTTTATTCTGCCTACCTCCCTCAATTGTATCATGCCAATCAATATATCAATTAGCTTAATTGCTCGGCAAAATTTATTATTATTTTTTTTTTGACATGCAATAAACTTTACTCTTGTCCGTGTTTGTGTTTACCCGCAGAATACGTACGGCTTAAACATTCGCTTTTATTTCTCAAAATACATGTTTGAGGCAATTATCCATTTGTTTTCTGCGTTTTAGGTAGCTGAAGGCTGCATAAGCCTAAAGCTACATAAGTGTACAGGCTTGGAGCCGATAGTAATAAAGAAACCAGGTTACATAGTTGTTGATTGACAGGTCGGTAGGACCTGTGTTTTCTTTGTCCTATCAGAGCGTAGGTAGGGTGGGGTTTTAGAATTTATATAGGTTTATATATAGGTTTAAAGAGGACTTCCTCTTTGCTCCAGGATTCCCAGGATTCCGGAAGGCTAAGTGTTTTGTGTGCCACAACTTGGTCCTGTCAAATTGTTTGGCCTGTTAAATATAATAATATTCTTATTCTTTTATTCATTATCCTTTTGGTTATATTATTTTGTCTACATTATCATTTATTGTTGATTTTTCAATTTATTACATTCTTCAAAAAAAAAAAACATTTTTCCTTTCAATTTTTGACATGTCCAGACAGCAGCGCTCTGCTCCCCCCCCAGCCGTTTGGCTGAATTTTCTCACCCCCTTTCATCTGGCTCCTCAGTCCGCAGGCACCTATCCCCTGCTGGGCAGCTCCCCCAGCCCTCCTCTGGAGCCCTGCAGCTCCCTGCATCGCGGCGTGCTTCAAAAAGGCATGCCCCTACCTTCCATACCTCCGGCGGTCATGCCCCCTTATGCCGCCGCCGATGGTGCGCTGGCGGCATTCGCAGCGGCTGAGCTGGTTCAGGACCAGCCAGCGCGCACCTGATGCCGGCGCCATTTCCCCCCCCCGTGGTGACTGCGGCTCTTCTGGCGGGAGGCTTAGTCACTCCCGCCGCGCGCGCGCCGCCGGGACCTGCCGCAAGTAGCGCGGCCATTCTTTCACTCCCTCACAGCTCACTGAGTGTCCCCCCGGCCCGGGTGGGCTCCGGCCGGGGTCGCAAAGGGCGGCGGGTGTCTGCCATTAATGAGGCAGACACAGCCATTTTGGCCACGCCCCCACGGCCATTTTAGGCTCATATACTGGCCAGGTCTCTCATGAGTCAGCTAGTGCTGACAGAGACTTGGCCCCTTTAGCCCCGCCTCCTTTTTCATTGTTCTCCACCCCCCCTGCAGACAGCCTCACTGTCATAGCCCCTCACACAGTGCAGGTTCAGCAGGACAGACATTTCACCAGCATGTCAGCCCCCTGTTCCAGTACACAAGCAGTTCTACAGCAGGTCACACCTTCATCCCAAGATATTGTGCAGCCTCTCCTGCCTGCGTTGCATTTGGATTCTGCCAGTGGTTCCAGCACACCTAGTGAGGAGGATGATTGTTTGTCTATTGTAGCTGAACCTGAGAATTCTGCTCCTCCACCTACATCGCCGCTACTTTTTTCCGAGTCAGCGGCGTCATCTTCTGCTACCCCCCCCTCAGGCGCACCTTGGCTTAAGTGGGTCAGGTGTTCCCCCCTCGTTTTATTCCATTTTTCCATTTGGGCACGGTTTTAATGCACAAGCAGCTAATATTAGCAACCCCACCTTTCCCTTCTGGCCATTTCCCCCTCAAAATATGCAGTCGTCAGCAAGCGGATTTAATCCAGCTGGCATGGGTTTTTTCCCATATTGGTCCCCGCAAACCTGGGGTTTTTCTCCATTTAATTGGCCCGGGCAATCACAATTGAATGCTTCAATAGCTAACGCTAATGCAGCTCCTACCCCGAGCGTTGTTCGGGAGCAAGCTTTAACATTACAGGCGCAAGTCATACCAACCCTTTCTCCTGTTATATTGCCAACAGCCGCTCCTCCAGTTGCATCCTCAATGGCAGCGGCAGACGCTGGATCATCCGTGCCAATGGCGACATCTGAGGCAGGCGATGGGAAGGCGAGGGAGAAGAGTGTCTCTCAAGCAGTGGAGCCAGTGGCTGGTACATCTAGTGCCGGTGAGTATGGTGCTATTACACAGACATCAGATCACAGTAGCTCTTACACTAGCGATAGTAGTTCTTCTTCGGGCTCGCCTAAGAGGCCAAAGAAAATTATGAAAATTTTAGAGAAACATTTTAAGGGCTCGCATAAGAGCGATTCCAGCAAGCATTCTGTGCAGACAGTTAGCCATTCTAGCAGCGGTGGAAATTTAGTGCATTGCGCGAATACAGCAATCACAAGAGGTTTGCGCAGGAGCGTAAAAGAAAGGATAGTTAAAGGACGTTTTGTGGATATGTTCAAAATTACTGAGGAAGGTAGAAAAGGTTTGTCAGCAGCAAAGGCATCAGGTGGCATAGGGGAGGAGGCCTATAGATGCTACAATAACTGGCTAAATGGTATGCTAGTTTTTGGGGCATGCTATGCGGAATCTAGGCCCACAGAGTATTTGAACATTTTAAAATACATACATTTGATACATGGTATGAATGTAAAATCTAGGGGCAATATTTGGCGATCTTACGACGAAGAGTTTCGTAAGAAACAGGACGGGCATACCATTATGTCTTTTGGATTTAAAGACGTAGAGGTATGGTTAGAAGTCACTCACCAGAAGAAAGGGGGACCGGAGGTAGCGGTTAGTAAAAAACAGTTTGGGGCAGCTAGAGCGAAGCAAAACACTTTTCAAAAAGGGAAATGTTTTGCTTTCAATGGAGGCCTATGTGATCGGGGGGGGTGAGCTGTCGTTTTCGACACCTTTGTTCCAATTGTGGGGGAGGGCATTCTTCAAAGGAATGCCAGAGAGGAACGGCAGCAGCAGCCCCCTTGGCGACAGAGTCTCGGAAATGAGTTAAATAGAGCCCCTACCCCAGTGCAATTATCGCAATTGTCGAAATGGTTGGGGTGGTATCCAAACGAGATTGATGACAAATTTCTTAGGGAGGGTTTTACCGTGGGTTTTAGGATTCCTGTTTACAGACCGGTGGTTGCCACTGCTTTGCGCAACCTTCGTTCCGCCAGGGATTTTCCTGAGGAGGTGCAGGCTAAGTTAGATGTTGAGCTAAAATTAGGTAGGATGGTTGGGCCGTTTAACAGCCCACCTATAAAAAAATTGTGCATCTCACCCTTGGGTGTTGTACCAAAAAAGACGGAAGGAAAATTTTGTTTGATTCAACATCTTTCTTACCCAGCAGGTACTTCAGTAAATGAGGCCATTGATCCTCAGATTGCCAGCGTAAAGTATCAGTCCTTTGAGGAAGCTTTGGCATTAATTAGAAGTTTTGGTCCAGGGGCTATGTTAGCTAAAATCGACATCGAATCAGCTTTTCGCCTGTTGCCTTTCATCCGGAATCCTTCAGGTTGATGGGTTTCAGATTTAAAGGACAATATTATATTGATCGTTGTTTACCCATGGGTTGCGCAATATCATGTGCTTTTTTTGAAAAGTTTAGTACCTTTTTGCAATGGTGTGTGCAAGCGGGTACAGGTCACACTGGGGTCGCACATTATTTGGACGACTTTCTGGTGGTCGGATCTCGGGATAGTGAGGCATGTAAGAAAACATTGTTTTCAATACAGGCGCTGTTTAAGGTTTTGGGGGTACCTATTGCTCAGGATAAGACGGAGGGTCCTGCACCCTGTTTGTCTTACTTAGGTATCGAAATTGATACGGTAATGGGATGCTGCCGTTTACCATTAGACAAGGTACAGCAATTAACGGAACAGATAAGCGGTTCTTTATCAGGTAACAAGATCGAACTCAAGGAAGTTCAGTCCCTTTTAGGTTTAATGCATTTTGCATGCAGGGTAATACCGGTTGGAAAGGTTTTCTGTAGGAAGCTTGAAAGGGCTACAGCCAGGCTCACTTCCCCGCATCATAAAATTAGATTATCTAGGGAAATAAAGGATGATCTGACCATGTGGTTGTCATTCTTAAGGGACTTTAATGGAGTTAGGATTTGGTTGAGTGGGCCCACAGACAGCCCCTGCTTGCAACTGTTTACAGATGCTTCAGGTTCGGTAGGTTTCGGTGCGTACCTGGATGGGGAATGGTGCGCGGAACAGTGGCCTCAAGCTTGGCATACTTCCAGTTTGACCGCAAACCTACTGCTATTGGAGCTTTTTCCAATAGTTGTTGCAGTTGAATTATGGGCGCAGCAACTTCGCAACCGGAACATTGTGTTCTGGTGTGATAACTTAGGGGTGGTACAAGCTATAAATAATCAGAGAGCTGAATCACCTTTGGCGTTGCGTCTTTTACGACATTTAGTGCTTAAGTGTTTGGAGGCAAATGTCTTTTTTCAGGCGAAACATGTCCCGGGAGTAGACAATTGCATCGCCGACGCGTTTTCACGTTTCCAGTGGTTGAAATTCAGAGCACTCGCTCCCAAGGTGAATCTCCAAGGTTTAAAATGCCCTTCCTCTGTCTGGCAGTTTATCGAGACGGGTTAGAAGGATTAGCTGTCATGGCATTGGCGTCGTCCACGAGACGGGCCTATTCCAAAGCATGGAAAGATTGGGAGCAGTTTCGGGTTTCTAGTTTATGCGAAGGTAAGACCTGCGAGCAGAGCTTAAGTGCATTTGTTTGGGGGTGTTACAAACAAGGTCGATCTAGAGCGTCGACTGCTACAGCATTGGCAGGGATTTCATATTTCTCTAAGATGCATGGTAGAAATGACCCCACAAAATCATTTTTAATTACAAAAGCGATGAAGGGTTGGGCCAAATCGGAAGGAGTAAAGGAGGATAAGAGACGTCCCGTTGACTTGGACTTGCTTAAGGACCTAATTAGTTGTTTGCCCAATGTAGCTTCCAATGAGTTTGAAACAATATTGTTTCAAACCGCATTCTCCATGGCCTTCTTTGGAGCATTTAGGGTTTGTGAGCTAGTAGCCGCTTCCAAGCAGTCCATGCAGTCTGGTCTTCTTGGAAAGAATGTGGTACAAAAGCCTAAGGCCCTACTGTGTAAAATTCATAGGTCTAAAATGGATCAGCTAGGTAAGGGAAAATGGGTGACGGTTCCAGCCCAAGTTGTTAGAGAGGTGTGCCCGGTAACCTTAGCAGAAAATTACTCAAGAGTGCGTCCCAGGGATAGCGAGCATTGGTTGGCACATGCAGATGGCTCACCGCTTACTAGATTTCAGTTTTCTGCAGTGTTTAAGCGATGCTTAGTATTTTGGGGGTTGGATGTGGCAGCATATGGCACACATTCATTCCGTATAGGGGCGGCCACTTGCGCAGCGGAAGCGGGTTGCTCTGAACCGGCCATTAAAGAACTTGGCAGATGGAAGTCAGCAGCGTATAAAAAGTACATTCGCAGTAAGGCGCAGCGCTAGGCATTATGCGCTCCCTGCGGGGTAAACCCAGGCTTAGTCAATTTAACTCGCCACTATTGTGGGGGTACGAAGGGATTTGCCCTAAATTTTTTCCCTTTAACTAAGGTTTTTTTTTATTATACAGGTTTTACCTTCGTCAGGGTTGCCCGTCCTATTGTGCTCCAATCCCCTTCCCCCCCCCAATCCCAACCTTTTATGTTTCATGTTGTTTGTCTGAGCATGGCGTTGATTGGTTGGATTTATTATTAATTATATGTCGGATTATATCTGTTACAGATGTTCTCCGGACCTCTTCAGAAGTCTGGTTCGTGGGTCACTCGTTCATTTATTGGGCGGCCCACTCGGCATCGGCCATGGAGGCTACTACATTGCTCAATGGTCAGAGGGTTAGGTGGATAGGTATCAGGGGTTTAAAGTGGGAGGGTATGGATCGTTTAATTGAGGATTCCATAAAAAAATGGGGACCCCCGGGATGCTTAGTCATACATGCAGGGGGTAATGATTTAGGTAGTTGGACAGGGATAAAACTTATAATTAACATAAGGGCAGATGTTGATAAATGGCATTTAGTTCATAACTCAATGCAAATTGTTTTGTCAGACATAGTACAGCGTCGGGTCTGGAGGTGCCCTCACAAAGGACCGGTAATTGACCGCATACGTAGGAAAGTTAATGCTGCGGTTGGCAAACACATCATTGGTTTGGGAGGCCTTGTGGCAAGGCATCCGGGTATCCGGTATGATGACCCATTAATCTTCCGCAATGATGGGATTCATCTTAGTGAGGATGGGATGAGGGTGTTCCTTCAAGAAATTTTTTCAATTTTGAAAAAATAGTTATAGGGTGACTTGGTGGCGGACTGCGATTTTAGTGATCGTTGCTTTGGCGGGAAAGCATTGCTTCTCAGCGGCCAATAGTGGAAGCAAGTGGTAGCTGTTGGGGGCACCTTCCCTTTCGCAGGGCGAGCTGTCTCTGCCCAATGGGGGGACCTGGGCTTCTTCATTAAGGTTGGGCCCCAGCAGTGCTAAGCCAATAGATGGGGGAGTTTAGGCCTCCACGGCTCAGTTTGCGTCGGGGGGTGTACAGCCGCCTCCCCCCATTTGATAGTGAAGAATGTTTGGGCTAGAGCTGAGATTAGCAATGCTTTCTTTGGCCACCTTCTTTTTCTAATAAAAATTTGATTAGTTAAAATTAAATAATAAAAGTTGTGACCTTATTTAAATAGCAATTTCTGTGTCTGTCGTTATTTCTAGTTATATAGATATTAGTGAAGTAGGTTAATGATGATTAGAGGTTATCAAACTATAGACAACTTAAGGTAGCTGAAGGCTGCATAAGCCTAAAGCTACATAAGTGTACAGGCTTGGAGCCGATAGTAATAAAGAAACCAGGTTACATAGTTGTTGATTGACAGGTCGGTAGGACCTGTGTTTTCTTTGCCCTATCAGAGCGTCGGTAGGGCGGGTTTTTAGAATTTATATAGGTTTAAGTGGAAGCTGAGGACTTCCTCTTTGCTCCAGGATTCCCAGGATTCCCCGCCCGCCCACCCAATTATTTTATTTAATTAGTGGTCGTTGCTGTTTGTCTTATGATCGTTTGTTTTGAATGGATGGTATGTTCTGTCTAATAAATCGAGGAAATTATAACAAACATCATCAAGGCGGGAAAGCATTGCTTCTCAGCGGCCAATAGTGGACGCAAGTGGTAGCTGTTGGGGGCACCTTCCCTTTCGCAGGGCGAGCTGTCTCTGCCCAATGGGGGGACCTGGGCTTCTTCATTAAGGTTGGGCCCCAGCAGTGCTAAGCCAATAGATGGGGGAGTTTAGGCCTCCACGGCTCAGTTTGCGTCGGGGGGTGTACAGCCGCCTCCCCCCATTTGATAGTGAAGAATGTTTGGGCAAGAGCTGAGATTAGCAATGCTTTCTTTGGCCACCTTCTTTTTCTAATAAAAATTTGATTAGTTAAAATTAAATAATAAAAGTTGTGACCTTATTTAAATAGCAATTTCTGTGTCTGTCGTTATTTCTAGTTATATAGATATTAGTGAAGTAGGTTAATGATGATTAGAGGTTATCAAACTATAGACAACTTATACTCACGCATATTTTACTGGGTTCATTTCTTTATTTAAATTAGCTTACGCATGTCACTGCATCAAGCCTATCATAACTCTCAATAGATTTGTGGCCCTGTCGAACACATGACTCATACACTAACCAATAGAATTGGTCCTGTTAATTACCCAAATACATTAGCCAATCAAATTTTTTTTCTGGTCTTTATTAAAATTGTTTTATTAAAAATACACCATTATCATCATGAGAGGCTCGGCATTCACCAGGAGCGAGCTCATGGTATTAACCGAGGTGATGGACAGGCGGATTACCAGCCAGCCTCCCCCCATCACCAATCGGGAAAAGCGTTCCGCATATGCGGAGGTACGTGGCCGCCTGCATTCCTTCGGCTCACGCCGCCAGATCGGCCAGCTGGAGCGCAGGTCAACGGCGGACGCCCCGCTTGCTGGCATGCTTTCGCATGCAGATAGCGGAAAGTAAGTTTTTTTGACTTTGGTTTTCATGTTTATCTTTGTGGCCCTAACTGCGTGTGCATGTTTTCATGTATGGCTTATTTATTATTTGTACTCATATCTGCATGTGCATGTTTTCATGTATGGCCTATTTATTATTTGTACTCATATCTGCATGTGCATGTTTTCATGTATTGCCTATTTATTATTTGTACTCATATCTGCATGTGCATGTTTTCATGTATGGGCTGTTTATTATTTGTACTCATATCTGCATGTGCATGTTTTCATGTATGGCCTATTTATTATTTGTACTCATATCTGCATGTGAATGTTTTCATGCATGGGCTGTTTATTATTTGTACTCATATCTGCATGTGCATGTTTTCAAGTATGGCCTATTTATTATTTGTACTCATATCTGCATGTGCATGTTTTCATGTATGGGCTGTTTATTCTTTGTAGTCATATCTGCATGTGCATGTTTTAATTTTTTGGGGTTCAACAATTTTAACAAGGTGATGTTCTAAACTAACCTCAATTTGTTTTCCATCATTTAGGGGCAGAGCGAAGACTACGGCGTCATTGCTGTCAAAGACGGCGCTCTCGGCCCCTCTCCCCAACCCCCAGCCAAACATCCTCTCCCCAAAATACCCTAAAATCCCCCTCCTCCCCAGCCTGCCCAGACCCTGTCGCACATCCCTCTGTGCTACTTCCCCTCCATCCCAATTCCCCCTCCGCTCCAACCACCCCTCTCGTGACTACCCGGAATCCGTCATCACCCCTCCCACCTTGTTGGGGAATGTGGCCACCTCCGAGGAGGATGAGGGAGTTGGTTCTGGGCCAGCCGTCATTCTGAACGGTATGTTTCCCTTTTATCCTTTTTTGTAGTTTAAAATGTTTTGATCTAATCCTTTGTCTGTGCCTTTTCCTTTTTTTGGTTTGTCAAAAGTTTGGGTATATATCTGTTTGTCTTTACCTTTTACTGCTGATTTCCCCATACACATATCCCACATGGCAAAACAGGGTTTTTTTGTTTTTTTTTGGGTGTCCATTTTTGTGTCCTTTGGTTTTTTTGGTTAAATGTGCTTTTGGTCACACTATTGTCATTTTTGGCTAGCTCTGTTTTGCTTGTTTTTTCTGGGTGTTTCTTAAAATATGTATTAAGCCCCACACTTTTCTAACCCACAGAGGACCAGAGGCGTTTGGCGGACCTAGCCGGGTGCGTCCAAGTGGTCCTTGACCGTATGGCTGGGATCCTGCGTCCATAATTTTTTATTTTATACCCAAAATATTTTTCCTAATAAAAAAGTTAAAGTTAGAGTTCAGTCTCATTCCTTGTCTCCAAATCTTAGATTGTTTACACTTACATAAGTAGACTCTTGCAGCAAGTATTTGCAACTAATGTCACTAAGATTGTGTGTTGTAGATTTTTAGAAAACAGGCACATGAAACAGCTAACAGTAACAATCGGCTTGGGGAATTTTTTTGTGTTACATTTTTTCAATTAGTACATTTTACATGTTCCAATTTTGGGGGCAACCTGCTTAGCCCGAGATTCCAAAGCATACTGATTGTACATAATACCTTTTGGTGTTGGTTTTGACCCAGAAAGCATATTTAAATTTTGAGCAAATTGCGACATTACAGGATTAACCCTTAAGCAATTTTAACATGGGTGAACCTGGTTACACTTGCTTGCAATGTTCAAGAAAATTTGCAAAATTACACTCTCAAAAATTTTATTCAACACATAACTAAAAAACCAAAGTGTTGGCTCACAAACAATACACACAGTGATAACAAAATGTACAACCCATCAAACACCATATGAAAAAAGTAAAGTAAATTCAAGAACTGGTTGACGAATGAGCATGCCAACATGATTCCACAAATGTTGCGTTGAAATATTGGGTCCAGAATATATATCCAATGTGTCCCCATGAAGGTTTGTTTTGTGTAGCAGGAAGTAGTCATTGTTTCAGTTCAAAAGATTATGAAATCAAACAGAAGATGGGAAATAATAAACAAATTAATTAGATGGTCTCCCAAAATCCTTACCACATTGTGTCAAAGAACTTCTTTTGTGCCAATAATTACCTAAAATATCTGGCCACCACATCATCGCGTATATGGCCCCCCCACATACTGACCTCGACCAACCTCGGGGGGGCCATCCTCAGGCAAGGCATCCTCTGGCTGCATTGGGACACCACTCCTTATGGCGATGTTGTGAAATATCCCACACAGGACCACAATTTTCGAAACCATATCCGGCAAATACATGAGCTCGCCACCAGAGCGGTGGAGGCATCTGAATCGGCCTTTTAAAAGGCCGATACAGCGCTCAACCACTTGCCTGGTGGCTGTAAGTGCAGAATTAAAATTACTTTGTGGCCCTGGTGTGGGAGCCAAATAAGGAGTGAGCAGCCAGGGCGTGCAAGGGTAGCCACTGTCTCCTGTGAAAAAGAAGTGACAACATCAGGATCACTGTGTATCAAGCTTAACATTGTTATGTACTAAAGGTCTCCACTTACCCAGAAGCCATGCATCACCAGCTTGTAGGTTGTTTAATTTTTGCCATATCCCTGATTGCCGGATGACGAATGAGTCATGTGCACTTCCGGGTAATTTTGCATTCAGGGACAGGATCTGGAGGGAGGCATCACATACCACCATTACATTCAGGGAGTGATAGTGTTTGCGGTTGCGAAAAATGGCCTCCAGCCATGCTGGAGGCTGAAGTGGTATGTGAGTACCATCCACAACCCCTATGATGTGTGGGAAGCCAGCTATTTGGTAAAAATTGGCCTTGGCCACACTAAGGGCACCCATATCCAAAGGCATTTGAATAAAATGATGGAGGTGCTTGAAAAGGGCCTCCATCACTGCCCTCAGGATCCTGGAAAAGGAGGATTGGGAGATTCCCGCAACTATTCCCACCGTTGTTTGAAACGATCCTGAGGCACAGAAATGTAACACCGCCATAAATTGCGTAAGTGGTGGTATTGCTGTAGGACTGTCAATTTGCCACTCAAGATCACTCTCTATTAATGAGAGTGTCTATGATGATTTGGGGCGGAAGACGGTAGCGTCTTAACACCTCATCATCGGGAATTCCAAAAAGGGTGACACGTGTCCGATATATCTGGGGCCTTGCACGCCTACGATGCCTACGCCTGGGACGAGATTGAGGTTGGTCGGCTTCCGGGAGCATGGCCACAACAATCTGACCAAGATCAACCTGAAATGGCAAGAATTGAATGTAAGGTTTTTTTGCCCCCCAAAAATAGAAAATTAACTTATCTTTATGATATAATCCAATGATGCTTACATTCCGGGGTATTGTCATGATTTTCCAAGCCTAAAATTAAAAACAAACAATGCAAAAATTTAGGGTGGCCATTTAGGAATCTAAATTGGGTACAATACAAAACATAAAAGGGGATAAACACACATTTTGGCAAAGAGCAAAACGACAGTGCGCAGACTACCACAATTTGGGCCCCAAATTCTAAAAAAATTTCTAACGGTAAATCACAACCAATTTAACTACAGAAAATAACCAGCCAAAAATGCGCTAATTAGTTCGCAATTACAATACAGAAAATAACCAGATAAAAATCCACTAACTAGTTCGCAATTACAATACAGAAAATAACAAGATAAAAATGCGCTAATTAGTTCGCAATTACAATACAGAAAATAACAAGATAAAAATGCGCTAATTAGTTCGCAATTACAATACAGAAAATAACAAGATAAAAATGCGCTAATTAGTTCGCAATTACAATACAGAAAATAACCAGATAAAAATGTGCTAATTAGTTCGCAATTACAATACAGAAAATAACCAGATAAAAATGCGCTAATTAGTTCGCAATTACAATACAGAAAATAACAAGATAAAAATGCGCTAATTAGTTCGCAATTACAATACAGAAAATAACCAGATATAAATGCGCTAATTAGTTTGCAATTACAATTCAGAAAATAACAAGATAAAAATGCGCTAATTAGTTCGCAATTACAATACAGAAAATAACCAGATAAAAATGTGCTAATTAGTTCGCAATTACAATTCAGAAAATAACAAGATAAAAATGCGCTAATTAGTTCGCAATTACAATACAGAAAATAACCAGATAAAAATGCGCTAATTAGTTCGCAATTACAATACAGAAAATAACCAGATAAAAATGCGCTAATTAGTTCGCAATTACAATACAGAAAATAACAAGATAAAAATGCGCTAACTAGTTCGCAATTACAATACAGAAAATAACAAGATAAAAATGCACTAATTAGTTCGCAATTACAATACAGAAAATAACAAGATAAAAATGCGCTAATTAGTTCGCAATTACAATACAGAAAATAACAAGATAAAAATGCGCTAATTAGTTCGCAATTACAATACAGAAAATAACCAGATAAAAATGTGCTAATTAGTTCGCAATTACAATACAGAAAATAACCAGATAAAAATGCGCTAATTAGTTCGCAATTACAATACAGAAAATAACAAGATAAAAATGCGCTAATTAGTTCGCAATTACAATACAGAAAATAACCAGATAAAAATGTGCTAATTAGTTCGCAATTACAATACAGAAAATAACCAGATAAAAATGCGCTAATTAGTTCGCAATTACAATACAGAAAATAACAAGATAAAAATGCGCTAATTAGTTCGCAATTACAATACAGAAAATAACCAGATATAAATGCGCTAATTAGTTTGCAATTACAATTCAGAAAATAACAAGATAAAAATGCGCTAATTAGTTCGCAATTACAATACAGAAAATAACCAGATAAAAATGCGCTAATTAGTTCGCAATTACAATTCAGAAAATAACAAGATAAAAATGCGCTAATTAGTTCGCAATTACAATACAGAAAATAACCAGATAAAAATGCGCTAATTAGTTCGCAATTACAATACAGAAAATAACCAGATAAAAATGCGCTAATTAGTTCGCAATTACAATACAGAAAATAACAAGATAAAAATGCGCTAATTCGTTCGCAATTACAATACAGAAAATAACCAGATAAAAATGCGCTAATTAGTTCGCAATTACAATACAGAAAATAACAACATAAAAATGCGCTAATTCGTTCGCAATTACAATACAGAAAATAACAAGATAATAATGTGCTAATTAGTTCGCAATTACAATACAGAAAATAACAAGATAAAAATGCTCTAATTAGTTCATACATTTAGGAATCACAAAACCAAAGGTTAAAACTGTAAGGTGAAACAAAGTTGCGTTAAACAAAACATGAACATTTAATAAACAAGTGAAAAAACAAACTTACCAATAAAGGATATATAAGTCACCGGATAAAAAGGTTGTTGGGGCAGAGCCAAAAGAAACCTACCAAAGGAGAATTGGAAAAAAATTAGCGAACAAAATTTATCAAAAAGAAGGATACACAAAGTGAACAAAAGGAAGACGGACAAAAACTTTCCAAAAAATGACACGACAAATAAAACAACCACACCAAAAAAAGCGAACGAAAAGAAAAACTCCAAAAATACACACAGAAAAAAACACCAAACACTGCCAAATACAATTCCTGCCAACAATCCACTCCGACCAACGTAACCTCCAACAACCAACACCCGCCACCTCGACTCGAGATGCCCAAAGCCATAAATAGTGTTTATTTTCCCGCGCAAATTAAGGAGGGATCATAGGAACGCACAATCAATGATGCGGACGAAAAATAAGGACGCATGTATAAATACGTCACGACCCAAAAAAAACGTTCTGGTGTATTTCTTGTTTGGCATAAGAAATGGCTACAGACCAGGGAAACAATGGCCAAGAGTCGGCCGGTAAGTTTTTCAGGCATTTCCAAACAAGGATTATTTTGAAACATAATATAGTGAAAGTTTGCAAGCTTAAATTTCTCAACGTTTAAACAAATAGGTGAGGAGGATGACATGGAAGAGGCTGCTGGGCCCAGTATTCCGGGCAAAGCAGGGAAAAAGAAAAGGCAGCCACAATTCACAAGAAAGGAGACGGAGGTTTTGGTTCAGGCAGACAGGAATATGGGTGCAAGCCAGAAGTGGAGAATGTGGGAGGAGATAGCCAGTGCTGTCAATAGGGTGGGTGATTATGTCCGTCTAGCCCGGGATGTCAGACGGCGGTAAGTAAAAACTTGACCCCCCTAAAACAAAAAAACAAAAAAATGCAGGAATAATGGTAACTTTTTCACCCACAGATGGCAAGACTTCAAATATCGCCTGAAACAAAAAATGGCGGACAGGGCTAGGCATGCAAGGGGGACAGGTGGGGGTCCCACCCCTGTGTCATTGGAGTTGAATGATTTGGAAGAGCTGGCACAGGGGTGTGTGCAGGCTGTGGAGGTGTTTGGCGTGTCCAACATGGATACGGACATGCCAGACTTTGCGGCTCCTCATGTTGTCCCAGGTAAATATTGTGATGTAACCAACTCTGAAATGTTATTGTGCCAATATGTAGATTCTAATGTGACTCTTATCTCATTTTTCTCACAGAGACACAGGCGGATGAGTCTGCTCCAGAGGGGAGCCTTGGCCGCAGAATTTCTGCTGGCTCTGCAGGGGAGGAACCAGTACATCCGGCTGAGGACCCTGCAGAAGCCAGTCCAGGGCAATCCCCCTCGCAGGCAGTGGCACTCCTCACAGAACTCAATTTTAAATCGGATTTCCATACGGAGATTCTGCAGAGGATGGACGCCAGTCTGCTACGGGTGGCTGAGGCCCTGGAGCAAAATGCTGCGGCCAACGTGACCATTGGTCAGGCCCTGGCGGAAAATACCAGGGCCAACATCCGCATCGCCAATGCCCTGGAGCAGCTCGTTCGCCAGCACGTGGTGGAGCCGACCTCCCTTCCTGCCGGAACATCAGGATTCTCCACCTCTGGCACAACATCAGCCAATCCTCCAAATGTGCCTAGCCCTGTGCCTAGTCCAGAGGCCACAACATCTGCCTCTGGACAGGCCAGCCCGATGACATCCCAGACCCGGTCTGGGGCCCACCCTCCCCCAGCCAAACAGGGGAAAAAACGTTGACAGCACTGGCTACTTTTCCCACACTCCTTCTGTGCTTGCCCCATATTCCTTTCTGGCCAAAACTTCCCTCTCCTTTCTTGTGAATTGTTTTTAATTTTTTGTTTTAAGTTTCCATACCTTATATGTTTGGCCCAATTATAATTTTTTTTAATAACACTGCCCAAAAAGTTTTGGCCAAAAATGGGCTGGAAAATGTTTTTATTTTCAAATAAATTTTTAAAAAATGTTCTACATTGTATTCTGACATTATTTTATAAATGGTTTAGAGTTAATCCTGGCCCACAAGGCAAAAACGACCTCCCCCCCAAAAAAAAATATTTAAAAAAAAAAGGGCTCTTTAAGGAACACTTTAAAAATTACATAAGGATGCAAATTCTCCTGACCAAAGCAAAATGGTAAAATACACACAAACATGATGACATTATTGTTACAATAGCACAAAAACAAAATTCAAACAAAAAAAAACATACCTACAAATGTACGCTAATTGATTGTGTAATCCTGAAATTAGCAGCTATGATTTCCACCTGCGTACGGTTTTGTGCTAACCAAAAAAACTAGTTTCAAAACACCTTATAAGCTGGTTTTCAATTCAAAATTGATTGTTTTTCTGACAAGCCGTGATTAATCGATGAAACATCGTGGAGGCCCGGGACGGAGGACAAGGCCATCGCCAATATGGTCGAGTAATCCAGACCCCAAGCTGTGCGAGCAGTTTGAATGGAAAGAGGATCATCCAGTGACGTATGACTTGGTACGAACACATTTGACGTTCGCATCAGATAATGTATGTACGCCCCAAAAACGCCTCGCCACGCCTGCGTTTTTCCATCTCCACCCCCGTCAACGCCCAAAAACGGCCTGTTCTGTCAATCACATTTGACATGTCACTTCCTGTTCGCAATTTGACGAACGAGACAAAAAAAGCTCGCAATCTGCCGTACGCACATGCGCAGTGTTACACCGACGCATGCGCGGTTTCTCAACATCGGAACGCAACGAGTGTACTGCTGTTAACGAGCGGCTCTGAATGAGGGCTATTGTTCAGAATATTATTTGATCTTCTGCTTTACCCAGTTTTGGTTGCCCATGCAATACTTCAGCAGCAGCTGATGAAGCCTTGTAGCCCCGATCTGAGTATTCTTTATTTTCAAGGCACTCATTGGCTTGGCACTACCCAGAATATCCTGTCCAGTATTCCTGGGCGATTTAATTTATGTTTTATAAAAAGTAAAAATTGTATTTAATTTAAAAATCAAAATTGGTCTGTCTATATTTAAAAACTTATTTTAATTAAATATTATTAAGCAAAACAATTAATTTATTTAGTATTTGCAAATTATAACAATTGTTTTAAATCTGTGACCAGACAGTGGGCCCGATTTAGACCCCCTTGCACGCACACAACGCCTACAAGTGGGTCGATGTTCCATCATCCTGGATGCTCGCTAAAGCTGTGGGTGGTCACCCACAAGTTAATGAGCATCCAGGTGGATGTTTTTAATAAACAAATTTTCCACCCTGATTCCCAGCATTTGTAGATGATTAAAAACAATGTTGTTGGACATATTTTACAAAATAGCCAAATTGACCCTGGGGGGGTGGCTTGGTGAAAAAGGGCCCTAGATATTTTAATAATTGCGTATATTTGCAGTAGGGGGGAAATCCACACTTATTTAACTATTTATTTTACAGTGAACTCACAGGTGCCGCATAGCTGCTAGCACTTGTAGTTCCACAAGAGCATAATGACAGGCATGTTGGCACTTGTAGTTCAACTGTAAGATACAAAAGCTTTAGATCATTTGCCCACCACATTACACCCATACACAACACTGAAAGGGATAGAGAGAAGAGCGCCAGGCTTCAGCGGAAGGCGGGGGTGCTGGGGAGGGCGGTAACCTTCTTTGAGGGGTTCCCCACTCCCCCAAGATCCCTGGCTTACTCTAAGTGATTTAGGGTGGTAATGCTTTGGACCAAGAGGCCAGGAGTTTGGGTCTCTGAAGCTTTGGCGTTACTCCCAGGTCTGTTTAATTTTGTAATGTACAAGAACAAAATAAGTAAAGACACAACTTAAAAAGGCCAACACAGGAAAACATATAACAAAGAAGGGTTCAATTTATTTTTCTTTGTAAATACAAATTGTATGTCAGGTAATTTTTTTAAAAACTTTTAGGCACGGTCTGCCTGCCAGGGAACGGCACCTTCACCATTAAAATAAGACACGTAATGGTCCCTGATTTGCTTTGCCCCTGCTGTGACATCTTGGGAAAGCAAGGGAGGATTGACAGAGGACCAGTTTGGAAGTGCAGGTTCAGTGGAAACTCCTGTTGTCAAACTGGGTTGTCCTTGGGTTTTACGCAGCAAAAGATTATGTAATACACATGCTGCCAGAACCACCCAATTTATCTTATCCACACGGAGATTTATAGCCATGTGGAAAACTCGAAAACGATTACTCAAAATCCATAAGGCATTCTCCACTGTTCTTCTGGCTCTGTATAGCCGATAGTTGAAAATTCGCTTTTCTGGCGTCAATGTTCTTTGGGCAAATGGCTTAAGGACATGTTTGTGCATGGCAAATGCCTCATCACCCACAAAAACAAATGATAACCCATGTGAACAATCATCAGCAGTAGGAAGTTGTAACGTGTTCTTCTCCATCCTTTCATAAAAGGTCGTGTTTTTAAATGATCCACCATCGGAGGCTCGACCATTCTTTCCTACATCAATGAAGATAAATTCATATTTGGCAGAAACTATTGCCATCAGCACGATACTGAAGTAGCCCTTGTAATTAAAGTACAAGGAGCCAGTATTGCTGGGTTGGGTAATCCTGATGTGCTTGCCATCAATGGCACCACCGCAATTTGGAAAATCCAATCTCCTTTCAAATTCCGCAGCAATGTTCTGCCAATCGGCAACTGTAGCAGGGAACTGAAATTAAAAACATAAAATATGTTTCAGCACATTTAATTCTTAAATTGATGATCAAAAAATAACAGTATTTACAAGGGTCAATTTACTACGCAGTGTTTTCAGAGACAGAGTGAAACAACAATAAAGGTGTCAGGCAATTGGGGTGTTTGTGAAAAGACAGTGTGAAACTGTTGAAATGCCATCCTTATATAAAATAAAACTTGGTGTCCAAAATAATACATCCTAAAAAAACCACTTAGCAAGGCCGGTTTAATGGGGAGGAAGGGTTAAGAGAAGTGTTTGTACAATGGCCCACAATCACATGGGTTTACCAAAACTACTGGCCCATGTCTGAACCTGCCGCTAGTGTGCCCTCTGCTTGCGTCGTGTAGACTGCAGGGAGCGCAGGATGAAAAAAAATAATTACATACATCCAGCCACCAGCTGCCCCACAATCCATTTTCTCAAGGGAACGGCAAATGAAGAAAGATGTCATGACTTATACTGTAGTGTAATAGAAGAGTTGAGTCTCGGCGAAGGGTAAATTCCGTTTGTGTCAGGTGGGTGAATTAAGGTATTTTTCTGAACAGTATTTTTGATGTGTGCGAAAGGGGGCACTGTCAATGCATTAGGGTGGTACAAAAACAGACATTACAGTATACGGTGGCCACTATAGGGAGAACCATATAGGGGGGCCACTTCATGGGGGCACTGCATAGGGTGTACTAATAAAGACGACAGAACTTATTAGTTTTCAACCATGCAGGGCCAGTGCTTCCACTAGGCAAGCTTAGGCATCTTCCTAGGGGCGGCCCCCAGTAGAGGGCTCCCAGCCCTTGGATCACCCACTCCCCCAAATTGACGGGTGCCCACTGACATTGTGTTATCATCGGGTACCTGGCTCCTCCTCTCCCCCCCCCCGTGCCGGCGCCAGCAACAGCCGGAGAAGGGAGCTCACTCCTGAGCTCCGTTTTCTAGGTTGCACAGTGCACTATGGGAGTGACATCAACCATGATGTCACTCCCATATTGCCGAGGAACGGACGCAGTGGACGGATGGCAGAAGGTCTGGAGTGTGTTTTAACTTATTTATTTAATTTTTTTTGGATGTGTGTGCGCCCGGCTGGGGAGGGTTGGTTACTACAGGGGGCATTGCTTTTGGGGGCACTACAGGGGCCCAAACTACTGGGGGCACTTCAAGGGGCATTACTACTGGGTAACTGCAGGGAGCATTACTACATAGGGCACTACAAGGGCATTACAACTGGGATCACTACAGGGGCCTTTAGTACTGGGGCTACTGTAGGGGGCATTACTACTGTGGGCACTAATACAGGGGGCATTATTACTACTGGTTGCACTGTATAAGGGCCACCATTACAGTGGGCATTGCATATTGACAATTGACATTGTCATATTGCAAATTGACATTTCCCACATGACAGTGCCCATGTGACATTACCCATGTGGGAAATGTCAGTAGCGGTAGACAAACAGTGTCCGCTCTACAGTCAGTGCGGCCGCTGATTGGTTGGCGGAATGTGCCAGCTACGTACTTGGCCCATCAGCTGGAATTCGCGAGCTATCGGTATGTGTGGCAACACACATACAGATAGTGAGTCCGTGTGGACGGCATTCCTTTTTTTGGTTGTCAAAGTTCCTGGGGATGGTGCACAGACTAGCGCCAGGATATAGGTGAGTATGTTTTCTTTCACTTGCAGGGGCAATCATTAAGGATTGTACTGGAGAAGAGGACAGACCGGCTGGTATAGGTAAGTATGTGTGAGTGGGTAGGGGTATGAAATAAAGTTATACTTGTCACGGTCTGTATGTTTCGTCTTTCTTTAACTATTTATTTTACAGTGGGGGTACAGGTGCCGCATGTCTGCTGGCACTTGTAGTTCCACAAATGCCAAATGGCAGACATTCTGGCACCTGTAGTCCCACTGTAAAGTTCAAAAGTTTTACATTCTTTGGCCCCCCTATTACCCCCATAGCCTATTAGTCCCTGCAGCCTTGGGTTGATTTCTAAAATACAGTTGAACCCTACACATTTTGTTCACCTTATTTTTAGAAACCACCCCTGGCTGCACCAATAAACTCCAATTCTGCATTTTTTTTACCCTGCTAAAGGCAGGCAAAAATGTATCCCCATATTTTAGATTGACTTTTCACCGGCAGAAAAAAAATTAATTAAAACACATTAAATTTAATTGAATACGGGGATAATGAAAATCGGCAAACATATAACGTCATCGGTAATAATTTTGAGCCGATTCCGACCTTTTCCCTCCAAATTTATTACCCCTGTCAGTTGGTTAAAGAAAAAACACAGTGTGTCATTACATGCAAATAAAAATAATAATTTAAAATACCTTTAAATACTGGGGCTAGAGGGCTTGTTATATGGCCTTGCACGTCTCCGGTATGATGACGCCCAACGCCCATACTTGCCTACCCTCCCGATTTGGTCTGGACCCTCCCGAAAATCGGGTGCCGCTCCCGACCTCCCGGGAAGGCAGGCAATCCTCCCGGCCCCCAGCGATGTGCCCGCACCCACCCGCACTGAATCGCGTCATCGTGGCTCCGCCCCCGCTGCACAATGCCATTAATCACGGCATTGTGAAGAGGGGGCGGAGCCACGATGACGCGATTGCGCTGTCACGCCCCCATGCTCCGCCGCCAATGCTGCGTCATGTGCCGCCGCGTCACGCCCCCAGCCCTGTAAGCCCGACAGCTCCCTCCCGGGGGGAGGGAGCCAAATGTCAGCAAGCATGCCAACGCCTGAGGTGAAATGAGGGAATCAAATTTCAGGTCAGCCAAGGATCTTCCGGTAGCCAAATATCGTAAGGTAACCACCAGCCTCTCCTCAGCCGATATGGCCCTCCTTATATTCGTATCCTGTCGCTGAATAACAGGAGTCACAAGCTGCAGCAACTCCTGAAAGACGACGTCGTCCATTCGAAAGAAATTCCTGTAGTCATCCGGATTATTCTCACGGATTTCCATGAGCAAAGGTATATGGGACATGGTATCCCTCCGCATAAAGCCACTCCTTTGTCCAGCAGGAGCGAGACCTCCTCCTCTCAGCCCTCTCCCTAGCAAATTAATCACACTTTGTAAAAGGCAAGCCAAAAACAAAGTGGAGCAAATTAGCAATGCAACGACGTTTAGCTGGTATAAACCGAACCAAACTAGCCACAGAGCAAGAAATGCAAAGTTTTAAAATGGCCCCCAGCTTTTTATTCCCTCATGGTAGCCACACCCACCATTTCCCTGTCAATCATTATCTTTGGACCAATCTTTGTCATTTGAATTTCCACCCTTTTTTACTGTCAGATTTGTCCAATATCGTTTAAATCGTCCATCGTTCAGAAAAATCATTCAAATCGTTGAGTAAATCGTTAGCAAAATCGTTTGAAAAAAAAAATCGTTCAAACGATATCGTTCAAAAGGAAAATCTGACCGTCTGTATGCTCCATAAAAAGAGAACAATATATTTTTTTGAGAAAGATTCACCCAGCTCTGCAATAGCGGCATACACACCATGGACCTGATTCAGACCCGCTCGTTAAGGCGCGATCGCTCGCTGTGAGTGATTTTCGCCCATCTGCGCATGCGTATAATTCGCAGTGTGCAAGCCATTCGTTGTGAACTGATTTTGGTAGCTCGTAAGCCACTATCAGGTTGCTGCTTTGAGTGACAGATATCGCCGTTTGTGGGTGGTAACAGGGGAAGGTGCTTGTGAACGGGGGAGTGGATGTGCGAACGCAGGCATGTTTGCCCACCAGAACGCCGTTTATAAAGGGCGTGCATAATTAGCAAAGTAGCGTCATTGTACACGTCACCTGCATGTATTTCAGCCCTCACTGATCGCAGTGCTTGCAACCCCAAGGGCTGCAAGCTGCTCCGATTGCTCATGATGGTCCCGATTAACCACTCATTTCCCGGAGATGACATGTGTTGCGATTGGCAAGGGGGCGTCTTTATACACTTGCGAGGGCACTTTGCCGTAGCTCGCTAACAAACAGTGGGCGTCCATACACGACGCATTGAGAACGCTTAATTTACATATCCGGACCCTTTTTGCCAGCGAAAGATCGCATCTTGCGAGCGGGTCCGAATGAGCTCCCAAGTTTACACCGGGAGAGAACTGTACAGCTTTTGGTTTGCGCCAGGGTTAACAAAAGCGTAGAGATGTGACTTGACAGTATAGTGTAATACTGTAATAATGTGTCATCTACATAAGATAGTATAATAGTCTGGATAGTGTTATTACTAAAAGCAAAAGTTGCATTTACCATGTAAAATACAATTGAAAATAGACACAAGAACATAATAATAGTGCAAATTAAATACAACTACATGCAGACACCCAAATCTGCCGTGGTCTGAATACAAATATAGGGAATACAGTAGCAGCAACTTTACATAACACTAGCTGTTGCTCGCGGCTTCACCCACGTTGAAAGAGGTTCTGCCAATATTTGTTTTATTTGGGGTGTTCTAGTTGTATTGCTTTGCATAGGGGCAGAGCCATAACTAGACATTTTGGTGCCCTGTGCCAGAGAGAGCATTGGCGCCCCCCTCCATTTTTTAAATAGGGACATAAGATAGTGCACCTGAAAAAGGCCATGGCCTCATGGGGAAGGGCCAGGGAACAGATAGGGGAGGCCAGGAGATGCTGGGGATAAAAGAAGACGAAGCTACAAGTGAGAATGATAATAAACAGGATAATTGACTGGTCCAATCAGCGCCCCCTGCCCTGCGGTGCCCTGTGCACAGACTGCTATGTAGCCTATCCTATTCCAGTGACCGCTGGCCAGGGGCAGATTGGGATGGAAAACCATCCCAGGAAATTCATGGAAGCAGCCCTAATGAGGGAGGGTCTATTGTGGGGGTGGGGTCTGTCAAGGGTGGTGGGATCCCTCCACATAGAACCCGATTCTAAATTGGACAAAGTTGCGGCCTTCCTTGCATCTTTTCTTGCAGTTGTGCCTGTGATTTTAGGATAATGCCGCTACAATGCCCTTCCCTGGTATACAGCCGTGTTACCGAATATGCAATGGCTATGACGCCCACTGTCAATTATGCTTTGTGCGTCTTTAGATGCCACCAAAGGTTACACCATTAGAACTTTCACCAGCCCTATGCTAGGTACAGATCATCCATCTGAGTATGTAATGTTCATTCTAAAACCCTGCACCTGTTAAAACCCGTGCAGTTCCTCTTTCCTGCCTGGGGTTTCACTGTCTGCTCTGGTGCTTCTAGCACACAAACTGCTTAATCTCAGCAGTTTGTTGCAGCAGCTGAGTGTGCTAGAAGCAGAGCAGAGAGCGACACCCCAGGCAGGATAGTGCTGTGCCAGGTGTAGGGTGCTAGAATGAAGACTAGTACGGCTTCCAATGTGAGCAATTCAGCATCCCTACAGCCAACCCTGTGAAACCGCCCAACACATTTATAATACACTTCTTTGTGCATACGTCTGAATCCTTACTGCAACTCTGTAAGAATATCACCGGGACGCAGGCACAAGAAAAAAATCAAACACATTGGCTCCGACAGGAAAAAACACACTCATTAGCCCCCACAGGAAAAAAATAAACACATTGACCCCTACAGGAAAAAAAAAAAACACGCACATTGACACTCGACAGGAAAAAAAACACACATTAGCCCCCACAGGAAAAAATAAAACACGTTGACCACCACAAGAAAAAAATAAAAACTCATTGCCTCCACAAGAACAAATAAAACACATTGGCTCCCACAAAAAAATTAAATAAAACACATTGGCCCCCACAGGAAAAAGTGAAATACGTTGGCCCCCCACAAGAAGAAATAAAAACTCATTGCCTCCACAAGAACAAATAAACACATTGGCTTCAACAAGAAAAAACACACACATTGATCCTTGGCAGGAAAAATACAAACACATTGGCCCTCACAAGAAAAAACACATTGGCCCGCACAAAAAAATTAAATAAAACACATTGGCCCCCCACAGAAAAAAAATAAAACACATTGACCCCTGCAAGTAAAAATACAAAAACACATCAACCTCCACGAGAAAAAAATAGGGTGAGCAGTGTACGTCCCTGGGCTCGGGGAGATGGGGGTTTGGTGGGTAGTGTATGTCCCTTGGCTAGGGGGCACTGTATGTCTAGGGGGTAGGGTATGATCCGCAGGCTGGGGGTAGAATGGGTTACAGGTATGTTTCAGTGGCGGGGGTGGTAGTTAGGGTGGGTACTGTATTGTGAAGCCAGGGGGTGGGGCTAGTTAGCAAATTGCCCCCACCGGAACCAGCACCGGAAGCACAAGCTCCTTACACTCCGCTGCTCCTGGGGGCAGGATGGGAGTAGTAGTAGTGGGATGCAGGGGGCAGGATGGGAGTAGTAGTAGTGGGATGCAGGGGGCAGGATGGGAGTAGTAGTGGAAAGTGGGGACACGTTGGGAGCAGTAGTAGTGGGAAGCCGGGGGGTTGGATGGGAGTAGTAGTGCAGATTAGGGGGCAGGATGGGAATAGTAGTGGCAAGTAGTGGTAGAATGGGAGTAGTAGTAATGGTGGAGCAGTGTCAGGTTTGGAGCAGTAGTGTGGGGCAGGCTGGGTGTAGAACTGTGTAGCAGTGGGCAGGCTGGGAGTAGTACTGTGGAGCAGGGCACAGGCTGGGGGTAGTACTGTGGAGCAGGAGGCAGACTGGGGGTAGTACTGTGGAGCAGGGGACAGGCTGGGGGTAGTACTGTGGAGCAGGGGACAGGCTGGGAGTAGTACTGTGGAGCAGGGGGCAGGCTGGGGGTAGTACTGTGGAGCAGGAGACAGGCTGGGGGTAGTACTGTGGAGCAGGGGACAGGCTGGGGGTAGTACTGTGGAGCAGGAGGCAGACTTGGGGTAGTACTGTGGAGCAGGAGGCAGGCTGGGGGTAGTACTGTGTAGCAGTGGGCAGGCTGGGAGTAGTACTGTGGAGCAGGGGGCAGGCTGGGAGTAGTACTGTGGAGCAGGGCACAGGCTGGGGGTAGTACTGTGGAGCAGGAGGCAGACTGGGGGTAGTACTGTGGAGCAGGGGACAGGCTGGGGGTAGTACTGTGGAGCAGGGGACAGGCTGGGAGTAGTACTGTGGAGCAGGGGGCAGGCTGGGGGTAGTACTGTGGAGCAGGAGACAGGCTGGGGGTAGTACTGTGGAGCAGGGGACAGGCTGGGGGTAGTACTGTGGAGCAGGAGGCAGACTTGGGGTAGTACTGTGGAGCAGGAGGCAGGCTGGGGGTAGTACTGTGTAGCAGTGGGCAGGCTGGGAGTAGTACTGTGGAGCAGGGGACAGGCTGGGGGTAGTACTGCGGAGCAGGGGACAGGCTGGGAGTAGTACTGTGGAGCAGGGGACAGGCTGGGAGTAGTACTGTGGAGCAGGGGGCAGGCTGGGGGTAGTACTGTGGAGCAGGGGACAGGCTGGGGGTAGTACTGTGGAGCAGGGGACAGGCTGGGGGTAGTACTGTGGAGCAGGAGGCAGGCTGGGGGTAGTACTGTGGAGCAGTGGGCAGGCTGGGGGTAGTACTGTGGAGCAGGATGCAGGCTGGGGCTAGTACTGTGGAGCAGGGGACAGGCTGGGGGTAGTACTGTGAAGCAGGGGACAGGCTGGGAGTAGTACTGTGGAGCAGGGGGCAGGCTGGGGGTAGTACTGTGGAGCAGGGGGCAGGCTGGGGGTAGTACTGTGGGGCAGGGGACAGGTTGGGAGTAGTACTGTGGAGCATGAGACAGGCTGGGGGTAGTACTGTGGAGCAGGGGGCATGCTGGGGGTAGTACTGTGGAGCAGGGGGCAGGCTGGGGGTAGTACTGTGGAGCAGGGGACAGGCTGGGAGTAGTACTGTCGAGCAGGGGGCAGGCTGGGGGTAGTACTGTGGAGCAGGGGACAGGCTGGGGGTAGTACTGTGGAGCAGGGGACAGGCTGGGGGTAGTACTGTGGAGCAGGGGACAGGCTGGGAGTAGTACTGTGGAGCAGGAGGCAGACTGGGGGTAGTACTGTGGAGCAGGGGGCAGGCTGGGGGTAGTACTGTGGAGCAGGAGGCAGACTGGGGGTAGTACTGTGGAGCAGGGGACAGGCTGGGGGTAGTACTGTGGAGCAGGGGACAGGCTGGGAGTAGTACTGTGGAGCAGGGGACAGGCTGGGAGTAGTACTGTGGAGCAGGGGGCAGGCTGGGGGTAGTACTGTGGAGCTGGGGACAGGCTGGGGGTAGTACTGTGGAGCAGGGGACAGGCTGGGGGTAGTACTGTGGAGCAGGAGGCAGGCTGGGGGTAGTACTGTGGAGCAGGAGGCAGGCTGGGGGTAGTACTGTGGAGCAGGATGCAGGCTGGGGCTAGTACTGTGGAGCAGGGGACAGGCTGGGGGTAGTACTGTGGAGCAGGGGACAGGCTGGGAGTAGTACTGTGGAGCAGGGGGCAGGCTGGGGGTAGTACTGTGGAGCAGGGGGCAGGCTGGGGGTAGTACTGTGGAGCAGGGGACAGGTTGGGAGTAGTACTGTGGAGCATGAGACAGGCTGGGGGTAGTACTGTGGAGCAGGGGGCATGCTGGGGGTAGTACTGTGGAGCAGGGGGCAGGCTGGGGGTAGTACTGTGGAGCAGGGGACAGGCTGGGAGTAGTACTGTCGAGCAGGGGGCAGGCTGGGGGTAGTACTGTGGAGCAGGGGACAGGCTGGGGGTAGTACTGTGGAGCAGGGGACAGGCTGGGGGTAGTACTGTGGAGCAGGGGACAGGCTGGGAGTAGTACTGTGGAGCAGGAGGCAGACTGGGGGTAGTACTGTGGAGCAGGAGGCAGGCTGGGAGTAGTACTGTGGAGCAGGAGGCAGGCTGGGGCTAGTACTGTGGAGCAGGGGACAGGCTGGGGGTAGTACTGTGGAGCAGGGGACAGGCTGGGAGTAGTACTGTGGAGCAGGGGGCAGGCTGGGGGTAGTACTGTGGAGCAGGGGACAGGTTGGGGTGGGGGTAGTACTGCGGAGCAGGGGACAGGCTGGGAGTAGTACTGTGGAGCAGGGGACAGGCTGGGGGTAGTACTGTGGAGCAGGGGATAGGCTGGGAGTAGTACTGTGGAGCAGGGGGCAGGCTGGGAGTAGTACTGTGGAGCAGGGGACTGGCTGGGGGTAGTACTGTGGAGCAGGTGGCAGGCTGGGAGTAGTACTGTGGAGCAGGTGGCAGGCTGGAAGTAGTACTGTGGAGCAGGGGACAGGCTGGGAGTAGTACTGTGGAGCAGGGGGCAGGCTGGGGGTAGTACTGTGGAACAGGGGGCAGGCTGGGGGTAGTACTGTGGAGCCGGGGACAGGCTGGGAGTAGTACTGTGGAGCAGGGGGCAGGCCGGGTGGTTGTAGTAGTGGGAATAAACAGACAGGATAGGAGTAAAGGGGACTCTGCGGGACGAAGCTAAGAATTACCTGCGCTCCAGTGTCACCTCAGTCAAATCACTGCAGCTCATGTGTCCCGGCTGCCATCCCTCTTTCAGCGATGACAGCAGTCTCACTCCGTTCCAGGCACAGCTGCTGCATACACATCTCTTGTCCCTGTGTGGTTCACTTGTCTCCCACAGCCTCAGGGGCCAGCCCGGCCCCGTCCATACCACAGTGACAGGACACCTGATGCGGGTGGCACTGCGGAGGTTGAGGGGGGATGCTGCACTGCGATGGTGGAGCTGGGAACTTCCGGTTTAGGTTCCACACCACAGTGGAAATCCAAATCCTGGAAGTGCGGCAGCCAGTAATTCGTGTCGTCCCAGCCCTGCCGTCGGTGTCAGTCAGCCAAGCAGAGGGATTAATTGGACCGGCCCAGCGGGAGCTTTCCCGCTTTCCCGGCGGCCCAATCTGTCCCTGCTGCTGGCCCAAAGCACTTCTCCCCCCACCCCTTACCGGCTGCGGGCATGGTGCCACATCTTTCTCCTCCAGTACAGGTTATATATCTAGGAGTTTCTACTACACAATGATGCAGTTTTCATGAAAATCGGTTCATTCAATTTTGTGCCAACTCGGAATAGACAGATACAACGTTCTTATAAGGCATCCATAACTTTATTGCAATTAATAAACAAGATAACAACTTACGATCTATTTTATACTAAAATAATGACACGGACACACACTCATTTGGTTAAATGGTCATAACTTGCTTTTATTGAAGGTATGACCCTGAGCTTTTACTGAATTTTGGGAGGCCAAGAAGGATGCTACAAACACTCAGCTTCAGCCATATGATTATTAAACCAAAAGTAGGGAGTGACTGATATATCCCCCGCCCCTTTGGCCAATATAAGCTGAGCGGAGAAGACTCACAACCTCTATAATACAGCATAGTACGAGCGTGTCCTCAGAGACAGACGCCCAAAGAGTATGTGCTACACAACGGTTATACCTTACGTGGCCGCTGGTTTGTAGCACCTGCCCGACCAACATTATAATATAAAAATGGAGTTAGTATGAACAAAATTATAAGTAAATGAAAAAAGACAAGGGAGGGGGAGGGACAAATGGCTGCCAGGCAAACACCAGCCTTATAAGGCACCCATATAGCTGGATTTGGAATTGGACTTGCGAAACCTCCGTGACTGATTTTGGATTTGGATTTTACATTTTTACATAAATTCACATAAAAAGCAAAAATCACATAATGTGGGCTTTTTTTTGTTCCTAGAGTATTAATAACCTCAATAACATTAATATACAGTCATTTATAGTCAATTTAGACCACCTTACGAATTTCAAAATACACTGTACAGTGATATATGAGAGGGGGGAACACAGCTCCCATCACACACTGATATATGGTATTATTATTATATAGGAGAGAGGGGCAGTACACTGATATATGAGGGGAAATAACACCGCTCCCATCACACACTGATATGTCCTATTGTTATTAATATATAGGGAAGAGGGGACTGTACAGTGATATATGAGAGGGGGGGACACAGCTCCCAGTGCACACTGATATGTGGTATTATTATATAGGGGAGAGGGGACTGTACAGTGATATATGAGGGGGGGGGACACAGCTCCCAGTGCACACTGATATGTGGTATTTTTATATAGGGAGAGGGGACTGTACAGTGATATATGAGGGGGGGGGGACACAGCTCCCAGTGCACACTGATATGTGGTATTTTTATATAGGGAGAGGGGACTGTACAGTGATATATGCATACTTACCTACCTTTCAGAATCTCTTCCCGGGAGAAGCCCGGGTAAGAGAAGCAGCAGGGGGCCGATGCCTAACGAATCGCGTCATTAAGCCCTGCCCCCTCACGGCAAGACTGCCGCGATTGGGTAAAATTTACATAGGGGGTAGGGCCAAATGCTGTGATTCATGCAGAATCACATCTTAAACCCCGCCCCCTTCACGGAGACCCGCGATCGCCGCGGGTATTCTCCTCATTCTGCCCACTTCACTAGGAAGTGGGCAGAATGCGGGAGAAATGCCTACCCTTCCTGGGTTTGGTGGGGTTACCCGAAAAATCGGGAGCCTCCCGCGAAAACTGGGTAGGCATGTATGGATATATGAGGGGGAATAACACAGCTCCCATCACACACTGATATATGGTATTATTATTATATAGGAGAGAGGGGCAGTACACTGATATATGAGGGGAAATAACACCGCTCCCACCACACACTGATATGTCCTATTGTTATTAATATATAGGGAAGAGGGGACTGTACAGTGATATATGAGAGGGGGGGACACAGCTCCCAGTGCACACTGATATGTGGTATTATATAGGGGAGAGGGGACTGTACAGGGATATATGAGGGGGGGGGACACAGCTCCCAGTGCACACTGATATGTGGTATTTTTATATAGGGAGAGGGGACTGTACAGTGATATATGCATACTTACCTACCTTTCAGAATCTCTTCCCGAGAGAAGCCCGGGTAAGAGAAGCAGCAGGGGGCCGATGCCTAACGAATCGCGTCATTAAGCCCTGCCCCCTCATGGCAAAACTGCCGCGATTGGGTAAAATTTACATAGGGGGTGGGGCCAAATGCTTTGATTCATGCAGAATCACATCTTAAGCCCCGCCCCCTTCACGGAGACCCGCGATCGCCGCGGGTATTCTCCTCATTCTGCCCACTTCACTAGGAAGTGGGCAGAATGCGGGAGAAATGCCTACCCTTCCTGGGTTCGGTGGGGTTACCCGAAAAATCGGGAGCCTCCCGCAAAAACTGGGTAGGCATGTATGGATATATGAGGGGGAATAACACAGCTCCCATCACACACTGATATATGGTATTATTATTATATAGGAGGGGCAGTACACTGATATATGAGGGGAAATAACACCGCTCCCACCACACACTGATATGTCCTATTGTTATTAATATATAGGGAAGAGGGGACTGTACAGTGATATATGAGGGGGAATAATACAGCTCCTAGCATACTGATATGTGGTACTATTATTTTATAGGTGACATGGGACAGTACAGTGATATAGAATGGGGAATAACACAGCCACCAGCACACACTGATATGTGGTATTAATAGTATTTTGAGGTGAAGGCATTATACAGTGATGTGAGGGGGAATAAAACAGCCCCCAGCATACACTGATATGTGGCATTATTATTATTATTATTATTATTATTATTATTATTATTATATAGACTAGATGGGATTGTACATTGATAAATTATGAAGAAAAAAACAGCTTTCGTCTCTCTCTATCTTTCTCGTTTGTTTCTCTACCTTCCCCCATCTCTCTCTGATATTTCTTGCTGTCTCTCCTCCACTTGCCCCCTATATACCATCCGATCCATTTAGATATGTCATCAGATCCTGCCCCTTCACAGACTCCACCTCCTCCCATTTAGGGCTGCTGCAGGAATTTCCCGGGCTGGTTTTCCATCCCAATCCACCCCTGATCAGTAGCGTAACTAGGGCAGGGCGAGCGGGGTGCGTGCCCTGTGCGCCGTTGGACCGGCGGCGTGGGGGTGCGCCGCCGGCCACGGTACCGGCCCGCCTGCCCTAATTAGCCGGTGTAGCGCTGACTGCAATGAGTGCGGTCAGCGCTACACATTTACACAGGACCGGCGCTAGGCTTCCAGCGCCGGTCCTGTGCTTCACACCTGAGCCCGTTCCCTCCCCCTGAGCGCTTGCCCAATAGCGCTAGGGGGCGGGCTCAGGCTGTGCATAACACACGCATCGCCGCCAGCGCTGGCGGCGATGCGTGTGTTAAACAGCAGCCAATGAGAGTCAGATAGACTCTCATTGACTGCTGCAGCACCCACTGCAAGAGCCGGACTTCCGTCCGGCTCCTGCAGTGGGTAATGGGACTGACGTCATGACGTCTGTCCCATAATGCTGAGCGCGCCAGCCCGGGCGGACTGGCAGGCGGGAGCGGCGTCGCGGACAGGAGCAGGAGCAGGGATTCAGGTAAGTATATTTTTATATATATTTTTTTTTTAACCTATCTGCACAACGGGGGAGGGGGGTGGCTACTACTGGGGACACTTCTACTGGGGGAGGGTAGGCTACTACTGGGGGCGCCATTGGGAGGACCTCTACTGGGGGGGGCTACTACTGGGGACACTTAATCGGGAGGGGGAACCTCTACTGGGGACTACTACTTGGGGGAGAACTACCACTGGGGGCATTATAAAAGGGGCCTACTACTAGAGGCACTGCACTCGGGGAACCACTGCTGGGGGCAATAATAGGAAGGGCCACTACAGGGGGCACTGGATAGGGGGGATCACTACAGGGTGCCTGCATAAGGGGACCACTACTGGGAAAACTGCATGGGGGGGCTACTGCTGGGGGCACTATATAAAGGGCACTGCATAGGGGGGGGACTACTACTGGGGGCACCATATAAAGGGCACTGCATAAGGGGACAGCGCTACTGGGCGCACTGCATTGTGGGGACTGCTACTGGGGACACTGCATATGGGGGAACACTACGTGGGGCACTGCATTCGGGGGGGCCACTACTGGGGGTACTGAGTAAGGGGAACTAATTGGGGGCTCTATAAGGGGGACCACTACTGGGGATACTGTATAAAGGGCACTACTATGGGCCTGCATAAGAGGGACCACAACTGCATACTGGGGGTACTGTATAAGGGGTACTACTGGGGTTAAGGTGCATATAGATAGGAATGCTCAGTTTGAAAATAAAGGGGTGTGTCATGTTGACACGCCCCATTTTTAAGTGACCACGCCCATTTTTTGGCACACATCGGGGGCGGGGGCTCCCTTTTCAAATTTGCCCTGGGCTCCAAATACCCTAGTTACACCACTGCCCCTGATAGTATATGATAAAAAGTGCCGCAGCCCCTAGGTGAACATATAGGGCCTGATTCAGTGCAGAAAGCAGCAGCGATGTTGGGCGCAGTGGAGCCATGCTTTTTGTATGTGTATGTGTATGAGCCTCACTGTGCAGGCGTCCGAATTTTGTTCATACAGAGTTGCAGCACAGATTTGGTATCAGTAATGTATTGGGCATTCCTGGATGGTGGCTGGGAGGGAACAGGGAGCTGGCTTAAGAGATGCTCGGAGATGTTGCGTTTTATGGGAGTGTTGTGGGCGTGTCCCCTAAAGCGTTTCTGCACTGAGATGCTGAAAAGGCGGCCATCATAAGACGGAGATTCTGCACCTAACATAAGGCTGGTGCGAGGTTGGATGGTGACACTGGTGGAACATTTAAAGACGCACCAAGCGGTACCTCAGCATCTACGGACGCTGACAGTAGACGTCTGAGTCCTTGCCGTACTTGCCAACCCTTCCGGAAGTCGCGGGAGAATCCTGATTTTTCAGGTAGCACCCCTGGAAGTGTAGGCAGATCTCCCGCACCCTGCCCATTTCCTAGTGATTTAATACGGAATTTGCGGGTCCGCGAGGAGGGGGCAGGGCTAAACGGTGCGATATGCGTCATTTAGCCCTGTCCCCTCCTCGCGGGTCCGCGAATTACGTACTTTTCTGGGAAAGGGATGGGCCCTAATTGCGTCATCTGTCCAGCTCCGCCCCTGAACCGGCCTCCTGCGGCAGCTCTCGGAGCTGCTCCCTGATTTAATGTCTAGAAGATCAGTAAGTATGCGCAGCAGTCTCCTATCTATGCCTGTGGGGGGGGGCGATCACACTGCGCCCCCTCCTGGCTCTGTGCCGGGCTGTGAGGCTCACCTCACTACCCTCCCTGGCGTGCAGCAGCGCTTTATATTTTTTTCATAAGGGGGCGTGGCCACACCTTCCACATTTAGGCCACGCCCCTTTCACCCTGGCCCGCCACGGCTGTCAGCGGCCCTGACCGTAGCTAGTAGAATCTAGTTGCTATGGGCAACACCACCACTTCTATAAACTCGTACTTTATATACCTCTTAGTGCGTTTCCTTTTCTGTAAGCACTGTCACAGAATAAAATTGTGCAAAATGATGGTGGTGTGAGAGGGGGGGGGGCTTGAAAAATGTGGCGGCCATTTTCCTCAAAGGCTCAATCTACAGGTAAGGGTTTAAAAAGACAACATCCGCTATCAAGTCAGATAAGGGAATATAAGGGCCCTGATTCAGAGCCGGACGCTCTGACCAGAGCGCTCGCTCTGAATCAGGGCCCACCTCCATTAATATGGAGCATCCTCCTGGACGCTCGTATAGCTGTGGGTCACCACCCACAGCATATACGAGCATGCAAAAAGATGGTCGCGATGGTCTTGACCATCGCGACCATCGGAACTGTGAGTGAAAGCCTGCGGTTGGGTTTCTCAACCGCAAGGCCAGGAGTGATTTTGGCTCTATCAGAGCCAAAATCACTTCCACTGACATCACTAGTGATGTCAGTGGGGCCGGCTTCAGACGGTAGGCGTTCCCTTGGGAACGCCTCCGCCTGGCAGGCATGCCCCCGACACACCCACCAAAGGGGGCGTGCTGTCAGTCACCATCGACAGCACGCCCCCTTTGATGAGACACTCCGAGCGAAGGAAAGTCCTTCGCTCGCCGGGCCTCGCGCATGCGCACGACGGAGCTCCCTCCATCGTGCGCATGCGCAGTGGGGAACATCGACCCACTCGCGAGCGTACTGCCGCTCGCAAGTGGGTCTGATTGACCCCCAAGGTGTGTAAGCTGCCGTATCTGTAACACGTTCCTTTAAGACTGCTTTGTTTTCTCAGACAATCAGAATAGAATCAGGACCTAGCAAGACGATGCCTGGAAGTGGAAACATTTAAGAAATCTGGAGTTTTCTGCTTGTAATCAATTCTAGCGGAAAATAGTCATTTTCCCATTACAAGACTGGTAGTGACTGACTTCCATTGCCAGGAAATCCCATGCTCTATAGCGAAGGGGGACAAGAGAATGCCGCAATAAAACGTAATAAACTGCTTGTTGTTATTACTAGCGGCATGGCTCAGACATTCATGTTTAGAACATTGAAACCAACATGTTTATAGAATTAGCAGCTGGCTTTGCTGGATACTTGCTGAACAATTGTACAAATGAGTATAATATTTTAATGTGACAGCCTGTTCCGCTGACGGCTGTGTGAAGTCATGTTACCATACTCAAGATGTAGTGATGTCTCTGCTTTCCCATTCAGTGAAAATTGCTGACCCCTTATCTGTGCATAACAATTGTGACTCTGATAGCTATGACAAAATGGCTGCCTAATGTGCATGGGTGGCAGGATCATTGTGCCACAGTTTTTCTTAAATGAATACCTAAAAAATACCATGTGAACCTGTACACATGGAAGGACAATGAGTTTTCCCCATGAAACAATAGTAGGGAGTTAGGGACTCTTCTCTGTACAGATATAGCAGGTTTCATTGGGTCATCATAAGATATGTTTAGGTGTCCACTGAACCATAGTATGTGCTGGAGAGAACCATACGGTGTGTTCCATCTATATTGTTAAGTGCAACCTCTTCTTTAGGTAATAAGGGCAGTATGTAGTTGACTCGCTGAGTGACAGGCACTGCATTAGAAGAAGCAAGGGAAAACGATTCACCTGTAGCTCCGTACTGCTCCTGGCACTGCTTACCTGCCGTGACAGTCAATGCGTACAATAAAGTTTTCTGAGTTTGCCTGCGAGAATAAACTTCAGATGGCGCTTGTTGTCAGAGCCACACTCCAAGTTCCTATGGGAAGGAGTTCCGGGGATGCGAACAGGGATCCGTGCAGATCCCTCTGCTGTCTCCTCACTGCCATCCCAGCAGTTTTACGCATGCGTGACCTCAGCGACAGGGACAGGTAAGGTACGCTGCTACAGAAGTAGCAGTTTTACTTGTCGCAGGGATATCTGCTTTCCACAGAGGCTACCTGACCCCTCTCTCACAGAGTGGCTGACTCCGAGATGTATGCTGACCTGATGGTTAGCGTACATTCAGGGACGTATCTATAATGGGTGCCGGGTGTGCGGTGTACACGGGCCTCTAGGTCCAGGGAGGCCCACACCGCACACCCTGCACCCATATTTTCTGATACTTACCTCTCCAAGGTCCTGCGTTGGATGTCTCAGCCCTGCACAAAATTCCAGAAAATGTCCACCGTGGCCATTTTCCTGGTGTTTTGCGCATGTAGACTCTGGGCACAGACTAGTGCCCAGAATCTACTGAGGCTGCAGCCGCCAGCGGTCAGCTTTCAGTCTGCTGGCGGCCACTGGGGAGAGAGGAGGGGGCCCCAGAAGGGGAATGCACACGGGTCCCCTCCTCTCTTAATATGCCCCTGCATACGTCTCACAGAGTCAGTGGGTCAGTATGAGGAAGGATGAGTATGAGAGGGCACAGGGGCTCTCTGGTCACTCTCACACAGAGTCAGAGGGTCAGTATAAGGAAGGATCAGTATGAGAGGGCACAGAGGCTCTCTGGTCACTCACACAGAGTCAGAGTCAATATAACGAAGGATGAGTATGAGAGGGCACAGAGGCTCTCTGACCTTTCTCACACAGTTAGAAGGTAAGTATGAGGAAAGATCAGTATTATCTATCCTCACACTAGCCCTGTGGCTCTATCAGAGGGTCAGTGCATTAGTGGTCACATAAACTCTATCACACTAAGGGACAGAGGCCCTGATTCAGAGCCGGATGCTCTGACAGAGCGCTCGCTCTGAATCAGGGCCGTCCCTACTCCTTTTTGGAGCGGCCTCCTGGCCGCTTGCATAGCTGTGGGTGACCACCCGCAGCTATAGCGAGCGGCCAAAATGATGGTCACGATGGACAAGACCATCGCGACCATCGGGCTTGCGATGAGACCCTGCGGTAGGGTCTCGCTGCCGCAAGCCCAGGAGTGCTTTTGGCTCTATCAGAGCCAAAAGCACTCCCACTGACATCACTAGTGATGTCAGTGGGGCCGGACCCAGACGGTAGGCGTTCCCATGGGAACGCCTCCGTCTGAGCAGCCACGCCCCCGGTACGCCCACCAAAGGGGGCGTGCTGTCAATCACCATCGACAGCATGCCCCCTTTGGTGCGAGACCCTTAACGACGGCTTGACCGTCGTTATTTGGGTCTCGCGCATGCGCACTTGGGCACCATCGACCCGCTCGCGAGCGGGTCTGAATCAGGCCAAGATTCAATTAGCCACAGGATGGCTAATTTTGATCCCGGAACCTATTCCTCGCAGCCTCAGGAGCTGCGAGAACAAACCAGCGTTAAGTGCACCCTCTGACACTTAACGCCTGGGAAACCCAAAGATTCCTGCACTTAACGTGAAATCTATGGTTTACCGCTAGTTAGCAACGCGTTACCCGTAAGTTTACCGCACAGGGAAAATAGTAAATAATTGAATAGCTGAGGGCTTTACTCGTGCAGTAAATACCGTGGGCAAATAATTATTCCCCTAAACCTTTGGGTCTGGCACTGGCCCGCCTGTTTGGGAACAAACTATTTTCATTCAGGTTCTAAAGAGAAAATTACTTAAGGAAAAATTCAACATAGCAAATATTACACAACAGTTCTCAGGTACCACTACTACAGTAAGAGAATCATGCAGTCCTCATAGTGGTCTCTGGGGCTGATTCAGGTTTTGCGCGCAGGCAGCTTTGCAATTCCGTCACTGTAAATATGGTAATACAGCAGAAGGTGTATGACACCCCAATGTATGACACCCCCCTGTATGACACCCCCCTGTATGACACCCCTTTGTATGACACCCCCCTGTATGACACCCCCCTGTATGACACCCCTCTGTATGACACCCCCCTGTATGACACCCCTCTGTATGACACCCCCCTGTATGACACCCCCTGTATGACACTCCCTGCTGCATTTGCGATCCCAGCACTGCAACCGAGGTCACAGACTGGGATCACCATCGCAACCATCAGTGGTCGATGGTCGTGATGGTGGACGAGCCCCAGCTTACTCAGGCTGGTCAGCTTGCGAGGCTAGGCCACTCCATCCCGAACACGCCCCTGTTTCCGGGAACGGTGGCCGCCCCCATGCCGCCCCTTAAATGCCTCTGCCTGTCAATCTGGCAGAGGCACAGAAGGGGCTGCGTGCCATTACACAGGACCCATTCTGCACACTCGCAGAATGGGTCCTGCACATGCGCAGATTCCCGATAATCGGGAATCTGCGTGCAATGCTGACTAAGCCTCTCTGTTGTGTAATTTGCTGTCTCTCCACTTTATCAGGCGGCAAAGTTATCTCCCTTTCTTCTGATCATCTTCACTGTCTCTGTTGTGGAACAGAGATACATTGGGCTCTATTTACTACAATCCGCATATTGAATGCGGATTGTAGTGTAATATTACTGAGTGAATTCGCATTGCGAATTCAGGCAATATCACAGGGATTTACTATAAATCCCTTGCAGGGACAGAGCTTGCGATAAAGCTCTGTCCCTGTGGATCCCCTCCGTACTCTAGTTGCGGTATATTCGGAAAAAATACCGCGACTAAGAGCCCGCGCATGATACAGATACACTGACTGATCCTACTGTAGCAGAGTGTTGGTGTAGTGTCTATACACTGAGACTGCTGCATCAGCTGATACAGATACACTGACTGATCCTACTATAACAGAGTGTTAGTGTAGTGTCTGTACACTGAGACTGCTGCATCAGCTGATACAGATACACTGACTGATCCTACTGTAGCAGAGTGTTGGTGTAGTGTCTGCACACTGAGGGCCTGATTCAGAGCCGCTCGTAAGCGGCCGCTCGTTCGCTCCGAGCGATGTTCGCACAACTGCGCATGCGTATGGGTCGTAATGCGCATGCGCCAACCAGTCATTGCGGTCGGAAATCGAGCACTCGCAAAATAGCGAGTGCCTGCTAATTTGAGTGACAGGATGAGGCGTTTGTGGGTGGTAACAGGGGAAGGTGCTTGAAAACGTGGAGTGGAGATCCGAACGCAGGCGTGAGAAACGGTCAAAACGGGTGTTTTAAGGGTGTGCATAATTAACAAAGCAGCGACCACGTCACTTGGTTGTTTCTTAGCCTGAACTGTTCGCATGATTGCGGTAGGAAAATCCAACCACAAGCACTGCGAGCAGTTCAGACGCCTTTTGATGTACTCGATTAATCTAATAAATAGCGGAGATGACGTATGATGCGAGCGGCCAGGGGGCGTCTTTACAAAATAGCGAGCGCATGTTTCGTTCGCTCGCTCAGACATAGAGGCGTCAACAGACCGCAAAGAGCGAGCGCTCAATTTAAATAGCCGGCCCCTTTTTCTGAGCGAACGAGCGCAAATAGCGTCCGGCTCTGAATCGGGCCCTGAGACTGCTGCATCAGCTGATACAGATACAATGGCACAATAGATTTAGACAAGAAATGAGAAACCTTTATTCTGAACTTATATTCTTAATGGACTCCGCTGCATCTCCCTTAGCAATGAAGGGCAGAATCGTTGCCGCTTTTCTATTGATTACGTTCGCTGTCTCAGTAAGGGGATACAGATGCATTGGGGCTGGTTCTTAGGGGTCTATTTACTAAGCCTTGGATGGAGATAAAGTGAATGGAGATAAAATCCCAACCCTGTGGAGGCTGGAGAGACCCTGTGGGGTCTGAAGGGACACTGTGGGGGCTGGTCCACCCACTGCAAAGGCCTATGATCTGCACTTCTCAGCATATGTGGAGGCTGAAGCATCTGAGTGCGCATGCGCGAACTAGCCATTGTGATCAGGACTGCAGACCCATCGGAGAGTGATTGACAGGAAATGGCGTTTGTGGGTGGTGACGTGGTGGTGGTCGGGGCGAACGCAGGCGTGCCAGTGGGTCATACTTGCCAACTCTCCCTCATTGTCAGGGAGACTCCCTGAAATAGTAGCAATCTCCCTGTCTCCCTGAAGAGTCTAGCAATCTCCCTAATTTCATCCTTACCCCCATTATGAAGCTGTTATATTAAAAAACAGAGATAAATACATTCAAATGGGATCATTAGTGTCATTTCCCTGCATTGGTTATTATTATAAGGCACAATGATCCCTATGAATTTCTGAAAAGTATTAGTGTGTTTTCATCAACAAACAGATCTTACTAACTGCTTTTGGGCTGGTTTACATTTGGATGTAAGTCAGGTTTAGGACACGCCTCTCAGATGTATCAGTACACGCCCATCACATGTAGGACACGCCTCTCAGATTTATCAGTACACGCCCACTGTAACACGCGCTCATAGGTGCTGCTTTCACAATCTCCCTGAAATGCTTTTTTAAAAGTAGGCAAGTATGCAGTGGGTTTCAACGCCGTTGCAGGGGCCTAGATAAATTATCCACTGCGATGGCCTACGCAGCCTGAGGCCTGATAGCGTGCGATGAAGTTAGCCATTTCTGAGTAAGGTCTGACCTTGTGCAAGTGTGCATGAGGCTGCTATGGTACTCGATTACAGTGGCGTCACTAGGGGAGTGCGGGGGGTGCGGCCCGCACCGGGTGTCACCCTTCAAGGGGATGACACCTTACCTTACCAAGAGCAAGAAGAGCAACACCGCACCGCACGTCACACCCGCGGGCCGCACACCAACGGCACCATCGCGCACCGCCGACCATGAGCTGCACCTGGAGCTGGAGACTGACACCTTCACTGTATAGCTGGCTGGTCCGTCCTGCAGTGCCATGTGCTTGTCCTCCTATCCTCTGCTCTGCCCGGCGCCGCTCATTCTCTCACCGCAGCCGGCGTCCAGAGCCACACACAGGCACAGAGAATCTCTGTGCCTGTGTGTGGTTCTGGACGCGGCCGCGATGACGTCATCGCACATGCTGGCTCCGCTATGAGTTCTGGGAGCCGCTCAGCCTGATGGAGGAGGAGGGACTACGGGCCTGAGCACGCTGCAGCCAAGAAGGACTGCGCACCGCACCGCACCCGGACAACCCCAGTGCTGGCCTGCAGGCCATGAAATGAGAGGAGACGAGGAAAGTACTGCGCGCACAGCACAGGGGAGGGGGCACAGCATAAGGGGGATTACTGGGGGCCGGAGCCACTGCATAAGTAGCGCTACTGGAAGCACATCTTAAGGGGCATTGCTGGGGGCACTGAATAAGGGCACCAATGGGGGCACAGCTTAAGGGGCACTGCATGTGCTACTCGGGACACAGTTTAAGGGGCAATGCTGGGGGCACTGCATAAGAGAGTCAATACTGGGGGCACTGTATAAGGGCACTACTGGGGCACAGCTTAAGGGGCATTGCTGGGCTACTGCATAAGGGGCATTACTGGTTGGCACTGGATAAGGGGCACTACTGGGGCACTGCATAAGGAGCGCTACTGGTGGTTAAATATAAGGGGCGCTACTGGGGGTACAGCATTTGTATTGTATTGTATTTATTGTTGTCATCAGCAAAACAAGTTTGGCAGATGAAATTACATTGCACTTTTTTTTAAAAAAAACAGTGAATAGCAATCCATGGTAAAGGTTATCACAAACAATTTCACGAAAATAATAAAATTAAATTAACTAAAGAGATACATTCATAGCATTCAGCATGCGCACAGCAGATGGAAGAAAACTAACCCTCAAGCGACTCGTAAGTGCCCGAAGTACTCTGAACCGTTTTAAAGATGGGAGCTTATCAAAAAATTCATGAAATGGATGGCTTGGATCCGATATGATACCTTTGGTTCTCTTTAGAGCCCTAAGCCCATAAACATCATGAATAGTTGGCAACTGCACGCCAATGATTTTGCTGGCGGTCCTAACAACCCGTTCCAGTACACTTCTTTCACTCGCTGTGCAGTTGCCATACCAGATAATGATACCAAACGTCAGAATGCTCTCAACTGAGCATCTGTAAAAGTTTAGCATAGTTACTTTGCTAACTCCCGAGGCCCTCAAACGTCTTAGGAAAAACAAACGCTGTTGCGCCTTTTTAATTAGGGACAGTGTATTTAAAGACCATGTCAAATCTGCCGCAACCTGGATACCCAGAAATTTAAAAGACTCGACTGTATCAACATCCTGGTTGTTAATAAACACTGGCAATTTCTGCTCTAAATAAAAATTTGGGGCTCTAATAAAGGGGGCATTGCATAATGGGCTCTAGTACAGGGGGCATTGTATATTGGGCACATTACTTATGTAAATGTCATTATGTTTTACCCGTGATATTGTATTGTAAAGGTATAATGTTAGTTTTGTTAGCTGTTTATTTTATTACTATTGCCATTGCATTTAGCGATAGTCCAAAAACAGTACTAAGGATTCTGGCCCTGATTCAGAGCCGGACACTCTGACCAGAGCGCTCGCTCTGAATCAGGGCTGTCCTATTTAAATTTGGAGCGGCCTTTTGGACGCTCGCATAGCTGTGGGTTACCACCCACAGCTTATGCGAGCGTCCATGATGATGGTCGCGATGGTCAAGACCATCGTGACCATCGGGCTTGCGACGAGACCCTGCGGTAGGGTCTCACTGCCACAAGCCCTGGAGTGATTTTGGCTCTATCACAGCCAAAATCATTCCCACTGACATCACTAGTGATGTCAGTGGGGCCGGACCCAGGCGGTAGGCGTTCCCATGGGAACGCCTCCGTCTGGCAGCCATGCCCCCGGCACGCCCACCAAAGGGGGCGTGCTGTCAGTCACCATCGACAGCACGCCCCCTTTGGTGCGAGACCCGGAGCGACAGCTTGGCTGTCGCTATCCGGGTCTCGCGCATGCACACGACGGAGCTCCCTCCATCGTGCGCATTTGGGTACCATCGACCCGCTTGCGAGCGTCCTGCGCTCGCAAGCGGGTCTGAATGAGACCCTCTGTGTGTTGCGATATAAGGCCCATGTGAGGAAGGGGGGTGACACCAACCCTAGGGACGCCTCTGCTCGATTATACCGATGGTTTCGCAGTCTTGCTAAACATTACAGATGTGTAAGGTACAGTGGGCGTCCTTATGTAGTGCTGCGTATGGCATAGCGATCTCAATGGATTAGCATATTATCGCAGCTGAACTGCGTGCGTCATCGCTATTGTATTCACAGTTGCTTTCCATAGTGAATCAAGCCCAGAGTCCATTCACTGCTGCTCTGAGAGAAAGTTACCTCCCAACTTTTCCCCCCATCCAGACACTGCAACTTGCGGGAGGGACAGCAGGACAGTACCCAAACAGCAGTACCGTTCCACCAAAACCGGCAATGTCACTTGGATCCCGTATGGGAGATCAACAAAGAAAGGCAATGTGAATCGGTGAGGTGCTTTATGTCAGGAGGAGGAGATGTATCAAAGCTTGGAGAGAGATAAAGTACCAACCAATCAGCTCCTGTCATTTTTCAAACACAGCCTGCACAGTGACAGTTAGAAGCTGATTGGTTAGTACTTTATATTTCTCCACTGTGGGCCTGATTCAGACCCGCTCGCAAACGCATAACGCTCGCAAGCGGGTCGATGGTGGCCCAGTCACTGCGCGTTCGCGAGCCCCGGAGTGAGCGCAAAAAGCACTCGCTCCGTGGCTCACTACAAAAGGGGCGGCTGTCGATGTTGATTGACAGCTCGCCCCATTTTGTAGGCGTGGCCGGGGGGTGGCTTCACAAACGGAGGCGTTCCCAAGCGAACGCCTGACGTTTGTGGGAGGCACCACTGACATCACCAGTGATGTCAGTGGAGAGCTTCCTGCTCTGTTAGAGCCAGAAGCTCTCTGGGGCTTGCGGCCACGAGTCCCTACCACAAGGGTCTCGTCGCAAGCCCGATGGTTGCGATGGTCTTGACCATCGCAACCATCATCCTGGCCGCTTGCAATAGCTGTGGGTGGTCACCCACAGATATACGAGCGGCCAGGAGGTCGCAACTATAAAAATCAGCGCCCGCCCTGATTCAGAGCGAGCGCTTGCTTTTTGCGAGCGCCTCTGAATCAGGCCCTGTATCCCTCTCCAAGCTTTGATAAATCTCCCCCAGTATAACCGTTGCGCCTAAGTGACATCCCTTTCTCCAGAAACCACAGGCTGCTTTTTCATAAATAGTTTATCAGCCCGGCAATATGGCTGCCATCTATGTGTATGTGACAGCAGGCGCTCACTTTAAGACAATGAGCGGGAAGCTGCCGTTTCCCGATCACATTTTTGCTACTTACATTTTTGTCATATGTGAAAAAACCACTGTGAGAATTTCCCAGAAGCTCAGGGTTGTTTCCAATTACAAAAGTTTACACTCGCTTTCATTTTAAAGCAGATTAATGACATGAAAGGAGAGATCTGTAAATATTGGAATTGGGCCCGATGCTGGAAAATATATGGGTCATTAAGTGTAATTTCAATTTCACAGGCCACGGCATTTCCAAAGTCGCGTGATGATCTGAAATGATATTTTCCGCTAAACAGAGAGCGAACTAATTAATCCATAAATTGAAAAGAGCCCACAAAGTCAGCTCTTAGGTTTAAGCATTGCGATGGAAAATTATAAAGGGAGACATCATCTTATGCTCTTTGGGCTTGCAACAAATGTATTATTACACTTTGGTTACATTTATATAGATAATACGATGTACACTAAAACTAGTTACACACTGGAGCGATGTTATTACGATTTGGCCAAATTGTAACGACATATCGTGCGTATCGGGCAGTGTGTATGCACAATATGCGCGCTGCCGTGGTTGCATGCGACGTCGTTAGGTTTGATGTGCGACATCTCAAGCGTCCACCGTTCAAGTTAATGAAGGATGGAACGAGTGGTCGTTCCGTCGTTCATAACATCGCTCTAATGTGTACCCGCAGTACGATATGTAGACCTGATGGGCCGATATATCGACCCGGTACACATTGTCCAGTGTATACCTAACTTATGAGAGTTGTATTTATGAAGGCAAGTTTTTGTTGACGGTAGGATTTAGGCCCTCATTCAGAGCCACTCGCTATTTGCGGTCGTTCGTTCTAAAACAAGGGGTGGCTATTCAAATGAACCATTCGCTGTTTGCGGTCTGTTCACGCCTCTATGTCTGAACGAGCGAACAAAACTTGCGTTCGTTTTTTGGAAAGATACGCCCCCTGGCCGCTCGCATCCTACGTCATGTCCGCTATTTATTAGATTAATCGAGTACATCGACAAGGGTATGAACTGCTCGCTATTCTTGGGGTTGGTGTTTGCTACCACAATTTTGCGAGCAGTTCTGACTATAAAATAACCCAGTGACGTGGTCAATGACGCTGCTGTTTTAAATATGCACACCCATAAAACGCCCGTTTTGACCTTTAAGCACGCCTGCGTTCTGATTTCCACTCCCCATTTTCAAGCACCTTCCCCTATTACCACCCCCATACGCCTCTTTCTGTCACTCAAAATAGCAGGCATTCGCTATTTTGCGAGCACATGAATTTCGGCCGCACTGACTGGTTAGCGCATGCGTATAACGATCCGTACGCATGCGCAGTTGGGCTAACATCGCTCGGAACGAATGAGCGGCCGCTTACGAGCGGCTCTGAATCAGGCCCTTAGTTTTAGTTTTGTATAATACTTACGGCTTCTGGCAGTGCATAGAGAAACTTATTTGTCCAATATTGAAATGGTGCGAAAGAATGAAATAATAATAAAAATGCTTTATTTTCAAATGTATTATTTAAGAAAATTTTTACTTATTTAAATTCATTAATTAGTATTTTTAAACTGTTTTTATTTACTTAGTGAAACTTAAAGACTAAATCTGGGCTTTTGGTTACACTACACTTGTGCAAGTCGGCAAGATGGCTCACACATACTGTACGTACGATTATAGAGAATGGCCTGACAAAGTGGTACCGTTCCGGGCCAGTTGTATCACGCAGCTAAGTAATGCTCAGCAGCCTGTGCAGAATTTTTGGAAAAATTTCAATATTGAGATATTTTCTTTGCTGCAAAAAATGGCGATGAAAATCTTACTTATTACCATGAAGGAAATAATAATAATAATATTATTATGCAAATTTTAATTTTTATGCCGAAGAATGCTATGAGATATGCATTAATGAGGAGCAAAATGCAGATTGCATTTTTTCAAAAATTGGAATAGTCAAGTTACTGTTCTCAGACTTTGTCATTATTTGGATTTTGGAGCATTAGCAATGTAATAGAAAATATACAGACTATAGAGTTTATCTAGAAAATGTCTTTAGAACTGTAAATATGATATATATAGGTGTATGTGAATATATATTACATCATCGGGGCCAGTGCTAACACTAGGTGAATGTTCACCTTGTACCATACTTGCCAACTCTCCCTCATTGTCTGAGAGACTCCCTGAAATAGCAGCAATCTCCCTGTCTACTTGAAGAGTCCAGCAATCTCCCTAATTGCACCTTACCCCTATTATGAAGCTGTTATATAATAAAAAAAAACATAGATACTGTACATTCAAACGGGATCATTATGGGTAAATTTACTAAAGTGAGAGTTTTTAGAAGTGATGTTGCCCATAGCAACCAATCAGTGTCTACTTAACATTTTAACTAGCACCTTCTAGAAGATAGTAGCTAGAATCTGATTGGTTGCTATGGGCAACATCACTTTTAAAACTCACTTCTAAAAACTCTCACTTTAGTAAATTTACCCCTTAGTATCATTTCCCTGCATTGGGTATAAGGCACAATGATCCCTATGGCTACTGTACATGCATTTTCTGAGAAGTATCAGTGTGTTTTTATCAACACATAGATCTTACTAACTGCTTTGGGGCTCATTTACATTTGGATGTAAGTCAGTATTATGACACGCCCCTCAGATGTAGCAGTACACGCCCACTTTACCATCGCGCTCATAGGTGCTGCTGTCGCACTCTCCCTGAAAAGCTTTTTCAAAAGTAGGCAAGTATGACTTGTACATCACTGAAATAGAGAGGGTGTCATTGCCTCTCTTGAGGTCACATTTAGGGATATTCTATAAAGCTGCATTCAGTATATGTCACCATCCATAGATGTAAAAATGTCACTTGAAACTTCCTCCAGTTCTACGGCAGGTGTAGTTTTTCCATCCAGGTACAGCCTCCTATGTGAGCAGTTCAGTGACTTACTATGCAACCACTTTCATAGAAACAGGTGCGCACTCCCATAAGACTCATCATCTCTGTCCGTTTTTCTAGGCACCTCCCTGTTACCTCCCAGTCACCGTCCAGGAACTCCCCTCACATTTCTGCTACGGTGCATTCAAGTCTGTTCTGCAACTCTGTGCGACTCGAATGCGCAGACAATAAACATGGCTCCACTGCGTCCAATATCGCTGCTGCATCCATCTCAGAAATCGGAATCAGCAGCTTTGTGGGCAGAGCCGTAACTGGACTTTTTGGTGCCCTGGGCCAGAAAGAGCACTGGCGCCCCCCTCATTTTTCAAAGGGACATAATGCACCCAAAAAAGGGCCATGGCCTCATGGGGAAGGGCCAGGGAAGAGATAGGAGAGGCCAGGAGATGCTGGGGATGAAATAAGAGGCAGCTACAAGTAAGAATGATAATAAACAGAAATTCGACAGGACCAAACAGCGCCCCCTGCCCTGTGGTGCCCTGGGCGATGGCACCGGCCGCACTACCCTAGTTACGGCCCTGTTTGTGAGACCTGGACAGTTTTGCAAAGCAAACCTGACTTTCCAGATAGATTGTTTTTCCTGAGCCTCATTTCGCATTTGGAGCAGAATATGGATCTTTCAGTTTTACTCCTCCCAGACGTGTCACTTACTTTCCCTCAATCACAGCACAAGCAGAATGAATGGACCAGCAACGTCCCGACTCTGTTTTAGGGATGTGCAGGCTCGGACAGGTTCGAGTTTGCACGTTGAGTTCGGATTTTTCCCTAAAAAAAAACGGAACTCAGAAAGATTCAAAACGTCATCTTACATGGACGAACATCATCATTCCTGGACAATCCAGGAATGATGATGTTCGTCCATGTAAGATGACGTTTTGCCTCTTTCTGAGTTCCGTTTTTTTGGAGGGAAAAATCTGAACTCAACGTGCAAACTCGAACCTATCCGAGCCTGCACATCCCTACTCTGTTTATATATAATTTGTGCAAAATACAAAATACAATTACAGCTTTGTTAGCGGCTGTTTTGTGAAGTGACGGATCTCAAATAGTGTAACATCAGAGGATCGACAAATTTATTTGTATGAAATTTTAGCGTAGCCTCAATAACTTCGAGTTTATCCCTTTATATTACTAGTAAATCGTTGGTTTTCTGACATGGATCAGGGTATATAATTTGTCCTTATTTACCAATCCTGCTGGCCCGGGCAGTACTCAGATAAAGCCGCTGTGTGTGACGTGCTAGTGAAAAGAAACCATCTTGTGGTAAGACCACATAACTCTGTGGTAAGGTGTCACAAGCTACAGTAGTGTTCTATGGAACGCTATAGAATACAGCAATAGCGTGTGACAGCTTATCACAAGATTGTTTCGTTTCTCTTGCATATCACGCAAAGTTACACAAATGTCCAGCTGGATAGTTAAATGCGAAAACATCATTAATGTGAAATCATAGGAAACTTCCACAGAAAACTGAATTGAATGGTTCATTACAATTTGTAAAAAAAAAAAAAAAAAAAAGAAAAATGATGACAAAAAAAAAGCTTAAGAATCAGTTTAACATTACTGATGTCTGAGATCGAAACGCGTCATGTTGACTCATCTCCAAGCTCACATATCCACGTCCTGAAAAGTAACATCTTGTTAGTCTACACAATTCTTTTAGAATATTTTTAAGTAACATATCGCCATGCAAAATCGTGATAACAACAAAAATTTAAACATAGTGTAGAAAACTATGTAGAACATTACCTACATAAACTGTATCATAGTACTGAAAACAAAACAAAACTACAAATAATTTTAAAGGTATTTTAAAGTGGCGCTACCACCTTCAAAAAGGTATTTGTCAGAGAGAGATCGATAAAGCTACGCAATTGGCCACTTTGGAATTGTGGAGGGGGGGGGGGTGTGCAAGAGGACCAATCACACACCACAATCTATTGGTTGCAGCTTGTCATTGGTCTTTCCAGTGCAATGAATGGAGGAACCCTGGATAAAACGGCTGTACAGGGCAGACCCTGTAGCACCAGCTAGTGGGAGGTAGGTGGCATTGCAGCTTTAAGTCTGGTAATAAAATCCTATTATCACAGTTATATAAATATGAGAATGTCAGTTTAACATCTGAACTTACTGGTGTATTTTAATAATATTATACAAAATGATTAATGAGCGGTTTGGTAACATAAGGAAGAAACTGAAAATAGAAGTGTCTTTGGTAACTGCGTGTAACTGGATTAATTATTCCGAAGAGTTCACGGAGAATTCTCACTGCTGCCTTGAGCTTCCTCCTACAGGCAAAGCGTTAGTTACTTAATGCCTTAAGTTATTTCTAATCTAATAAAACAATTAAAGTTTATAAATATGCTTTCAGATATTAAAGATATTTCAATGTGATTTATTGTCCCTCGCTTGGATAATCCATTACACATTTTGGAATTAAAATACAATGAATGGAAAATATCCAGGAGACAAAGTTATCATGCATTTTTTTAATGCTCCTAACCAGTCCTGTGCTGGATGAAAATGTAAAATGACATTACCCAGCCCTGTCAATCTAGATTTCCATTGCGATATCTCTGGGGGACAAATCATTGAGCACCCTCACGACTCTCCATATATTACTGGCAACCAGTGACCAGGCCAGGCAGTTCCCAGCTTGGGCTTGTTGATATTTATTGGGGGGGATGGTGGGCAGAAAGGACACTCTGCCTAATTTGCAATTCATTTTACCAGCTAATTAATTTGAATGCAGTATCCAGCATGCAAGCGACATATAGAAACGTAATCGACATGAATGGCCGATTGAATATAATCATAGGCCGCACATGGCTAAACCTTCATGAGTTCACTCTGCATCATTTACTGGGAAACTATTTGTCACTCTCACCATGTGTTGGTACATAACAGACCTAGGGCCTGATTCAGACCCGCTCGCAAGCGATATGCGCTCGCAAGAGGGTCGATGGCAGCGTGCGCACTGGGCGTGTGTAAGCCCCACAGCGAGCGAAAAATCACTCGCTGTGGGACTCACTACAAGATGGGACGGCTGTCGATGTTGATCGACAGCTCACCCCATTTTGTAGGCGGGGGGTGTTGGCTGGCCCAACGGAGGCGTTCCCGAAGGAACGCCTGCCATTTGGGGGTGGCCCTGCTGACATCACGAGTGATTTCAGTAGTGAGCTACCTGCTCTATTAGAGCAGGAAGCTCACTGAGTTTGCGGGAAGGAGACCCTACCACAAGGGTCTCGTCGCAAGCCCGATGGTCGCGACCATCACATGGCCGCTCGCAAAAGCTGTGGGTGGTCACCCACAGCTTAGCGAGCAGCCTGGAGGCCGGCTCCAAAAAAAACCAAAAACACCCTGATTCAGAGCGAGCGATCTGAAAGAGCGTCCGGCTCTGAATCAGGGCCTGAGATCATAGTGAGGTAGGGAAGCTGATGGAGGCGAATGTTGATTTATAATGCAATAATAAATAGAACATACTGTATGTCCCAACAGTCCTGCTTTTGGCGGAACAGTCTTCATTGTGGAGGACTTTTCTGCGTTTCCACATTCAGGACATTTGTCCCAATTCCCAAGGGGTAAGGTTCTGGGAGGTGTTGCAGTAGTGTACCGCCTGAGGCTTGCAGCAGCTGCGATTGCAGCCGTAGGTGCATCTGCGACTACATGCTAATGCAAGTATCAGCCCTTCCCCTGGTGTACGGCCGTCTGATTGTGCTAGGTCTGAGACGCCGGCTTTCAGCATCAGATGCTCAAATACTGTACCGCTTGGTGTGTCTTTAGACACCACCATAGAAAGGCATCATCAAAGCTTGCACCAGCCTTGTGCTAGGTGCAGATTCTCCTTCTCAGTATGGCATCCGACTAAGCCTCGGTGTATGCGAACACTTCAGCGACACTCCCATAACACGCCCATTAGATGCACCATCATCCATGCGTCTAAGTAGCCACCTCCCAGTCACTGCCCGGGAACGCCCAATACATTTTTAACACGTCTCGGTGTGTACATCTGAATTCCCAAATGCGGCTCTGCAGGAACACGGTCAGGACCCATGCTCATTGCCACTTAGATGCATGTGAAGCAAAAAAACATCACACAACTGCGTCCGACATCGACACAGGCCCTGTGTTACTGCAATGTGCTGAATTAAAAATATGATATAAAAACAAAAAAAATGCCCCCATTTCACCGAGGCCACACACCCTCTCCTGCAGTCGGGCAGGCACACTGCTTCGCATAAATGACCATTCATAGCTGCATCAGATTGAAAGTTATTACAAATTCCTGGTATTGCTCTGATTTGAGCCCCCAAAAAATGGCGCGTTTTGCACATCTTGCAGAGCTTGGCGTAACTTAATTAGGGGTGCCAAGAGGGGATGGGGGTACTGATTAACCATGCCAGGGTCAGCTGCTGAGTGGGGCAAATGTATCTATTCATTTTTTTCAGAGGGGTAGTTGCCATACCTCCCGTATTTGGCCACGCCTCCAGCACATAGGCCCCATTCAGCTCTTGGTGGCCTTGATCTTAACATGTGGCCATCTCTGCAAGGGTAACATATGCACCAGTTTTATGCAGGCAGGAAACTACAGTATGGGCTTTTGGTTTACGCCAGGAGATGTGGCTTTACAGCAGGGATGGGGAACCTCAGGCCCGGGGGCGTATCAGGCCCGCGGATACATTTGGTCTGGCCCTCGGAGCATTTTTCTGATAGCCTCATCTGGCTAGCAGGGTGCCTAGAATGGCAGCCTGCAGTCAGAATCTATGCAGCAGTGCAGCCTGGAGCGTTCTTGAGATGCTTCGGACGGTCACATTGCTGCCATTACAGCTCCTAAGGATGCTCCGGGCATTGCTGTAATCACCGGAGATTGTGGCCCCGCCCCATGTGATGTCACATGGTGGGGGCGTGGCCTGCACCGGGCCCACAAATAATGTTCTATATATCAAAATGGCCCAAGGCAGAAAAAAAGGTTCCCCACCCCTGCTTTACAGTTTAGGTAGACAGCAATCAATGATCGGTTTTGCAATGCGATCAGGGCATGCCAGTAACGCCCATGATCGCATTGCAAATCATGGGCTATTTATGCGCGGTGTAGCCCATAGGCTACAGCAGCTAACGTCATCTTCAGATGGCGATAGCTGCGGGGGCCAATATCCGGAATGCATCGCATTCCGGATATTGGTTAATTTGGCAGCATGGAGGTGGCAGCTGCCAGCGGTAATGGAGAGATCACAGCAGGTATCGGTATTAGTACATACAGGGATACTTAATATTTGAGGTAAACCCCCCCAAAATGGGTGTTTTCGGGGATTATACCTCAAATACACTTTGATAAATGGGCCCATAAATGTTAAACAATATAGTACTTTAGTGAAGTGCCCACCTTATACATAAGGCAGTCTGTCTGTCTGCCTGTCTTAGTCTGGACAGAGTCATAAGTCACATTTACTGTATAAGATACTATTAAAAACATGTGAAAATGCATATTGGAAGAAAGCACATGCAGGGACATTGAGAGCCTGGCCGAGCCTGGGTAATGGAGGGGGCGTGGCCTAATCACCGAAGGCGTGGCCACACCCCTCTTGAAAAAAAAAAAAAATCAGTTTTCAGCGCCACGTGTGATCGCTCCCCCCCCACAGCCATAGGAGACCGCTCCGGCTGCTGCAGCAGCCGCGAGCAGTCTCACACAGCAGCCCAGCACAAGCTGTGTGCTGAGCTGCTGTGAGGGAGGGTGGGAATGACACCGGACCCGGGCCCCGCCGGGCCCCTCTAGCAAACCCGGGCCCGGGTAAACTGTACCCACCCCCCCCTCTCGGCGCCCATGAGCACATGCACTGAATGAAATACTAATTAAGTTCAACTAAATACATGCATCCGTTGTCTTCCTCGGTAAGAAAAATCGAGCGGTAATCTGTTTTCCTGTCACGGAGCAATTTCAAATATCAAGTAAATAGATCACAGCAAAACGCTCTCATCCAATCAGCAGCTGATTATCGTCCGTGCGTCAATTGCACAGATACACACATAGGCCCCCATACACGGTGCGATTCAAAGCTGATAAGATGTGTTGTACGATTGCCCTTGAAAGTCTTCCCTTGAAATTATTCATACGATGTGGTCAAATGGCGTACGATTGATTTTTACGATCATATTATAAGATGCATAGAAGTGTATCACATTGTACTCAAAAGATCGTAGATCTCTCTGCAAAATCATCTGTTCTGCGATCCAACTAGAGGACAGAGGGGACACGCATCGGTTCGCAGAAGACACAAAAACGCCTATTTTCATACGATTGGTCTGTACAACCTGTTGAAACTGTTCATATCGGGTAAAAAATCTTACCGTGTATGGGCACCTTTACTGTCCTCGGCCAACACCCCCTCTCCGTATAAACATGTTAGTATACAATGTGACAGAAGCTACATACAGATGTACGTGGAAGAATTGTCCAGGCACACAAAAGTACAATAAAATTTGCAATTTGCCCCACCCAAAAAATGCATTTACATCTAATTGTAAATTAGCCCTTTATGCATATAAAATGGGTTTGGTACAAAAAGAAAACCATCCAAGTCCGTTAATAAATAAATAAAACTCGTAGTCAGAAAATGAAATGCTGCTCCCGGTATGACGAGAGACTTACTCCGGTCACTAAACTCGAAATCACCTCTGGACGTGAAGCTGTTAAAACCAAAGCTTTGCCCATTCAGATTCAGGACAGACTTTAAATGAATTATCAATTTTCCTGAAGCAGCATTTATTAGAAGCATAAACGCTATAGCCAGAAAACATAATTCACCTGGCTACCAGCTCGTATGCAGAGAATGTGACACAGGCCTCATCCTGATACCAAACAGCTTTATCTATAAGACTCCTCTATGTCAGCTCCCGTCAAAGGCGAATTCATTACGCTGATTATTCAATTCCTCCTTGTGCTGCCGCATTATTACAGAAGATGAAATCTTGGCTTAAAGGATTTGGAAATCGATGGAAATGGATTCCCACATGTAGATAGTTACGATTTAATTTTGGAAAATGATATAGTTGAGTCCTACTGCAGGGATTTCACTGATATGTTAGTGGTGAGAAAACCACACAGTATTTCCCTTCTGATTATACAAAAGCCTCTTAAATATGACTTTGTGTTTTGAAGCCTGTATTTCATATATTCCGGCGGTGGCCTTGTGGAAAACGTGGCCATGAATTAAAGTGAATCTCCGCCTTTTGGTCTTCTATATTATGTTATTCTTTGGGAACAGTCGCTGCCAATGATTAAATGTTATAAAAGAAATGTCCTGGCATACTTATCCCTAGAGGGTGCACACCTCATTAACATTTAAAATGAAAGACAGCAGTCACACTAGTGAAGATTCATCCCAAATAATGAGTAAAAGAGCCACTCTCACAAATTGTGGTGCAGGAGATGGGGTGTGAGGTTGAGGCTGGCTTGGCTGACTGGAGGTATCGGGACTAGGGGTGAGCGGGTTCGGATTTCTGAAATCCGAACCCCCCCGAGCCCCCCCGATCCGAGTCCGATCCGAATCAGGCTCGACTTTTCCCGCCTGACTCGGATCTGAAATCGAGGCAAAACGTCATCATCCCGCCTTCCGAGTCTCGCGGGTTTTGGATCCTATATAAGGTACCCACGTCGGCGCCATTTTCTCACTCGGCTGTGGACAGTGAAGAGGGAGGGTGGGAGTTAGGGCTGTGTAGTGTAGTGTAGTGTAGTGCTGCTGTTGTCCACTACTTCAAAGTCCATAGGGGCTGGCTGTGTTGTGCTGTGCTGCTGTTGTTAATAGGGGCTGTGTCCACTACTTCAAAGTCCATAGGGGCTGGCTGGACTGTGTTGTGCAGTCAGTTCTCCATAGGGGCTGTGTCCACTCCAAAGTCCTGTGCAGTGTCCCAGTCCTAAAGGAGTGCTGCAGTGTTGTCCAGGGGGTGCTCTGTCCATCAGGGGTGCTCCCCCCAAGTGCTAAAAAAATAATATATTTTCTGTGTTTGTGAATTGTGTGCGCAGTAGCCGCACGTGCATCAACAAAGTAGTGCCAAGCGTGCGCCTGTGTCATAAGTAAAGGGCCGGCTGGCTTGACCGTTAAGGGTGCTGTAACCCCCGAAAGTACACTCCAGTCCAAACCAAAAAAAAAAATATTTTCTGTGTTTGTGAATTGTGTGCGCAGTAGCCGCACGTGCATCAACAAAGTAGTGCCAAGCGTGCGCCTGTGTCATAAGTAAAGGGCCGGCTGGCTTGACCGTTAAGGGTGCTGTAACCCCCGAAAGTACACTCCAGTCCAAACCAAAAAAAAAATTATTTTCTGTGTTTGTGAATTGTGTGCGCAGTAGCCGCACGTGCATCAACAAAGTAGTGCCAAGCGTGCGCCTGTGTCATAAGTAAAGGGCCGGCTGGCTTGACCGTTAAGGGTGCTGTAACCCCCGAAAGTACACTCCAGTCCAAACCAAAAAAAAAATTATTTTCTGTGTTTGTGAATTGTGTGCGCAGTAGCCGCACGTGCATCAACAAAGTAGTGCCAAGCGTGCGCCTGTGTCATAAGTAAAGGGCCGGCTGGCTTGACCGTTAAGGGTGCTGTAACCCCCGAAAGTACACTCCAGTCCAAACCAAAAAAAAAATTATTTTCTGTGTTTGTGAATTGTGTGCGCAGTAGCCGCACGTGCATCAACAAAGTAGTGCCAAGCGTGCGCCTGTGTCATAAGTAAAGGGCCGGCTGGCTTGACCGTTAAGGGTGCTGTAACCCCCGAAAGTACACTCCAGTCCAAACCAAAAAAAAAATTATTTTCTGTGTTTGTGAATTGTGTGGGCAGTAGCCGCACGTGCATCAACAAAGTAGTGCCAAGCGTGCGCCTGTGTCATAAGTAAAGGGCCGGCTGGCTTGACCGTTAAGGGTGCTGTAACCCCCGAAAGTACACTCCAGTCCAAACCAAAAAAAAAATTATTTTCTGTGTTTGTGAATTGTGTGCGCAGTAGCCGCACGTGCATCAACAAAGTAGTGCCAAGCGTGCGCCTGTGTCATAAGTAAAGGGCCGGCTGGCTTGACCGTTAAGGGTGCTGTAACCCCCGAAAGTACACTCCAGTCCAAACCAAAAAAAAAATTATTTTCTGTGTTTGTGAATTGTGTGCGCAGTAGCCGCACGTGCATCAACAAAGTAGTGCCAAGCGTGCGCCTGTGTCATAAGTAAAGGGCCGGCTGGCTTGACCGTTAAGGGTGCTGTAACCCCCGAAAGTACACTCCAGTCCAAACCAAAAAAAAAATTATTTTCTGTGTTTGTGAATTGTGTGCGCAGTAGCCGCACGTGCATCAACAAAGTAGTGCCAAGCGTGCGCCTGTGTCATAAGTAAAGGGCCGGCTGGCTTGACCGTTAAGGGTGCTGTAACCCCCGAAAGTACACTCCAGTCCAAACCAAAAAAAAAATTATTTTCTGTGTTTGTGAATTGTGTGCGCAGTAGCCGCACGTGCATCAACAAAGTAGTGCCAAGCGTGCGCCTGTGTCATAAGTAAAGGGCCGGCTGGCTTGACCGTTAAGGGTGCTGTAACCCCCGAAAGTACACTCCAGTCCAAACCAAAAAAAAAATTATTTTCTGTGTTTGTGAATTGTGTGCGCAGTAGCCGCACGTGCATCAACAAAGTAGTGCCAAGCGTGCGCCTGTGTCATAAGTAAAGGGCCGGCTGGCTTGACCGTTAAGGGTGCTGTAACCCCCGAAAGTACACTCCAGTCCAAACCAAAAAAAAAATTATTTTCTGTGTTTGTGAATTGTGTGCGCAGTAGCCGCACGTGCATCAACAAAGCAGTGCCAAGCGTGCGCCTGTGTCATAAGTAAAGGGCCGGCTGGCTTGACCGTTAAGGGTGCTGTAACCCCCGAAAGTACACTCCAGTCCAAACCAAAAAAAATATTATTTTCTGTGTTTGTGAATTGTGTGCGCAGTAGCCGCATGTGCATCAACAAAGTAGTGCCAAACGTGCGCCTGTGTCATAAGTAAAGGGCCGGCTGGCTTGACCGTTAAGGGTGCTGTAACCCCCGAAAGTACACTCCAGTCCAAACCAAAAAAAAAATTATTTTCTGTGTTTGTGAATTGTGTGCGCAGTAGCCGCACGTGCATCAACAAAGTAGTGCCAAGAGTGCGCCTGTGTCATAAGGGCCGGCTGGCTTGACCGTTAAAGGGTGCTGTAACCCCCAAAGTACACTCCAGTCCAAACCAAAAAAAAAATTATTTTCTGTGTTTAGCCGCACGTATATATCAAATCGATATAACATAAATGGAGGACCAAACTTTCTCCGATAAAAATAAAATAGAGAAAGATCAAGAACCACTTCCTCCTAGTGCTGAAGCTGCTGCCACTAGTCATGACATAGACGATAACATGCCATCAACGTCGTCTGCCAAGGCCGATGCCCAATGTCATAGTAGAGGGCACATACAATCCCAAATGGCAAAGTTCAGGAAAATGACCTTGAAAAAGACATTTAAATCAGCTGAAGAGAAACGTAAACTTGCCAATATGGCATTTACGACACGGAGTGGCAAGGAACGGCTAAGGTCGATCCCTAGTATGTTCATGACTAGTGGTTCAGCTTCACATGACGATGGAAGCCCTCCTCCCACTAAAAAAATCAAAAGAGTTAAGCTGGCAAAAGCACAGCGAAGAACTGTGCTTTCTAAGAAGATATCACAAATCCCCAAGGAGAGTCCAAGTGTGGTGGTGGTTGCGATGCCTGACCTTCCCAGCACTGGACGGGAAGAGGTGGCTCTTTCCACCATTTGCACGCCCCCTGCAAGTGCTGAAAGGAGCACCCACAGTCCACTTGCTGATATGCAAATTGAAGATGTCACTGTTGAAGTACAACAGGATGAGGATACTGGTGTAGCTGGCGCTGAGGAGGAAGTTGGCGAGGAGGATTCTGATGGTGATGTGGTTTGTTTAAATCAGGCTCCGGGGGAGACAGTTGTTGTCCGTGGGATGAAAAAGCCCATCACGGTCATGCCTGGGCAGAAGACCAAACATTCCACCTCTTTGGTCTGGCAATATTTCTATCCAAATCCGGACAACAACTGTCTTGCCATATGTACCATATGTAAAGGTGAAATAAGTAGGGGTAGGGACGTCAACCACCTAGGAACATCCTCCCTTATACGGCACCTGCAGCGCGTTCATAAAAAGTTACTGTCAAGTTCAGAAACTTTGGCTAAGACCGTAAGCAGTCCAGGGACACCTAAATCCCGTTGTCCTGTTGTATCCAAGCGCCTGCAAACCACACCGTCAACTCCCTCCTCGTCAATTTCCTCCTTAGTCAGGATCGGAAGTAGTCCTGCAGGCCATGTCACTGGCATGACTGACTCTCCTATCCGGGATTCCTCTGGAGGATCCTGCATTGGTACGCCTACTGCTGCCGCTGCTGCTGTTGCTGCTGCTGGGAGTCGTTCATCATCCCAGAGAGGAAGTAGGAACACCACTACTTTTACTAAACAATTGACCCTCCAACAGTCCTTAGCGAGGAGGATGAAGTACGACAGCAGTCATCCTGAAGCAAAACGTATAACTGAGGCCTTGACTGCTATGTTGGTGTTAGACGTGCGTCCGGTATCCGCCATTAGTGCAGTGGGATTTAGACAATTGATGGAGGTAGTGTGTCCCCGGTTCCAAATCCCGTCTAGATTCCACTTCACTAGGCAGGCGATACCGAGACTGTACAGAAACGTCAGAAAAAGTGTCCTCAGTGTCCTGAAAAATGCCGTTGTACACAATGTCCACTTAACCACGGACATGTGGACAAGTGGAACAGGGCAGACTAAGGACTATATGACTGTGACAGCCCACTGGGTAGATGTATCACCTTACGCAGCAACAGCAGCAGCGTCACCAGTAGCAGCATCTCAGAAACGCCAGCTCGTTACAAGGCAGGCTACGCTGTGTATCACCGGTTTCAGTAAGAGGCACACCGCCGACAACCTCTTAGAGAAACTGAGGGAAATCATCGCCCAGTGGCTTACCCCACTTAGACTCTCCTGGGGATTTGTGATATCTGACAACGCCACCAATATTGTGCGGGCATTACATCTGGGCAAATTCCAGCACGTCCCATGTTTTGCTCACACAATAAACTTGGTGGTGCAGAATTTTCTGAAAAGCGACAGGGGCGTGCAGGAGACGCTTTGGGTGGCCCGAAAAATTTCTGGCCACTTTCGCCATTCAGCGACTGCGTGCCGAAGACTGGAGCGCCAGCAAACACTCTTGAACCTGCCCCGCCATCACCTGAAGCAAGAGGTTGTGACGCGGTGGAACTCAACCCTCTATATGCTTCAGAGGATGGAGGAGCAGCAAAAGGCCATACAAGCCTATACATCCACCTATGACATAGGCAAAGGAGGGGGTATGCACCTGACTCAAGCGCAGTGGAGAATGATTTCCGTGTTGTGCAAGGTTCTCCAGCCCTTCGAACTTGCCACACGTGAAGTCAGTTCAGACACAGCCAGCTTGAGTCAGGTCATTCCCCTCATCAGGCTTTTGCAGAAGCAGCTGGAGAAAGTGAAGGAGGAGCTAAGACGGAGCGATTCCGCTCGGCATGTGGGACTTGTGGATGAAGCCCTTCATTCGCTTTGCCAGGATTCCAGGGTGGTCAATCTGTTGAAATCAGACCACTACATTTTGGCCACCGTGCTTGATCCTAGGTTTAAAGCCTATGTGGTGTCTCTCTTTCCGGCCGACACAAGCCTGCAGAGGTGCAAAGACCTGCTGGTGAACACACTGTCAGCTGAAACGGAACGTGACACGTCAACGGCTCCTTCTTCATTTTCTCCCGCAACTGGGGCTGCCAGGAAAAAACTTAGGTATCCTAAGCAACCCGCTGGCGGTGATGCAGGGCAGGCAGGACCAAGTTTGGACATCTGGTCCGGACTGAAGGACCTGGCAACAATTTCTGACATGTCTACTGTCACTGCATATGATACTGTCACCATTGACAGAATGGTGGAGGATTACATCGGTGACAGCATCCAAGTAGGCATGTCAGACAGTCCATACCTGTACTGGCAGGAAAAAGAGGCAATTTGGAGGCCCCTGTACAAGCTGGCTCTATTTTACCTGAGTTGCCCCCCCTCCAGTGTGTACTCCGAAAGAGTGTTTAGTGCAGCCGGGAACCTTGTCAGCGAAAGGCGTAGGAGGTTGCTTCCACAGAATGTGGAGAAGATGATGTTCATCAAAATGAATTATCAGCTCTTCCAGGGAGACCAGCCTCCAGAAGGTACAGAGGGACCTGTGGTGGTGGATTCAAGTGGGGACGAGTTAATACTTTGTGAGGATGAGGATGTACACACTGAAGAGGGTGAGGAATCGGTGGATGAGGAGGATGAGGATGACATCTTGCCTCCGTAGAGCCAGTTTGTGCAGGGACACATTAATTGCCAGCTTGTTTTGTGGGGGCCCAAACGAACCAATCATTTCAGCCACAGTTGTGTGGCAGACCCTGGCGCTGAAATGATTGATTTGTTAAAGTGTGCATGTCCTGTTTATACAACATAAGGGTGGGTGGGAGGGCCCAAGGACAATTCCATCTTGCACTTCTTTTTTTTCTTTGCATTATGTACAGTTTGGGGCCTAGTTTTTCTAACTGCCATCCTGTCTGCCACTGCAGTGTCACTCCTAGATGGGTCACGTGTTTGTGCCGCCCACTCGTGTCGCTTAGCATAGTCATCCAGCTACCTCGGTGCAACCTTTTGGACATGAAAACACTATTGTGAGGTGTGGGGTGTTCAGAATAGACTGGAAATGAGTGGAAATTAAGGTTATTGAGGTTAATAATAGCATAGGAGCAGAGAAACCAACAAATTCTGTGATTTTAGCTGTTTTTATGCTTTTTAAAAAAAAAATACAGATCCAAAACACAAAACCCAGAACCCAAAACACAGAAGGGTGGTTTTGGCAAAACCAATCCAGATCCAAAACACGAAGAAAGATCCAGATCCAAAACCAAAACACAAAACACGAAAAGTGGCCGGTGCACACCCCTAATCGGGACCATCCCCAGCATAAACCGGGTGGGGTCCGGCAGGGATACGATGTATGGGGAAAGGGGGGGTCAATAATGTTCCTGACCTTTAAATCCGCCCGTGTGTGTGTGTGCTTTCTGGGCATACTCAGGGGGGGAGCATGCAAGAAACACTCTGTAAACTGGAGTTGTACTCCCTCTGTATGTAAATAAATGTTTGCAAAGAAATTATTAGGGTTAAATTTACTAAGAATCGAGTCTGGTTCAGTATTTTTTTTTTTCAACACGATTAGCATCGCCGAAACTCGGGTGATTTGAGGCTTCTGAAACTCACAAATTTACTACATACTTGCCTACCTTTTAAATCTCCTCCCCGGGAGAACCCGGGGAGGAGAAGCAGCTGGGTCCCGACGGGGGCGGGGCCAAACGATTCACGGCATTAAGTCCCGCCCCCTCCGCTGCAAATTGCCGCGATTGCCGCATATTTAAATAAGGGGCAGGGCTAAATGACGCGATTCATGAAGAATCGTGTCTTTAAGCCCCGCCCTGTACACAGGGACCTGCGATTGCCACGGAAGTTCTCCCCATTCTGCCCACTTCATTAGGAAGTGGGCAGAATGCGGGAGAAGTGCCTACCCTTCCGGGGGTGCGGGGGGTTACCCGAAAAATCGGGAGCCTCCCGCGAAAACCGGGAGGGTAGGCAGGTATGATTTACTAAGAAGTGAGTTTAGCTGAGAGTGAGATGGCTGATGGTGAAGATTTCTCCCCCCGAGTAGCAAGTTTTGAAGGAGATTACTCACCCGTGATTGCAGTGTCTTCTCTCTGCCTAATGCTGGGTACACACTAACAGATATATTGGCTGATCAATTGAACGGCCAATATATCTGCTGCCCGTCAGCCAGTGTATACCCACGATATGTCGGTGAACATCGTCGGTCACTAACATATCGCATTGGTTGTGCTGCACAGCCGATGGACAGATATGTCTGCAGAAATATCTGTCCATCGGCAAGTGTGTACGGGCGGTCTGCAGACCGCCCGTACACACACATCGGCAGCCACGAGGAGGGGGCAAGACATGCCCCCACCCACCAGGACACACCCCAGACACGCCCCCTGGTCGCCGGGACCAACAGCCAGACTCAGATGATGGCCGTTCAGTGTGTATGAACGACCGTCATCTGCAGATATATCTGTATAGTATGTACCCATCTTAACTCTCCCGAACAATCAGCCTGAACATATCAGTGTTCACCACTCCTTTATATTCAGTCTAGGGGCAGCTGGGGCTGTTTGCAGCTGGGGTTAAAAGCACCAAGTGTTAAATGCACAAAGTGTGATTACATAACAGTTAATCAAACAGTTGAACAAACATTGACCAACATCTAAGGTAATTTCAGATTAAGAAACTGATTGCTTTCAAATTTTACTAAAAATAACAAACCTAAAACTCACCATGTACTACACATTTCTTTTTATCAACTCTTTCCTTTGTATTTTCTCTAAAGATTTAACATCCCTAACTCTCCCTGCATCTCCCCTCTCTGGGCACACTGCCCCCCTATTGAGTCACTCACCTCCTCTAAAAACTAATGAGCTTTCTTTTCATCAAAAATTGACAATTACAGCCTCATTGTGTCACTATAAAAAACTTTTACACACCTACAACTATATCTACTTCTCCATCCTTCTGCTTTTATTATCTGGTGACATATCACCAAATCCAGGCCCCTCACACATACAGCGGATTTACTATGGAATAAATATCCTGCAAACCTCACATGTCTCCCATCACCCTCCAAATCAATAAATGTGCCTTATAGAATTCACACTTGATCACAACTTATTATTTTACATCTGAACATCTCTTTACAATAACTGCTTTCACCAATTTCGACATTTACCTGAGACTGCTGGTTCACACGTTAACCACACTCTCTAAATAGCCCCACATGAAGTGGCTTCTGCCACCCGTCAGACTTCACGTAAACTGATATAACAGCCATGGCTTTCCACAGACACCTACAAAAACTGCCTCTTAAAGTAGAATGTCAGTGGCGTAAATCTTAATTCAAATGACTTCCACACATACTGTAAAATAGGAATCCAGCCATCTGTCATCCTAACCCTCTGTCCCACGCTCACTGTCTACCCCATCTGTGTCACCCCTGTCTGTCCATCCCCTTTAGAATGTAAGCTCTCACGAGCAGGGCCCTCTTTCCTCTTGTGCTTATCCTTTCTTTACTTATACTATCTGCTCTATACTCAAAAGCACCTAACCCGTGACTTTTGCCATCCTGCTTCTGTTGCAGCAGTGTTTATATACCATGTACTTGTCTTGTAGTGTCTTAAACTGTATGACACTGTTTTCTTTTTCTGTTCAACTGTTTATGTACTATGTTTCTGTACTATGTAAGGCGCTGCGGAACCCTTGTGGCGCCATATAAATAAAGGATAATAATAATAATAATAATAAGTGAACTCTTCTTGTGTTATACCTGTTAAAGAAAAGGTTAAATATTTTAAAAAAAATACGTAGGGTGCCCCCCTAAAAACATAACCAGCCCCGGACTGCACAGCCAGTCCTGGTCCCTAAAATTACGAGGAACAAAACATGTAGGGTTCTCCCGTAATTTAGAAACACAGTTTTTTTTTTAACAAATTAACCCTTCATTTACTATATACAGGCAGAAACATACATGGATCACACTGATCTGTGTATGTTTCTGCCAAACTCGCAGCTCACAGGCACATAAATTGATTTTGGAATTTTTACAGGAGTATTATCCGTTCTCATGAGAGTTTAGAAACTCTCATCTTGGTAAATTCCCGAATCCTATCTTCACAAGTGAAAAGTTACTCGAGTTTAGCCGATGGTGAAGTGAAGAGAGTTTGGTAACTCTCCAGTATTTTCCAGTAGCTAACTCAACCAAGCTCGAATCTTAGTAAATTTACCCCTTAGAGATGTTTTGCACATGGACAAGTCACTCTGTATGTTCTGTATGTAGGCATCCCAGATAATGGTTATACTATGCCAGGTGACACACAGAGCAATTATTGTCTATGGCATATACATGAGGGCTCCTATAAAGCAGTCTAGACAATTAAACTGACCTTTTGATGAAGCCAAATGTTTGTTCTATGACAAATATGGTGGAGGCTTGTGCCAAGTTGTATGCCAATTATTGCTATGAGACTGCATTTATCAAAGGAACCAGGCGTTGGCAAAGGGTAAGTTTAGTCCCCTAAAATGATAACAACAAACACATTTCCCAAATACTTGCCAAGTGCTACAAACTGGGCTGTGCAGGGAGTACTAGGTACAGGTCATAATTGCTTAAAGGAATGATACACCATGAATAGTTTTGTTGCAGACTGATATATGGAGTGATGTCATTATACACTTACCTTACGGCCGCTCCTTTTCAGCTTGCCCCCAATGCTGGATTTCCGTGAAACCGAAAGATTGCATAAGAAAAGAGGTGTGTTAAACCTCTAGGATGGGGGCCGGCATGTATGCAAATTACTGTTTAGAGTTAGCCTATCGTTAGCAGGGGCGGGTTTTCAATAGAGACATTATATAAGGGGCTAGAAGTGAGGGCCAAAGCCTCTTGGTTCCAGATTCCTCCAGGACAGGGAAGTGCATTTTGTCAGTTGTCATTTTCCTTAATAAAACTCTCTTAGTGCTTCTCCTTCTTCTCTTCTTCTCTCCTCCTTTTCCTTATTGTATTTAGTCTCTTTTCATTTACTTCATATCATTGCTTTTACTTTTCCTTTCTGTCCTCAATCAGTGTCTTTTCTGATTTCTTGTTCTGCTGGGGGTGGGTGTAGCTATGTCCTGCCTAGTAATGAGCCTCCCCAGACCCTGGTCCCTGGCTCCACAGTGTCCCCATGTTATTAGGAGCTGCAGGTGTGGTTCCCCTATTGATAGTGCTATCCCCCCTCAGGCTGCAGCAGCTTTGTGGAAGGTGTGCCAGTGTGGGGGAGGGGTGCTTCCCTTTAGTCCTTAATGCCCCTGGTCAATATTATCTTTGTGGCTGCAATGGCCAGCACCATAGGCAAATGCAGGAGGGGTTTATGAGTGCCTTGCCTGAACCCCCCCTCAGCCCACACCATGATGACTACAATAGAAATAGCATATAATACTAAAGTTGCATGTTTTTTAGGATCCCCTCAGTGTCACAAATGAAATAACTAGCACTACAGTCCCTGTTGATCTTTTAAATGTGTCAGCCAGTAGAAAAAGTTAAAAAGCCAGTAATGAATATTGTTGTGCACCAACTAGATCTGGAAAACATGCACTGTACGGGTGCACTGATATGGATCACCTATTGGATCAATTATTAATACTGGATAATACACCATCCAGTACATAGGGGGACCAATCTGTGCATCTGTTTCCAGGACAGTGCATGGTTTCTTTCTACTTCAGGGTCCATAGGGTATCCACAGGATACCTTGGGGTATAGGTGTGACGTCAGTCGCAGGGCACCAAAGAGTTAAGCTTTCAGCCTCCCAGGATGCACTAGGTCCTCCTCCTATACCCCGCCCCCAGGCCAAGGCACCTCAGTTTAGTTTGGTGCCCGGCCGGAGTCGGGTGCACCTGTTGGAGTGGGGGCTAGAAGAGCCCCTGAAGCTTATTCTTCATGCAGCTGTGGCTGCACAACTGGATGAACAGCATGGACAGTCAGTCCTGACGTCCATGCTGTCTTCCCTACACCCCGCCGGTACCAGAACGCCGGTACTGATCCGGGGATGCTGGTGGGCGTCTGGGGTCACAGCTAGCGGTGACCCCAGATGCTCCGGACCATGGCCGGATTCAAGGGGGACAGAGGTAAGCAGCGGGGTCCCGCGGTGGGTCCCTGCTGATCACATGGTCCTAAGTCCCCAGGCAGGGGGCTCCCTGGGGACTGGCTGCAGCGTGGAGCCAGGCGACCAACCTGCGCTTCCACTACCCCCTGGGACAGCGGACCGCAGCAGAGCGGTATCGCTGCGGCGTCCCAGGGGTTAAATGCATGCCAGGGGAGCGCGCCTTCCCTGTCTCACAGCCGGCGCCTCCCCCGCTGCACACAGCCCTCTCTGCACTGTGCTGACTGGTCCTGTGTCAGCGCTCCTCCCCCAGGCCAGCTTCTCTCTGCTCCTCGGCGGCCATCTTCTCTGCAACGCATGGTGAACGCTGCTGGAAGTCTGGAAGGAAGCATCGTGGTCTGGGTCCCCCCGCATACCTCTCCTCCGCTGTGGCTCAGGTCTGTGTATGCAGCGCTGTGTCCTACCAGGCCCTGTGTCTGTGTAGTTGAGTGATCAGCGCTGTTAGTGCAGGAATTGTTATTTCTCTGCATTGTATGTGACTGTGCTAGCGCTGCCTGTAACTATTCTTCACTAAACTGTCAGCTTTATTACTGTCCCTGTTCTTTCTGCTAAAGCCCTTGCGGTGCGGTGCTGCAGGGTGGTCTCTCGCCTATTTAATACTTAATTGGTGAGAGAGGTCACATACGTGGTGCCATCATGTCTGAAAGTGATTTTCCCCTCCGGCTACAGTGTACCACGTGCAAAGTACCGTTAGCGGAGGGGGAGGGTAGCGCGGAGGGCCTTTGCCGGCAGTGTTGTCCATGGCGCGGCCTATTACGGTTACAGCACCGGTACAGGAGCCGCCCTGGGCTTGTTTCGCTCAGGCGTTAACAGCTTTAGTGGGCCAGTTAGCTCCGCAGCCCGCGTTTACTCCGATGGGTTTGTCCCAGCAGTCTGTGGTGTCATCACCCATGCAGGGGTTCCCACGACAATTGGTGGTACCCCACAGTCTCCCTATTTCCCCGCTCCCGGGTTCTCAGGAGCCAGCGTGGGTTAACTCCCTGACGAGTTCTTTACAGCACTTGTCGGATGTATTGCAAGGGGAGTCTGTGATGCGGCCTCATAAAAGGCCGGTGGCGTCTCTGTCCGCTCCTTATGAGGATGACGAAGGGACGTCTGATGATGGGGAGATTCTGGATCCTTACGATCAGGAACCTTTCCATACTAAGGACGCTGATGCTAAGTCCAAAGTATATATTCCTGGACTTATTCGGGCGGTCCGCACAGCCTTGGTGATTGAGGACGAAGTTCCCCCAGCGGCTAAATCTAAGTATGCCTTTTTCAAAGATGTGAAGGGCGATGCCACAGTCTTTCCTCTTTCGGGTCAGTTGGTGGACCATTTAGAGGAGGCGTGGAAACAACCTGGCAAAAGATACCAGCCGCAGAGACGCCTGGCGGTGGCTTATCCGTTCGCGGATAATTATTTTGCTAAGTGTGAATCCCCTCCACAGGTGGATTCTCACGTGACCCGTCTTGTCCGTAGTGCCACATTGCCGATGCCATCCATGTCCTCCCTTAAGGATGCTACGGACCGCAAGGTAGAAATCTGCCTGAAGTCCGCTTATTCCCTTGCAGGGGGGGCAGCACGGCCGGCTATGGCCATTTGCTGGGTTGCCAGAGCGATGGAGCGCTGGGCGGATTCATTAGAGGCTTCTTTTGAATCCGACTGTCCGGCCGAACAAGCGGAGTTGATTGGCAATCTCCGTGATTCGGCCACCTACATCAACGAGGCGGCTCTAGACATTAGTACTCTGGTGTCTAGAATTTCTTCAGCAGCGGTAGCTGCTCGTCGCACCTTGTGGCTGCGATCCTGGAAGGCGGACGCAGATCCAAGAAAGGTCTGGAAGCGTTGCCGTTTACCGGAGAAGTTCTCTTCGGTCCGGATCTGGATAAGATTGTGGCCACGCTGGCGGCAGCCAAATCTGCTTGTCTCCCGTCGGCCGCTGCTCCTTCTGGTTCTGGACCATCGTCCTTTCGGTCATCTAGGGCCCAGGGCAGGCCCAAACCACAGTCGTTTCCTCGACAGGCTGGCCCTAAGAAATCGGGCAAGCCCCGGAAACAGGCATGGAGTACCAGACGTCCGGCCCCCAAGCCAGATGACAAGCCTGCGGCCTGACGGTCCGGGTCTCCCCTTGGGGGATCCCAGGGTGGGAGGCCGCCTGCTGCAGTTCTCCCGGTGTTGGTCGTTCACTACGACAGACACTTGGGTTCTGGAGGTGGTCTCTCACGGGTACGCCCTCTCCTTCCGGCACAGACCCCCGGCTCGATTCTTCACCACGGGTCTACCATCAGACCGGAACAAGGCTACGGAGCTGCGGAAGGTATTGCACACTATGCTCCAGGCTGGAGTTATAGTGCCTGTTCCATTCTCCCAGAGGGGCCAGGGTTTCTATTCAAATCTATTTTTGGTACAGAAACCCAATGGGTCATATCGTCCGATTCTCAACCTCAAAGCACTCAACAAGTCTTTGCGGGTCCCGAAGTTTCGGATGGAGACCCTACGGTCCATCATTCTGGCGCTGGAACCTGGGGACTACATGGTGTCATTGGACATACAGGACGCTATGGCGGCTTCTCTGCGGCTGCAAGGAGTCCGCATGTTGCCGTACTTGGACGACCTGTTATTGGTGGCACGATCTCCAGAGCTCCTGTTACACCACTTGGACCTGACCATTGCACTGCTGCAACGGCACGGCTGGCTAATTAACTGGCAGAAGTCCACTCTAATCCCGTCTCGGAGGATTCTGCATCTTGGAGCCTTATTGGACTCGGGACAGCAAAGGATCTTCGTGACGGAGGACAAGATCTCTGCTTTACAGTCAAGGGTGCGCAGTTGTCTGCACAGCCGCCGGGTGTCCTTACACTCGGCGATGAGGTTACTGGGCTCCATGGTGTCGGTGTTCGACATGGTGGAATATGCCCAGTTTCACTCTAGACCTCTGCAGCACCTGATCCTGTCCAAGTGGAACGGGCTGCCTCAGTCTCTGAAGTTCCAGACGATTGTGCTCACCCCGGAGGTTCGCCTGTCCCTTGCGTGGTGGTTAAAGATGACCCACCTCAACAAGGGACGTCCGTTCTGGGTTCCAAATTGGGTCCTGTTGACAACGGACGCCAGTCTTCGGGGCTGGGGAGCAGTTTCGGGTCCACACTTGTTCCAGGGCAGGTGGACACCGACAGAAGCGGAGCTTCCAATAAATATCTTGGAACTCCGTGCGGTCTTCAATGCTCTCCTGCAGGCACAGCGGTTTCTCCAGGGTCACCCGGTGCAGGTCCAGTCGGACAATGCTACCACCGTGGCCTACATAAACAGGCAAGGAGGAACTCGCAGTCGGGCGGCTCTCGTAGAGGTCTCTCGGATCCTGGTTTGGGCGGAGCGCAATCTTCCGGCCATATCAGCGGTCTTCATCCCGGGAGTGCTAAATTGGGAGGCGGACTTTCTAAGTCGCCAGGACGTTCATCCAGGGGAATGGTCCCTGCACCCGGACGTTTTTCAACTACTGGTGGACAGGTGGGGTCTTCCAGAAATCGACCTCATGGCGTCCCGGCACAACAACAAGTTGCCGGTGTACGGGTCTCGCACAAGAGACGAAGGGGCGTCTCTGGTGGATGCTCTGTCCGTCTGGTGGACGTTCAGGTTCGCATACCTGTTCCCTCCGGTCTCCCTTCTTCCACGGGTAATCCGGAAATTCAAACAGGAAGGAGGGACGCTCCTGTTGATAGCTCCCGCGTGGCCCAGACGGCACTGGTTCTCAGACCTTCAGGGTCTGTCCGTGGACAGTCCTCTGCGGTTGCCGCTACGACCGGACCTTCTGTCTCAGGGTCCTTGTCTTCACCCGGACCTGACTCGGCTGTCTTTGGCGGCGTGGCTGTTGAGACGGCCATGCTGAGGTCCTGGGGGTTTGCCAGCTCTATGCTGTGTACCATGTTACGAGCTCGGAAACCGTCTTCCGCGAGGATATACCATCGCGTGTGGCATACGTTCTTCCAGTGGTGTCGACCGAGAGGTTATGCACCGCGGGAGTTTCGTCTGTCTCGGATTCTCGCCTTCCTGCAAGCGGGACTAGATCATGGGCTTCGCCTTGCTTCTTTGAAGGTACAGGTTTCGGCCCTATCTGTCTGGTTTCACCGTAGGATTGCTACAATCCCGGATGTGCGCACCTTTATGCAAGGTGTTCTCCGTATTCAGCCGCCCTTTGTTCCACCTGTGGCGCCTTGGGATTTGGCTGTGGTCCTGAGGACTCTCCAAGGACCGCCGTTTGAACCACTGGGCTCAGTGGATATTAAATGGCTAACAGCTAAGACTGTTTTCCTTCTGGCCGTTGCTTCAGCCAGACGTGTTTCTGAGTTAGGGGCTCTTTCTTGTAGACCCCCTTTCTTGGTTTTTTTTTTTTCATGGGAACAGGGCAGTGCTCCGCACTCGGCCCGAGTTTCTCCCCAAAGTTGTTTCCCAGTTTCAGGTTAACGAGGAAATAGTTGTTCCGGCCTTTAACTCACCGGGTCTTTCCGTGGGTGAGGCCTCTTTGGATGTTGTGCGGGCCTTAAGGACTTATGTGGACCGCACTTCTTTGTTTAGGAAGTCGGACGCTTTGTTGTCCTCTATGGCTTCTGTAAAAAGGGTTGGCCTGCTTCAAAGCAAACTTTGGCAGCCTGGATCCGTATGGCTATTTCTGAAGCTTATCTTCATGAAGGCCTACCGGTCCCTCCTTCTCTGAAGGCTCATTCCACTAGGTCTGTGGGTCCTTCGTGGGCAGCTTGACGTGGTGCCTCGGCAGTTCAGATCTGCAAGGCTGCTACGTGGTCTTCTGTCCATACCTTCGTGAGGTATTACAGGTTTGACACCTTCGCCTCTCAGGATGCTTCCTTCGGGCGGCGGATTCTCCTTTCTGCACAGGAGCGTCCCCACCCTTAAAGGATACTGCTTTGGGACATCCCCAAGGTATCCTGTGGATACCCTATGGACCCTGAAGTAGAAAATATGAGATATGGTAAGAACTTACCCTTGTTATCTCTATTTCTACGAAGTCCATAGGGTTCCACAGGACTCCCGCCCTGTCGCACCTGTGCTGCAGATGGGCTTTGCTCTGGTCACCGGTTTTCCGTCTCCCTCTGGTGAGAATGTGATTCTTGTATGTGTCCAGATCTTTGTTCTCTCTCTTCCTTCTCCTCCTCCGGCCTATGGCTTGGTAACTAACTGAGGTGCCTTGGCCTGGGGGCGGGGTATAGGAGGGGGACCTAGTGCATCCTGGGAGGCTGAAAGCTTAACTCTTTGGTGCCCTGCGACTGACGTCACACCTATACCCCAAGGTATCCTGTGGAACCCTATGGACTCCGTAGAAATAGAGATAACAAGGGTAAGTTCTTACCATATCTCATATTTTTTCTGCCCTCTCCCAGATTCCCCAACTTGCTCATATGATCTGTAAAGGAGCCGGCACATGAAATAAAAAGATTCAGCTCAGATAGGATGGCTCTACTTCTACATATAATTACTTACTGTGTTTGCTGGTCCTGTATATGCCAGAATTATATCATTCAGTACATTCGTATGATGTATTTTATAGATGGTCTAAGTGCTGATTATGCCCTCTTAATGGTAGAAAACAGTTGCAGCAAACAGTGTCAGTATTATGCTGGGCATTGAGGTATCATTGGGGGAATAGAATGCTTTAGTGATGCGTTATATGACAGTAAGGGGTAATGGCTTTGACACTGCTTTATTTATCTATAGCACCTAAGATCTAGCTTTTATCTCCTTTGAATCATTATTATCAGCCAATAGAGGAGATTGTATTATATACTGTATTCTGAGCATTTAACTTACAAAATAGACAGAATACATGTGCTACAGTGAATTTCTACAGGGTGCACAGCTTATTATTGCAATCACTGCCCCAAGCAGCTATCACCGGGAAGCTCCATTCTCAGCTATGCTCCTACTTCGACAAATATACATTGCTGGAGGTCAAGCAGCCTTCGCGTCCTGCCTATGAGGGGTACAACGCGTGCAAAGCAGCTAGTTCAGTTCGTCAGGGCTAACAGCAGGCGTCTGGGGAAAATGCTTCGCCTTTAATAATTCCACATTAAAATGTCGTTTTCGTCACCTCTGCTTGCGATGTGGTGGCAATCACCCAGTTGCCAAGTGTTTCAAGGGGGGTGCCCAGCAGCAGCCTGCACAGCCAGCAAAAGGCACAAGTGCTAAGTAAAGTTCCATCCCCTGTCCGTGTCACAGCGATAGCAAAATGGTTGAGTTGGTACCCGGTTCTGCAGGACGCAGAATTTTCGTTAAAAGGCTTCAGTTTTGGTTTTCGTTTACCTATTTGCAGGGATGTCGACACATATTCGCCTAGAAATTTGAAGTCTGCCTTTGAATTGCCTCACATTCTTAGGGAAAAAGTGGCTGGCGAGGTTAGCGCAGGCGCATTGCTGGGCCTTTTGCAGAACCCCCATTAGGGATCTTGTGAATTCCCCGGTGGGAGTGGTTCCCAAGAAAATTCCAGGAAAATAAGGGCTCATGCAACATCTGTCTTATCCGCCAGGCTCGTCAGTAAATTATGCCATACCAGTTGAGGTTTCCTCGGTGGTGTACCAGTCTTTTGACGATGCTTTGGACGTCATTAGGTGTTATGGTCCGGGCGCACTGATGGCTAAGATAGATGTTGAGTCAGCTTTTCGTCTACTTCCTTTGCACCCAGAGTCATTCCAGTTTATGGGTTTTTAGCTTGGACAACGGATATTGCATAGACAAATGCTTGCCTATGGGGTGTTCTGTGTCCTGTGCGTTTTTCGAGCATTTTAGCACCTTCCTACACTGGTGCGCGGAATTTATTTATTTAATTTTTGCGGTAGTCATGGAATAGCCCACTATCTCGATGACTTTCTGTGTGTCGGCCCTTCCGGTTCAGGCAGATGCAGTTATCTTTTGTTTTCTTTACGAGCGCTGTTTTTTCATTTGGAGTTCCCGTTGCTGTGGACAAAACGGAGGGCCCTTCCCCTTGTCATTCCTGGGTATCGAGATCTGTACCTCGGTGGGTTCTTGTCGCATTCCTCTCGATAAGCCTGTCAAGTAATGCCATAGCGGAATGCACGGCTTCCAGTAGAATTACCCTGCGGCAGGCGCAATCCCTCCTGGGCCTGTAAAGTAATTCCAATGGGCAGAGCTTTTTCACGTAAATTGGAAAGGGCCACGGCTGGTGTCACTAACCGAGACATTTGCTACGTTTATCCTCAGAGATTAAGCAGGACCTCTCTGTCTGGGTCTCGTTTCTTCGGGATTTTAATGGCGTTCGGTTGTGGATGTCTCCAGCCGCTGACAATTTGCAGCTGCAGCTGTTCACCGACGCAGCAGGCACCACGGGGTTCGGATGTTACCTTGATGGCTCCTGGTGCGTTGGCCGTTGGCTGGAAGAATGGGTGGGAAAGGGTTTGACTAAGGACTTACTCCTTCTCAAACTCTTTCCCATAATGGTTTCCTTGGAAATCTGGGGGGAATGGTTACGCAATCGCAGCATCATTATCAGGTGTGACAACCTGGGCATGGTCCATGCGATACAATCAGCAACATGCGGCTTCCCTGCTGGTTTTGCGCTTGCTAGCGCAGCTGTGCTCACATGTTTGCGCTGTAACATCATGTTTAAGGCAAGACACGTTCCTGGGGTGGAGAATGAGATAGACGATGCGTTATCACGTTTCCAGTGGGCTAGGTCCCGATCTGTGGCCCTGGTGCTGACGTTGTGCTTTGCCCCTCTTATGTTTGGCAGGTGATCGAGCCGGCATGGAGGGCTAAGCAGAACAGTCTTTAGCCCCCTCCACGTTGCGAGCATATCGGCAGGCATGGAATGTATGGGAAGATTATTCCCGTAGCAGCAAACAGGCAGGTAAGAGTCAGCATCGTTCGATGCTTTCTTTTATTTGGAGTCTCCGTTTGGCTGGCAGATCCAGGGCTTCTGTTGCGCGCTCTTTGGGGGGCATTGCATTTTATTGTAAATTGAAGGGCCAACCTGACTTTACTAAAAGTTTTCTGATAGTGAAGGCTTTAAAGGGTTGGGCACGGGTCTCCCGGCCAGTAGCTGACCGTAGGAGACCTGTGGACGCTCATCTGCTTCCGGCAGTATTAGGGGCGGTTCTCGGAGTGGCTCTTACTGCGTATGAGGCGGTCCTGATTCAAGTGGTGTTTTCGGAGGCTTTTCACGGCACCTTGAGGGTATCGGAGCTGGTGGCATCATCCAAATGGGTCGATGCCGCCATGCTCCTCTCGGATATCCTGGTCAGTGAGAGGTCTGTTCTCTGTAGGATTCGGCAGTCGAAGACCGACCAGACTGGTAGGGGTAGGTGGATCTCGTTGGGTCCATCTAGGGACGAACAGATCTGCCCCGTGGCACTAGCTATGCGGTATGAGTTATTGCGGCCGGATGTTCCTGGTTCATGACTCATGCATATGGACAGGACTCCGCTTACCAAATACCAGTTTGGTTGGTTTTTGAAGAGGTGTGTATCAGTTTTAGGCCTCCCGCCTCAAGATTTTGGTACACACTCGTTTCTGATCGGAGCCGCAACTTCGGCGGCAGCTGCGGGTTTCTCGGCATCAGAAATTAAGGCCCTAGGACATTGGAAATCGGATAGTTATAAAGGTTACATTCGACCTAGGCATGAAGGCCCTTTGTTTAAAGTCATTTCACAGTCTGTTCCGGTTACGTTTATATTTTATGCTTGCCTGGTTTTTGTCTTGTCTCATGTACTGTCCTGTCTTGTCTGTTACCCCTGTCCGTCCTACTCGGGATTAGCTACTCGCCATTGCTGGCAATGGGAGTCTTGAGGGATTTTACAATTTTTACCTGAACTGACGGATTCAATTCGGCTATTCTCAATCATTTAATTAGGCCATAGTCCATCCCTCAGCAGGTTTTTATTTTACCTCTTGCCGAGTTCACCTGTTTTTTCCCAATTCCCCCCCACCCATTCTTCCCCTTTGTGTCTTCTGTTTGTCTCAGCCACTTCAAATAGTAAAGTCGGCGACCAATAGAAAATTTTTCTTTTTGGCAGATACTCACTTATGTTCTATCAGATCCCACTAATACACCATAAAATTTTATTGTTTTATGACAATTACTAATTTTTTATTTACTGCTTTCCTCCACCTTTAGGATTGCTCTTTGACACGCAGGACATTTGGGTTATAGGCCACTCATATATTTTCTGGGCTGCTAGGTTTGAGTTCAGATCAAGCTCCAATTTTTGAATATTCAGCTAGGGTCCGTTGGATAGGTTCCAGAGGTATGAGATGGCATTCCTTTTGTCCTAAACTGTTAGAGTATGCAAGGCTTTTTGGTAGGCCACGTATTTTGGTGGCTTATTTAGGAGGCAACGACTTAGGGCAGAGGTCCACTGTAGAATTACGAGTTGATATTGTCAACGATTTGGCGAGGGTGCTATCGGCCTGGCCCTTGTGTAAATTAATTTGGTCTTGCATTGTACCTCGACAGGTCTGGCGTGGGGTTAGGAGTTTTCCTGCTAATGACGAAGCTAGGAAGAAACTTAATTTCGCAGTTGCCAAATTTGTGATGGCCAATTATGGCCGTTTCATTTACCATAATAACATTCAATTTCGATTTAGTTATATGTATAGACCTGATGGAGTTCATTTAACAGAGGAGGGTGTGTCATTGTTTATTGGGGATCTTTTTGAGGAGTTGGCGTTATTGGGGTAGTACTTGGTATGGTGGCGGTGCGGCGGTTCTATAAGCTGAACCTTGCTGTGGCGGGAAAGAACGGCAGTTCACCAGTCCAGGTGCAATTATGAGTTAAAGGCGTTCCCTTCGTTGACTGGTAGTTGGCTGTACCAACCTAACGGGGGGCAGTATCATCACCTAAACGGGTGGGTAGTCAAGTTAGAGGGTGAGCGTTACCTTTTGTGTTTGACATGGTTTACATGGTTATGTGTATGCACTCTGGGCGATCTACGCCTGCTATGTCTTTTGTTGTTTGTGTGTGGGCATAGCAGATCTGGCTGATTTCTGGCCGTCCTTTCTTTGCCACCATACATCCTTAATTAATTTAAGAATTAATAAATAATATTAATTTCTCCAATAAATCGCCATCAAGTTATCTGCCAAATCCACGTCTCAGTTTCTTTATTTTATGTTAGTATGATAAGTGGTTTGCACACATGACAACACCTCATCCGATAGAAGGTTTAGTGAAACCGAAAGATTGCATAAGAAAAGAGGTGTGTTAAACCTCTAGGATGGGGGCCGGCATGTATGCAAATTACTGTTTAGAGTTAGCCTATCGTTAGCAGGGGCGGGTTTTCAATAGAGACATTATATAAGGGGCTAGAAGTGAGGGCCAAAGCCTCTTGGTTCCAGATTGCCCACCCTCCCTTCCCTTTGCAATTATTGGCAGGTTGTTGTAGTTAATTATGTAGTGGCGGGAAAGAACGGCAGTTCACCAGTCCAGGTGCAATTATGAGTTAAGGGCGTTCCCTTCGTTGACTGGTAGTTGGCTGTACCAACCTAACGGGGGGCAGTATCATCACCTAAACGGGTGGGTAGTCAAGTTAGAGGGTGAGCGTTACCTTTTGTGTTTGACATGGTTTACATGGTTATGTGTATGCACTCTGGGCGATCTACGCCTGCTATGTCTTTTGTTGTTTGTGTGTGGGCATAGCAGATCTGGCTGATTTCTGGCCGTCCTTTCTTTGCCACCATACATCCTTAATTAATTTAAGAATTAATAAATAATATTAATTTCTCCAATAAATCGCCATCAAGTTATCTGCCAAATCCACGTCTCAGTGTCTTTATTTTATGTTAGTATGATAAGTGGTTTGCACACATGACAACACCTCATCCGATAGAAGGTTTATCATTATGAAGGAGTCATTGTCGGTTACAGATAAGGAGTGAGATGTGTAATATACTGTATAGGACCTGATTCGTGAGTGGGATGCTATAGCGCCCGTGTGCGCGCCTTTTGCCAGTCTTGCATATGAAATGTAATGCAGCTATGCCCTTTCCTGGTGTACATCCGTGCGTCTGTCTGTGCTAAGCCTGAGACGTCCACTGCCAGCGTCTTTAGGCGCTGAAATCCCACTTTGGTGCGCCAACAAAACTTGCACCAGCCCAATGCTACAGTAGGTGCAACTTCTCCATCAGATTAAGGCCTTCAAGATTTATCAAAGCTTGGAGAGAGAGAAAGTGGAGAGAGATAAATCACCAACCAATCAGCTTCTGTCACTTTACAGGCTGTCTTTGAATAATGACAGGAGCTGATTGGTTGGTACTTTATCGCTGTCCATTTTATCTCTCTAAGGCTTAGGAGCTCATTTAGACCCACTCGCTAGATGCGTTCGCTCCCTCCCTGCTTATGCAAATCCAGCGCACGCCCTGCAAGGTAAGCGATCGCTCGTCAATGCATTAGCACGTCCACTATGTCTTGGCGTGCGATCGCTTTGTGTATACAGACGCCCACCAGTGAATCATAAGACGCCCACTTGCGCACGTCATCTCCAGGAAGTACTTTCAACCATTGGTACATCGAGCACCATCGGAAGCGATCGCAGCGCTTGTGATTGCCTCTACCCTACCGCAAGCACTGCGAGGATTTCAGTGTAAAAAAATGCTGGTGACGTGTACTCTGACGCTGCCTGTTAATTATGCACGCCTCTGAAACGGCGTTGAGACACTCGGGCACGCCTGCGTTTGCACCTTCACTCCCCCGTTTTCACTGGACTGCCCCTGTTACCACCCACAAACGGCTTCTCCTGTCACTCATTACATTGGGCTGTCTTTGCAGGGCGAGCGAGCGGGTCCCGATTGCTGTGAGTAGTTCGCGCATGCGCAGATTAGCGAACATCGGCAGCAGCGAGCGGACGTTTGCTAGCGACCTGGTCTAAATCGGGCCCTTAGTACATAGACCTTTTAGTTTGCAACCAGTTCACCAGCATACCCACAACATGTCCATAACACACACATAAGACGGGCCGTCTTTGTACCCCTGAATAGTCACCTCCCAGTTACTGCCCAGCACATTTCCAAGACACTTATCTTGCGTCTCAATCGGTCCTGTGACTCTGTGCATACATATCACGGGGCGCGTGTTCGGTGTAACAAAGGGGACACTTGTACCGGGCCCCAAGATTCCAAGGGCCCCCCACCCTCAGGAATCTCAGGAGCCCAGTTCATGGGCTTGCCTCTGCCACTACTGTAAGCACTGCAGGGCACCGGGCCTGATTCAGAGCCGGACGCTATTTGCGCTCGCTCGTTCAGAAAAAGAGGCCGGCTATTTAAATTGAGCGCTCGCTCTTTGCGGTCTGTTGACGCCTCTATGTCTGAGCGAGCGAACGAAACATGCGCTCGCTATTTTGAAAAGAAGCCCCCTGGCCGCTCGCATCATACGTCATCTCCACTATTTATTAGATTAATCGAGTACATCGAAAGGCGTCTGAACTGCTCGCAGTGCTTGTGGTTGGATTTTCCTACCGCAATCATGCGAACAGTTCAGGCTAAGAAACAACCAAGTGACGTGGTCGATGACGCTGCTTTGTTAATTATGCACACCCTTAAAACGCCTGTTTTGACCGTTTGGCACGCCTGCGTTCGGATCTCCACTCCCCGTTTTCAAGCACCTTCCCGTTACCACCCACAAACGCCTCATCCTGTCACTCAAATTAGCAGGCACTCGCAATTTTGCGAACACACGTTTTCCGACCGCACTGACTGGTTGGCGCATGCGCATGACGACCCATGCGCATGCGCAAATGTGCGAACATCGCTCAGAGCGAACGAGCGGCCGCTTACGAGCGGCTCTGAATCAGGCCCACAGTTAGCTTGAGAGAGGCCAGCCGCCTGAGCTGCCAGGAGAGGAACAGTACAGCAGCTAAGTGGTAATCGGTATGAATTACCGCTGGACCCCTTGCCGGCGGTTCAAATCCCGACAGCGCCTGGCCGACAGAGGAAGAAATTCCGATCGTCCCTATGTAAGTATTGACTAACCTAATCTACCCCCTAACCCTCCTTTAGGGTGCCTAACCCTAATCTTCCCCCCCAGTGCCTAACCCTAATTTTCCCCCCAGTGCCTAACCCTAATCCCCCCTCTAAGTACCTAAACCTAACCCCACCTTCCCCGCTGCCTAAACCTGTCCCCCGGGGGGGGTGCCTAACCTTAACCTCCCCCTGGGGGTGCCTAACCCTCCCTCCCCCTAGCCTAATCCTAACCTCCCAGGGGGTGCCTAACCCTAACTCCCCCCCGGAAGCCCTAAACCTAATCCTTGCCCCCCGCGGCTGTCTGCTGCGGCGCCCGACATCGGTCAAATGACAGGCATCTAGATTTAGACGCCTGTCATTCGTCCCTAGTCGGGATAATAGTGTCTGAAAGCCAGCGGTCGGCATTCCGTCCGCCGGCTTCCTGAACATATACCGGTAAGTGAGCTGAGTTCAGGGGAGACACAGGTTGGGCGGTGGGGGCTATAGAAGGGTGTGGGGGGGATGGTGATGGAGATAAAGACAGCACTGGGGATACACAGGGGCTGGGTTGAGGCTGAGAGATGGGCTGGGGAATGAAGATGAGAGATACAGGCTGGGGAGACACAGAGGTTGGGTTGATGCTGAGAGACACAGGGAGGGCAATAAAGCTGAGAGACACAGGATGGGGAATGAGGCTGAGAGACAGAGTAGGTAATGAGGTAGAGGCTCCCAAACGCGGTACACCACAAAAGTGCAGGTTTTAGAAATATCCATGGTTGAGCACAGTTGGTTAAATCAAATTGACTTAGGTAATAAAAAGTCACCTGTGGTCAAGCATGGATATTCTTAAAATCTGGACTGTTAGGGTGCCTTAAGGACCAAATTTGGGAACCACTGGGCTAAGACACAGGGTGGGTGGGTGAAGATGAGAGACACAGAGAAGAGACAGGGATGGTGCTGGAGCGACACAGGCGAGGATGGTGCTGAAGAGATGAGGGTTGAGGCTGGTGCAACACAGGTGAGGATAAGGCTGAAAGACACAGTTGGGGGTGAGGCTGGAGAGACACGAAAGATGAGCCAATGGCCCACCTGCATGTACCTACTGTGAGGGGATAGGGGGTCCCAAAAACATAAGTGTGCCAGGCCCCAAGATTTCTGTTGCTTGCCCTGGCTATTTCTTTAAACCACACTAGCATTACACAAAAGCCTACTAGGGTTTTTGTCAAGCACGTTTTTCCATTGCAGTGCACTGGTACGAAAGCTGGGGACACTAACTTGTGTCTACACCCCAGACTGAAAGTTGTCAGAAAGCCCCTGGTTGTATCTCCTGGCTTGAAATCGCAGCCATTGAGCCATGTTAGAGAATAAACCACAGGCCCTCATTCAGACCCGCTCGCAAGCGTTATGCGTTTGCAAGCGGGTCGATGGTGGGGCACTGCGCACGTGCAAGCCCCGTAGCGAGTGAGAAATTCAGTCGCTCCGGGGCTCGCTACAAAAGGTCGCGGCTGTCGATGTTGATCAACAGCGCGCCCCGTTTTGTAGGCGGGGAGGCTGGGGTGGCTGGACAAACAGAGGCGTTCCTGAAGGAACTCCTGCCGTTTGTGGGCGGCCCTACTGACATCACTCGTGTTGTCAGTAGTGAGCTTCCTGTTCACTGGGGCTTGTGGTAGATGAGACCCTACCACAAGGGTCTCGTCGCAAGCCCGATGGTCGCGATAATCACGACCATCACCTGGCCGCTCGCAAAAGCTGTGGGTGGTCAACCACAGCTTAGCGTGCGGCCAGGAGGCCGGTATAAAATAAAAGAAGCGTCCGCCTCATTCAGTGCGAATGCTCGCTTTTTGCGAGCGCCTCTGAATGAGGTCCACAATGTTTTGCATATATGTACTAGGTTGCATTCATATATTTTTAACTTACACAGTGGACAAACAGTGTTTATTAAAATGAAGATAAGTCACTTTGCTGAGTAGTGAGTCAACATACTCGCTAACCAGTAAAAATTTAATTATTAGCCCAGTACAATATATGGCAATATATGGATAGAAATTAGGGGATCTCTCACTAATATATGGCAAGCAATTAGGGTCTCATTGTGCAATATAAGTACAATTTGTAGCAGAGTGCCCAGCTCTGGGTACTGCAAGAGACCAGCTAAATCTGGCGGGAGACAGACAAACCGGAACTGTAGTCATCTGGGTGCCGACAGGTTCGGTTAAATCTTTTTTCCTGTTACATGGCAGTTAGCTCCACCCCTGTTATATCCATATCCTCACCCTCCTTTTCTGATTGGCCCACTGTATTGACGTGTCCCCACGCATTGAAGCCCATTGCTGGTTCAAACAAATTGATGGTTTTGTTTTTTTATTGTTCCCTGCCATCAATGGAGAAACATCAATGGTAAAGTTCTCTCGATGGCCATCCCTTGGGGTAAATGTACGGTAGATGCTAGATCCAAGTGGACTAAATGACCTCTGATGTCACAACCATGTGAGCCGCGACGGCATCAGGAAGAGCAAGGGGATTAGTAACCTGCATGAAGCGTGGTGAGTGAAGCAAGCCCGTGAGGGTACACGTTGAGTCCCAGATTCTGAACTTGAGCCTTGCTCCTTCCCCTGCTCTCGCAGGTAACATGGTTGTGACATCAGAGGCCCTTTAGCCTACCTGAAATTAGACTCAACCTTAAATTACAAGTGGGTTGTTAAAGCCACCTATGATAAAATTAAAACGGCGACAGAAATAAATGGTCAACAAGCCTGGTTTACATTGTATTCCTATTGCCATTTTAAAACTCAGTCAAAGCTGCCAATGATTGCCGGCTGTGCAACCCACTTTTTAGTGACTCTACCCCCTACCTAGGACCCTTTGTAGCCTGAAAGATGTGGGGACGGTTGCAGGTCCGGCGAGTCTGACTGTATTTTAAAGCAGCAATAATTTTGGCTTTTAAACTAGTGCTGCTTTAAAAATGGGATGCAGTCAGGATACCGGTGGGCGCTATCCTGCCCGCCGATATCCCGACACTTACATCCCGACATGGCACTAAAGATAGGTGTCTAAATGCTGATGCCTATCATTAGCCCTACTACAGAATCCCGACACCCGGCATACCGAACGAAGGTATGCCGGGTGCAGGGGCGCCCAGAGGGGTGGCGAGCGGGTACTAATTACCCGGGCTTGCTGGAGAGGCCCGGCGGGTGCCCAGGTCTGGCGCCGCCCCGCTCCCTCTTACATCAAAGCAGCCCAGCACACGCTGCTGTGTGCTGGGCTGCACTGGGAGACTGCTAGCGGCTGCTAAGTAGCAGCCACAGCAGTCTCCTATGCCTGTGGGAAGAGCGATCACACTGATTGCGCCCCCCACTGGCTGTGCGCTAGGCTGGGGGGCTCACAGCGCCACCTTTCCCAGGGCACAGCGGCGCTGCAAAAATTTTGTTTTTTCCCTTGAAGGGGGCGTGGCCACGCTGCTCTCAATTAGGTTACGCCCTCTTCTTCCCCCGGGCCCGGCCCGGCTGTCGGCACCACTGACCGGGCTTCTTAGCGTCTAGCCGCGCAAGGGGGGTTAGGTTTAGGGACCCCGGGGGGGTCCTTAGGGTTAGGCACCCCCCAGAAGGGTTAGGGCAGGAGGGGTTATGCTTAGACACCACTAGGGGGGGTTAGGCACCCCGCCTGGGAGGATTAGGTTTAGGGTGCGGGGAGGGGGGTTAGATTTAGGCACTAACGGGGTGAGGTTAGGGTTAGGTACTAAGGGGGGAGTTAGGCTTAGGCACCTCTAAGGAGGGTTAGGGGGTGGAGAGGGGTGGGTTAGGGTACTTACCTTCACCTGTCAGGATTTCTACCCGTCGGGCTGCCGCTGTCGGTATTTGATCCGGTGGTTAAACAGTCGCCGGCATTACATACCGATTGCTTAAAAATGGAGGCAGAATCGCCTGAATCATGTCTGTGCCTACACCTTGCAGTCTATTACATAAAGCCCCTACAGAGAAGTGGACAGATTGTGCCAAGGTTCCTATTTGTTCCTGAAAATACATTCTGATTTGATGTTTATCTTTGTGGCTGATTGCTCTTTGCAGGTGGAATTCTAAACATGGTATTTCAGGACAATTGCACCAATCAGGCGAATCCTCGGAAGCGCCGTGAGCTATCCTAACTTCTAGCTGATACAAGAAAACCATAATGCTAATTATATAGCGTACTGTACGAAGGTGGACTTCTTCTTGCTGTTGGATTTGTGTCTGCAAAGAGCAATCAATTATCATTCTCAAAAAGTGGAAATCAATGGCAATAGATAATCTACATTTCTTACCCCTTTCACTGAGAAGGATGCACAGGAAAAATAATCACATGGTGTAAAACAATTACATTTTCTGTGACAAGTAGGATCTACAGTAGATTCCATGAAATATTAAACAGCAAATACCAAGTTACTGTGGGAATTGTTTTATTTTTCAGCAGAAAACTCTTGAGGTGCTGGACTTAAAGACTTCCCTTGTTTTCTGAGGCGGTGGAGAGCTTCCTCCCTTTACAGAGGAAACTGGGCTTGTTGTACAGGTGTGAGCTGGAAAGATGTGTAAATGAACACTTAAAAGCGAAGCAATAGCTTTAAAATTCTCCGCTCTTTGTAGGATGCCTCACTATACGCACGCTTCATGCAAATTCCTGGCACTATTTACCTTTTTTAAATATTGATTAATGACCACACTAAAGTCCCTGTTTCAAGACTGTATATACTATATCTAACTAACTATCTATATATATATATATATATATATTAGGGATGTGCAGGCTCGGTTCTACTCGGTTCCGTTCGGTTCTTTTACCGAACGGAACCGAGTAGAACCGAGCCTGCACATCCCTAATATATATATATATATATATAAACTGGCAAATACAATACAAATAGTGCAACTGCTTGGTTGCCTTCAGCAAAGCAGATATATATATATATATATATATATATATATATATATAGACAAGCAAAAAAACTGTGGCACTCCAAGACTGATAAGTGAAGAAAGAGTTGTATTATAACAATGTATAGCCGACGTTTCAAAGCCTCCAGGCTTTGATAAAAAAGCCTGGAGGCTTTGAAACGTCGGCTATACATTATAATACAACTCTTTCTTCACTTATCAGTCTTGGAGTGCCGCAGTTTTTTTGTTTGTCTCTATATATATATATATATATATATCAAACAAGAGTAATCACAATATAATACTACAATCCATATCATCAATATTGTATGACATGAACTGCTTAATTTTTTTGTTTACTGTGCATTACAACATAGATGCTCACTAATGTTTGGGGCAGGGCGCTATTCCGCGCTACAAAAAGGGGGCGTGGTCACTAAAAAATGGTGTGTGTCCTTTTTATCACTGTAGGGGGCGTGCCCAGCACTCACGGAGATATTGGGCGGCCCCAAAGCTCTTCCTGCAGGGTGAACAGATGCCATATGCATGGCATCTATTCACCCGAAGGTGATTGCTTCACCGCATATTTTCCACCAGCGGAACACTGCGTCCCGCGGGGGAGGGGGTTTGGGGTCGAACAGCTGTCTCAGTGGAGTGCCGTCATAAGGGCAGGGCGCATTTTAGCATTTTAAAATTGGGCAGGGTGCGGCTCCCCACTCAAGTAGCGGGAACACTAAGTATGTATTAGGGATGTGCGCCGGACCATTTTTGCCGGATTTGGATTTGGATTTGGTTCTAATTCGTCGTCCGGCTTTGGATTTGGATTTGCCAAACTGCGGTGACTGGCTTTGGATTTGGATTTGGATTTGGATTTTTTTACAAAAATTGACAAAAAAAGCTAAAATCACATAAATTGGTCTTTTTTTTCTTCCTAAAGTATTATTAACCTCAATAACATTAATTTCCAGTCAATTTAGACCATATCACAGCTTATAATATTGTTTTCAACATTATTGGCCAAAGGTTGCAGTGAGCTGACTGGTTACTAAGCGACAAAGCAGCGGCACAACGACACAGACACCACAGTATAAAGCACATCTATGACACATTGCCACACAGCAGTGGCAGAAATGAAAAGTAGTGCACCCACCCAGTGGGGTACGGCCAGCAGAGTCACAGTACTTGATTACAAAGTGGGCTACGGCCCTAGGAGTCACAGTGCACAATCTTATTCGCATTACACCGCACATAGGGCCTGATTCACATTACACCATAAAGTAGTGTCTCTTATTTATGTTACGACACACAGTAGTGCCCCTTTTACACAATGCCCACAGTAGTAACCCTTTTACACAATGCCCACAGTAGCGGTGTCCCTTACACAATGTCCCCCAGCAGTGGTGCCCCCTATGCAGTCCCCTTAGTAGTAGGGTCCACTATGCAGTACCCCCAGAAGAATGCCCCCCATTAGCAGGCCCCCCCAGTAGTATGCCCCCCATTAGCATGCCACCCAGTAGTATGCCCCCCATTAGCAGCCCCCCCCAGTAGTATGCCCCCCATTAGCATGCCACCCAGTAGTATGGCCCCCCCAGTAGTATGGCCCCCCCAGTAGTAGGCTGCCCCAGTAGCAGCCTGCCCCAGTAGTAGCCCCCCCTGTAGTATGGGCCCCCCTGTAGTATGGCCCCCCCTGTAGTAGGCTGCCCCAGTAGCAGGCCCCCCCCCAGTAGTAGTAAGCCCCCCCAGTAGTATGGCCCCCCCAGTAGCAGGCCCCTCAGTAGTATGCCCCCCCCAGTAGCAGACCCCCCCCAGTAGTATAGCCCCCCCCAGTAGCAGGCCCCTCTGTAGTATGTCCCCCCCAGTAGTATAGCCCCCCCCAGTAGCAGACCCCCCCCAGTAGTATGGCCCCCCCGCACCCCCAGTAGCAGACCCCCCCCCCCAGTAGCGCCCTCGGCCCTTGCACAAATAAAAAAATAAAAACTTACCTGTATCCCCGCTCCCGCGCCGTCCGCTCTGTCACACGCTGAGGAGGGAGCCGGAAGACGGAGCTCATGTGTGAGCTCCAGCCGGCTCCCTCCGTGCAGCAGCCAATGAGAGTCTGTGTGACTCTCATTGGCTGCTGTAACAAACACACAGCTGCCGCTGGCGGCTGTGTGTCTGTGTCTGTGTAGGGCAGAGCGCTATCACTGCGCTCTGCCCTACACGCGAGGAGACCTGATGTCGGATTCTCTAGTGAGAATCCGACATCAGGCGGCCGCCGTTCGGCCACGAACGGGGATCCGAGTCAGGCGGTGAACACCCGAACAGGGTTCGGGTGGACTCGGATCCCCAATGTTCGGAGCAGTTCGGATTCCACAGAATCCGAACCGCTCATCTCTAATTACAACAAAGGAAAAATAAACCATTTGATTTGATGTTTATTCACCTTAAATGTAACACAGTAGATCTCCCAAATCCTGCATACAATAGATGTCTTTGTATTTATTTGCTGACTATAGTGTTAAATAATAACTACAGATGTGTCCTCATACGTTGTTGCTCAAGTAGCGGCAAACAAGCGTCTTAGGGCCTGATCCTCTACGGATCGCTATTCTGCTTATACGCACGCAACGCAGTTGCGAATATCAGCAGTGACATGTAAATGTTTGCATTCGCATTGCAGACGCAGCCTGACATAAGGACGCCCACTTCCCCTTACTCACATCCGTATACTTGGATAACATAGGGAAACAATTGGTAACATAGAGCACAGGTTCTCAAACTCGGTCCTCAGGACCCCAAGCAGGTCATGTTTTCCAGGTCTCCTCACAGAATCGCAAGTGACATTATTAGCTCCACCTGTGGATCTTTTAAAATGTGTCAGTGAGTAATGAATACACCTGTGCACCAACTAGGTGACCTGGAAAACGTTATCTGTGTGGGCTCCTGAGGACCAAGGGCCTGATTCAGAGTCGGACGCTCTGACCAGAGCGCTCACTCTGAATCAGGGCCCTCCTCCATTAAAATGGAGCGTCTTCCTGGACGCTTGTATAGCTGTGAGTCACCACCCACAGCATATACGAGCGTCCAAAAAGACCCTGCGGTAGGGTCTCCCTGCCACAAGCCCTGGAGTGATTTTGGCTCTATCAGAGCCAAAATCACTCCCACTGACATCACTAGTGATGTCAGTGGGGCCGGCTTCAGACGGTAGGCGTTCCCATGGGTACGCCTCCGTCTGGCAGGCACGCCCCCGGCATGCCCACCAAAGGGGGCGTGCTGTCAATCAACATCGACAGCACACCCCCTTTGGTGCGAGACCCGGAGCGACAGCTTGGCTGTCGCAGTCCGGGTCTCGCACATGCGCACGACGGAGCTCCCTCCGTCGTGCCACTGCGTAGTGGGGAACATCGACCCACTTGCGAGCGTACTGCCGCTTGCGAGTGGGTCTGAATGACCCCCCAAGTTTGAGAACCTCTGACATAGAGTAACAGCGGAGAGTTAATGAAGCTCAGACCTCACTCAGGAATTGCTTACTTCAGCGCACGCTATGAGGCCTCATTTTGCGTCTGGTATCACAGTGGGTAATTTATGCACGCCCTGCAACAGCGTTGAAATGCACTGGCACCTGGCACTCCTGTGTACGCCGAACCATCCCCCTGTCACCTCCCACAAACGGCACTTCCTGTCAATCACTCTGCCATGGGTCTGCGTATTCTCTGCGATCGCTGTCCTGATTGCAGTGGCTAGTTTGCGCACGTGCACTGCAATGTATACACATTCACAGAACGCAATAATCGACCGATTGCGTGCGTATAAGCAACTGCGTTCCTTGCTGAATCAGGCCCTTTGTCGCGGCATGAAACCTCTGCGGGTCAGTGCGCTAAAATGCAAGTTAAAAAAAAAGTTTGTGTGATTCCCCCCCCAGCATAACCAGACCGGACCTTTCAGCCTGGTTTTGTCACGGAAAATCGGGGGAAATACCAACGTGGGGTCCCCCTAATTTTCCATTAACCAGCACCGGACTGAACCAACTGGTAGGCTCACACTATAGGAGGGAGACACACACCATAGGGCCCCCCTGCCATAATGTAAACCAGACCCAAAATGGTCAGCCCTGAGCTGGAAATCCTTAGGAAGGATTTTCCCTGCACCCCTGAAAGCATTGGATGCAGGGGTAATTGTACTAAATCTAGAATTAATATTGTTCTTTACAGTAGAACTACAGGTCCCAGCAAGCCTGTCCCGGCATGCCAAGCATTTGGAGAACCACAAGTGCCAGCATGCCCAGACAGTAAGGGCCTGCTTACACCTATAGTGTCACTGTAAAAAAAATAAAACTTAATGTTTTAATCTTTTATCACACACACTCACACTTCATACTCATCTACAGTAGTCCTTGACAGTGATCGGTCATCTTGGACAAGTAGAAATGGGTGTAGTAGGTATTACCACCGGCTGCATGGTCGGCGGTTCAAATCCCGATAGCGGCAGCCCGGCAAGGGTGAAGATTCCGATCGTCCCTAAGGTAAGTATTGCTAGCCTAATTCTACCCCCTAACCCTAACCCTCCCTTAGGGGTGCCTAACCCTAACCTCCCCCCCAAGTGCCTAACCCTAATCCCCCCTCTAAGTGCCTAACCCCCCCTTTCCCGCTACCTACACCTAACCCTCCCGGGGGGGCTGCCTAACTCTAAGTCCCCACGGGAGCCTTAAACATAACCCCCCCCGCGCGGCTATCCGTGCCCGGCGCCTGGCTTACCTTCGTTTGATATGCCGGGCGTCGGTCTTCCGGCGTATGGTTAATGACAGGCGTCGAGTTTTCAACGCCTGTCATTAGTACCACGCCGGGATTAGAGAGTCTGGAAGCCGGCAGGTCGGCATTTAGACCATCGGCTTCCAGACTACATCACGTATTTTACATATAGTTTTGATATATGCCATTTTATAGCATTTATTGTAATTAGCTGCTGCACTTTGCACTTTCAAATTGTGTGTTGTTAATGTATATTGTGCTGCAAAATGTGATAATATTTTTTCTGTATACAGGGTTGCCATGGCACCGGGTCCCAGCCAGGTGACGTCACTTCCGGTTTTTGCGGAGCTGCCGCGACCGGAAGTGCAGATGCCGGACGAGCCCAGGTGTGCATGGTTGTACAGTGGGGTAAGTGTGTATTGTTTATGTATTTATATGTTTTAATGCATTTGTTTCACCTTGTTTTGTTGTCCTGAGGATGGGGGGAAATGCACCTCGAAACGTCAACCAATTAGATCGCTCCGGTGAGGGTATTCTGTTTATTAAGACTCCGAGTGCCGCCTGATTTTTGTGGTGACTATATATATATATATATATATAAGCAAAGAGTAATGGCGGCACCCCACGACTGATATTCAAATGGTAACAAACGTTTTAATGCAGAGATCCAACGTTTCGGGTGTCCGCCCTTCGTCCAAAACGTTGGATCTCTGCATTGTAACGTTTGTTACCATTTGAATATCAGTCGTGGAGTGCCGCCATTATTCTTTGCTTATATCGGACCCGGTGGTCCATGGAGGGCACCCACGCCATTCAACAAGCTATATTTAGTGAGTGCCGGAATTGAACTGTCATATATATATATATATATATATATATATATATATATATATATATTTGAAGGGCCCTTTTGTAGTTATTTTATATAGCAAGCACCAGTGTGGCATAGTAGTATACAGCATTGTGGGCCTAATTCTCAGTCAGGCACAGTGACAATGTTGGATACAGTGTAGTGATGTTTTTCGTCTGCATTACATCATGCATACATCCTGATGGTGTTCCTACAGAGTCGCGGTACTTATTCAGATGCACACATGCAGAAGTGAATTGTAAATGTGTTGGGCATTCCTGGGTATTTACAGGTGATTGGCTAATCAGACAGAGATGTAACATAGTATAGGTGAGTTATTGGAGTGTCACTGCAAGCAGTTGCATACAGAGATGTGGAATCGCTCACATTGGAGGCCATACTCAGATGGTCCTAGGATAGGACTGGTACAAGTTTCACTGATGCACCCTACATGGAGAAACCCATAAATATATCATATAGTCCAGGAAAACAAACATTGGCAGTTTCAGTTTTAAAAAAACTTTGCTTCTGGGGAGGGAGTATCCCACCCCCCTCCACAGACCCTGCCCCCTTAATAGACTTCTCCTCCGCAACAGACACCGCCTCCGCAACAGACCCCACCCCTTAGGGCTGCTTCCAAAAATTTCCCGGGCTGGTTTTCCATCCCAATTTGCCCCTGCTCCCAAATCCTCATTTTTTATTTTTTTTGCCCTTAAATTTGGCAGGCAGCACTGAGCGACAGTTCTACCCTTCCAAGCCAAATTTCAGCTCAGTATGTCCAATACCTTTTGAGGTATAGCCCCTTAAACATCATGCCCACCCCCTCAGGAATTCTCTATGGGATAAGGGCTTTGCAGGTGCTGGATTAGATGACACAGGGGAGTATTGTGTAAATATCATAAACCTTCTATCGGATGAGGTGTTGTCATGTGTGCAAACCACTTATCATACTAAGATAAAATAAAGACACTGAGACGTGGATTTGGCAGATAACTTGATGGCGATTTATTGGAGCAATAATAATTATTATTTATTTATTATTTATTTAAGGATGTATGGTGGCAAAGAAAGGACGGCCAGAAATCAGCCAGATCTGCTATGCCCACACACAAACAACAAAAGGCATAGCAGGCGTAGATCGCCCAGAGTGCATACACATAACCATGTAAATCATGTCAACAACAAAAGGTAACGCTCACCCCCATCTTGACTTCCCACCCGTTTAGGTGGTGATACTGCCCCCCGTTAGGTTGGTACAGCCAACTACCAGTCAACGAAGGTAGCGCCCTTAAATCATAATTGCACCCGGACTGGCGACCTGCCGTTCTTTCCCGCCACCCAAAACCAAACCCACCACATACAAAATTTATAGGGGAGGGAGGGTGGGGAATCTGGAACAAAGAGGCTTTGGCCCACACTTTTAGCCGACTATATAATGTTCCTGTTACAAACCCGCCCCTGCTTGCCATAGGCTAACTCCCACAAGTAATTTGCATACATGCCTGCCCCCATCCTAGAGGTTTAAAACACCTCTTTTCTTATGCAATCTTTCGGTTTCTCTAAACCTTCTATCGGATGAGGTGTTGTCATGTGTGCAAACCACTTATCATACTAAGATAAAATAAAGACACTGAGACGTGGATTTGGCAGATAACTTGATGGCGATTTATTGGAGCAATAATAATTATTATTTATTTATTATTTATTTAAGGATGTATGGTGGCAAAGAAAGGACGGCCAGAAATCAGCCAGATCTGCTATGCCCACACACAAACAACAAAAGGCATAGCAGGCGTAGATCGCCCAGAGTGCATACACATAACCATGTAAATCATGTCAACAACAAAAGGTAACGCTCACCCCCATCTTGACTTCCCACCCGTTTAGGTGGTGATACTGCCCCCCGTTAGGTTGGTACAGCCAACTACCAGTCAACGAAGGTAGCGCCCTTAAATCATAATTGCACCCGGACTGGCGACCTGCCGTTCTTTCCCGCCACAGCAAGGTTCTGCTTATAGAACCGCCGCACCGCCACCATACCAAGTACTACCCCAATAACGCCAACTCCTCAAAAAGATCCCCAATAAACAATGACCAACCCTCCTCTGTTAAATGAACTCCATCAGGTCTATACATATAACTAAATCGAAATTGAATGTTCTTATGGTAAATGAAACGGCCATAATTGGCCATCACAAATTTGGCAACTGCGAAATTAAGTTTCTTCCTAGCTTCGTCATTAGCAGGAAAACTCCTAACCCCACGCCAGACCTGTCGAGGTACAATGCAAGACCAAATTAATTTACACAAGGGCCAGGCCGATAGCACCCTCGCCAAAAGCCACCAAAATACGTGGCCTACCAAAAAGCCTTGCATACTCTAACAGTTTAGGACAAAAGGAATGCCATCTCATACCTCTGGAACCTATCCAACGGACCCTAGCTGAATATTCAAAAATTGGAGCTTGATCTGAACTCAAACCTAGCAGCCCAGAAAATATATGAGTGGCCTATAACCCAAATTTCCTGCGTGTCAAAGAGCAATCCTAAAGGTGGAGGAAAGCAGTAAATAAAAAATTAGTAATTGTCATAAAACAATAAAATTTTATGGTGTATTAGTGGGATCTGATAGAACATAAGTGAGTATCTGCCAAAAAGAAAAATTTTCTATTGGTCGCCGACTTTACTATTTGAAGTGGCTGAGACAAACAGAAGACACAAAGGGGAAGAATGGGTGGGGGGGAATTGGGAAAAAACAGGTGAACTCGGCAAGAGGTAAAATAAAAACCTGCTGAGGGATGGACTATGGCCTAATTAAATGATTGAGAATAGCCGAATTGAATCCGTCAGTTCAGGTAAAAATTGTAAAATCCCTCAAGACTCCCATTGCCAGCAATGGCGAGTAGCTAATCCCGAGTAGGACGGACAGGTGTAACAGACAAGACAGGACAGTACATGAGACAAGACAAAAACCAGGCAAGCATAAAATATAAACGTAACCGGAACAGACTGTGAAATGACTTTAAAACAAAGGGCCTTCACGCCTAGGTCGAATGTAACCTTTATAACTATCCGATTTCCAACGTCCTAGGGCCTTAATTTCTGATGCCGAGAAACCCGCAGCTGCCGCCGAAGTTGCGGCTCCGATCAGAAACGAGTGTGTACCAAAATCTTGAGGCGGGAGGCCTAAAACTGATACACACCTCTTCAAAAACCAACCAAACTGGTATTTGGTAAGCGGAGTCCTGTCCATATGCATGAGTCATGAACCAGGAACATCCGGCCGCAATAACTCATACCGCATAGCTAGTGCCACGGGGCAGATCTGTTCGTACCTAGATGGACCCAACGAGATCCACCCACCCCTACCAGTCTGGTCGGTCTTTGACCGCCGAATCCTACAGAGAACAGACCTCTCACTGACCAGGATATCCGAGAGGAGCATGGCGGCATCAACCCATTTGGATGATGCCACCAGCTCCGATACCCTCAAGGTGCCGTGAAAAGCCTCTGAAAACACCACTTGAATCAGGACCGCCTCATACGCAGTAAGAGCCACTCCGAGAACCGCCCCTAATACTGCCGGAAGCAGATGAGCATCCACAGGTCTCCTAAGGTCAGCTACTGGCCGGGAGACCCGTGCCCAACCCTTTAAAGCCTTCACAATCAGAAAACTTTTAGTAAAGTCAGGTTGGCCCTTCAATTTACAATAAAATGCAATGCCCCCCAAAGAGCGCGCAACAGAAGCCCTGGATCTGCCAGCCAAATGGAGACTCCAAATAAAAGAAAGCATCGAATGATGCTGACTCTTACCTGCCTGTTTGCTGCTACGGGAATAATCTTCCCATTCATTCCATGCCTGCCGATATGCTCGCAACGTGGATGGGGCTAAAGACTGTTCTGCTAAGCCCTCCATGCCGGCTCGATCACCTGCCAAACATAAGAGGGGCAAAGCACAACGTCAGCACCAGGGGCCACAGATCGGGACCTAGCCCACTGGAAACGTGATAACGCATCGTCTATCTCATTCTCCACCCCAGGAACGTGTCTTGCCTTAAACATGATGTTACAGCGCAAACATGTGAGCACAGCTGCGCTAGCAAGCGCAAAACCAGCAGGGAAGCCGCATGTTGCTGATTGTATCGCATGGACCACGCCCAGGTTGTCACACCTGATAATGATGCTGCGATTGCGTAACCATTCCCCCCAGATTTCCAAGGAAACCATTATGGGAAAGAGTTTGAGAAGGAGTAAGTCCTTAGTCAAACCCTTTCCCACCCATTCTTCCAGCCAACGGCCAACGCACCAGGAGCCATCAAGGTAACATCCGAACCCTGTGGTGCCTGCTGCGTCGGTGAACAGCTGCAGCTGCAAATTGTCAGCGGCTGGAGACATCCACAACCGAACGCCATTAAAATCCCGAAGAAACGAGACCCAGACAGAGAGGTCCTGCTTAATCTCTGAGGATAAACGTAGCAAATGTCTCGGTTAGTGACACCAGCCGTGGCCCTTTCCAATTTACGTGAAAAAGCTCTGCCCATTGGAATTACTTTACAGGCCCAGGAGGGATTGCGCCTGCCGCAGGGTAATTCTACTGGAAGCCGTGCATTCCGCTATGGCATTACGCAACTTGACAGGCTTATCGAGAGGAATGCGACAAGAACCCGCTGAGGTACAGATCTCGATACCCAGGAATGACAAGGGGAAGGGCCCTCCGTTTTGTCCGCAGCAACGGTAACTCCAAATGAAAAAACAGCGCTCGTAAAGAAAACAAAGATAACTGCATCTGCCTGAACCGGAAGGGCCGACACACAGAAAGTCATCGAGATAGTGGGCTATTCCATGACTACCGCAAAAATTAAATAAATAAATTCCGCGCACCAGTGTAGGAAGGTGCTAAAATGCTCGAAAAACGCACAGGACACAGAACACCCCATAGGCAAGCATTTGTCTATGCAATATCCGTTGTCCAAGCTAAAAACCCATAAACTGGAATGACTCTGGGTGCAAAGGAAGTAGACGAAAAGCTGACTCAACATCTATCTTAGCCATCAGTGCGCCCGGACCATAACACCTAATGACATCCAAAGCATCGTCAAAAGACTGGTACACCACCGAGGAAACCTCAACTGGTATGGCAAAATTTACTGACGAGCCTGGCGGATAAGACAGATGTTGCATGAGCCTGTATTTTCCTGGAATTTTCTTGGGAACCACTCCCACCGGGGAATTCACAAGATCCCTAATGGGGGTTCTGCAAAAGGCCCTGCAATGCGCCTGACGCTAACCTCGCCAGCCACTTTTTCCCTAAGAATGTGAGGCAATTCAAAGGCAGACTTCAAATTTCTAGGCGAATATGTGTCGACATCCCTGCAAATAGGTAAACGAAAACCAAAACTGAAGCCTTTTAACGAAAATTCTGCATCCTGCAGAACCGGGTACCAACTCAACCATTTTGCTATCGCTGTGACACGGACAGGGGATGGAACTTTACTTAGCACTTGTGCCTTTTGCTGGCTGTGCAGGCTGCTGCTGGGCACCCCCCTTGAAACACTTGGCAACTGGGTGATTGCCACCACATCGCAAGCAGAGGTGACGAAAATGACATTTTCGTCCCTGCGTACAGGTGGAATTATTAAAGGCGAAGCATTTTCCCCAGACGCCTGCTGTTAGCCCTGACAAACTGAACTAGCTGCTTTGCTCGCGTTGTACCCCTCATAGGCAGGACGCGAAGGCTGCGTGACCTCCAGCAATGTATATTTGTCGAAGTAGGAGCATAGCTGAGAATGGAGCTTCCCGGTGATAGCTGCTTGGGGCAGTGATTGCAATAATAAGCTGTGCACCCTGTAGAAATTCACTGTAGCACATGTATTCTGTCTATTTTGTAAGTTAAATGCTCAGAATACAGTATATAATACAATCTCCTCTATTGACTGATAATATGATTCAAAGGAGATAAAAGCTAGATCTAATGTGCCATACATAAATAAAGCAGTGTCAAAGCCATTACCCCTTACTGTCAGATAACGCATCACTAAAGCATTCTATTCCCCCAATGATACCTCAATGCCCAGCATAATACTGACACTGTTTGCTGCAACTGTTTTCTACCATTAAGAGGGCATAATCAGCACAGACCAGCTATAAAATACATCATACGAATGTACTGAATGATATAATTCTGGCATATACAGGACCAGCAAACACAGTAAGCAATTATATGTAGAAGTAGAGCCATCCTGTCTGAGCTGAATCTTTTTATTTCATGTGCCGGCTCCTTTACAGATCATATGAGCAAGTTGGGGAATCTGGGAGAGGGCAGAAAAAGAAACCATGCACTGTCCTGGACACAGATGCACAGATTGGTCCCCCTATGTACTGGATGGTGTATTATCCAGTATTAATAATTGATCCAATAGGTGATCCATATCAGTGCACCCCGTACAGTGCATGTTTTCCAGATCTAGTTGGTGCACAACAATATTCATTACTGGCTTTTTAACTTTTTCTACTGGCTGACACATTTAAAAGATCAACAGGGACTGTAGTGCTAGTTATTTCATTTGTGACACTGAGGGGATCCTAAAAAACATGCAACTTTAGTATTATATGCTATTTCTATTGTAGTCATCATGGTGTGGGCTGAGGGGGGGTTCAGGTAAGGCACTCATAAACCCCTCCTGCATTTGCCTATGGTGCTGGCCACTGCAGCCACAAAGATGATATTGACCAGGGGCATTAAGGACTGAAGGGAAGCACCCCTCCCCCGCACTGGCACACCTTCCACAAAGCTGCTGCAGCCTGAGGGGGGATAGAACTATCAATAGGGGAACCACACCTGCAGCTCCTAATAACATGGGGGCACTGTGGAGCCAGGGACCAGGGTCTGGGGAGGCTCATTACTAGGCAGGACATAGCTACACCCACCCCCAGCAGAACAAGAAATCAGAAAAGACAGTGATTGAGGACAGAAAGGAAAAGTAAAAGCAATGATATGAAGTAAATGAAAAGAATGACTAAATACAATAAGGAAAAGGAGGAGAGAAGAAGAGAAGAAGGAGAAGCACTAAGAGAGTTTTATTAAGGAAAATGACAACTGACAAAATGCACTTCCCTGTCCTGGAGGAATCTGGAACAAAGAGGCTTTGGCCCACACTTTTAGCCGACTATATAATGTTCCTGTTACAAACCCGCCCCTGCTTGCCATAGGCTAACTCCCACAAGTAATTTGCATACATGCCTGCCCCCATCCTAGAGGTTTAAAACACCTCTTTTCTTATGCAATCTTTCGGTTTCTCTTAAGTGAGAATGGAAGAGCAGCTTTGTCCTGACTTTGCAGAAGTTTTGCAGGCTTAGGCCCTGATTCAGAGCCGGACGCTCTGACCAGAGCGCTCGCTCTGAATCAGGGCCCACCTCCATAAATATGGAGCGTCCTCCTGGACGCTCGTATAGCTGTGGGTCACCACCCATGGCATATACGAGCGTGCAGGATGATGGTCGCGATGGTCTTGACCATCGCGACCATCGCCAGTGCGAGCAGAAGCCTGCGGTTGAGTTTCTCAACCGCAAGGCCAGGAGTGATTTTGGCTCTATCAGAGCCAAAATCACTCCCACTGACATCACTAGTGATGTCAGTGGGGCCGGCTTCTGACAGTAGGCGTTCCCTTGGGAACGCCTCCGTCTGGCAGGCACGCCCCCGGCACGCCCACCAAAGGGGGCGTGCTGTCAATCAACATCGACAGCACGCCCCCTTTGATCAGACACTACGAGCGAAGGAAAGTCCTTCGCTCGTCGCGTCTCGCGCATGCGCACGACGGAGCTCCCTCCGTCGTGCGCATGCGCAGTGCAGACCATCGACCCACTTGCAAGCGGACAGCCGCTCGTGAGTGGGTCTGAATCAGGGCCTTAGTCTAGTCCCTTGTGAGTATATTTACTAAAGTGCGTGGATATGTTGACCATAGTAAACAATCAGATTGTACCTGTTATCTTCTAGAATGTGCTAGATAAATGATAAGTAGAATGTAATTGGTTAGTATAGGCAACATCTCCAATTAAAAAAAATGCTACTTAGTAAATAACCCCTTTAGTATCTCACAGACGTGATATTAGTTGCATCAAACAACACCAGCTTATCGGGTACATCAGCAGGCACTCCAGCAAGTAAGATGACGACAACAGCATAATTCTGAAGATTTTAATAACAGGATCCAGCAAATTATCATCTGTGAAGAATTGTCTTTAGTTTGTTAAGATGTCGAAAGCTGTAAAAAAAAATACAAATCAAACATTAAAAAACACAATTTTCTTGAATTATGTATTGTTACAATATATTTGAACAAAAGTAGTGGAGCAGGTTATTCATTTTTTTTTTTTTTAATTATTATTATTTTGTTTTTAAATTTGTCTTGTGGGGTGGGAGTTTGCTACGCCATGCATTTGTGTATAAACTTTGCATTGGTGGGATACCTGTCTATTTTGTTTTTTCAATGTCGTCTTGACAAGACTAAATGGTCCAACAATTGCCTCCCTCCTGGTATAAATTATTTAAAATATAACGTGTTTTTAAAGAATAGTTATCCTAAATTGCCATTCTAATAAATTTTTTGGAATTCAAATTGCTAAACTTGAACACATTTTTACACCCTTCTAAACCAGATGTAGTTAATTTGCCCACTTTTGGGATGCCGCCCATCGAAATCCTGACTCCTGAATCCCAAACCACGGCTAAAGACAGATGCCAGTATCCTGACCTGGGCCCATATTCAATATGGGGCGAAAAGGCCGTTATTGGCGATAATTTATCGCCAATGACGTCATTTTAGCCTATTTCCAATATCCCCGTATTCAATTTAATTGACTTTTCGTCTGTGCAAAAAGTCAATGTAAAAAAATGTGAATAATTGTTCGCTTGCCTTTAGCAGACGAAAAAAAGTGCAGAATTGGGGTTGTGGGGTGCAGGCTCTTTTATTTAACCCTGCACCCCTAAATGGTCCCTAAAAATGTTTTTAAAAAAGTTTAAAAAAAATAGGGACACCCCAAAAAAATCGTTTAAATTTTGAGGTTTAAAAAAAATAAAATAGGGAACACACTTCTAAATTAGCGGAATAGAGTCCAGAGGGGTTCCCTTATATGCGGCAGGTGTTTTCTTGACTGCAGGAGTAACGGCAGGTGCATTTTTGCAGAATTTAAAAAAATCATTTAAGGGACTTAAAAATATGTTTGCACCCATTTGATGGGCATAGTTATTTTTCCCAAAAAAAACTTCTAAATGCTCTTCTGCATCACCTTCTTCCAAGTCGCATTTGTGCACCTGCTGCAGCTATTTGAAAACCCAACTTTCTTCTGCAGGCAAAAATGGGGCTACCCAAAGTGATCCCCCATATTTGGACATCTTTAGGTAGGTCCTAGGATTATTTCCCAAAAATTCCCATTTTTTTTTTGCAGATCCAAGTTTTGCGTGTTCCCGATTTTGCCTACTTTGAAATTGAATACGGGGAATAGCGGGCACACGCGCGATACTTTTCCACCTGGAAAACAGGCAAAGTTAGTTTTATGCCTCGGGGGGGTTGTTTAGATTTAGGCACCACGGGGGGGTTAGGGTAAGGTACTAAGGGGGAGGGTTCGTTTTACGCACTAAGGGGGGGAAATTAGGTTTAGGCACTAATGGGTAGGGTTAGGGGGTGAAGGAGGAAGGGTTAGTGCACTTTTGGAGCCCACCTCAGCATGCTGATGTTTGGGAAGATGTTGTCAGTCTATTGACTGGCGGCATGCTGTCTCACATCCCCTACACATACTCTGGAAAAAAGACAAGAATAAAAGAACAATATACAAACACACACAAGCACTCATCACAATGTACTTGCCGTCTGCTCTGCGCCAGTACTGCTCTATGCCGGCCTACCATGTTCTTTCTCGTAGACCGGACCCTTTATATCCTGCCATTAGGCTGGACCGTGAGCTCCTGGCTGTCCTGCAACAGTTCCTGCCAGGTGAAAAGATGACAAAGAACAGAAATTTAGACCTACAAACATATTCAACTAACCACAAACTCCGAGGCCCTAGCTCCATTCCATTTGGCCCCTGTTATTACAAGAGCACTGGAAAAAAAGACAAGAATAAAAGAACAATATACAAACACACACAAGAACTCATCACAATGTACTTGCCATCTGCTCTGCGCCAGTACTGCTCTATGCCGGCCTACCATGGTTTTTTTCGTAGACCAGACCCTTTAAATCCCGCCATTAGGCTGGACCGCGAGCTCCTGGCTGCCCTGCAACAGCTACTACCAGGTGAAAAGATGACAAAGAACAGGAATTTAGACCTACAAACATATTCAACTCACCACAAACTCCCACCCCTAGCTCCATTCCATTTGGCCCCTGTTCCTACAAGTAAACTGGATAACAGACAAGAAAAACAGAACAATAATACAAACACACAAGAACTCATCACAATGTACTTGCCATGTGCTCTGTGCCAGTACTGCTCTTTGCCGGCCTACCATGTTTTTTTTCCGTAGACCGGACCCTTTAAATCTCGCCGTTAGGCTGGACTGTGAGCTCCTAGCTGTCTTGCAACAGCTCCTGCCAGGTGAAAAGATGACAAAGAACAGAAATTTAGACCTACAAACATATTCAACTGACCACAAATGCCGAGGCCCTATCTCCATTCCATTTGGCGCCTGTTCTTACAAGTACTCTAAAAAAAAGACAAGAAAAACAGAACAACATACAAACACACACATGAACTCATCACAATATACTTGCCATCTGCTCTGCACCAGTACTGCTCTATGCCGGTCTACCATGGTTTTTTTCGTAGACCGGACCCTTTAAATCCCGCCATTAGGCTGGGCCACGAGGTCTAGGCTGTCCTGCAACAGGTCCTGCCAGGTGAAAAGGATGGCAAAGAACAGGAATTTAGACCTACAAACAAATTCAACTCACCACAAATTCCCAGCCCTAGCTCCATTCCATTTGGCCCCTGTTCCTACAAGTACACTCTGGAAAAAATACAAGAAAAACAGAACAATATACAAACACACACAAGCACTCATCACAATGTCCTTGCCATCTGCTCTGCGCCAGAACTGCTCTATGCCGGCCTACCATGTTTTTTTTCGTAGACCAGACCCTTTAAATCCCACCGTTAGGCTGGACCGCAAACTCCTGGCTGTCCTGCAACAGCTCCTACCAGGTGAAAAGATGACAAAGAACAGGAATTTAGACCTACAAACATATTCAACTAACCACAAATTCCCAGCCCTAGCTCCATTCCATTTGGCCCCTGTTATTACAAGTACACTTGATAACAGACAAGAAAAACAGAACAATAATACAAACATACAAGAACTCATCACAATGTACTTGCCGTCTGCTCTGTGCCAGTACTGCTCTATGCCGGCCTACCATGTTTTTTTCCGTAGACCGGACCCTTTAAATCTCGCCGTTAGGCTGGACCGCGAGCTCCTAGCTGTCTTGCAACAGCTTCTGCCAGGTGAAAAGATGACAAAGAACAGAAATTTAGACCTACAAACATATTCAACTCACCACAAATTCCCAGCCCTAGCTCCATTCAATTTGGCGCCTGTTCTTACAAGTACTCTGGAAAAAAGACAAGAAAAACAGAACAATATACAAACACACACAAGAACTCATCACAATGTACTTGCCATCTGCTCTGCGCCAGTACTGCTCTATGCCGGCCTACCATGTTTTTTTCCGTAGACCGGACCCTTTAAATCTCGCCGTTAGGCTGGACCGCGAGCTCCTAGCTGTCTTGCAACAGCTTCTGCCAGGTGAAAAGATGACAAAGAACAGAAATTTAGACCTACAAACATATTCAACTCACCACAAATTCCCAGCCCTAGCTCCATTCAATTTGGCGCCTGTTCTTACAAGTACTCTGGAAAAAAGACAAAAAAAACAGAACAATATACAAACACACACAAGAACTCATCACAATGTACTTGCCATCTGCTCTGCGCCAGTACTGCTCTATGCCGGCCTACCATGGTTTTTTTCCGTAGACCGGACCCTTTAAATCCCGCCATTAGGTTGGACCGCGAGCTCCTGGCTGTCCTGCAATAGCTCCTGCCAGGTGAAAAGATGACAAAGAACAGAAATTTAGACCTACAAACATATTCAACTCACCACAAACTCCCAGACCCTAGCTCCATTGCATTTGGCCCCTGTTTCTTTCTGCAGTGGATTGTGGAACTTCTTTATGCGCATTACTGTACGCCATCAACAACCAAGATTTCTTTAAAAACCAATAAGTTCAATACAAAATACTTACAAAAAATATAATACAGGCGGAAATCCCTGATGCTCTTTGCCTCCACACTGAGCTGCAGCCGTACATTGTCCCGGCCTCTCCCCACCACCTCCCGGTTGGCCTGGACTGACACCGGGATGGTGGGCATCGCCATGTTACCCCGGCCCGGGGTCAGACAGCGGCCTCCCTGCACCTGTCACTTCCTGGTATTGGGAAAACTTTGGCTCCATCGTGCCCCCTGGGGCCTCCTGAGGTAACTGCACTCTGTACTCTGTCACTGTCCTATACACAGTATGGGGGCAACTCTGTCACTGACCTATAAGTTATATGGGGGCCCCTTTGTCACTGACCTATACACTTTATTGGGGCCCCTCTGTCACTGAGCTATGCACTGTATGGGGGCCCCTCTGTCACTGAGCTATACACTGCATGGGGGCCCTTCTTTCACTGAGCTATACACTGTATGGGGGCCCCTCTGTCACTGACCTACACTGTATGGGGGCCCCTCTGTCACTGAGCTACACTGTATGGGAGCTTCTCTGTCACTGACTTGCATTGTATAGGGGCCCCTCTATCACTAACCTACACTGTATGGGGGCGTTTCTGTCACTGACCTACACTATATGGGGGCCCCTCTCTCACTGACCTACACTGTATGGGGGCCCCTCTGTCAATAACCTACACTGTATGGAGGCCCCTCTGTCACTGACCTATACTGTTTGGGGCCCCTCTGTCACTGACCTACACTGTATGGGGGCCCCTCTGTCACTGATCTACACTGTATGGGAGCCCCTCTGTCAATAACCTACACTGTATGGAGGCCCCTCTGTCACTGACCTACACTGTATGGGAGCCTCTCTGTCACTGACTTACACTGTATGGGAGCCCCTCTGTCACTGATCTACACTGTATGGGGGCCCCTCTGTCACTGACCAATATACTGTATCGGAGCCCCTCTGTCACTGACCTACACTGTTAAGGGGCCCCTCTGTCACCCTACTATACACTGTATGGGGCCCCTCTGCCACTGACCTACACTGTGTGGGGGCCCTTCTGTCACTGACCTACACTGTATGGGGCCCCTCTATCACTGACCTACACTGTATGGGGGCCCCTCTGTAACTAACCTACACTGTATGGGGGCCCCTCTGTCAGTAACCTACACTGTATGGGAGCCCCTCTGTCACTAACCTACACTGTATGGGGGCCTCTCTGTCACTAACCTACACTGTATGGGGGCCACTCTGTCACTGACCTACACGGTATGAGGACCCCTCTGTCACTAACCTACACTGTATGGGGACCCCTCTGTCACTAACCTACACTGTATGGGGGCCCCTCTGTCACTAACCTACACTGTATGGGAGCCCCTCTGTCACTAACCTACACTGTATGGGAGCCCCTCTGTCACTAACCTACACTGTATGGGGGCCCCTCTGTCACTAACCTACACTGTATGGGAGCCCCTATGTCACTAACCTACACTGTATGGGGGCCCCTCTGTCACTGACCTACACGGTATGGGGACCCCTCTGTCACTGACCTACACTGTATGGGGACCCCTCTGTCACTAACCTACACTGTATGGGGACCACTCTGTCACTAACCTACAGTGTATGGGGGCCACTCTGTCACTGACCTACACTGTATGGGGGCCCCTCTGTCACTAACCTACACTGTATGGGGGCCCCTATGTCACTAACCTACATTGTATGGGGGCCCCTCTGTCACTAACCTTCACTGTATGGGAGCCCCTCTGTCACTAACCTACACTGTATGGAGGCCCCTCTGTCACTGACCTACACTGTATGGGGGCCCATGTTTCACTGACCTACACTGTATTGGGGCTCCTCTGTCACTAACCTACACTGTATGGAGGCCCCTCTGTCACTGTCCTACACTGTATGGGGGCCCCTCTGTCACTGACCTACACTATATGGGGGCCCCTCTGTCACTAACCTACACTGTATGGGAGCCCCTTTGTCACTAACCTACACTGTATGGAGGCCCCTCTGTCACTGACCTACACTGTATGGGGGCCCCTCTGTCACTGATGTAGAATCTGTACTGCGCATGTACCAATCTGTGTCTGTGACGGCAGTCGCAGTGACCCCCAAGCCGTAGCATGTCAATCATGTTGAGGGTGGGGAAAGTGAAGCGACAGCCAGCATCCCAGAAAATGGGGGTGTGATGTTCCTGTTTTCTGGGCGTGCAGAGGCCAGTGTCTGCGTCTTCCTAAGCAGCTTCACTGGACCCGAAGCATAAATTTTAAGGCCATCGATGAATGGACCATCCCGTCATCACGACTTTGCATTACCCTGACCACTGCTCCTCTGAGCAGCTGCCAGGTATACGCTGTGGGGCTTAGGGCTGCATCATTTACATTTCCCCGGTGGCTGCTCTGCTCCTCCCTTCAGCCACCAGGTAGGGGGTCCTGCTTTGCTGCCTAATCGGCAGTGAACGTACATTGAGGAAGGGTGCAGGGATGCAGAGGGACTGAGAGGTCCATCTACCAATGGTGGCTGCTGGAATATTATCTTCCAGCAGCCGCCCAGTATGTGTTGCTGACTGGTGTCGCAAATGATGAGACCACGCTAGGCAAGTGGTTAAAGGAAGGGGAAAACCAGGGGAGCGACTGAGCAGCGCATGATATTGGCACATGGAGCAGTGGCCCACAGGGCATGACCCACATTTGAGTGAGAGTCCCTGGAGAGTCATGCTAAGAGTCAGAGGAGGCAGCCATTGTCTGGTGTATGCTGAATCGCAAATTCACTTGTGCCGTCAGTTGGGTCGTCCCATCTGATGTGCTGCACGTCAAATGGACTGACCACGCTGTCGATGGCATGCAGGTGAATATAGGATGGAAGCGTTGTATACCAGATCATTGGGTGTCAGGTCGGCCAGGAACCAGGTGAGTATTGGTTCTTTTTTTACAGGTACTTCCATAGGATACTTTACATTGAGAAAGGGATGAGAAGATCTGGGAGAAGGTGAGTATGTGTGTGTACAGTATGTATGGATGTAATAAAACTTTATTTTCATGGTGTGCGTGTTTTGTGTTTTTTTACACATATCTTTACAGGTGAACTACACGTACCAGTGGAGCCTTAATGCCCCGCATGCTGGTACTTGTGGTTCTCCAAGCACCAGCATGCAGGGGAAGCTTGCTGGGACCTGTAGTTCCACTGTAAAGACAATGTTGTTATTCTATTTTTAACACTACACATATACTATCAACCCACCACCCACCCCCCAGGGGTGGCGGGGATAGCCCCGGGCTATCAGCCTAGGCCAGGGGGTGCCCTGGAGAGGGGTACTCCTTTATTGGAGGGGTCCCCAACTCCCCAAGGATTCCTAGCCTGGGCTGACTAGCAGTCAGGGCTGATGCTGAGGCTGGGGTGCCCGGTGAAAGGGCACCCCTGGCTTTGGCATGAGTCCCCCACTAGAAAGGGTCCAGGGCTGGTTTTAAATGTACGTGGAAACTCACGCCAATTTTTTTCTCCATATATTTAAAACCAGCTCTCTCCCTGCTGTCTGGTGCTGGTTCTTAAATTACAGTGGAACCCTACATATTTTTTTCCCCGTAATTTTAGGAACCGGGACTGGCTGGCAAGGCCGGGGCTGGTTAGTCTTTTGGGGAGGGACCTCACATCATTTAAAAAAAAAATTAACCCGTTTTTTACAGGTACAACACAAGCAGCTTACACATATTTCACTGATATGTGCAGGCTACTAGCTCGGAAGAGATTTGCAGAGAGAAAACACTGCAATCTCAGGTGAATAAACTCATATTCACTTGCAACTTGGGGGAGATATCTCAATCTGCATCACCATCGGCAATCTCACTTTTAGCTAAACTCACTTCTTAGTAAATTTTTGAGTAGAAAAACGGGAAAATCACCCGAGATTCGGCGATGCAAACTGAGATAAAAAAAACTACACTCGACCATTCTCGATTCTTTGTAAATTTACCCCTTACACTCATTTGCAGGTATTACACATTTGCTGTTATATTTGTATCTTCTGTATGTTTTATTGCATATTATATACCATATATATATTTATATACTATACCCCCCTTCTTTCTAACCCCCAGCTACTCTAAACACATGACCAAGTATATAGGGGGGTTCTGCTTTTACTCCTATTATTTTACTTGTAATTATAAAACTTGCAAAACACCTTCACTGTGTCTTACCTTCGCTTGTTGGCAAGTCCGCATATCATGGCAGTGAGCGGGTCCTAATGTATGAAGGTTTTCAGAGTGGTAATATGCCTCGCTAGTGCCTCGTGATCTGTGGATGCGGTTGGAGCTTTTGCTGCTTGGCATAGCATTGCCTTTAGAAGGTGTCTGTCAGCTAGGGTACGGTAAATGGCCTGTATGTGTTCACTGTCCCTACACTCGCTGCCCTCTTCCAGTATGATGGCCTTGCAGCCAAGATGGATCAAGCACTGGATGAGGCAGACCACAGCGGCCGATACCACGTCTGAGTTAGTACTGTGCAGATTTACCATCAGTGACAGGCAATGCTCTACTTAACTAGTCTGGTGACGGGACTAAATGGAAATACTCTGCAGCGCTGAACTAGCTCCCCAAACAGCTTGGTTGCATGGCATTGGAGCACATGGTTTGCATTAGTTAGATGTCTTGCAGTGTAGCGGAGGATTTTATTATATTTGCACCAAGTTTTATCTCCATGCATTTGAACAATGGTCATCAAAGTTCTTAGGATGACGGGAAGCAAGGCCGGATCTTCTTTCTTCATCTCCCGCAGAAGTGTCTTCATTAATGCATTCCTGAATTTCATAGCCATGTTTGGTAAGGCCTTTGTGAAATGTTCTGTGCACTCTATGACCTTGAGGCGAGTATTGTTATCCAGTTCATCCATCATGGGCAATATGTTGTTAACAAATGCATTAGGTAGGTCGCCAGAGACACAATCAGGATATGCCATAAGACCTGCACAAATTGTAACACTGGCAACTTTGGTTTGTAAATTACGTGATCTATATAGTGGCCTAAGAAGACCCAGAATCTCTCTCCAGTCTCCGGTCTGGACAATAGTTTTAACAAAGTTGTCAGCATCTTCGTATTCATCACACGCCCTGTCAGATACAACGGTCTTATATATCACTTCAGGGCCAAAAGTTGTTAGTGGTTTTGGTGTTACCGCCTGGTTTGTGCTGCTCACATGACTTCTGCAGGGTGTAAATCTGCTGCGATGGCCGACCAGCAAGGAATTCACTTGGTGTATGGTGGTAATGATGATCCTTTTATCCTCAGTGCTGTTCCCGTTTTGTATTTTCCAGCTGGTGAGTATATCGCTGGCCTTTGTAAATAACAGCTTAATATTCGGCTCTTGTATAGCAGGTCTCCCAAAGGCCACAGCAGCATTATTAATGAAGATGGAAAGAACGATCCGGGTGCGGGGATCAGTTACAGTCTCCATATGTGGACATATCAGAGATAATAGATACACCTTCTGAGTGAAGGGCACGGTGGTGTAAGACATTATAGCTGCCAGTGTGGTAAGTGCAGACAGTGGAGGGGAGTACCCGTGTACCTGAATAGTAGTCACCAGCTCCACAATGGTGGTCTCCATGTAGTCCTTGGCCAGGTAGAATAGAACTTTGCTTGCTGGTAGCCACTTGCACTCAGTGTTACAGCGCTCTGACGCTGTCATTGCTTTTGTAATAACAGGGATCATATTTTTAAATAAGCCACTTACATCCCTCCTCACCTCCAAGACGTGGCACAGAAAATCATAGATCATATTCACCTCAGTAATGGGCAGCTGCTCCTTGCTCAGGACATCATTTATCATGTTCACCCAACACACAGTTTTTACCAGTGGCATATTGGCAGTCTTCTTTTTGTTGTTCGTCTCAATAATGGCCAACTTCTCCATCTCCTTCGTGAGGACATCATTGATCACGTTAATCCTGCGCTCAAGGTTTTCCAGTGGCATAACGGCAATGATTTCAGGCAAACAGCCCCGTAGCACCGGAGAGTAGAGGAGCTTGATGTTATGGAGGATCGCCTTGGTGTTATCGGTAACCTCCACGGGGGGCAGCATGGCCGGTAATTTTTTGTTACCCTCTCCTCCCTTATGCAGTGTCACATCAGATGAATCGCTGTCCATCGTGTGAAAATTAGAAACTGCAGATACCAGGGAGGGAGGTGTCTGAGGGGGGTAAGTGTGACAGGCCAAACGTTGTTATTTCATCCTTACCCAAAAGATGATCTTCAGTCTTTTTTGAGTCCTTATTCAAAGATGTCAATCAGGACCTTATCGGAAGATGTTAATCAGGACTCATCAGAAGCTGTTAATCCAAGGTCCTTAATCAATATTCGTTTTCCAAAGTCGCCTAACTAAAATAATCAGGAATTACTCAGTGAGTAGCAATGTGAGACGGAATGTCACCACAAAGTGTCTGCCAGTAGCTGGGCTTCCTTTATATAGGGCTGTGGCCTGGATTGTGACATCACAATGTCTTCAGGCAGCAGTTAGAGATGGCTGCCGCTTAGATTAGCTCTGTGCCCTACCTGCCACGTTTATATAGCATCAGTACATGTTTGTGTGGGCCCATAAACAGCAAGAATACCATTTCCCATATATATGTATCAGGTGTTCCTCAAACCCCTTAGAATAGAGCTTACCCTCAATGGATTGTCATTTGTTTAGGTCATGATCCTATCAGTGTACAGCGCTGTGTAGGATGTCAGCACATTATGGGTCTCATTTATTAATGAGTTTTATCACCAAAATTAGTGATAAATGTCACTGTGTATAATGGTGCTCCAGCCAATCAGCTCCCAACTGTCAACTGTTAGTAACATGACAGTTGGGAGCTGATTGGCTGGAGCACCATTTATCATACACAGTGACATTTATCACTTAGTTTGGTGATAAAACTCATTAATAAATGGGGCCTACATATGAGATAATAATAATAACCCGTGTATTGGATGAATGAACATATAAAGGTAGGAAGAGCATTGGCGCCCCCCTCAGAGGCGTCACTAGGGTTGGTGTCACCCGGTGCTAGAACTCATGGTGACACCCCCCCCTTCACCTAAAAAAAAGAAAAGTCTATATATCAGAAAAAAACCGCACACAAGCCTGGCTCAAATTTTCATTGGGTGCTGACGTCACATAAGGATTCAATAGACATAGATATCATACAAAAAATGTAGGTTAGAGACCAGTCCACCACCATAAGTTGCAAAAATGATATATTTAAATGTCCATAATAAAGTGCATTAGCATATTTAGCAGCAAATGTATACAGAACGTATTTGTAAATAGGCGTGTTACTTATCGAGTATAACAAAGCAGCCATATCAGTCAAAGCAGCCATTTGCTCATTCACTGATATGGCTGGGGGAGGGGCGATAGCCTGCCCAAAAGTGACTATTATCTGGCTACCAGGTCACCATCGTATCATGCCGATGGATATCGACCAAGACAGTTGACATGGCTGCTTTGTTATACTCGATAAGTAACACACCTATTTAAAAATACGTTCTGTATAAATTTGCTGATAAATATGCTAATGCACTTTATTATGGACATTTAAATACACTATATATTTTCTGCAACTTATGGTGGTGTGCTGGTCTGTATCTTACATTTTTTGTAATATATATATACACATACACATACACACATACATACATACACACACACACACAGCAGCGGGGGGTTCACCATTCCATAGTCTTACAGAAAACACAACTCTGGCATTAAATTTGAATGTTTCAGTGCTTGTTTAATCAGGCACTGTCATCAGGCTAATTAACACAAAACAACTCTCACCTTAAATAGAAAACTACAATTCACCACGTGTATGCTGAAGGCTGGAACGGGACCACTCACCTGGCGCAGCCGCGCACAGTCTGTGACATCATCACGCCCTTATACTTTACCATCAGTAGCGCACCTTATTCAGTGCGCCCAGTAATGCCCCTAATGAAGTGCCCCAGTAATGCCCCTTATGTGGTGCCCCTTATACAGTATCCCCAGTAGTGTGTCTTATACAGTGCCCCTTATACAGTACCCCCAGAAGTGCGCCTTATCCAGTGCCCCCAGTAGCGCCTCTTATGCAGTGCCCCAGCAATGCCCCTTAAGTAGTGCCCCCATTAGTGCCCCTTATACAGTGCCCCCAGTAGTATGCCTTATACAATCAGTGCCCAAAGTATCGCCTCTTATGCAGTGCCCCAGCAATGCCCCTTAAGCTGTGCCCCCAGTAGTGCCCTTATAAAGTGCCCCCAGTAGTGCCCTTATAAAGTGCCCCCAATATTGCCTCTTATGCAGTGCCCCCAGCAATGCCCCTTAAGCTGTGCCGCCAGTAGCGCCTCTCCTGCAGTGCCCCAGCAATGCCCCTTAAGCTTTGCCCCCAGTAGTGCCCTTATACAGTGCCCCCAGCATTGCATCTCTTATGCAGTGCCCCCAGCAATGCCCCTTAAGCTGTGCCCCCAGTAGTGCCCCTTATGAAGTGGCACCAGTATTGCCTCCCTTATGCAGTTCCCCAGCAATGCCCCTTAAGCTGTTCCCCCAGTAATGCCCTTATACAGTGCCCCCAGTATTGCCTCTCTTATGCAGTGGTAGTGCCCCCAGCAATGCCCCTTAAGCTGTGCCCCCAGTAGTGCCTCTTATGCAGTGCCCCTTAAGCTGTGCCTGGTGTGCCCCCAGCAGTGCCCTTATACAGTGCCCCATGGCCCAGTAGTGCCCTTATACAGTGCCCCATGGCCCCCAGTAGTGCCCTTATACAGTGCTCCATGGCCCCCAGTAGTGCCCTTATACAGTGCTCCATGGCCCCCAGTAGTGCCCTTATACAGTGCCCTTGCTTGGAACTACAATGCCCCTTAAGCTGTGCTTCTAGCAGCCCTTATGCAGTGGCCCCGGCCCCCAGTAATCCCCCTTATGCTGTTCCCTCCCTGTGCAGTGAGTCAGTACTTACCTCTGGGTGTGTCCACTTGAGTCGTTCTTCTGTTCTTGACATGCAGCGCGCTCACAGGCCCGTAGTCCCTCCTCCATCAGGCTGAGCTTCTCCCAGAAGTACAAGCGGAGCCGGCGTGCGCGATGATGTCATCGCGGTTGGCGTCCAGAACCACACACAGGCACAGAGAGATTCTCTGTGTGGCTCTGGACGCCGGCCGTGGTGAGAGAATGTGCAGCTCACCACGGCAGGACGGACACGGATGGCGGACCTGCAAATACAGTAAGAGTGTCTCCTCTGGCTCCAGCAGCATGGTCGGCGGTGGTGCTGCGGCCCGCGGGTGTGATGTGCTGCTTTTCTTGGTGTCACCCCCTTGAAGGGTGACAGCAGGTGCGGGCCGCACCCCCAGCACCCCCTTAGTGACGCCACTGGCCCCCCTCATTTTTCAAACGGACATAATGCACCCAAAAAAGGGCCATGGCTTCATGGGGGAAGGGCCTGGGAAGAGATAGGAGAGGCCAGGAGATGATGGGGATGAAATAAGAGGAAGCTACAAGCAAGAATGATAATAAACAGAAATTTGACAGGCCCAAACAGCGCCCCCTGACCTGTGGTGCCCTGTGTGATGGCACCGGCCGCACTACCCTAGCTACGGCCCTGACTCTGATGTGATATAAGGGACTCTGTAGCCTGACAGCAGGACCTATGCAGGCCCACAAGGATATTCCATGTATGATTTTTAGTAAATTTCTGTGTTGTATTGTTTTCTATTGAACGTACTTGTGAGTTGGTTTGGCCTATGTTGGTGAACAATATTGTGTGAGGTGGTAAAAATTTACTGGAAATGAGTGGAAATTAATGTTACCGAGATTAATAATACTGTAGGAACAAACAAAAGCCCAAATTATGTGACTTTAGCTGTTTTTATAATTTTTTTATAAAAAATACAGATCCAAAACCAAAACAAGAAAGGGGCGGTTTTGCGAAACCAATTCCAGATCCAAAACACAAAGAGATACAGATCCAAAACCAAAATGTGGGGGTCAGCGCACAGCTCTAATGTATATGTCCAGGCGTGGATTAAGCTCTGTGGGGGCCCCTGGGCAACATACATGTGGGGGCCCCTATCAATAAAAGTTTATATATATATATAGATATATATATATATTATATATACATACACACATATATACACATAAAGTAGTTGTGCCCCTTCTCCGATGCCCCCAGTAGTTGTGCCCCTTCTCTGATGCCCCAGTAGTTGTGCCCCCTGCAATGCCCCCAGTAGTTGTGCCCCTTCTGCAATGCCCCCAGTAGTTGTGCCTCTTCTTCAGTGCCTCCTGTAGTAGTGCCCCTTCTCTAAAGCTCCCTGTAAGTGTGCCCCTTTTCCGATGCCCCCAGTAGTTGTGCCCCCTGCAATGTCCCCAGTCATTGTGCCTCTTCTTCAATGCCCCCTGTAATCATGCACTCTAAAGTAGTGCCCCCAGTACTGGCTCCCCCTCCCTGCCCAGTGAAAAAAACTTACCTGTCTTCTCTCCACACTGTCAGGGCATCCGGGTCCCGCCATCACTGCTCCTGCCCGCTGCCTGCTGGATCTAACTAGATCCAGTAAAGGCGCACAGGCTCCTCTCAACGAGGGTGACATCATGACGTCACCCGCGCAATGCATCACTGGGAACGCTGGCCTCTGGAGCGATCAGAGGATTCAGAGGCCAGCATTCCCAGTTACCTTCCAGTAAGTTGGTCGCGAGCTACATGCAGGAGCTCTGCGAGCTTCTAGTAGATCGCGACCAACCTTTTTAGCAGGACCTGACCTGGGGCATGTAGCCAGGGGTCAGGGACAGTGTGTGGGGGCCCCAGGATGACCGCCCCTCTCGCCCTGCCTTTAATCTGGCCCTGTATATGTCAAAATTAGCGTATGTTAGCCAGGCTATAGCCAGACCCTAAAATGTCACCACATTCTAAAGATACAATAGTGAAACTAAAAAAGGTGGAAGACTCATTTGAAGGTGCTCAAACTAATTTAAATATATCAATATAATTATAAGACAGAAGATGCAATGCTTCTCCTGTGACAGATGTGAACAATCACTTGTAGTCCTCTTGTTAATATCGTTCAGATTTCCTGAGGTCCTTTGATTCTCTCCCTCAAGGATGCATGTGCAACAAATAAACAGAAAAAAACAGTGTATAGTATGTTTCATTCTGAATGGATATGGGATCCCGGCAGTCAGGATGCCGCCAGTCAGAATCCCAACACCATCAGGTAAGTACCGTAATGCTAACCCTTACACTAGCGCATGTAGGGGGGGTTTCTGAGTACCCAGACACCCCCCCTACCCCCAGGGCCGGCAACAGAAATCACGGGGCCTGGTACACACATTTATTTAGGGCTCCCCCCATCCCTGGCAGGCGAGAGAGAGAGAAAATGAATGAGAATGAGTGAGAGAATAAATTGGGAGTATACTGATAGTAAGGAACTCACCTTTCACCAGTCCTTGTGCATGGAGATGCTGTTTATATCAGGTTACTTCTCCTTGGTGCAGTAGGGCGAAGCCAGAGCCCTAGAGTACACAGGCCACCTCTCAACTAGTGTTTGCATCGGGGCCAGTCACTAGAGTGTGACGTCAGGACCCCGGCAACTGCAGTCTAGGAGAGGAGAAGAAGGTAAGAAGAGGGGAGGGGAAAACAGGAGGAGACGAGAGCGGAGGAGGAGGGTCGGATCACCTCCTCCTTCTTTACTACGGCCCGCGGCACTGCGCCAGTGCACTGTATACATCAGTCTGACTCATTACAATTAGGATTGTCTGTGGGCCCCTCCAGTACTGCTGTGCCCCTAGTCCCCCCCTGTCACCGGGCCTGTTGCCCCCCTGACCAACCAAATCTTTTTTTTCAGAGATGGAGACAGCCTTGTCTCCATCTCTGCACAATCAGCTCGGCCGCTGCCTGTTCAGCTGTCAGTGCTTCTGCGTCAGGAGGCTTTCATACCACCTCATGCTGAAATGCTGACAGCTGGCCCGGCAGTGGCTGCGCAATGATCACAGCCCTCTCAGAGGGAGCTAGAAAGAAGGAGGATCACGGCCGCCCAGCAGCAGCCCAGCACCGTGTGTGTGTAAGTACTTACCTCCCATCTGTCCCGCATCCAGCGGGTCAGTGCCATTTTTCAGGGACTGTCCCGCTGTCCCACCCGTGGGCCGCAGTATCCCATGGTGGGGGGGGGAGTTGGGGGGAGCAGGAGGAGAACAGATGCCTTGCGCATACGCATCTGTTCACTTGTGTATGGAGAGCCTGCGGGCTGCCCAGCATCTTGCGTCCAAAGTGATGTAAACGGGGAAAGCTGTGAGGCTCCACCCCATTTTCCATAGACCACCCCTTTTACAGAAGCCCCATCCCCTTTTCTGTTTCTCCCCGGGATTCCTAAATGTTGGAAGGTATGTAAGTATGCTATGTGTATGTTTGTATATATATAGTAACCAGTCAGCTCACTGCAACCTTTAGCCAATAATGATGAAAACAATATTATAAGCTGTGAGGTGGTCTAAATTGACTGTAAATGACTGGAAATTAATGTTATAGAGGTTAATAATACTCTAGGACAGTGGTTCCCAAACTGTGCGCCGTGGCACTCTGGGGTGCCCCGGGACACTTGCAGGGGTGCCTCAGGCTGGTGGTCCAGCACCAAAAAAATTTATGTATGGTCAATGTAATGTAAATATGTGGACAAAAAGAAGCACAAACCTGTCCACCACCACATAACTGAGCCTAGGGATGACAGGTCAGCACAATTTACTTCACTTTACTACATTTTTTTCTGAATTTCTCAATAACAAACTTTCGGCTTAGGGGTGCCGTGAAAACAATGCTGATAGTCTAGGGCACGGTGATTCAAAAAAGGTTGGGAACCACTGCTCTAGGAACAAAAAAAGCTCAAATTATGTGATTTTAGCTTTTTTTGTAAAAAATCCAAATCCAAATCCAAAGCCAGTCACGGCAGGTTTGGCAAATCCAAATCCGAATGACAAATCAGAGTCAAATCCAAATCTAGCAAAAATGGACCGGCGCACATCCCTAATATATAGTAGGGATGTGCGCCTGACCATTTTTGCCGGATTTGGATTTGGTTCTAATTCGTCGTCCGGCTTTGGATTTGGATTTGCCAAACTGCGGTGACTGGCTTTGGATTTGGATTTGGATTTGGATTTTTTTACAAAAATTGACAAAAAAAGCTAAAATCACATAAATTGGTCTTTTTTTTCTTCCTAGAGTATTATTAACCTCAATAACATTAATTTCCAGTCAATTTAGACCATATCACAGCTCATAATATTGTTTTCAACATTATTGGCCAAAGGTTGCAGTAAGCTGACTGGTTCCTAAGCGACAGAGCAGCGGCACAACGACACAGACACCACAGTATAAAGTACATCTATGACACATTGCCACACAGCAGTGGCAGAAATGAAAAGTAGTGCACCCACCCAGTGGGGTACGGCCAGCAGAGTCACAGTACTTGTTTACATAGTGGGCTACGGCCCAAGGAGTCACAGTGCACAATCTTATTCGCATTACACCGCACGTAGGGCCTGATTCACATTACACCATAAAGTAGTGTCTCTTATTTATGTTACGACACACAGTAGTGCCCCTTTTACACAATGCCCACAGTAGTGACCCTTTTACACAATGCCCACAGTAGTGCCCCTTTTACACAATGCCCACAGTAGCGGTGTTCTTTACACAATGCCCCCAGCAGTGGTGCCCCCTATGCAGTCCCCTTAGTAGTAGGGTACCCTATGCAGTGCCCCCAGTAGAATGCCCCCCAGTAGTATGCCCCCCATTAGCAGGCCCCCCCAGTAGTATGCCCCCCATTAGCATGCCACCCAGTAGTATGCCCCCCTTTAGCAGGCCCCCCCAGTAGTATGCCCCCCCAGTAGTATGGCCCCCCAGTAGTATGCCCCCCCCCAGTAGTAGGCTGCCCCCAGTAGCAGGCCCCCCTCAGTAGTAGGCTGCCCCAGTAGTAGCCCCCCTGTAGTATGGCCCCCCCAGTAGTAGTAAGCCCCCCCAGTAGTATGCCCCCCCAGTAGTAGTAAGCCACCCCCAGTAGTATGGCCCCCCCCAGTAGCAGGCCCCTCAGTAGTATGGCCCCCCCAGTAGCAGACCCCCCCAGTAGCAAACCCCCCCCAGTAGTATAGCCCCCCCAGTAGCAGGCCCCTCATTAGTATGGACGCCCAGTAGCAGACCCCCCCCAGTAGCAGACCCCCCCCAGTAATATAGCCCCCCCCAGTAGCAGGCCCCTCAATAGTATGGACCCCCAGTAGCAGACCCCCCTGTAGTATAGCCCCCCCAGTAGCAGCCCCCCCCAGTAGCAGGCCCCCCAGTAGCAGACCCCCCCAGTAGTGCCCCCGGACCTTTGACAAGTAAAAAAAAACAAAAAAAAAACTTACCTGATTCCCCGCTCCCGCGCCGTCCGCTCTGCTGTCACACGCTGCGGAGGGAGCCGGAAGACGGAGCTCATGTGTGAGCTCCAGCCGGCTCCCTCCGTACAGCAGCCAATGAGAGTCTGTGTGACTCTCATTGGCTGCTGTGACAAACACACAGCTGCCGCTGGCGGCTGTGTGTCTGTGTCTGTGTAGGGCAGAGCGCTATCACTGCGCTCTGCCCTACACGCGAGGAGACCTGATGTCGGATTCTCTAGTGAGAATCCGACATCAGGTGGCCGCCGTTCGGCCCCGAACGGGGATCCGAGTCAGGCGGTGAACACCCGAACAGGGTTCGGATGGACTCGGATCCCCAATGTTCGGAGCGGTTCGGATTCCACAGAATCCGAACCGCTCATCTCTAGTATGTATATCTATAATATATCATAAAGACATCATACCTGTCTTTAGTACATATCACGTTTTTGTACATATTAATGGTTTGTTTGTATGAAAATACATTTACCCCAGTGAATTGCAACGTGCTGGTTCAAACAGTTTGACACTCTGGGCATAATTCAGAGTCGCACACAAAAGCAAAAGTGTCTATTGGCTGTAGCCCGTCTGCAAATTTATACAAATGGCCGACAAACTCCTCCCCTCATGTACTTCCATGCTGCCGAATGTGCAAGGACCGAGATGCCCACTTTTAGCGCCAGCACACGCTGTGATACCGATCGGTGCTTCCTTATATGCCAACATTAGTCGCGCCATTATAACTTGCACCGGCCCTATGCTTGCAGCTGTGCGTCTGTGAATGCAGCTGATTGCATTGATACGTCAGCGACACTCCCGTAATAAGCCCACTCAACGCCCATTTTTGCGTGCTCTGCTAGCCACCTCACAGTAACCCCCCCCCCACCAGGAACACCCATCACTGTCCCAAGTGCTTTCTGATATCGTCTGTCACGATCGCAATAGCGCCTTTGTGTGTACACTCCGTGTGATTCCGCGTATGAGCAGGCGCAGTTGTGTATAAACAGGCACACGACATCACAAAACATCATTTTCTTGCAGTTTTTGTAAACGGCATTTTATATGTTCCCGGAGAAAACTGTTTGTCTTCATTATATTTTAAGCAGACACAAACCGGTAAACAAGCAATTTCTCGTACTGTGATGATGGCTGAGATAATAAGCTCGGGAGTCTTCACGCTGAGTAGTGAATATTTGTAATCTCATTTGTGCCCAGAACACCATGCAAACATGTCTTAGGAAGCACTTCGCTCTAAATTGCAGAAACCAGAAGCGATTATACCAGGTTTATTGCTAGTTTGCATAAGTGGGATATTCAGAGATGAAAACTGGTGACAGTAATACAAGGCCCGTGTTCTAGGATACTACGAGCCTGTGAAATTTTATGGCTAGATGACAAGTGGACTCCAGGGAGATATGTGGCCTGAAGGAATGTCACCTACAGTTCCGTTTGCACCAATGGTCAATGAAGATCCAATTGTTCTTTGCTCTCGAGAGCCTGGGGTTGGTTTATTTTCTCTCTCGGCGCCAGGGGCTCAGCTCCACCCTCTGATGCAACCCGCAAAGCATCGGCCACTTCTCTGCTTGGTTGTCACAAGCCGCAGCCACGTTCCATTTGATGGTGGTTCTATCAGGCCGGTTGCTGGGAGACAGAGACGCCACGCTGTCAGATCACGAAGTCCTCAATTTAGGCGGTACGGCATCCCTACTGGAGTGGGGTTGGTGTTTCCTCCTTTTTCTGTCCTTCTGGAGTATTGCTCGGGTGCTGGTGATAGCGTTCCACGTGTTTCCGGTTCCGGTGTCTGCATCGTGTTGGTCAAGTATTCTGAACCTTAGCCTGTCTGTCTCCAGAATCCGGCCACTTGTGTCATCTCGGTTGCACTAGACACACTCCAGCGTCCTGCCGCTTGTGTCAACTCGGCGACACAGGTCGCACTCCAGCGACATCCACCACTTGTGTCAACCTGGCGGCACTAGCCACATTCCAGCATCCTGCCGCTTGTGTCATCTCAGCGGCACAGGTAGAACACCAGCAACATCCACCGCTTGTGTCAAACTGGTGGCACAAGTCGCACTTCTGCATCATTTTCTATTCTGCTCAGAGACTGCAACTACTCCAGCCCTCAAGGCTGCCACACAGCCCAGAGGCTGCATCTTCTACCAGTCCTCAAGGCTGCTACTCATCCCAGTGGCTTCATCTTCTACCAGCCCTCAAGGCTGCTACTCAGCACAGTGGCTGCATCCTCTACCAGCCTTCAAGGCTGCTACGTGGCCCAGTGACTACACCTTTCAGCAAGGGGAACCCCAATCATCTTCTTTTGCTCAATCCTCTGGCTCTTCTACTATCCAGTATTGATTCCACTCTGGACTCGTGACATTGATCCACCATCCTGCCAAGTTCTGCCTCCATCCACTGCGTTGATGACCTTCAATGATGTAAACAATTGATGGTTCTCTGTTGATGGTTTCCTACCACTGGCATAAACCACTGATGGCACCATCGATGGAGACATTGATGGTAGACCTGTTGATGACCATCTTTGCTGTAAAGATAACTAATACCACAAACTTCATATTAGTGTTGTTAGAACTAGACTGAAAAATTCAACCACCACTTTGAATCATAGTGATTAAAGGGTTTGCAAAAGCCAGTCTCCATTCTTGGGCAATAATGATGTCAGGATGCGGCCTGGGATCGGCCGCTACTCACTTCCATGCCAGCATCCTTGGGCTTAGGTGTTCAGTCGCTGGGAGTGGAAGTGAGTGGTGTCTGAGTATTCTCCCCAGGGTCTGCTAGGGCTTTCGTGCGTGCCTCCTGGTTTCCGGACATGTGCGCAGCCTTTTTGGTCTATATCACCTGACTAGTCTCTCCCAATTGTAGTCCTGTGGTCACTCAGCTGATCCTCAGAGGTGTCAGGTTTCCTGCTAATTTCTAGTTAGTTCCCAGCTGGATCTATAGCAATCCCCAGTACATGCCTGTGTCCACTTCTCTCTATGGGCTCTATTTATTAACATTATTTTGACTAAAATAAAGTGAAAAAGGGTGTTTTCACACCCTTTTCACATTATTTTAGTATCACAGGGCAATTGGAGTAGAATTCGTAAAATTCTACTCCAACCTCTAAGTATCACTTATTTTTAGTAAAGCAGATCGCATTTCCCATAACTGTAATGGGAAATGTGATCCGACCAGAGTTACTAAAAATAAAATGTGAAAAAATATCGGGGAAAGCCCTGTGATAATAACGCCACCTGGAGGTGGCGTTATCCAGGGTCTCCCCTGGTTACCAGACTCCTGCTCCGCTCTAACGGGGAGAGCAGAGCCGGGAGTTGGTCCCAGTAATCAGCTGTGTGGTCTAAACAGACCGCAAGCTGATTACTGTAAAAAAAAGAAAAAAAATTGTAAAAAAAAAAATTTACTTACCTGACTCCAGGGACCGGTGATCGGGCCTCTGGTGATGACTCCCCTCCGGTCAGCTGGTCTCCAATAATGCACTGCTGCCCAGTCATCAGGTGATCGGGTCCCAGTGAAGTTTGGGAGATCACCTGACCGGAGGAATGGAGAACATCACCGGAGGCCCGGAGCATGCAGGTAAGTGTAATTAAGGGAGAGGGGGGTCACGGGGGGGAGGGGAGGTCACAGGGGTGGGGCTTAGCACCGGGGGGCAGGGCTTAGCACCGGGGGGGGCGCGGGCACTTAGTCACAGTATTTTTTGCGAAAGTACCGTGATAAGGCTCCGAAGGGGATTCGCAGGGACAGAGCTTTATCGCTAGCTCTGTCCCTGCAAGGGATTTGTAGTAAATCCCTGTGATATTGCCTGAATTCACAATGCGAATTCAGTCGTTAATATCACACTACAATCTGCATTCAATATGCGGATTGTAGTAAATAGAGCCCTGTGTCTCTCTGTGCAAATTAGCACCTGAATCTGTGGCAGTTCCCAGTACATTTCCCTATGTTCTCGAGCAAGCCTGTGACTAGGATCTCTTCATTCTCAAGTTAATTTCCAGTGTTCAAGTATTCTGTTCATTATTATTATCCTTTACTTATATGGCACCACAAGGGTTCTGCAGCGCCTTACAAAGTAAATAAACAAATGAGCACACAAGACAAGTACATAGACAAATAAGCACACAAGAAAAACTGTTATTAACAGTACAAACAATGCAGGACAAATACACAATTTATACATTGCTGCATAACACTTAAATAAGCAGCATGATGTCAGCAAGCAAGGGTTAGGTGCTGTTGTAAATTAAAGTAGGAGTAAGTGAAGGAGAAGCACATGAGGGAAGAGGGCCCTGCTCGTGTCTGCCCCCTCCTCTTTACATTCTAAAGGGGAGGGGGCAGACAAACAGGGGTGACATAGATGGGCTGGATTGTGAGGAAGGAACATGGAGTAGTGGGTTAGGATGAGAGCTGGAAAGCTTTGAGGAAGAAAGGGGTCTTGAGAGCCCATTTCAAGGTTAGGAGCCACGAAGCAAAGTTAACATGGAATTTTGAGAATAAGGCCAGGGGGACGAGGATAGTCAGGTACTGGAGGAAGTTGGAAAAGGCAACTGATAAAACCATTGAATGCAAATAATGAAGTGGAGAGTTTAGAAGGTAAGAGTTGGTGGGAGTGACCAGATGATAGAAGTACCCCAACACCAACACTGTGGAAACCTCCAGGCCAGGGAGTGTGTAAGAATGTGAGGCTCCCAAAAGAGATAGCTGCAGAAGAAGTGGTGTCAGATGGGTAAGTCCAGGATTTGGTGATGGCTAGGAGATTGAAGGAGTTGAGTATGAAGCCGTAATGGACAGGGACCAGTTGATTATAGATAGGACTGAGAGTGTGGGTACATGGTGGGCTTCTGTGTGAGGAAGGGTGACAGCAGGTAGTGGGCAAGGTGGAGGTTTAGAAGAGGTGTAACTGGAGGGTGCAGGGCTTATGAGTTATGGTAGATGTGGTGGAGAATACTAGATGGGATGAAGGGAGATAGAGGAGAGGAGGGAGCGAGAGGAGAAAGTGGAGGAGACTATGGACGGAGAAAAGAAATGGGAAAGTATTATGTAGCTTCTGAGTGAGGGGGGAGTACAAGAAAAGAGAGACATTGTGTAGATGAGGGAGTAGGGGGGGGATAGAACAGCAGTAGTAGTGATGAGAGTGAGATACAGGAATAGTACAGTTAAAATGTCTAAAAATCAGATAAAAGGAAGAACAGTGTTAGTAGATGTAAAGGCACAACTATAAACAAAATGAGTTTAGAACTGTTAAAGTTGCATGACTTTAAATTAAGGATAAAGCATTCTTATAGACAAGAAGGTGTTTAAAAATGGTAGATACTACAGTGGTGTAGAGATAAATTGACAGTGGTATAGGAAAAATATAAACAGTGTAGGGTCAAAAAACATACATTCAAAAATTAAAATGCAGCAATCCAACTGGTAGTTGCTCGCAATGCTAAAGCAGGTTGTTGGCAAAGGTGTGTTCAGGTTATAATGAAAGCTGGTGGCTGAGTTGCAGGGTATCCAGAAGCTCAGAAGATCCTTTTCAATTGTTTTCAAGTTGTAAAGAGTTCTTTTTTAAATGTTGTCCTCCTGTTTAACTCTTGTCTAACTCTTTAAATTATGCTGTGCATATAATACCACTTAGAAAAAATAACACTTTGCAATAAAAACCTATGCAGCCTTATAACAGGCCTGCAGCCTGTAACTTACAGGCCAGTAAGTTCAAGTATTTAGTTCATCACCAGTGTTCAAGTATTCCATTCATCACCAGTGTTCAAGTATTTAGTTAATCTCCAGTGTTGAAGTAGTTCATATCCAGTGTTCAGTGCATCTCCAGTCTTTAAGTATTCCATGCATCTCCAGTGTTCAAATATTTAATTCATCTTCAATATTCAAGTATCCAACTCATCTTCAGTATTCCAGTATTAGTTTATATACTATTCATGTGTCCATAGGGCCGCGACCTGCCCACTTGGTGTAGCAAAACCCAAATCCCGATTGGAGGGGTCACTGGTGAAGACCACCAAGTGGGTTAGACTCTGCGCCTCTGGGCAGGTCTAGCCAAACCTGGGTTTGGCCGCAATAGGGAAACCTAGCTGTCACTCACCTTCTTGTTCCCTAGTCACCCTACCCCCTGGCTTCTTCTCTGTGGTTCGTGACAGTTTGAACAGCCACCAACATGCAAGCCACCGGGTTCCAGGGTGAAGCAGGTTTTCAAGATTTACTCTTTTGTGTCACCGCACAAGAGACAGCCCAACAACTTATGTGTCTACAATTACAAGAAATTGTTTCTTAATTAAGTTCCATTCATTCTGTTGCTGCCACTTCATCCCCAACCTCATCTCAAGTTCTGTCCTTAAATTCTTCTAGGCACCTTCCTCCTGAGCCTAGCTCCCAAGAAATATTTACTCCGACTGCAGAATTTCCTCCTGACTGTACAACCCAACCTTCTAGCAGTCCCCTGGCCTCTGAATCCTCCAATTTCTGTACTCCGGTGCAGTTTACTAGTTTCTACCAGCTTCTAGGGCAACGTCAAGATCTCCTCCCTAAATTTTTTCAAATATTTCCCAAGCTGTCTAGCGCCATCCCTGTTTCAATTGTGCCGACTGTGCCTCCTTACATGTGAGATAAAGTAAGACATCGTAGCTTCCCACGCCCGAAGCTTATGAGGAGGAACGACAGCGATGCCGGGAATTTTCTCTTTGTCTATATTGTGGAAAGGTGGATCACAATATTAAGGGCTGTCTCCTTCGTCAAACCAGTAAGAATAATTACTGTAAAACTTCCGATGTCAACACTCTCAGGACCTCATTCAGAGGCACTGGCCTCTGGCTGCTCTGACCTGGCCTCCTGGCCTTTCTGATCTGGCCTCCTGGCCGCTCGCTAGGCTGTGGGTGACCACCCACAGCTTTAGCGAGCGGCCAGGTTGATGGTCGCGATGGTCAAGATCATCGCGACCATCGGGGCTTGCGACGAGACCCCTGTGGTAGGGTCTCATCTACCGCAAGCCCCAGTAAGCTTTCAACTCTATTAGAGCCGGAAGCTTACCCCTGACATCATGAGTGATGTCAGTGGGGCTGCCCCCAAACGGCAGGTGTTCCATCAGGAATGCCTCCGTTTGGCAAGCCACCCCCCACCCCGCCTACAAAACTCTGCCAGCTGTCGATCACCATTGACAGCCACCCCTTTTGTAGTAAGCCCCGGAGTGAGAGAATTTCTCTCTCGCTCCGTTGCTTGCCTACGCACAGTGCGGCCGCTGCGCGTACGCAGGGCCTCTACATCGACCCACTTGCGAGTGCATCGGCGCTTGCGAGCGGGTCTGAATGAGACCCTCAGTTCCAACCTACAGCCTTCTGCAGCTTTTCTTTCTTCTGCTCAGGGCAAAGAGACAACGTCATCTCCACAGGATAAGGTTCAAGTTTACGATTGGGGTTCTGTTACAAGATGCTTCCACTCTCGTCTTGGGAGGTTAGACAGAATATTCCAACTGCCTGAAGTTAGTTTATCTCCTCCAGTCTGTTCCGGTCTTGTTCCAACTCCAGTGACGATTGTACCGATATTTCTCTTGGTTTCTGTAAAATGTCAGTTTCTTTAACCATGGGAAAAGAATCTGATTTAAAGGTTTTGGAAGGAGACATTTGAGCAGACATCTACCATGGGCAAATAAGTTCAGCTAACTTCAGGAAGCATTCCTGTGTCCTCACCCAAGAGAAGTTATTTGAAGTTGTACCCCAGGAGGGGTTTCCAAGTGTCTTGCCCCAAGAGGGGTCTGCTGGTGCTATATCCCAGGAATGGTTTTCAAGTGTCTTACCCCAGAAGGGGGTCTCAAGTGTCTTACACCCACAGAGGGTTTCAAGTCTCGTACCTCAGGAGGGGGTCTCCGTTTCAAGTTTCATACCCCAAGAGGGGGTCTCAGGTCTCTCACCCCAGGAGGGGGTTTCTAGTTTCTTACCCCAGAATGGGATCTCAGGTCTCTCACTCCAAGAGGGGGTTACAAGTTTCACGCCCCAGGAGGGGGTTTTCATTTCAAGTTTCATACCCCAAGAGGGGTCTCAGGTCTCTCACCCCATGAGGGGGTTTCTAGCTTCTCACCCCAGGATTGGGTCTCAAGTCTCTCACCCCAAGAAGGGGTCTCAGTGTCAAGTTTCATACTCCAGGAGGGGGTTTTCATTTCGAGTTTCACAGCCCAAGAGGGGGTCTATGATTCAAGTTTCATACCCCAGGAGGGGATTTCAAGTGTCATACCCCAAAAGGGAATTTTAAGTCTTACACCACAGACAGAGCTTTCGAGTGAAATACCCCAGGACGGGGTCTCAAGTTTTTCTCCCCAAAAGGGGGTTTCAAGTCTTGCACCCCAGCAGAGGGTTTCAAGTCTTGTACCCCAGGAGGGAGTCTCCGTTTCTAATTTCATACCCCAGGAGGGGGTTACAAGTTTCACGTCCCAGGAGGGGGTTTTCATTTTGAGTTTCATACCCCAGGAGGGGGCCTTCATTTTGAGTTTTATGCCCCAGGAGGGGGCCTTCATTTTGAGTTTCATACCCCAGCAGGGAGCCTTCATTCTGAGTTACATGCCCCAGGAGGGGGCCTTCATTTCGAGTTTCATGCCCCAGGAGTGAGCCTTTGTTCCAAGTTTTTCACCCCAGGAGGGGGCCTTTATTTCGAGTTTCATACCCCAGGAGGGGGTTACAAGTTTCAAGCCCCAGGAGGGGGTCTCTGTTTCGAGTTTCACACATCAGGATGAGGTTTCTAGTCTCATGCCCCAAGAGGGGGTTCCTAGTGTTTTACTTTAGGTAAAGTCTTCAAGTGCCATTCGCCAGGAAGGGATTTCAAGTGTCATGCCCCAGGAGGGGGTTCCAAGTGTTATACTTCAGGTGAAGTATCCAGGTGTTATACCCCAGGAGGGGGTTCCAAGTGTTGTTCCCCAGGAGGGGATTTCAAGTGTTTCTCCCCATAAGGAGGTTTCAAGTGACTTGTCCTTTCCAGTATGTATGACCATTTTGTCTGAAGTATACAATTTTCAGAAAGGAAAGGGTTCCAAGTCAAGGACCAAGAAAATGTCATGTTCTGCATCAGATCTTTCTTCTAAAGATAAAACTAGTTCAACTGCTAAAGCCTTCGACGCCAAGCAAATTCCCAGAGGTGCAGATAAATGCTTGGAAGGTTTAACATTTTTGGAGTTTTGGAGTCCATAACGAAAAGTGAAGCAAAGACATTAATACAAAGTCTTTGAAAATATTAGCAGTAAGATCAATTACCTCATCATGGGCCATGATGGTGGAGAGTCCAAACGAAAGAGAGCAAAGGGTTTAGGGACTAAAATTATAGATGAAGTAGGCTTATTCAAATTCATAAATACCAACTCCAATTCTCCTGAATCTCATTCTGCTTCTTCTGTTGATTTGAGGGAGGAGCTTCAATCAAGTTTAGTTGAGTCACCCAACCTTCGGTCTAAGGAATCTCTATGTGGTTTTGTCTCTAAAGAGAATTCTGTAACTCAGGACTCTCTTGACGCATTGGTGCCTATAGTCTTCGATGGAAGTACCCCAGTACACCGCATTACTTAAGCATTATGACACACTAATGAGAACTGATCCGTCTTGTGGTATCACTTCCACCAACCTTATCAAGTTTCTCATCTTGAACTTCAGAGGAAGAGCTTTGGAGTGGGCTAACACACTTATTGAGTCCAAGGATTCAATCCTACAAGATGTGATGGCCTTCAGTACAGCTCTGATTAAAGAATTTGCTCCTTTGGGTCTGTCTTCAGTTACCTTTTCTGACAAAGATTCTAGTTTGACTTCACCACCTTTAGACATCAAACTCCGATATACCGCCTTTACTCCCTTTACAAGACAATATGGTACAGGATCTGTCAGTCCAGAAGAAAAAAACATCCTTTCGTACTAGATATCAACTCAAACTTGGTAAATCTACAAGTTCCTCATACTGAGGCTGAAATTTTTTTGTTTTTGTTTGGTGTCTCAAAGTTTTGAGTACTTGAAGATATCTGACAGGCTTAATCAAGATTTTTGAAGTTTTTTAAAGTTTTTCTAGTGTCTCAAGTTTCAAGTTTTTTGGAAGCTTTCTTATATTTCTGGAATTGTTCTGGAAGGAATTTTTTTGTGCACATTTTTGGTGTTCGGAGTCCACCCTGAAAGGGGGGGGCGTACTGTCAGGATGTGGCCTGGGATCAGCCGCTACTCACCTCCACGCCAGCGTTCTTGGGCTTAGGTGTTCAGTCGCTGGGAGTGGAGGTGAGTGGGGTCTGCTAGGGCTTTCTTGCATGCATCCTGGTTTCCGGGTTGCTGGGCATGGGCGCAGCCATGTTGGTCCATATCACCTGACTAGTCTCTCCCAATGGTAGTCCTGTGGTCACTCAGCTGATCCTCTGATCCAATGACCAGCTACCCAGGGGTATTTTAGTCTGATTCCAGGAACAGGAAACTGCTGTTCAACTTTGCTGTTCCAATGACTTTGAGACTCACCAGTGTAGCTCTGTGTTATTTCCTGCAGAATGTTGCTTCAGCCTATTCATAGTTTTCTAGGGTTACCTATATTTGCTTCCATGCTAATTCTCAGTCTGAGACTTAAGTTCTCTCTCAGAAGTCCAGTGTTTTACGTTATTTTTCTTGTGTGTCTTGTAGTGTGCTGCTAGCTCTACTTCAGCTTCACTGTGTTATTGAGGTGACAGGTTTCCTGCTAATTTCTAGGTAGTTCCCAGCTGGATCTATAGCAATCCCCAGTACATGCCTGTGTACACTTCTCTCTGTCTGTGCAAATCAGCACCTGAATCTTTTGCAGCACCCAGTACATTTCCCTGTGTTCTCAAGCAAGCCTGCGACTAGGATCTCTTCATTCTCAAGTTCATTTCCAGTGTTCAAGTATTATGTTCATCACCAGTGTTGAAGTATTCCATTCATCCCCAGTGTTCAAGTATTTAGTTCATATCCAGTGTTCAAGTGTTCAGTGCATCTCCAGTATTCAAGTATTTAGTTCAACTTCAATATTCAAGTATCCAACTCATCTTCAGTATTCCAGTATTAGTTTATATACTATTAATTTAATCTAGTTCTGGTCTTTCTGCCATTCCCAGGTACCTGTCCAGAAGGCCGCGACCTGCTCACTTGGCTTAGTGAAACCCAAATCCAATTGGAGGGGTCACTGGTGTAGACCACCAAGTGGGTTAGACTCTGCGCCTCTGGGCAGGTCTAGCCAAACCTGGGTTTGGCCGCAATAAGGAACCTAGCTGTCACTCACCTTCTTGTTCCCTAGTCACCCTACCCCCTGGCTTCTTCTCTATGGTTCGTGACAAATGAACACTTTTGTTTGACACGCTGGTCATTACTTTTTGAAGAAGATTTATTGCTTAGTCTTTGTAACTATAATCCCTGTGAGGGCCTTAGTCTTTCAGTGATATAATGCCCTAGAGGTCTAATTACACTACACAACAAAATGTAAAAAAAAATCTCTGCATGTGGCAAACATGTGAATATGTGTTTTCACCTAATTTGGGGGATACTGAATTCAGTGGAAAAAGCAGATTATCTTTATCACTTCACATTTATTAGATACATATAAATAACAAAAGTGGTAATAGCTTTATCTGGAAAAAGTAAGATAAGTGCAAATTTCAGTTTATCTCTATAGAATTGAAATATTCTCATTGTTTTCATTTATAAAATACTTATAAAACTATAGAAACACTCAAAGACTGCAGAATCTAAACTTCAGAACCTCTTAACAAACCAAATTATCCATAATGTAATTGTATAAAAAGAAAAAACGTAAGTCACTTTGCTTTAGGGAAATAGGATGTTGATGCTTTCCGTTTGTACTGTGGGCCTGATTCAGACCCGCACGCGAGCACATAGCGCTCACAAGTGGGTTGATGGTGGGGTACTGCGCACGTGCGGCGCACGCCGCGCGCATGTGCAAGCCCCGGAGAGAAAAATTCTCTCGCTCCGGGACTCACTACAAAAGGGGCTGCTGTCAATGTTGATCAACCGCTTGCCCCGTTTTGTAGGCGGGGAGGGGGAGTGGCTACATAAACAGAGGCATTCCCGAAGGAATGCCTGCCGTTTGTGGGAGGCACTACTGACATCACCAGTAATGTCAGTGGGGAGTTTCCTGCTCTGTTAGAGCAGGAAGCTCTCTGGGGCTTGCGACGGATGAGACCCTACCACAAGGATCTCGTCGCAAGCCTCGATGGTCGCGACCATCACCTGGCCACTCGCAAAAGCTGTGGGTGGTCACCCACAGCTTAGCGAGCGGCCGGGAGGCCGCAGCAACAACAAAAAAAAGGCCCTGATTCAGAGCGAGCGCTCTTAAAGAGTGTCCGGCACTGAATCAGGCCCTGTGTCTCATTGGTCTCTAAAAAGGAACAGTAGTCCCCCATCATTGCAATGTCCCAGTGTCCTTGGTAGTGATGCTTGAAAAAGCTACCAGGTGGTAGTGAAACGCGTTGGATGTTCTTCCTATCAGTCACACATCTTTTGGACACTATTCAGGAACTGTATTGGAGTTTTCTCAACTTGGGACGCCATTCCTGGTTCCAGCATCACTCTTTTAGAGGTCTTTCCGTGCGTTGGATGTTCGCCGGTGTGATACCATCGCTAATTTTGGGACCCTCGTTTATCTGGACATAAGCTGGTAAAATCTTTCCCATTGTTGGATTTACAACTATATCCCAAGTTACCTTACGAGACATTACATCAGTGCCCATCCAGTATATTGCTGCAGCAATTGTGCCTATAGGATATTATGCATGCTTTTTTAGGTTGTTATTTGGACCTCCATCTACTATCGCAGTGGATCCACATTATTACCACATACCAATTATATTTTGATATGTTTTTATTTTCATGATTGTATTGTTTTTATATTTATATTAAACTGCATCTATTATCAGCGCTGCATATTTTCTTTTCTATATTGTCATATAGGAGGCTGACTACCTCCCCTTTTTGCAGCTGCTGGGAAAACTTCTCACCACAGCGCCCTATTTACTATCTTTATAGTTCTATTCTTGCATATTGTCAGAATGCCTTGGTGAAAATGTTCCCCCTGCTAATTACTTACCCAGGTTGTCAGGGAAAAAGTCTAGGGCTTTCACAAAATTCTTCAATCGGCACGTCTTAATGTGAAGCGGAAATAAAATGATTTTATGGGTCTCAACCAATAGAGTGTACTTGACGTTTTTTTCTATTCAGCAATGTAGGTTTCTCTCTCTGGCCAGTTCTTTGTGATATAGTGATTTTTAGTGTCTCTACTGTCCCATAATCACATAAATAAACTGTACTTTGTGAATACACCTTGCAAACCTAAGAGCAGTGCAACTACCTTTGAAGGGGCCTATCCATTAACAGATGTATTTCTGAGCGATGAAAGACAAAAGATATCCCTTGAAAACTCCGGTGGCTGGGCTGAACGATATCTGTCATGTACATGGCAGATTTTGGCGAACGACGAATGATATCGCATGACATCATTCAGGGAGCGCTCTTTAGCTGCTAATATCTTTCATCGTTCGTCGTTTACCGCATATAAACTGCACAATATTGCTAATATCATACAGCTATATGCGATAATTGACCAACATGTTGGAGAGATGATAGATGCGATTTATCGGCCGCAGGAGTGCGCATCTGTCATAGTACAGGGCCTATCCATTAGCAGATATAATGAACGATTGAACAATATATCGTTCAATCATTCATTTTATCTGCTAATGGATAGGCCCCTTTAGTCACAACAAAGGGTATACGTTTAGGAAGCCGGCGGTCGGCAGACAATTTAATCCTGACGAGGGACGAATGACGCGTCTAAATGTAGATACCTGTCATTTTACCGACTTTACATTTTTTCAGATCAAGCGGATGCCGGGCGCCGCAGCGGACAGCTGCGTTGGGGGAGGGTTAGGTTTAGGGCTCCTGGGGGGGACTTAGGGTTAGGCACCCCCTGGGAGGTTAGGGTTAGGCTAAGGGGAGGGAGGGTTAGGGTTAGGCACTCTCGGGGGGAGGTTAGGGTTAGGCACCCCCCCGGGGGACTTAGGTTTAGGCAGTGGGGAAGGGGGGGTTAGGTTTAGGCACTTAGAGGGGGCATTAGGGTTAGGCACAGGGGGGAGGGGTTAGGGTTAGGCACCCCTAAAGGAGGGTTAGGGGGAAAAATAGGTTAGTTTATACTTACCTACTGATGATCGGGATTTCCTCCTCTGTCGGCCAGCCGCTGTCAGGATTTGAACCGCCCCCCAGGGGTCCAGCGGTAATTCATACCGATTCCCAACAAAGTTTCCATCCATGATTCTTATACTTGATTCCCTCCAATAACACAGCCATACTTTCATAGGTTTTCTTTCATGTCCATTGCATAGGCCAGAGGCACTGAAGGGAGTTTGTTCCCATTATGGAGTAACACTGCTTTCAGACTACTCTTTGAGGAATCAATAATAGGGTTAGGGTAAGGGGGCAGCACAGGGGTGTGCTGGCAGGCGCACAGGGTGAGGGTAAGGTGGCACTGCACTAGTGATGGCACTAGTGATGTCAGTAACTCCACCTACAAACGCCAGGCATTCCTAAGGGAACGCCTGCATCTGCCCGGCCACCCCCCCCTACCCGCCCACAAAACAGGGCGAGCTGTCAATCAACATCAACAGCTGCCCCGTCTTGTTGCGAGCCCCGCAGCGACTGAACTTCAGTCGCTCAGCGGGGTTCACGCACGCCGGAATGGGCGGTGCGTGTGCAGTGGGGAACCATCGAGCCGCTCGCGAGCGGCTCTGAATCGGCCCCATTGGCCGCACCATCAGACATTACAGTAACCCTATGGCTGCTCAGAAGTCCATGGGAACAGGGGCACTGGTGCCAGTGAAACTGCTTCTTTCGATGAAGTCCCTGGCACCGACACGCCTGCGGCCGTTAGCCACCCCCCCCGCACCCTCAGTCACTGCCCAAAGACGCCTATCGAAACCGCAGGGATCTCTATGCAATTCAGATTTGCGTTCTCCGGCAGCAATCATCAGGACTCTTCCGTAGAATGAAAACATTGGGTTAATTTCGTCCACCTCAGAATCACACCCACAGTGTTAACATGAGAAGCACATGGACAACATTCAGCAGCAAGTCAACAATATAAAACAGGAGAATTATGGGGATCCGGTCATAATCCCAACAGTCGGGATGCCGGCTCTTAGAATGCCGGCGTCTGAATCCCGACACCTATCAAATTCCCGGTGCCAGCATTCCGACTGCCTGCATCCCGACGATAAGAGGCTGGGCTTAGGGGGAGGGTTAAGTTTAGGAGTTAGGGTTACACGCTAGGGGGAGGGTTAGATGTAGGAGTTAGGGTCACACACTAGGGGGAGGGTTAGGTTTAGCAGTTAGGGTTACACGTTAGGGGGAGGGTTAGGTTTAGGAGTTAGGGTTACATGCTAGGGGGAGGGTTAGGTGTAGGCACTAAGGGGGGAGGGTTAGATTTAGGGTGCAGGGAGAGATTAGCTTTAGGCACTAGGGGGCAGGGTTAGGTTTAGGCACCGGCAGGGGCGTTTCTAGAGAGGAGGGGGCCCGTGTGCAGTCTCCGACATGGGCCCCCTCTTCTCCGCCCAGCGGCAGGCGGCACACTGAGCTGTGCTTGGCCAGCGCCACAGTTATAGACTCTGGGCACTAGAGTGTGCCCAGAGTCTATAATGTATGCACAGGTCACCGTACTGCGCATGCGCAAACGATGGGAAAATGGCTGCCGCGGCCATTTTACAGCGCCGGACCCCCGCGTTGACGTGGGACTCCGGAGAGGTAAGTAATATTATGGGTGCAGGGTGTGCGGTGCGGGGCCCCCCTGCACCCATTATAGATACGCCCCTGGGCACCGGGGAGGGAGGGGTAGGGGGAGGGTTAGGATACTGGCCGCCTTCGGTCAGTATCCTAGCTCTGTCGGGATGCCAGCGTCAGGATAAAAAACATTTTTTTATTCAAGTATTAATATTCAGTCTTTTTTAAAGCTGTTTCCCCAATTATAATATGGTAAATAAATGCAGGTGAAAAATGTTCCACTATTGCGCCACCCTAAAGGGCATGTGGTCACCTGGCGCCGGTGGAAGGCTCTCTGCAAATTACCCCAGCCATGCCTTTTGCTCTGATCTCCTGGCTCAGGGCTCTGTCATATACAGCACGAGAGATGCCATGATGTCTCAACCCAGCTGAGTAGAACTTTTCTGCTGGGTCTAAACTGGCCGATATATTGGACGATCAATTGATCGGCCAAAATATCTGCTGGCCGTCGGCCAGTGTGTACCCACGATATGTCGGTGAACCGCGTCGTTCACAGACACATTGCATTGGCTGTGCTGCACAGCCGATGGACAGATATATCTGCAGACATACTGTATCTGTCCATCGGCAAGCCGCCCGTACACACACAAAACGGCAGCCGCGAGGAGGGGTAGCCTGCCGGATAGATGATGGCCGTTCAGTGTATATGAACGACCATCATCTAAAGATATATCTGCATATCACTCGATCTGCAGATATATCTTTCAGGTGTGTACTAGGGGTGAGCGGGTTCGGATTTCTGAAATCCGAACCCCCCCGAGCCCCCCCGATCGGAGTCCGATCCGAGTCAGGCTCGACTTTTCCCGCCTGACTCGGATCTGAAATTGAGGCAAAACGTCATCATCCCGCCTTCCGAGTCTCGCGGGTTTTGGATCCTATATAAGGTACCCACGTCGGCGCCATTTTCTCACTCGGCTGTGGACAGTGAAGAGGGAGGGTGGGAGTTAGGGCTGTGTAGTGTAGTGTAGTGTAGTGCTGCTGTTGTCCACTACTTCAAAGTCCATAGGGGCTGGCTGTGTTGTGCTGTGCTGCTGTTGTTAATAGGGGCTGTGTCCACTACTTCAAAGTCCATAGGGGCTGGCTGGACTGTGTTGTGCAGTCAGTTCTCCATAGGGGCTGTGTCCACTCCAAAGTCCTGTGCAGTGTCCCAGTCCTAAAGGAGTGCTGTAGTGTTGTCCAGGGGGTGCTCTGTCCATCAGGGGTGCTCCCCCCAAGTGCTAAAAAAATAATATATTTTCTGTGTTTGTGAATTGTGTGCGCAGTAGCCGCACGTGCATCAACAAAGTAGTGCCAAGCGTGCGCCTGTGTCATAAGTAAAGGGCCGGCTGGCTTGACCGTTAAGGGTGCTGTAACCCCCGAAAGTACACTCCAGTCCAAACCAAAAAAAAATTATTTTCTGTGTTTGTGAATTGTGTGCGCAGTAGCCGCACGTGCATCAACAAAGTAGTGCCAAGAGTGCGCCTGTGTCATAAGTAAAGGGCCGGCTGGCTTGACCGTTAAAGGGTGCTGTAACCCCCGAAAGTACACTCCAGTCCAAACCAAAAAAAAATTATTTTCTGTGTTTGTGAATTGTGTGCGCAGTAGCCGCACGTGCATCAACAAAGTAGTGCCAAGAGTGCGCCTGTGTCATAAGTAAAGGGCCGGCTGGCTTGACCGTTAAAGGGTGCTGTAACCCCCGAAAGTACACTCCAGTCCAAACCAAAAAAAAATTATTTTCTGTGTTTGTGAATTGTGTGCGCAGTAGCCGCACGTGCATCAACAAAGTAGTGCCAAGCGTGCGCCTGTGTCATAAGTAAAGGGCCGGCTGGCTTGACCGTTAAAGGGTGCTGTAACCCCCGAAAGTACACTCCAGTCCAAACCAAAAAAAAATTATTTTCTGTGTTTGTGAATTGTGTGCGCAGTAGCCGCACGTGCATCAACAAAGTAGTGCCAAGCGTGCGCCTGTGTCATAAGTAAAGGGCCGGCTGGCTTGACCGTTAAGGGTGCTGTAACCCCCGAAAGTACACTCCAGTCCAAACCAAAAAAAAATTATTTTCTGTGTTTGTGAATTGTGTGCGCATTAGCCGCACGTGCATCAACAAAGTAGTGCCAAGAGTGCGCCTGTGTCATAAGTAAAGGGCCGGCTGGCTTGACCGTTAAAGGGTGCTGTAACCCCCGAAAGTACACTCCAGTCCAAACCAAAAAAAAATTATTTTCTGTGTTTGTGAATTGTGTGCGCAGTAGCCGCACGTGCATCAACAAAGTAGTGCCAAGCGTGCGCCTGTGTCATAAGTAAAGGGCCGGCTGGCTTGACCGTTAAAGGGTGCTGTAACCCCCGAAAGTACACTCCAGTCCAAACCAAAAAAAAATTATTTTCTGTGTTTGTGAATTGTGTGCGCAGTAGCCGCACGTGCATCAACAAAGTAGTGCCAAGAGTGCGCCTGTGTCATAAGTAAAGGGCCGGCTGGCTTGACCGTTAAAGGGTGCTGTAACCCCCGAAAGTACACTCCAGTCCAAACCAAAAAAAAATTATTTTCTGTGTTTGTGAATTGTGTGCGCAGTAGCCGCACGTGCATCAACAAAGTAGTGCCAAGCGTGCGCCTGTGTCATAAGTAAAGGGCCGGCTGGCTTGACCGTTAAAGGGTGCTGTAACCCCCAAAGTACACTCCAGTCGAAACCAAAAAAAAAATTATTTTCTGTGTTTGTGAATTGTGTGCGCAGTAGCCGCACGTGCATCAACAAAGTAGTGCCAAGAGTGCACCTGTGTCATAAGTAAAGGGCCGGCTGGCTTGACCGTTAAAGGGTGCTGTAACCCACAAAGTACACTCCAGTCCAAACCAAAAAAAAAATTATTTTCTGTGTTTAGCCGCACGTATATATCAAATCGATATAACATAAATGGAGGACCAAACTTTCTCCGATAAAAATAAAATAGAGAAAGATCAAGAACCACTTCCTCCTAGTGCTGAAGCTGCTGCCACTAGTCATGACATAGACGATAACATGCCATCAACGTCGTCTGCCAAGGCCGATGCCCAATGTCATAGTAGAGGGCACATACAATCCCAAATGGCAAAGTTCAGGAAAATGACCTTGAAAAAGACATTTAAATCAGCTGAAGAGAAACGTAAACTTGCCAATATGCCATTTACGACACGGAGTGGCAAGGAACGGCTAAGGTCGATCCCTAGTATGTTCATGACTAGTGGTTCAGCTTCACATGACGATGGAAGCCCTCCTCCCACTAAAAAAATCAAAAGAGTTAAGCTGGCAAAAGCACAGCGAAGAACTGTGCTTTCTAAGAAGATATCACAAATCCCCAAGGAGAGTCCAAGTGTGGTGGTGGTTGCGATGCCTGACCTTCCCAGCACTGGACGGGAAGAGGTGGCTCTTTCCACCATTTGCACGCCCCCTGCAAGTGCTGAAAGGAGCACCCACAGTCCACTTGCTGATATGCAAATTGAAGATGTCACTGTTGAAGTACAACAGGATGAGGATACTGGTGTAGCTGGCGCTGAGGAGGAAGTTGGCGAGGAGGATTCTGATGGTGATGTGGTTTGTTTAAATCAGGCTCCGGGGGAGACAGTTGTTGTCCGTGGGATGAAAAAGCCCATCACGGTCATGCCTGGGCAGAAGACCAAACATTCCACCTCTTTGGTCTGGCAATATTTCTATCCAAATCCGGACAACAACTGTCTTGCCATATGTACCATATGTAAAGGTGAAATAAGTAGGGGTAGGGACGTCAACCACCTAGGAACATCCTCCCTTATACGGCACCTGCAGCGCGTTCATAAAAAGTTACTGTCAAGTTCAGAAACTTTGGCTAAGACCGTAAGCAGTCCAGGGACACCTAAATCCCGTTGTCCTGTTGTATCCAAGCGCCTGCAAACCACACCGTCAACTCCCTCCTCGTCAATTTCCTCCTTAGTCAGGATCGGAAGTAGTCCTGCAGGCCATGTCACTGGCATGACTGACTCTCCTATCCGGGATTCCTCTGGAGGATCCTGCATTGCTACGCCTACTGCTGCCGCTGCTGCTGTTGCTGCTGCTGGGAGTCGTTCATCATCCCAGAGAGGAAGTAGGAACACCACTACTTTTACTAAACAATTGACCCTCCAACAGTCCTTAGCGAGGAGGATGAAGTACGACAGCAGTCATCCTGAAGCAAAACGTATAACTGAGGCCTTGACTGCTATGTTGGTGTTAGACGTGCGTCCGGTATCCGCCATTAGTGCAGTGGGATTTAGACAATTGATGGAGGTAGTGTGTCCCCGGTTCCAAATCCCGTTTAGATTCCACTTCACTAGGCAGGCGATACCGAGACTGTACAGAAACGTCAGAAAAAGTGTCCTCAGTGTCCTGAAAAATGCCGTTGTACACAATGTCCACTTAACCACGGACATGTGGACAAGTGGAACAGGGCAGACTAAGGACTATATGACTGTGACAGCCCACTGGGTAGATGTATCACCTTACGCAGCAACAGCAGCAGCGTCACCAGTAGCAGCATCTCAGAAACGCCAGCTCGTTACAAGGCAGGCTACGCTGTGTATCACCGGTTTCAGTAAGAGGCACACCGCCGACAACCTCTTAGAGAAACTGAGGGAAATCATCGCCCAGTGGCTTACCCCACTTAGACTCTCCTGGGGATTTGTGATATCTGACAACGCCACCAATATTGTGCGGGCATTACATCTGGGCAAATTCCAGCACGTCCCATGTTTTGCTCACACAATAAACTTGGTGGTGCAGAATTTTCTGAAAAGCGACAGGGGTGTGCAGGAGACGCTTTGGGTGGCCCGAAAAATTTCTGGCCACTTTCGCCATTCAGCGACTGCGTGCCGAAGACTGGAGCGCCAGCAAACACTCTTGAACCTGCCCCGCCATCACCTGAAGCAAGAGGTTGTGACGCGGTGGAACTCAACCCTCTATATGCTTCAGAGGATGGAGGAGCAGCAAAAGGCCATACAAGCCTATACATCCACCTATGACATAGGCAAAGGAGGGGGTATGCACCTGACTCAAGCGCAGTGGAGAATGATTTCCGTGTTGTGCAAGGTTCTCCAGCCCTTCGAACTTGCCACACGTGAAGTCAGTTCAGACACTGCCAGCTTGAGTCAGGTCATTCCCCTCATCAGGCTTTTGCAGAAGCAGCTGGAGAAAGTGAAGGAGGAGCTAAGACGGAGCGATTCCGCTCGGCATGTGGGACTTGTGGATGAAGCCCTTCATTCGCTTTGCCAGGATTCCAGGGTGGTCAATCTGTTGAAATCAGACCACTACGTTTTGGCCACCGTGCTCGATCCTAGGTTTAAAGCCTATGTGGTGTCTCTCTTTCCGGCCGACACAAGCCTGCAGAGGTGCAAAGACCTGCTGGTGAACACACTGTCAGCTGAAGCGGAACGTGACACGTCAACGGCTCCTTCTTCATTTTCTCCTGCAACTGGGGCTGCCAGGAAAAAACTTAGGTATCCTAAGCAACCCGCTGGCGGTGATGCAGGGCAGGCAGGACCAAGTTTGGACATCTGGTCCGGACTGAAGGACCTGGCAACAATTTCTGACATGTCTACTGTCACTGCATATGATACTGTCACCATTGACAGAATGGTGGAGGATTACATCGGTGACAGCATCCAAGTAGGCATGGCAGACAGTCCATACCTGTACTGGCAGGAAAAAGAGGCAATTTGGAGGCCCCTGTACAAACTGGCTCTATTTTACCTGAGTTGCTCCCCCTCCAGTGTGTACTCCGAAAGAGTGTTTAGTGCAGCCGGGAACCTTGTCAGCGAAAGGCGTAGGAGGTTGCTTCCACAGAATGTGGAGAAGATGATGTTCATCAAAATGAATTATCAGCTCTTCCAGGGAGACCAGCCTCCAGAAGGTACAGAGGGACCTGTGGTGGTGGATTCAAGTGGGGATGAGTTAATACTTTGTGAGGATGAGGATGTACACACTGAAGAGGGTGAGGAATCGGTGGATGAGGAGGATGAGGATGACATCTTGCCTCCATAGAGCCAGTTTGTGCAGGGACACATTAATTGCCAGCTTGTTTTGTGGGGGCCCAAACGAACCAATCATTTCAGCCACAGTTGTGTGGCAGACCCTGGCGCTGAAATGATTGGTTTGTTAAAGTGTGCATGTCCTGTTTATACAACATAAGGGTGGGTGGGAGGGCCCAAGGACAATTCCATCTTGCACCTCTTTTTTTTCTTTGCATTATGTACAGTTTGGGGCCTAGTTTTTCAAACTGCCATCCTGTCTGCCACTGCAGTTTCACGCCTAGATGGGTCACGTGTTTGTGCCGCCCACTCGTGTCGCTTAGCATAGTCATCCAGCTACCTCGGTGCAACGTTTTGGACATAAAAACACTATTGTGAGGTGTGAGGTGTTCAGAATAGACTGGAAATGAGTGGAAATTAAGGTTATTGAGGTTAATAATAGCATAGGAGCAGAAAAACCTACAAATTCTGTGATTTTAGCTGTTTTTATGCTTTTTTAAAAAAAAATACAGATCCAAAACACAAAACCCAGAACCCAAAACACGGAAGGGTGGTTTTGGCAAAACCAATCCAGATCCAAAACACGAAGAAAGATCCAGATCCAAAACCAAAACACAAAACACGAAAAGTGGCCGGTGCACACCCCTAGTGTGTACCCACCTCCTTGAGTTAGTGAAGTCTTTCAGGAGCGCCTGGACTCCTAAACACAGTACTGGATTGTGCAATCTAAGGGTACAAGCCCAACTCCCAAACTCCAGATGCAGCAATCCAGAGCATTGGGTGGTGCTGCAACAACGTGATTCTCTGCACCGACCCGCGCTTCCCATGTCTGCCTCCCCCAGGGACGCAGAGAGGGGGAGCGGGTACTGATAACCTGGGCTTGCTGGGGGGGTGCCTTGTTCCGCCGTTCCCCCCTCCTCTTAGTCCTGTCAGTGGCAGTAGCTCCTAGCACACACTATGCTGGGCTGCAATGACTACAGGGAGGCAGTTGCTCCAGTCTCCTCTGTCTGCACCTGACAGGAGGCGGGAGAGCGATCACAATGATCGTGCCACCCCACCTGGATCTGTCCATGGCTGAGGGGCACAACGGCATCCCTCTGTGATGCGCACAGCATTGCTTTGCAACACCGCAAATACTGTTTTTGTTTTTAACTCTTTTTGTAAGGAGGCCTGGCCACGCCTCTTTAGATTAGACCATGCCCCTTGCCAGTACCGGCCCTGTCCTCCCCATCCGGATCTCCCAAAGAGGACAATTTAAAAGTGAGTATGTTTTGCAGTGAAGGGAGAGGTTAATTTCTGCAGGAAGGAGGCAGGTAAGCAAATCATAGTTTGCACATCACGTCATTACCCAATTTGTTTGCATCAATTTCAAAATAATTTGTGACTTTTCCTTTTAGTACCAAATTAACAGAATCAGTTTATCGTAGGGTTACACAAACAAACATTAAGGTGTAAATTTACTAAAGTGAGAGTTTTTAGAAGCCCATAGCAACCAATCAGATTCTAGCTATTATCTTCTAGAAGGTGCTAGTTGAATGATAAGCAGAATCTGATTAGTTGCTATGGGCAACATCTCCACTTCTAAAAACTCTCACTTTAGTAAATATACCCCTAAGACTAAGCAGATTGCTAGGCCATGTGTATTGTGAGATGCCTGGATCTCGTCCTGCGCACTGGGCGTGGCTTATCCTGACAACTTGTGCTTATTACTCTGTAACCTCACAGATCTAAGAGAACAATGTCAGACGGTAGGACAAGAGACAATGACCGACTTTGCTTCATGTAATAACGGGGTGTCTGGTGTGATCTCTTCGAGTCATGCAGAATTAATTCTATCTCTACAGAGGTGGGAGGACGTATGAGGACAACAATTTATACTGTTCGCTATGCTGACATTCTGTGTGATGCTGAGAGTATAGGCTAAGATAAAGGCATCACAAGCCGTTAATCCCAGCTGATGGGAGATGTTTGTACAGTGCTATTAATTATTTATAGGGACTCTTATGTTTAAATATATATATATATTTTTAAAGAACAACTTCTGCAGTAATGAGGTATTCCTTAACCAAAGATTGCATGTATAACATATGGCGTGTCCAGTTATTTCTACTTATATGTTATTGTCCTATGACAGCTGTTTTGTCATAAAGTTAGGACATTTTTATGGTGATGACAAACAAAACTTAACTTCACTGATCTTAACATTTGGCCTTGCACAGGTCTCCTGGGATGAACCCATACATGCCCACATTCAGTTCCCTCCTTCCGTGAGGTAGCTGAATGTCTGTGCACAGTGGGGGCGTGGCCGGGTGATGACGCAGTTTTAGGGGCAGAACCGGGGGTAGGGCCACACGACTGCGTCATCGTGGCCTCGCCCCCTCTTCACAATGCCGAAAATATTGGCATTGTGAAACAGGGTGACGCGATTCAGCGCGAATCGCGTCATCGGGCCCCCCGCTGCGGGGGTTTCTTTAGTAGTTGGGGGGTCAGGCGGCAGCCGGGAGGCTTGCCTGCCTTTCCGGGGGGTCGGTAGCGGCACCCGATATTCGGGAGGCTCCCGACCAAAATCAGGAGGGTAGGCAAGCCTGGATGAACCCAGCCCTAAACATTTGCAAAGGTTTTATTCAGCATTATTCCAAAACTGTGGCCAGGTGAGCTCAACAAAATATTGAGTGAGAATCATGAATTTGGATTAGCAAAACAAAAAAATAATGCAGGTAAAATATCAGATGGATGAATATATCTATAATGGATGCAGCTGCTGTGTGCAAATATGCTACAAGGTTACAAGAGGCGCCTCCTGTTGCCATCGCAGTTCCGAGTGCTGCGACCGATAGCAGCATCGGCCATTTGAGTAAGCCTGAGGCGACTCAGATTCTCATCTGAGTTCCCGAGGCCAATAAATTTGCATCGGAAGACGCAGACACTTGTCACGGCACTCCCAAATAAAAGGGACAACACACCCCCATTTTTGGGAGCGCTGATTTTTCCCTCTGAAACTATCAGGTTTGCGTGTTATTTTAATCTTCAGATAGAGGAGTTCCATGGATATACGTTTTGTCCTCTCTGATACCTTGGCACCAGGCGAGTATTACGAGAGGAGGGGGCCCATGTTCAGTCTAGGTCCTGGGCCCCCTCCTCTCTACCTGACACCTGGCAGGCACTGAGCGCAGCAGACTCCGGGCACTAGAGTAGACTAGTGCTATGCCAGAGTCTACTGCACATGCGCCGGCCACCAGGGAACAGTGCGGCAGCCATTTTCCCGGTGATTTCCTTACTACGCCAGGCGATTTGGACAGTGATGCTACTGCTAACATGGGACTCTGGAGTAGTAAGTATTTAATAAATGGGTGCAGTGTGGGCCCCCTGAACCCAGGGGCTACCCTGCATACCATGCACCCATTATAGATACGCCCCTGCTTGGCATCCTTTTTTGCAGCAGCAATGCACTTGCATATGAGGGAGAAGTCTCCTCTGGTGAAATAAAATATATCTATTTTTGTTCTCCTATGAAGTAATATCCTAAAAAAAATATATAATTTCCAGGGCTGAAGTTAGAAATGTACGAATGCTATTACAGATTTACTTTTATTACATGTTTTTATGCTTTTTTTATTCTATTGTTCTGACCCAAACTACACCAAGGGGAGTAATTATCTAAGTATGATTCTGCTGCTCAGAATTATCAATGGAAGCGGCCTTTTAGCTGGAATGTAATTATCTATGACAGACCACTGGATGGACACTAATGTAAAGAGATTTATAACTGGCTGCGGGGAGTATAGTTTAGACATGAACGCAGTACAAGGCACTGTGGCGAATTCCAAACATGATACAGAAAGTGACAGAAGGGCTGGAAGCATTACTATGGGAGGGTGCGGGGGTGACACAATGATCAATGATCGATCAACATCGACAGCCGTCTTGTCTTGTAGCGAGCCCCGGTGTGACTGAACTTCAGTCACTCGCTGGGGCTCGCGCATGCGTTCGCCTGAGGCGGCGCATGCGCAGGGGCCAAACATCGACCCGCTCGCGAGCGCATATGAATCAGGCCCTATGACAGCGCCTGTTCTGAGTGAATTCATCTTTATTTTCTTGATTATTGGCTCTGATAAGATAAACGAAATGACTGTATAGGAGTGGAGTGGGTTAAACCTCCTAGGCTGGGGGCGGACCTGTGTGGGGAATCATGTGATAATAAGGGTCCTATGGGCTTCTAGGGTTGCAGGTTTTATCAGGGATATTAGAGTACGTTGGAGGCGGAGTCAGCCTCTTTTGTTCCTGTCTTGAGAGTGGGTAAGTGTCTTACCTTAGCTTTGTGTCGGTACAGGCCTTTCTGCTCTACTTCTTTTCATGCACTTTCTGCTTCTCCCTTGTTCTTCTTCTCTTCTTTCCTGCATCCTAGCCCCTTTTGCTTCTCTTTTCTGTCTCTTTGCTCTCACTCCTAATACAACCCCCCCCATAACCCATAGCCCATCGATGACCATGCACCCCCCAAGCACGCAGCGTGGATCCCTGCCCGTTACCAGGTACTGGAGGCTAGCGCTGGGGCTTTATTAGAGGCTCCTGCCTTGCATGACGCTGCGGAGGTGGCCAGCGGGGAGTTCCCGCTGCTGCAACGGTGGCAGAGGTCAGGCGTGGAGCAGCATGTAGAGAGTCCGCGGGCAGGCAGAGCTGCCGCGAGGAGGTCGGCGAATGCTCGCACCCCCGTGGGTGCAGATTTCACAGGGGCGCGTGCACTCTGTTAGAGGGGGAGACGACAGCAGTGCCAAGGTCCGGAATGGGATCGGGGATCATCCCCGCAGTTCAAACAATGAGGGAGGAGAGCTGGGCGGCCCTGTCAGTAGTGCAGGGGCTAGGTCAGTCATGGAGGCTGGCGGCCATTACAGGGCAGTGGGAGCAGGTATAAGAGGGGAGGGGCTGGGAGACAACATGGAGGATGATTGGCAGGCTGAACACAACTCTGAGAGCAGCAGCCTGTCAAGTCCTGTTGTACAGCCTGAATCCACTGCTGCTAGTCAGCGCACAACATGCAGAAGTGGGAGGAGCATTCCTGCGGTTGCAGTTTCCGGCTCTGCGGATATCCAGTCCAGTAGTGGGGTCCCTAGTCAGGTTTCGACCCTGCAGCGCTTGCAGCCATGATGTCTTCTATGGCATTAGCTCCCCTGGTAGCGGCATTGGGTCCTAACTATGCAGCTAGTGCGGGGGTCAATCAAGGGCAGTGTTCAGTTTCTGCTACTCTGGGGCCTGCGGTAAATAAGTTCATGCAGGCTTGTAGGGCTATGGGCTCCGCTGTGGCTCAGCGGGCGGCTGGACCGGAGATGTCTGTGGCAGGTACTGCTGTTTCTTCTCCTACCGTGTTGGTTGGGTTCGGGGCTTTGGCTCCGGGGCCGGCTTTACTGCCTTTTTCAGATGCTGTTGATGACAAGGCTATGGAGCAGGATGACAGCGTCGAGGAGGCTTCATCATCGGCCGCTTCCAGGGGTGATCAGGCTGGGTCGTCAGGTGTGATGATGATGTTTCTGACTCTGCCTCTTCTTCCTCCTATGTCTCGGAGTTGTCCTCGTCCTCTTCCTCCTTGGCTTCTTCTGCCAGCAGTGCGAAAAAGGTGCGGAAGAGGGCTGCAAGATACGCAATCCGTTTGGGCAGCCACTCCCCCGGCCCGCCCACCAAAGGGGACATGCTGTCACTCAACATCGACAGCACACCTCCTTTGGTACGAGACCCGGAGCGACGGATCCGGGTCTCGCACATGCGCACGACGGAGTTGGCTCCGTCGTGCGCATGCGTACTGGGCCACTAGCGACCCGCTTGCGAGCGCATGGCGCTCGCGAGCGGGTCTGAATCAGGCCCTCTGTGCGTTAGTTATATGGTGGCGGGGCAAGGTTTCTTTTAGCAGAACCTTGCTTTTGGCGGGAAAGAACAGCAGGTTACCTATTAGCCCTGTGAATATTGGTTTACTCTTTGTTTCGCTCACCTTCGTTGACTGTTTATGTCTGCTGGACCACCCCGCCGGTGGCAGCATCATCACCTGATCAGGTGGGTAGTCAAAGTAGAAGGCTTGAGTGTAGGTGTTGTGGTTAGAGTGTTTATAGTGTGGGGGTTGGGCTGTTGTTAGCCGTTCTTTCTTTGCCACCATATTTAAATTAATTTAATTAATTTTAGTAACTAATTTCATTATCTGTTATTTAAATAAAATAGCTAACAATTCTGCCAAATACATGTCTCTGTGTCTTTATTTCAATTGAGTATGCTTTATTGTCACTGATTCACACGCGGGTCAACCCTCAGACGATGGGAGGTTTATAACATAGCTGCCTCCACTGACAGACAGTATCTAATTTTTCCATTTACTGAAAATGTTGCTGAAATTTTGCTATTTTCTGACATTTCTCATTACGTCACGATTGGATTCCTAAATCAGGTTAAGCCATACTTGTCTGCGCACAGCGGGGGGCGTGGCCGGGTAATGATGCTGCATTGGGGGCGGCGGGGGTTTCTAATAGCAGTCGGGGGGCGGTAGTCGGCAGCCGGGAGTTTTGGCTGCCTTTCAGGGGTGCCGAGGGGGCAGCTGATATTCGGGGGGCTCCCTGCCAAATCGGGAGGGCAGGCAAGCCTGGGTTGAAGCTGGGCTCTGACATTTCCAATACAGACGCCTGAGTTAGATGCAGCAGTGCCCGTGTCTTTTGTCGGTATTGCTTCTGCGACATTATGCAGATGCAGCTACGAAGCCCGTACATCCGTGCGTCTGGATGTGAAGGACTGAGACGCCCACTTTGAGCATATTCATACGCTGATATATTGCTTGGTGCATCTTTAAACGCCACCATCGGTCGTGCGATCGAAACTTGCACCAGCCCTAAGCTAGGTGCAGATTGTCCGTGAGAGTACGGTTTCCGATGTAAGCGATTATGCGTCTGAAATCGCAACCACTTCAGCAACACGCATCTGAATAGCCACCGCCCACGCTCGGAACTTCCAGCACATTTCCAATACATTTCTGATACCATGTCTCAATCGCAACTGTGCCTATATGCGTACACATCACGGGATGCGTGCGCAGTGCGACTTTTAGCGACATAGACGCATGCACAGTACCACAAAAAAATGCTTAACATCCGAAATATCAGCATTGAGTGAGGCTCAGAATCTGGCTCAATGTCTAATATTGGATATATATTTATATATTTATATACTACATATAAAGCTATAGGGCCTGATCCAGCATGGATCGCAATTGCAAGTGCATATGCAGATCGGCCCGATGGTTGTACTGCGCATGCATATGTACTACACTGCACGTGCGCGGCAATCATGCACACACATAGGAACCCATCTTAGGCCCATATTCAATTAGCCATGGTAAGTCTGTTTCTGCAGAAAAAGTACCGCGAGTGACGTAATTTCGCCATGCGAAAAGTTTCCTCCATATTCAATTCGAATTTTTTTCCACTAGTGCGGAAACTCAATTAATTGGGACCTGCGAAAAAGTTTTGCCTATGAATAGGTGTCGAATTAGAGTGCAGAGTTTGGGGTTTTGGAGTGCAAAACTGCGGGAACCACCCTGCACCCTTGGGACAGTCCCCCAAAGGTAATCTGTGTAAAAAAAAAGTTTAAAAAAGTATTTAGATCACCCCCAAAAAGTACTTTCATTTTGGGGGCAAAAAAGTTCAAAGTTGGGGGACCAACTTAAAAACTAGCGAAATAGACTCCAGGGGGGTCCCCAAGTATGCCCCAGGTGTTTTAAGTTTGCAGGTATTTGCGGATTTTTAACGATTTTTAAAAGTTCATATTAGCAACTTAAAAATATGCTAGCCCCCATTTTCAGGTACCCCAAATTTGCTGGGACTACTTATTTTTAGCAAAAAAACCAGCAAAATGCTCTTCTTCACCACTTCTGCAAAGACGTGAAATAGCAGCTTTTGAGAGCATTTAAGTACCCCAAATACCTTCAGCAGGGCTATTTGGGGGCATCTACAGCGATCCCCAATGTCAGACCATCTTTTGGGGGGGGGGGTGTCAGGCTCATTTCCCCAAATCTGACAGTACTTTTCGCATATATCAGTTTAGCCGGCCTCCGTTTTCTAATTGAATACAGAGAAAAGTGGGCACACGCGCGATACTTTTCCGCATTGAAAACCAGCGAAGTGGACGAAAATTACTGCATGCGAAAAGTAGGGGACTTTTCCCCTGGAATTGAATATGGCCCTTAGAGTGAGTGACATGCCGTGAGAATTTGGGGGGTGGTGACGGGGTAGTGACTGGAGAAACTGCGATGGCATATACAGCTTGTGCGTGATGGGCTGATGTGCTCCGATGTTACCGATGTATACGCAGGACTGCGAGGTATTGAGGATGTGATAAAGGAGCAGTAGGGCGTCTCTATGCTGGCTGAGCGGTGACAAGAGCATACTGTATATTCGCAGCAGCACTGCATGCGATTACGGAGCTGCGATCGCAATTACGGTCCATGTTGAATCAGGCCCATAGTCTACGAGTAGACTCAGTCTATTAATAGAGCTGGGTGAAGAAAGGCAATCCATTCTGCTATGTGGTATGGAGGGAAGAAGGTTCGTTATGAAATGTCGACAGTCATATTGTCAACATGAGAATTCAAATGTCGATATTGACCAGAACAACATTCATTATGTAGACACTGATGAAATGCTGACATGTTAGAATGCCGACATATCATCCCTGGTCAGGGGCGGATTGGGAAATGAAACTGGCCCTAGAAAAAAACATCAAGAGGCCCTATGTGTGCGCGCCGAAGGAGCACGTCGAAAAAGTGGGTGTGGCTTTGCGTCAAGGGGTGTGGCTTTGTGGCAAGGGGTGTGGCCTTGTGTGAAATGCTATGCAAGCAAGCTGGTCTCCTTGTTTTCATCCTGCTGTGGACATGCCCACACCTCCGGGAGCTGATGGATATGCCCCCAGTCCCTCTCACCAGAGAATAAACACAGCATGTGAATAAGTATTAAACCTTCTATCGGATGAGGTGTTGTCATGTGTGCAAACCACTTATCATACTAACATAAAATAAAGACACTGAGACGTGGATTTGGCAGATAACTTGATGGCGATTTATTGGAGCAATAATAATTATTATTTATTTAAGGATGTATGGTGGCAAAGAAAGGACGGCCAGAAATCAGCCAGATCTGCTATGCCCACACACAAACAACAAAAGGCATAGCAGGCGTAGATCGCCCAGAGTGCATACACATAACCATGTAACTCATATCATCAACAAAAGGTAACGCTCACCCCCATCTTGACTTCCCACCCGTTTAGGTGGTGATACTGCCCCCCGTTAGGTTGGTACAGCCAACTACCAGTCAACGAAGGGAGCACCCTTAAATCATAATTGCACCCGGACTGGCGACCTGCCGTTCTTTCCCGCCACCCAAAACCAAACCCACAACATACCAAAATTTATAGGGGAGGGAGGGTGGGGAATCTGGAACAAAGAGGCTTTGGCCCACACTTTTATCCCACTATATAATGTTCCTGTTACAAACCCGCCCCTACTTGCCATAGGCTAACTCCCACAAGTAATTTGCATACATGCCTGCCCCCATCCTAGAGGTTTAAAACACCTCTTTTCTTATGCAATCTTTCGGTTTCTCTAAACCTTCTATCGGATGAGGTGTTGTCATGTGTGCAAACCACTTATCATACTAAGATAAAATAAAGACACTGAGACGTGGATTTGGCAGATAACTTGATGGCGATTTATTGGAGCAATAATAATTATTATTTATTTAAGGATGTATGGTGGCAAAGAAAGGACGGCCAGAAATCAGCCAGATCTGCTATGCCCACACACAAACAACAAAAGGCATAGCAGGCGTAGATCGCCCAGAGTGCATACACATAACCATGTAACTCATATCATCAACAAAAGGTAACGCTCACCCCCATCTTGACTTCCCACCCGTTTAGGTGGTGATACTGCCCCCCGTTAGGTTGGTACAGCCAACTACCAGTCAACGAAGGGAGCGCCCTTAAATCAATTGCACCCGGACTGGCGACCTGCCGTTCTTTCCCGCCACAGCAAGGTTCTGCTTATAGAACCGCTGCACCGCCACCATACCAAGTACTACCCCAATAACGCCAACTCCTCAAAAAGATCCCCAATAAACAATGACCAACCCTCCTCTGTTAAATGAACTCCATCAGGTCTATACATATAACTAAATCGAAATTGAATGTTCTTATGGTAAATGAAACGGCCATAATTGGCCATCACAAATTTGGCAACTACGAAATTAAGTTTCTTCCTAGCTTCGTCATTAGCAGGAAAACTCCTAACCCCACGCCAGACCTGTCGAGGTACAATGCAAGACCAAATTAATTTACACAAGGGCCAGGCCGATAGCACCCTCGCCAAATCGTTGACAATATCAACTCGTAATTCTACAGTGGACCTCTGCCCTAAGTCGTTACCTCCTAAATAAGCCACCAAAATACGTGGCCTACCAAAAAGCCTTGCATACTCTAACAGTTTAGGACAAAAGGAATGCCATCTCATACCTCTGGAACCTATGCAACGGACCCTAGCTGAATATTCAAAAATTGGAGCTTGATCTGAACTCAAACCTAGCAGCCCAGAAAATATATGAGTGGCCTATAACCCAAATTTCCTGCGTGTCAAAGAGCAATCCTAAAGGTGGAGGAAAGCAGTAAATAAAAAATTAGTAATTGTCATAAAACAATAAAATTTTATGGTGTATTAGTGGGATCTGATAGAACATAAGTGAGTATCTGCCAAAAAGAAAAATTTTCTATTGGTCGCCGACTTTACTATTTGAAGTGGCTGAGACAAACAGAAGACACAAAGGGGAAGAATGGGTGGGGGGGAATTGGGAAAAAACAGGTGAACTCGGCAAGAGGTAAAATAAAAACCTGCTGAGGGATGGACTATGGCCTAATTAAATGATTGAGAATAGCCGAATTGAATCCGTCAGTTCAGGTAAAAATTGTAAAATCCCTCAAGACTCCCATTGCCAGCAATGGCGAGTAGCTAATCCCGAGTAGGACGGACAGGGGTAACAGACAAGACAGGACAGTACATGAGACAAGACAAAAACCAGGCAAGCATAAAATATAAACGTAACCGGAACAGACTGTGAAATGACTTTAAAACAAAGGGCCTTCACGCCTAGGTCGAATGTAACCTTTATAACTATCCGATTTCCAACGTCCTAGGGCCTTAATTTCTGATGCCGAGAAACCCGCAGCTGCCGCCGAAGTTGCGGCTCCGATCAGAAACGAGTGTGTACCAAAATCTTGAGGCGGGAGGCCTAAAACTGATACACACCTCTTCAAAAACCAACCAAACTGGTATTTGGTAAGCGGAGTCCTGTCCATATGCATGAGTCATGAACCAGGAACATCCGGCCGCAATAACTCATACCGCATAGCTAGTGCCACGGGGCAGATCTGTTCGTACCTAGATGGACCCAACGAGATCCACCCACCCCTACCAGTCTGGTCGGTCTTTGACCGCCGAATCCTACAGAGAACAGACCTCTCACTGACCAGGATATCCGAGAGGAGCATGGCGGCATCAACCCATTTGGATGATGCCACCAGCTCCGATACCCTCAAGGTGCCGTGAAAAGCCTCTGAAAACACCACTTGAATCAGGACCGCCTCATACGCAGTAAGAGCCACTCCGAGAACCGCCCCTAATACTGCCGGAAGCAGATGAGCGTCCACAGGTCTCCTAAGGTCAGCTACTGGCCGGGAGACCCGTGCCCAACCCTTTAAAGCCTTCACAATCAGAAAACTTTTAGTAAAGTCAGGTTGGCCCTTCAATTTACAATAAAATGCAATGCCCCCCAAAGAGCGCGCAACAGAAGCCCTGGATCTGCCAGCCAAATGGAGACTCCAAATAAAAGAAAGCATCGAACGATGCTGACTCTTACCTGCCTGTTTGCTGCTACGGGAATAATCTTCCCATTCATTCCATGCCTGCCGATATGCTCGCAACGTGGAGGGGGCTAAAGACTGTTCTGCTAAGCCCTCCATGCCGGCTCGATCACCTGCCAAACATAAGAGGGGCAAAGCACAACGTCAGCACCAGGGGCCACAGATCGGGACCTAGCCCACTGGAAACGTGATAACGCATCATCTATCTCATTCTCCACCCCAGGAACGTGTCTTGCCTTAAACATGATGTTACAGCGCAAACATGTGAGCACAGCTGCGCTAGCAAGCGCAAAACCAGCAGGGAAGCCGCATGTTGCTGATTGTATCGCATGGACCACGCCCAGGTTGTCACACCTGATAATGATGCTGCGATTGCGTAACCATTCCCCCCAGATTTCCAAGGAAACCATTATGGGAAAGAGTTTGAGAAGGAGTAAGTCCTTAGTCAAACCCTTTCCCACCCATTCTTCCAGCCAACGGCCAACGCACCAGGAGCCATCAAGGTAACATCCGAACCCTGTGGTGCCTGCTGCGTCGGTGAACAGCTGCAGCTGCAAATTGTCAGCGGCTGGAGACATCCACAACCGAACGCCATTAAAATCCCGAAGAAACGAGACCCAGACAGAGAGGTCCTGCTTAATCTCTGAGGATAAACGTAGCAAATGTCTCGGTTAGTGACACCAGCTGTGGCCCTTTCCAATTTACGTGAAAAAGCTCTGCCCATTGGAATTACTTTACAGGCCCAGGAGGGATTGCGCCTGCCGCAGGGTAATTCTACTGGAAGCCGTGCATTCCGCTATGGCATTACGCAACTTGACAGGCTTATCGAGAGGAATGCGACAAGAACCCGCTGAGGTACAGATCTCGATACCCAGGAATGACAAGGGGAAGGGCCCTCCGTTTTGTCCGCAGCAACGGGAACTCCAAATGAAAAAACAGCGCTCGTAAAGAAAACAAAAGATAACTGCATCTGCCTGAACCGGAAGGGCCGACACACAGAAAGTCATCGAGATAGTGGGCTATTCCATGACTACCGCAAAAATTAAATAAATAAATTCCGCGCACCAGTGTAGGAAGGTGCTAAAATGCTCGAAAAACGCACAGGACACAGAACACCCCATAGGCAAGCATTTGTCTATGCAATATCCGTTGTCCAAGCTAAAAACCCATAAACTGGAATGACTCTGGGTGCAAAGGAAGTAGACGAAAAGCTGACTCAACATCTATCTTAGCCATCAGTGCGCCCGGACCATAACACCTAATGACATCCAAAGCATCGTCAAAAGACTGGTACACCACCGAGGAAACCTCAACTGGTATGGCAAAATTTACTGACGAGCCTGGCGGATAAGACAGATGTTGCATGAGCCTGTATTTTCCTGGAATTTTCTTGGGAACCACTCCCACCGGGGAATTCACAAGATCCCTAATGGGGGTTCTGCAAAAGGCCCTGCAATGCGCCTGACGCTAACCTCGCCAGCCACTTTTTCCCTAAGAATGTGAGGCAATTCAAAGGCAGACTTCAAATTTCTAGGCGAATATGTGTCGACATCCCTGCAAATAGGTAAACGAAAACCAAAACTGAAGCCTTTTAACGAAAATTCTGCGTCCTGCAGAACCGGGTACCAACTCAACCATTTTGCTATCGCTGTGACACGGACAGGGGATGGAACTTTACTTAGCACTTGTGCCTTTTGCTGGCTGTGCAGGCTGCTGCTGGGCACCCCCCTTGAAACACTTGGCAACTGGGTGATTGCCACCACATCGCAAGCAGAGGTGACGAAAATGACATTTTCGTCCCTGCGTACAGGTGGAATTATTAAAGGCGAAGCATTTTCCCCAGACGCCTGCTGTTAGCCCTGACGAACTGAACTAGCTGCTTTGCTCGCGTTGTACCCCTCATAGGCAGGACGCGAAGGCTGCGTGACCTCCAGCAATGTATATTTGTCGAAGTAGGAGCATAGCTGAGAATGGAGCTTCCCGGTGATAGCTGCTTGGGGCAGTGATTGCAATAATAAGCTGTGCACCCTGTAGAAATTCACTGTAGCACATGTATTCTGTCTATTTTGTAAGTTAAATGCTCAGAATACAGTATATAATACAATCTCCTCTATTGACTGATAATATGATTCAAAGGAGATAAAAGCTAGATCTAAGGTGCCATACATAAATAAAGCAGTGTCAAAGCCATTACCCCTTACTGTCAGATAACGCATCACTAAAGCATTCTATTCCCCCAATGATACCTCAATGCCCAGCATAATACTGACACTGTTTGCTGCAACTGTTTTCTACCATTAAGAGGCATAATCAGCACTTAGACCAGCTATAAAATACATCATACGAATGTACTGAATGATATAATTCTGGCATATACAGGACCAGCAAACACAGTAATTATATGTAGAAGTAGAGCCATCCTGTCTGAGCTGAATCTTTTTATTTCATGTGCAGGCTCCTTTACAGATCATATGAGCAAGTTGGGGAATCTGGGAGAGGGCAGAAAAAGAAACCATGCACTGTCCTGGACATAGATGCACAGATTGGTCCCCTTATGTACCGGATGGTGTATTATCCAGTATTAATAATTGATCCAATAGGTGATCCATATCAGTGCACCCCGTACAGTGCATGTTTTCCAGATCTAGTTGGTGCACAACAATATTCATTACTGGCTTTTAACTTTTTCTACTGGCTGACACATTTAAAAGATCAACAGGGACTGTAGTGCTAGTTATTTCATTTGTGACACTGAGGGGATCCTAAAAAACATGCAACTTTAGTATTATATGCTATTTCTATTGTAGTCATCATGGTGTGGGCTGAGGGGGGGTTCAGGCAAGGCACTCATAAACCCCTCCTGCATTTGCCTATGGTGCTGGCCACTGCAGCCACAAAGATGATATTGACCAGGGGCATTAAGGACTGAAGGGAAGCACCCCTCCCCCGCACTGGCACACCTTCCACAAAGCTGCTGCAGCAGCCTGAGGGGGGATAGAACTATCAATAGGGGAACCACACCTGCAGCTCCTAATAACATGGGGGCACTGTGGAGCCAGGGACCAGGGTCTGGGGAGGCTCATTACTAGGCAGGACATAGCTACACCCACCCCCAGCAGAACAAGAAATCAGAAAAGACAGTGATTGAGGACAGAAAGGAAAAGTAAAAGCAATGATATGAAGTAAATGAAAAGAATGACTAAATACAATAAGGAAAAGGAGGAGAGAAGAAGAGAAGAAGGAGAAGCACTAAGAGTTTTATTAAGGAAAATGACAACTGACAAAATGCACTTCCCTGTCCTGGAGGAATCTGGAACAAAGAGGCTTTGGCCCACACTTTTATCCCACTATATAATGTTCCTGTTACAAACCCGCCCCTACTTGCCATAGGCTAACTCCCACAAGTAATTTGCATACATGCCTGCCCCCATCCTAGAGGTTTAAAACACCTCTTTTCTTATGCAATCTTTCGGTTTCTCTTTCTTACCTATATGATTTCTTTGCAACTCTGAAGAAATTGATCCTCCCTGGACAGGCAGTGTCCTGAGAGTTTTCACTATTCATACTAGGGGTGTGCACCGGCCACTTTTCGTGTTTTGTGTTTTGGTTTTGGATCTGGATCTTTCTTCGTGTTTTGGATCTGGATTGGTTTTGCCAAAACCACCCTTCCGTGTTTTGGGTTCTGGGTTTTGTGTTTTGGAACTGTATTTTTTTTTAAAAAAGCATAAAAACAGCTAAAATCACAGAATTTGTGGGTTTTTCTGCTCCTATGCTATTATTAACCTCAATAACCTTAATTTCCATGACTGTGGCTGAAATGATTGGTTCGTTTGGGCCCCCACAAAACAAGCTGGCAATTAATCTGTCCCTGCACAAACTGGCTCTACGGAGGCAAGATGTCGTCCTCATCCTCCTCATCCACCGATTCCTCACCCTCTTCAGTGTTGTGTACATCCTCATCCTCACAGAGTATTAATTCGTCCCCACTGGAATCCACAACCACAGGTCCCTCTGTACGTTCTGGAGGCTGGACTCCCTGGAAGAGTTGATAATTCATTTTGATGAACATCATCTTCTCCACATTTTGTGGAAGCAACCTCCTACGCCTTTCGCTGACAAGGTTCCCGGCTGCACTAAACACTCTTTCGGAGTACACACTGGAGGGGGGGCAACTCAGGTAAAATAGAGCCAGTTTGTACAGGGACCTCCAAATTGCTTCTTTTTCCTGCCAGTACAGGTACGGACTGTCTGACATGCCTACTTGGATGCTGTCACCGATGTAATCCTTTAACAGACAGACGCACGCTTGTCGCTTCTGCTTTGAGGATGCAAGTGCGGCTACAGCCCACACAATTCACAAAGACAGAAAAAAAAGAAGAATATTTTTATTGTTTGTGGAGCGCACTTTGAGGGTGTCACCACCCTTTAACAGACAGACGCACGCTTGTCGCTGCTGCTTTGAGGATGCAGGTGCGGCTACAGCCCACACATTTCACAAAGACAGAAAAAAAAGAAGAATATTTTTATTGTTTGTGGAGCGCACTTTGAGGGTTACACCACCCTTTAACAGACAGGCGCACGCTTGTCGCTGCTGCTTTGAGGATGCAAGTGCGGCTACAGCCCACACAATTCACAAAGACAGAAAAAAAAAGAAGAATATTTTTATTGTTTGTGTAGCACACTTTGAGGGTGTCACCACCCTTTAACAGACAGCCGCACGCTTGTCGCTGCTGCTTTAAGGATGCAGGTGCGGCTACAGCCCACACATTTCACAAAGACAGAAAAAAAAAGAACAATATTTTTATTGTTTGTGTAGCACACTTTGAGGGTGTCACCACCCTTTAACAGACAGACGCATGCTTGTCGCTGCTGCTTTAAGGATGCAGGTGCGGCTACAGCCCACACATTTCACAAAGACAGAAAAAAGAAGAATATTTTTATTGTTTGTGTAGCACACTTTGAGGGTGTCACCACCCTTTAACAGACAGATGCACGCTTGTCGCTGCTGCTTTGAGGATGCAGGTGGAATCTAGACGGGATTTGGAACCGGGGACACACTACCTCCATCAATTGTCTAAATCCCACTGCACTAATGGCGGATACCAGACGCACATCTAACACCAACATAGCAGTCAAGGCCTCAGTTATACGTTTTGCTTCAGGATGACTGCTGTCATACTTCATCCTCATCGCTAGGGACTGTTGGAGGGTCAATTGTTTAGTAAAAGTAGTGATGTTCCTACTTTCTCTCTGGGATGATGAACAACTCCCAGCAGCAGCAACAGCACTAGGAGGAAGTGGTTCTTGATCTTTCCCTATTTTATTTTTATCGGAGAAAGTTTGGTCCTCCATTTATGTTATATTGATATATACATGTGGCTAAAGCGCACACAAACACAGAAAATATTTTTTTATTTTTGCTGGAGAGTAGTGCACTTTGTGGGTTACACCACCCTTTAAGAAATGAGCCAGCCGGCTCTTTACTTATGGGACACAGGCGCACGCTTGGCGCTGCTCTTTTGTTGATGCACGTGCAGCCACAGTGCACACAAGTCACAAACACAGAAAATCATTTTTTTTTTGGTTTGGACTGGAGTGTACTTTGGGGGTTACAGCACCCTTTAACGGTCAAGCCAGCCGGCCCTTTACTTATGACACAGGCGCACGCTTGGCACTACTTTGTTGATGCACGTGCGGCTACTGCGCACACAATTCACAAACACAGAAAATAATTTTTTTTTTGGTTTGGACTGGAGTGTACTTTGGGGGTTACAGCACCCTTTAACGGTCAAGCCAGCCGGCCCTTTACTTATGACACAGGCGCACGCTTGGCACTACTTTGTTGATGCACGTGCAGCTACTGCGCACACAATTCACAAACACAGAAAATATATATTTTTTTGGTTTGGACTGGAGTGTACTTTGGGTGTTACAGCACCCTTTAACGGTCAAGCCAGCCGGCCCTTTACTTATGACACAGGCGCACGCTTGGCACTACTTTGTTGATGCACGTGCGGCTACTGCGCACACAATTCACAAACACAGAAAATAATTTTTTTTTTGGTTTGGACTGGAGTGTACTTTTGGGGTTACAGCACCCTTTAACGGTCAAGCCAGCCGGCCCTTTACTTATGACACAGGCGCACGCTTGGCACTACTTTGTTGATGCACGTGCAGCTACTGCGCACACAATTCACAAACACAGAAAATAATTTTTTTTTTGGTTTGGACTGGAGTGTACTTTGGAGGTTACAGCACCCTTTAACGGTCAAGCCAGCTGGCCCTTTACTTATGACACAGGCGCACGCTTGGCACTACTTTGTTGATGTATGGGGACAGGAGGAGCTGCAGAGGAGGCGACTGTGGTGACCCAGCGTGTCTATTAATTTACACACACACACACACACACACACACATTCTACACATTCCCCTGTTTAGTATGAGACTAAGGAAATATTTTTCAAAGCAATTAACTGCAGCAAACCAATGCTTTCAATTTGGGATTTCACCAATTATACTTCATTTGTAACTACGGCAAAGAAGAGAGCCAGTCACCCTTTTCTGCAGCAGGTTACCTCTCTTCTCTGTCAGGGACAGACAGCTCTTACTGAGCCAAATCGGTATCCACTAAGTTCTGCTACTATGCAGCACAGCCTTCTCCTCCTCGGCTCTTCTTCACCCAGGGATGCCATGGCCAGTCGCGCACATAACGCGCGGCATGACGTCATCGTGTCATGTCGCGTGAATTACCAGAATTTATTCCTATTGGTTAGGAAGGCAGGAGAGGCGGAGCTCCGAAACTACAAGTGGGTTAGACCTCATATGGCCCTTCCCTCTCCATGGATGCATGCGCTACAGGAGGCGGGGTTACTGACAGGCACCGGCAGACTGGAAGGCACAAGGTGAGTGACACGCTACTCGGGTGGGCTGCCTGTGAACAATGCAGGAAGGACCAGCACGAGAGACGCGCTACATGGGGCGGGGCCGCTGACAAGCCATGGCTGTCAATCATACAAGGACTAGAGTATGTGACGTGCTACTGGGGGAGGGGCAACAGGCAGCCCCACGGTCCCTTCGGCCCCACTGATCCATCGGCTCACCGGGAAACATTCCGGTGACTTTAACGGCCAATCCGCCCCTGTCCCTGGTGGCCCAGCAGTGACTGACCTGCTCCCGATGGTTGCAGCGGCTGGTTCCCAGCGGTTATGTGACTGTGTCTTCCATCGCAGGCATCTGACAGACGGTTCCGTTGGGTATTCTTCTAACCCTAATCCCTACCCCTAACCAGGGGCGGTTTAAGAGAGAAGGGGGCCTGTGTGCATCCCACGTGCCGACCGCCTCTTCTCTGTCAGTGCAGTAAACCCTGTGAATGCGCAGGTCTCAGGGAACATGGCGTCCATGCTATGTTCTTGGAGACCACTATACTGAACATGTGGAAATATCTGCGAAAATGCCCGCCGTGCCATCTTCCCAGTGATTTCTGTCTGTAGGATCGGATCGACGCTGGACTCCGGAGAGGTAAGTATAATTTTATGGGTGCAGGGTCGGTGGGGTGGGGCCCATGGAACCATTTGCAGTGCACTCATTATAGATACTCCAATACCTCCCTAACGGAAGTGGTATGAAATACCGCCGGCCGCATGGCCGTGAGTTCGAATCCCAGCAGCGTGAGGCAGACAGCTGTAGAGATCGCGGCAGGCCGACAGCGCTGGAAATCCCGATCGTCCCTAGGTAAGTACTTACTAACCTAACCCCCCTAACCCTCCTTAGGGGTGCCTAACCCTAACCTACCCCCCTGTGCCTAACCCTACTCCCACTTCTAAGTGCCTAAACCTAACCCCACCCCTTCCCCGCTGCCTAAACCTAAGCCCCCCGGGGGGTGCCTAACTCTAACCTCGTCCCTTGGGGTGCCTAACCCTCCCGGGGGGGTGCCTAACCCTAAGTCCCCCCAGGAGCCCTAAACCTAACCCTCCCCCCCACGGCTGTCCGCTCAAGGCGCCCGGCATCCCTTCAATCGGGAAGCCGGGCGCCAATCTCCCGGCATCGGAAAAATTACCCTCGCCGGGATAAAGCAGTCGGAAACCAGCTGTCGGGCTTACGTCAGCCGGCTTCCCGATTGCATCCCTCCCTAACCCCCCCCCCCCACTTGTGCCTAAACCAACCCCCCTTCCCCCCCCAAAGCCTGACTCTTTAACAATTTCAATATCATAACTGTCAACAATGTTGTGTCCACACTATGGTGGGTATTCAATTAGGTGCAGGGGTTTTCATTTTTTGAGCGGCGGGATGGGTTTTTTTTCGCAGCCCCAGAACACAAACTATTTTTTTGGCAGTGGAAACCTCGCTCCCAACTGAATTCTTCCCTATGAATATCGACGCTGTTAATGATGATGACTTAGTGACTACATCCCGATGGAAGGTGACGGAGTGCACTCATTGCTAAACTCCGACAGCAAAACACATGAGGCGCATACCACGATTCTCGTCTCTACACCAATGTTATAAGTAATTACACGTAGGAGCAAACAGGAAGACGTGGGCTGGGAAATACTAATGCAAAACGAAAAAGCATCATTAAACCAAACTCGGGCTAGAGTCATCATTTTCCAGCTCTTGCGAAGTGCACTTAGAACCTTCTCACCCCCTGTGATTTATAAGCTGCCTGCTCTGCTAAACCCAGCCCGTCATTCCCCTCCACTTGCAGATGGCCGAGTCCTGGCCACTTTCCTCCATAACGGACTTAGAGCCATTAAGTAATAGCATAGTGCGAAAGGTTAGTGCAATTACTTCTAGCAAAATGTGTCAGATGAAAATATGCTCTTGAAAACATTTCTGTATCTTCTAATGGATGGTAAAAAAAAAAATTATAAATATATACAAAAGAGTAATTTCAAAAAGTTCACAAAGAAAAGTCAGGCATCTGTACTGTAATTAAATGTCAGGGATGTAGACGTAGCTAAAATGGGCTAGATTGTAAGAATGAGGATCAGACATTTAGGATCAAATGTAATAAGGTGACAGTTGAGAAAATGTGAGAGTTTAGCAGTAAATTGGGGGCGAAAAAAGCAAAAATCAAGCGTTTTTCCTGCTATTCAATTAGGATGAGTGAGTGCTTGTGTGTATAAGTGCTGTGTGTGTGACCCCCGGTGTCATGTGTGCCCCCCCCCTGCCCCGTAATGGGCGCTGGGAGAACTACTGTACATCTCCCAGCAGCCCTTGCTCCTCCCACCAGCCCCTGGAGCCTCCCAGCAGCTCCCGGGACTCCCAGCAGCCCCTTCTCCAGTGTGAAGAGGAAGGAGAGGCCACCGAGAGCCACGGAGACTAATGTCAGGTATGTGTAGAATTTTTTATTTATTTTTCAGGCGGCGCAGGGTTTTCAGCTCTGAAAACCCCGTGACCACTTTTTTTTAATTGAATCGGGAGCACGCATACCCGCGGTAATCCAAAATTGGGCGCAAGGTTTTTTACCCAATTGAATATGCCCCCATGTAAGAGTTTACTGCTAAAATCTCACATTTTCTAAACTCTCACCCTATTACATTTGGCCCTTAATGTGCTGCATATAAACGTTCCTGCTAGCACAATGTCTGTGTAACATACTGTACCTGTTCTTGGGCTCCTGCCATATAGTCATCCTAGGGGCGTTTCTAGTGAGGAGGGGGCATGTGCGCGGTCTCCGACACGGGTCCCCTCCTCTCTGTCCGGCAGTCGGCAGCGCACTGAGCTGTGCGCGACCAGCACCGGAGTTATAGACTCTGGGCACTAGAGTGCACCCAGAGTCAATAGAGTATGTGCAGGTCACTGGGAAAATGGCCACAGCAGCCATTTTCCCTGTACTGTGCGTGTGCAATCGATGGGAAAATGGCCGCGGCGGCCATTTTCCAGTCATTTTTATGAACGACGTGGACTCCGGAGAGGTAAGTAATACTATTGGTGCAGGGTGTGTGATGCGGGGACCCCCTGGACCCAGGGGCCCGCGTGCCCCGCTCCCATTATAGATACGCCCCTGAGTCATCCATTACACACGCCCAGCTGATAGTACCTCTTCCTAGATGCTTCATAGATAGACGTTCCTGTTGAGATGCTCATTGTGATGTGGGAGCTCATATTTGGGTGCTTATCCATGATTTCATTCTCTCCTCTGTTAAACACCCTACTGGTATATGTCAGACTGCATTTTCCAATAGGAAATCCAGGGATTTCACCATGCAAAGAGCCAACCAAACAAGCCTAGACTAAAGGGGCTATATTTACCGTTTCCCGTGGAGCGGTGATGAACTGCTCAGCCGATCATTGGGCCTGATTCAGACCCACTCGCAAGCGGCTGTCCGCTCGCAAGTGGGTCGATGTTGTGCACTGCGCATGCGCACGACGGAGGGAGCTCCGTCGTGCGCATGCGCCAGACGCGACGAGCGAAGGACTTTCCTTTGCTCGTTGTGTCTGATCAAAGGGGGCGTGCTGTCGATGTTGATTGACAGCACGCCCCCTTTGGTGGGCGTGCCGGGACGTGCCTCCCTGATGGGGGCGTTCCCAAGGGAACGCCTACCGTCAGAAGCCGGCCCACTGACATCACTAGTGATGTCAGTGGGAGTGATTTTGGCTCTGATAGAGCCAAAATCACTCCGGGCCTTGCGGTTGAAAAACTCAACCGCAGGCTCCGGCTCGCAGTGGCGATGGTCGCGATGGTCAAGACCATCGCGGCCATCAAACTGCACGCTCGTATAGGCTGTGGGTGGTGACCCACAGCTATACGAGCGTCCAGGAGGACGCTCCATAATTATGGAGGGCGGCCCTCATTCAGAGCGTGCACTCTGCTCAGAGCGTACGGCTCTGAATGAGGGCCTTTGTTCAGTTAACTGCCTGCAGTATATGAACCAAGTCGTAAAGTGACAATGTCTGTGGTGACTTTAAAGATCCCAGTTTACGGCAAGAACTCAGACCAGCCCAACGGGAGCCATTACTCCAAGTTAAGACTCTCAATGCAGCAACATGTACATTTTTATATTGGGCAAAAAGCGGTCTACAGCCCTGTCAAAGGTTCAAATAAACACTTGAAATACTGCAGCAATCCTAGTGGATGCTAGAGCAGGTTGGCCAGACCGGGAGTGTTCATAGTTACTGCACTGAATCTACCGGGTGGATGACATTGAGCCAACGGACAGGAGAGTTATACTCAGGTGCAGCTAATTTGTCCCCTGGTCAATCACGATGGCAGACCTCTCTCATTAAAGACAAGAGAACATCCACCACACGGACGGATATTACATAGCAGCTGTTGAGCATTAGGTGGTTAGCCTGAAATCAAGGCACATCTAAGAATTAGTGTTTTAATACAACATTTAGGGCCCCATTTATGAACGAAGCTTAATATCAGTGGCATATTTAATTTAGTATCGCGCAGTGATACAAACGAAAATGGCACTGGTATTCATCAATACTCACCCATCCTGTGAGGTCCAGCGATGTACGGAGGTACTCTGCAAATCTGCTGGCAGTCTAACATGGCCAGCGACGGGCGTCTGTGTAATGAGCATATGCGATGGTGTGTTTGCGCATGTGCATGGCACTTTAACCAGACAGTGACCCGGCAGCGCTGGAAGGTTTTGCTAAAGCCGGAAAGGCAACGTTTGGGTCCCCATTAGGGACAGCATCGCTCTCGCCGCCTAAAGATGGCGAGGGCGATGCGGTGACAAACAGCGGTAATCTTAGATTTTGTGGAATAAAGAAAGGATGACATAACCCCATTAGCGAGCACTAAAGGGGTTATGCATCATTGATAAATAGGGACCAAAGTTACCTATGATTTCACAAACAGCTACTTCATCACAATAGCTCAATCATTGGGATATTACCATGGGAATCTGTAAGACAGACAAACAGGAGACCCCCTGCTCTGTAAGAATGCAGTCAACTAGTTCAGGGGTGGGGAACCTCAAGGCCTGGGGGCTGTATAAGGCCCTCGGAATCATTTGGTCTGGCCCCCTGAGCATTTTTCTGGTAGCCTCATCTGGCTAGCAGGGAGCCTAGAATGTCATCCTGCAGCCAGAATCTATGCAGCAGTGTCGCCTGGAGCATCGTGAGGACGTTTCAGACGGTCACACCGCTGCCGTTACAGCTCCCGGAGCATCCGCAGTATGCTTCGGGCATTGTTGTAATCACCGGCGATTGTGGCCCCGTCTGGTGTGACATCACATGGAGGGGGCGTGGCCTGCACCAGGCCTGCGAATAATGTTATATATATCAAAATGGCCCTCGGCAGAAAAGAGGTTCCCCACCCCTGATCTAGGTGATACTTTCCTCTAGTCCTAGTTGAATAGATTTGCTAATTTACACATGACTTCCTGTGTACAGCACAGGGTTGCCTACCCTCCCGATTTGGGCGGGAGCCTCCCGATAAATGGGTGCAGCTCCCGCTCCCCCGGAAAGGCAGGCAAGCCTCCCGCCTGCCGCCGATCCCCCGACCCCCCCACCCCCATTACCTGATAAACCCCCACAGTAGGGGGGGGGCTGACGCGATTCGCGTCATTTTGGCTCCACCCCCTGCTTCGCAATGCCTGTTTTTTCGGCATTGTGTAGCGGGGCGGGGCTAAAATGACGTGATCGCGTGGCCCTGCTCCTGTCACGCCCGCAAACTGACTTCAGCTCATCTGGACCAGCCCCCTTTTGCCAGCCACGCCCCCTGTTCTGTCGATCTGGCTGCTCCCTCCCGGAAGGAGCAGCCAGATAGTCGGCAAGTATGGTACAGCGTCTCTCAATAATACCAGTATATTATGTCTTTCTTTGCTGGATTTCCAATAATATACCATATACCTTTTTGTGGTGCTAAAATAATAATAATAATAATTGTATTTATGTAGGCATTTCTCCATTAGGATTATATGCTGTTGTGTACTTTTATTTTTATAATTATTACCATTCCTTCCCTGTCATCGTTAGGAGTCCGGTGTTTGCCATCTTTTTCTTACAGATGTGTCCTCTCCTTTATCTGCTTGGGTATCACTCAGATCTAGGTCCCCACCTGTCCTGTCATCTCTTGCTGGCAGTAGCTGTCCCTGAGCTTACAGTACTTCTTGTTCCCTGAGGCTGTTCTACCTGCTGAGACTTCCTGCTCTGACTCCTGGCTTTGGATTATCTGTGACTTCTGGCTCCGACTGATTGCATTGTACAGTATAGGGAACTGCTGCGCCTCTAAAATGTAGACTTACAAAGTTACTATAGTGCAGCAGCTTCCTATCAGATGCTGAAGCTCTGCCATGTCTCACAGCTATCAGCTGCATTGAGGAGCTTCGTGCCTGTCTCAGCCATCACATCTCATTTATTTGAGCCATATGGAGACTAGTTGTGGATTTTGGCACTAATTGCAATAGACTGTCACCTCTTTGCGTTCATATAGCATATGTTCCAGTGTTGTCAGCCTACTATAGCTGTCACCATTTGTCCCAGCATATCCCAAGCCATTCACCAAAGCATTAATCTATTCTATTCAACAGCATTAATCTATTGCCAGCATTTGCTTTCTGCATCAAGATATCACCTGCTCTTGTGTTTTTACACCAGCAATTATCAAATCCTGCCTGGCTGTAGTTGAGGGCAGCCGCAGAACCGTTATCGTGGGAGCCATCAGAAATAGGCTTCCTTTCCCCATATGCAGGACTAATAAAGACACAGCTTTTCCAACACACCCACGACACTCCCACCAGTCTGGGTGGCCACGAGAGATTGCAGTGCCACTGGCCAGTTCCCACCCCAAAACACCCATTTTCCCAAAAAGACAGATCTGGACAAATTCTGTCTGACTCAGAATAGGACAGTCACAGAAGCATATCTATAATGGGTGCAGAGTGTGCGGTGCACACAGGCCCCTGTGTCCAGGGGGCCTACACAGCACACCCTGCTACCATTTACTCTTTATACTTACCTGTCAGTTGTCTCCAGAGTGCTACTCTGCAGAGCAGCAAAAATCACTGGGAAAATGGAGGCGGACATTTTCCCGGTGACTCGCGCATGCGCAGTACTGCTGTCCCAGGGGAAACAGCACGGGTGCCATTTTCCCGGAGACCGAGCATGCGCAGTAGTAGATTCTGTCACTAAGCCAGAATCTACTACACACAGTGCACCGTGGCACTGCCGGAGAGAGCAGGGGGCCCGCACTGAGGGCCTGATTCAGAGCCGGACGCAATCAGCCGTTCGCCCGCAGTAGGTACGACCGTCCAAATGTCAAACCAAGCGCTCGCACGTGTGGTCGCTCGTAGCGAGTCTTCCGTCCCATATTTCCCCAACCCCTCCTCTAGCTAACGAGCATCTGAAATAGCAAGCACACTACTCGTTTTTTGTTGAAGTGTTCGCTCGCACAAGTACTACCGGAAGTAGGCCTGTCATTTGTCGATTGCCTTGTTTCTTGTTCGGCAAACATCTGTGAATCGATTGGTGCCAATCATTACCTTAATTTACTTAATTGTTGGTCGAATGTTTTCAATCTTGTTTCTATTTTGAATGTCAATAAACTTTATTGTTTGTTTTGTGTTAATTTTGGTCCATAGTTTCCGTCCGCTTTTAACGGCAAACAAATGCAGTTTGTGCGTTTTTTGGGGGGGTTTATTTAGGTTTATAATATTGACATTTTTTTTTTCTTTTTTTCCGGATTGTTGCTAACGCATCAAAATGTAGCAAGCCAATCCTAAATCACAATATACTTTTATGGGTTGTTCATATTATTCACACACTAACCAATAGAATTGTTCATTTTATTTATGAAAGTACATTAGCCAATCAAAATTTAGGGGTCCCTGTAATAAAACTGATTTGTCTTAAAAAAAATCCATTGCCATCATGAGAGCCAGTGCTTTTACACAGCATGAGCTGCTGGTGCTCACAGATGTTATGGATCGCCGTATAACGGACAGACTGCCCCCCGTCACCAACATGGTCAAGCATCGGGCGTACGCGGAGGTGCGGCGCAGGCTGCGGACAATGGGATATCGTAGGACCACCGGAAAATTGGAGCGCCGGTGGTCAGATTTACGGCGCCGGTCCCCACACCTGCTTGCGAATCTTCGGATGAGGATCCGTTGGCGTAAGTGGATATTTGAATGTTTATATATCTATGACAATCTTGTTTTAAGTTTGGTCTTTGCTAATGTAAATTTGCATTAATGCGTGTGCATGTGTGCAGTATGCATTTTTTTTTGCCTAAATGAGACCTTGTTAATGTGTTTGTTTGTTTTTTCTTTTGGGTCAATGTTTACATTTTAATTGTTTTTTTGAATACATAATTGCTAATATTGCAAACTATACATCATTTAGGTGAGGAGCGGATCCAGAGACAGAGTCGGAGGCCTGCACGACCCCTCTCCCCAACTCCCACCATCTCCTCCCCTGCCCACTCCTCCCAAATTTCTCCACCCTCCCCTGACCTGGACATCCCTATTTCCCCTCCCTCTCCTGCTCCCCAAATCCAAATAACCCCTCACTCCCCTGTCCTACCCATCCACATTCCCACACCCTCCCCTGATGCACCCACTCTGGTTTATACTCCCTCCCCTTTATCCCTCCTGGAAATTAGCCCACCTTATTCAGATGTCCACTGGCCCACTTCATCTGAGGATGAGGATCTGGGCCAACCTGGCCCTGAAGCTGCAGGTATTTTGTTTTTCATGTGTGCAATTAATGTGTGAAAAGGTGCCCTATATGCATACACTGTGTTATCCCTGAATACAATCTAAGGCCAGTCCATTTTTTTTTGTTGGGTGCTAATTAATAAAAATTTGTGACTCAAATTTTAACATTAAAATGTATTAATTTTTTTATGAGTTGTTTTTTTGGTGTTATTAAATTTTGCCGATTGTCTGCATTTTTCAGAACAAAATAATTTACTAAAAATCCACATATGCCAGAGCCAAATACAAGTTTCATTGTGCTTTTTAAATTTTTGGTCTAAAATCAAAATTCAAATTGTGTAAGGATTATTTCAGATGCCAAGTGATTGTTCAACCCACTATTTTCATGTTCATGTTGTTGTAAGTTATTTTTTAGTGCCAATTGGTAATTTAGGCAAGTTCATGTAACCACTATATTTGTGTTCAAACTTTAGCATGGTATGTTAACTAATTTTCGTTGAAAATCATACTGGTTTTTTTTTTTGTATTTTATTTAAATTTTTTATTAAAACACAGATTTTTCTTTCAACAGACCCAAGGAGGTGGGAGTATCACATTTTGGGCCATATTTTAGCCATGAGGGGCCATTTCGTGCAGCTACTTGTGTCAATGAACCATTTAATTTCTTTTTTGCGGCATTAATGTTTTTCTTTTTAGTTTTTGTTAATAAAAATTGTTATTTTCCAAAAATCTTATTTATTGACTCAAACATTAGCTCACAAGGTCAATCAATGTGTTTGTTTTCTTGGGGGGGGGTTGAATTTGCATATGAAAATGCAAACAATGTTCCAGACTAAAAAAAATTTATTTAAAAAAAAAAATGAGCGGTTTACCAGAAATTGTAGACATATTTTGTCAGTCCAAAAATTGGATAAATTGACATTAACTCCATAATGTTTCGCTAGAATACCCTTATGTAGTTATTTAAATTGTTAAAAATTTATAAATGCAACTACCAAAATATGAAAATAAAGAGGAAAAAAGGTTGGGCAAACTATGCCAACATGTTGTTAATTTTTAGGTTAGAAATACAAAAATACCAAACCCCCCCCCAAAAAAACACTCGGAAATTAATTTCAACGGTACTGTCCATTTGTGCAAGGGTTTTGTGGTTTTTTCATGTCAAACAAAATTAAATGTTAAAACAAAATTGTTTAATACACATTAGCTCACAAACCAAAAAATATACACACAAAATTTTGCAAAAGAAAATCAAGAACTGGTTGAAGATGGTGCATGCCAACATGTTGTCCAAAATCAGGTAAGAAACACATTTGTCCAGGTGTAAAGGTCATTTGTGAGTCATTATTGTCGCAGGCGATCAATTTCAGGAAGTAAGCAGGTTGTTGTTTGGATTTTGCCAAAAAAAAAAAAAAAAGGTTAAAAATCAAAACATAGGATAGTTAACACACATTATTTTCTTTATTGCCAATGTCAACAAATGAAAAAAAATGGAGAATCAAATACATGAAAAAGCGTGTAACTACCTCGTCACGTATGGCCCCCCCTGACACTCTCCTCCGACCAACCTCGGGGGGCCATCCTCAGGCAAGGCATCCTCTGGTTGCATTGGGGCACTACTCCTTATGGCGATGTTGTGAAATATCCCACACAGGACCACAATTTTGGAAACCATAGCCGGCAAATACATGAGGTCGCCACCAGAGCGGTGGAGGCATCGAAATTGGTCTTTTAAAAGGCCAATGCAATGCTCCACCACCTGCCTGGTGGCAGTAAGTGCTCAATTATATTGACTTTGTGGCCCTGGTGTAGGAACCAAATAAGGAGTGAGCAGCCAGGGCATGCAAGGGTAACCAATAAAAAAACATTCAGTACCATTTCTAAGTCAACAGTGTTTGTTTTAAAAATTAAGGGTACCACTTACCCAGAAGCCACGCTTCACTAGCTTGTAGGTTGTTTAATTTGTGCCAAAGCCCTGATTGCCGGATGACAAATGAATCATGTGCACTTCCTGGATATTTGGCATTCAGGGACAGGATCTGGAGGGAGGCATCACATACCATCATTACATTCATTGAATGGAAATGTTTTTGGTTCCTAAATATTGCCTCCAGCGCTGCTGGAGGCTGAAGTGGTATGTGAGTGCCGTCCACAACCCCTATGATGTGTGGGAAGCCTGCAATTTCGAAAAATTTCTGCTAAACCACATTAAGGGACCCCATATCCAATGGCATATTAATAAAATGATGGAGGTGCTTAAAGAGTGCATCCATTACCGCCCTCAGGATCCTTGAAAAGGAGGATTGGGAAATGCCAGCAACGATGCCAACTGTGGTCTGGAAGGATCCTGAGGCGCAAAAATGTAACACCGACATTAGCTGCGTAAGTGGTGGTATTGCTGTTGGATTGTTAATTTGCATTTCAAGATCACTCTCTATTACTGAAAGAGTGTCTAGGATGATTTGGGGTGGTAGGTGATAACGCCTTAAAACCACATCATCAGGCATTCCAAAAAGGGTGACATGTGTTCTAAATATCTGGGGCCTTGCATGCCTATGATGCCTACGCCTAGGAGGATGTTCAGGTTGGTCGGGGTCGTGGACCATCGCCACTATAATTCGCCCAACATCAATCTGAAATGTTAGACAATGTAGTTATTTTTCCAACATTTAACAATGAGAAAATATACTTATCTTTTTTACACATTAAGGAGAATCCTACAGGGTTAGGCAGTGACATATTGAAGTAAACCTACCAATTAGATTTTCCATAAAAATTATGTAAAAATTAACACAAAATAAAGACAGGCTAAGGCTAAAATATAAAGAATGCATGCACTACACAGATGATATTATTCTAGGATTTTACAAGAAAATTAAAATGTACGCTAAAGCCACAGACAGGAGATGAGCAAAATATACGCAATAGAGGTTACAAAATAACGGTAAATGGTACGCTAAAGCCACAGACAGGAGATGAGCAAAATATATACGCAATAGAGGTTACAAAATAACGCTAAATGGTACGCTAAAGCCACAGACAGGAGATGAGCAAAATATACGCAATAGAGGTTACAAAATATCGCTAAATGGTATGCTAAAGCCACAGACAGGAGATTAGCAAAATATACGCAATAGAGGTTACAAAATAACGCTAAATGGTATGCTAAAGCCACAGACAGGAGATGAGCAAAATATATGCAATACAGGTTACAAAATAACGCTAAATGGTACGCTAAAGCCACAGACAGGAGATGAGCAAAATATACGCAATACATTTCGCATTTATTATGGCAAAAAAACCATTTGCAAAAAAATCACAAATTTTGCGTACACCTATCTGCATAGTGTGACCCCTTAAATAAACATGAAAAATTTATAAAATTAACAGGGTCTAATGTATGACAAAAAACACTTACCGCACAAAGAGGATCACAACAAAATAAACGCGATCCACAACATGAAACAAAAAAAAAAAAAAAAAAAAAAGGAAACACGTATTAACATTGAAAAAGAATAAAAAGTTTAAATCGACCCAAAAATCGGCCCAAAAAACTTACCTCAACAAAAAAATAAAAAATATGATAGAAAAAAAATGCAAAAATGCGAAAGAAAATAAACAAACAGAAAACTCCGAATCAATCTCAAACTCCAACCACTTCAAACAACCCACCCTGAAACAAGGCCACAAAAAGCCTTAAAGAGACCGAACTTTCCCGCTCAAATCAATGACGCACAATAGATGCGCCCGTATAATGCACACGCATCTATAAAAACGTCACGAGAGCCCACAATGGGTCTGCTGAATTCAAGGGTTTAATCATGTCCACTGAACAGCAGCAAAGCCAAAATCCAGGACCTCACAGTAAGTAGCTCCAAAATTAAAGTTATCACCCCAAAAAAAAAACTATTTAAAAAAAAATTTTGTCATTTTTTTTGTAAGGTGTTGAGACTGACAATGAGGAGGCTGCGGGGCCTAGTACCCAGGCCAGGGCCAAACGCAAAAGGCAGCCGCAATTCACAAGAAAGGAGATGGAGGCTTTGGTGCAAAATCTAACCATACATTTTTAAACAACAGATGGAGCGACTTCAAATATCGGCTAAAACAAAAAATGGCTGATAGGGCTAGGCATGCAGTGGGGACAGGTGGTGGGCCAACCCCTGTGTCATTGGAACTAACAGATTTGGAGGAGCTGGCACAGGGGTGTGTGCAGGAATAGGAGGTGTTTGGCGTGTCCAACATGGACACAGACATGCCAGACTTTGCGGCTCCACATGTTGCTACAGGTAATTTAGTTAAAAATGATTGAAAAACTTGTTTAAGTAAATTTACAAATGTACTAATATTTGTATGATCTCTCTTTTTCACACAGGCACAGAAGAGGACGAGTCTGCTCCAGAACTGAGGTTTGGCCACAGTAAATCTGCTGGCTCCGCAGGGGAGGAAGTATTTCTGGCTGGGGACCCTGTGGCGGACAGTCCAGGGCCTTCCCCCTCGCAGGCAGTGGCCCTTCTCTCAGATCTCAATGATAAAACGGATAAAAACACCAAGATTCTGATGAGGATGGACGCCAATCTGCTACGGGTGGCGGACACCCTGGAGGAAAACGCTGCAGCCAATGTCAGAATAGCTAATGCCCTGGAGCAGCTCGTCTGCCTGCGCATGTTGGAGCCGGACTCCCTTCCTGCAGGAACATCAGGGCCCTCCACCTCTGGCGCAACATCGGCCATCCCTCCAAATGTGCCTAGCCCTATGCCTAGGTCAGAGGAAACACTAGCTACCTCTGGCCAGGCACGCCGTACGACCAGACAGACAAAGTCATGCTCCTTCCAACATCAAGCCAAGCGGGGGAGAAGGCGTTGACAGCACTGGCTAATTTCCCCAAATTCCCTCTCTGCGTTTGCCCCATATTTTTGCATCACAAAACCTCCCTCTCCTTTCTTGTGAATTGTTTTTTTTTAAAACATAACTTTATTTTTGGGATCTAAAAAAAATTAAAAAAAATTGGCTGCAAAAAAAAACAAATTTCTACCAAAATGTGAACATTTAATTTTCGAAAAATAAAAATCAGTTAAAAAAAAAATGTGTCAAATTCATTAGCAAATGGCTAAAAGGGACTGGAACAAACATGTTTAAATACATAACAAAGGTCATATACGTAAAAAAATGTTTAATTTAAAAAAACATAAGGTAACAGGCAAGTAAACAATAACACAAGCAAAGCAATTAGTAGCTGATTGTCTTTCTGTATTGTAACCAAAATGTTAAAAAAAATTATAAATAAAATAAAAGGTTTTGGGCTTTTTAAAACAAAATAAATCTGACAACAACATGCGTACGAAATATAGCAAAAACATCAAGCATTTTTACCTTTATTTAAACATTTATTTTGTGATTGCTGTGATTTCAAAACACAAACAAATAGGAACACAACATGCGTTCCAAATTTAGCTAATAAATCAGGGCCATTGCAAATCACCTTCTCGCAAGTGAACCAATTATTAGGTGATTGGTCTTGTGCCTTGTAAAGGAGAATAGCAAAGCATCGATTCGCTGCCGGAGCTACGAAGAGACCATCGTAGGGTAGATCCAATACCCTACCACAAGCTGAACGAGCAGTCATAATGGAAACTGGATCACACAGTGACGTATCCAAAAGACTGTCCAAATTGGACGTTCGCACAAGATAATACATGTACGCCCAAAAAATGGCTTGACACGCCTGCGTTTTCTCATCTCCACCCCCGTTAACACCCATAAACGGAACATTCTGTCAATCAAATTACATAGGTCACTTCCTGTTCGCTGTGTATACGAGCGAATGAAAAATGACCACAATGATCCGGCCGCACATGCGCAATGATAACCGGACGCATGCGTGGTTTAAAACAATCGAATGCGTACGAGCGAACGGCTGATTGCGTCCGGCTCTGAATCAGACCCTGAGTCTGCACATGGGTCCCCTCCTCCCTTAAAACGCCCCTCGGTTAGGCTGCAGGGGGGTTAGGTTGCGGGAGGGGAGGGTTAGGGTACTTACCAAGTGGTGTCGGCATTGTTAACCATTCGGGATTCCGGCGTCAGGATTACCCAACCCACCTGACAATCTGCCAGTGTATACACAGAATATATTATTTAATATTACCTTTTTTTTATTTAAAATGACATCCAGTCTGAAATAAACTTGTGCAAATAGAACAGGTGTTATGAAGATGAGCGCCACTCTCTGAGGATCATACTGACTGCAGCTGACTAACAGCTGCGTCAGCACAGGACCTGCTCCCCATTGTCTAGTAATGCAGTTCCAGTATTCTTACATGTCCACATACAGATGAGCGCCACCTCAGGCTGGCATCGACTTGTAAATGTAAATAATTGGATCATGGCTTCAGGTTTAATACCAGTGAAGTAGCGTCAAGTGAAAGGGTTGGGCTGTGACTTCTGAGGAATGCAGTCGGGTCTGGCATAAGTCTAGTAAGTAACGCTGCAATTTGCCAACTCTGGAATTTCTGTCAGAAGGGCTGGTCTTCTAGAGATTATTTACTAAAGGTCGATTTTAATCGATGTAAAAATCGATTAAAAAAATCGACCAACATCGATATTGTATTTCACACCTTCACACTTTCACTAACAGTCAAATTTTTTAAATTTATTTTTTAAGTATTAGTAAATGTGTGATTTAGCCCCAGAAACATAACATCGATGTTAATCGTTTTTTTATTGATTTTAAATTGATTAATACTGACCTTTATTAAATATACCCCTATTAGTCTGGTCAGAGAAGCCAAACTTTTGTTAAAATTGAGTAGGCTAGGCACATACATGATCACGTGCTGGTGTTCCTTGTAAACCAGGGTTACTTTTTTAGTCTATGGTTGTCCTTATCCTTGTAGCATGTCTCCCATGCAATCATGAAGATAAAACTACACAACTATTTATTGGAGCAGATGTACTTCGTAAGGAAACCTGGAGCATTACCGTTTAGTTAGAGAATAATGGCTTTACACCAGTGTGGGCCAACCTTGCGCTCCCCCCCTCTCCTCCCCTACACATGTAACGGTATCACATCACAAAGGAGGAGATGTATCAAACCATGGAGAAAAATGAAGTGTAGAAGTGGCAGCCAATCAGCTTCTAGCTAACATTTATCTAGCTCAGTATATAAAATGTCAGATAGATGCTGATAACTTGAAAAGGGCAACTTCTCCACTATATCCCTATGATAGCCCAAGAATGGGCTGGACCAGGAAGCAGAGTTCCTGGGTTTGTCCAAAGCATATGCCCAGCCATCTTTCTAGGCTGTAGTGTGCCGCAACAGGCTAAAAACAGGTGCCATCTAGCAGTGCCAGATCCAGGAAAGGGGCTGAGTGCCTTGATCACACCCCAAACCTCTCCTGAATCCGCTGCTGCCGCTTGGGCAGCTGAGATGCCACCCCACTGTTTTCACCTTGGGCAGCGGCATCACTTGCACGCTCCTAGTTACTGCCCTGTTTTTTGGGCTGTCTATTTATCAAGCAATGAAAAGTGTGTAGAAGTGAACCAATGGAGAAGTTGTCCATAGCAAACAATCAGCTTTCAAGTAGCATTTATCAAGTACAGTCTATCAAATAATAGATAGGAGCTTATTGGTTGCTATGACCAACTTCTCCACTGGTCTTTTTCTCCACGCTTTTCACTGCTTGATAAATAGACCCCTTGGTGTCCAATTGTCACAAGGACTTAACATCCTGTCCAGTCACACAACTTTAATTCGGAAGGGGGGAGGGGTCTGGCGAAATATTTATAATTTGCCAATAATATGCACAAACTGTGTGAATTAGCTGACACACATTGTTCATTTCTATTATTAACATTGATTTGCAAGTCACCACACTGTTCTGCAGCAGTGGGGAATATATGGGTCTATGTACTAAGCTGTGTTAGGAGATAAAGTGAACGGTGATAAGGTACCAGCCAATCAGCTCCCAACTGCCATATTTCAAACACAGCCTGTGACATGGCAGTTAGGAGCTGACTGGCTGGTATCTTTATCACCGTTCACTTTATCTCCTAAGACAGCTTAGTAAATAGACCCCATAGTATTATACAGTACATATAAAGAAAAAACAATGTTATGAATTCTATTGTACAAAACCCTTTACAAGTTTTATTGTTTAAATGACAAACACCAACACAAAATGGCTTATTTGATATAATCCTTCAGAATGAAGTGATTCAGCTTGCTTTAAACCATAGCGACCAATCAGATATCAGTTGTTAGCAGTCATGTGTCATCGGGCTAACAAGAGCAGACCTCTGATTGGATGCTATGGGTTATAGCACATCATGCCCAGCATCTGCTATTTAGGTCAGAGGAACCGGAGTTTGACTTTTGCTATTGTTGTTGCATATTGGCCAGTCCCCTTTATCGTTTAGCTAATTGGGTAAGTAGCTTACCATTTAAATGTAAAATATATATACTGTATATAACAATAATTACATTCTTATGATTAGTAGTCAACTCCTAGCTGCTGCGAGAATTCTGGAATGGAAGAGTTAAATGCTGAGTCTAATAAGTAAAATGCGATGGTACTTGTATGACAGCTCTCCCATATAGAACTCATGTCAAGTTGAATTATTGATGCTCTCCACAAATTATTAAACTGAGGTGACCTAAATTGAAGTGCAAAGGACTCCTGCGATACATGCACGGCAATTCTGGGGACCTGAATCCACTTTGCTTTGATAATTTACAAAACAGATAACAAGATGGAATCAATGGTTGGTTGGTAGGTGGAAAACCTCCCGGGGCATTTTCTGTGGCAATGCAGCTTGTACATATTCCATGAATCATTCATCATCTCCTGGTAGTGACTACAGAATGTAAGCATTATAATGGCATTAACCTAGAAAGCTGATGTACAATAGATGTATCTTTATATAGGACAGTGCTTTACCACAGAGTTTTTGTCAGGTTTCGGCCTAGGATCGGCCGTTACTCACCACAGAGCCGACTTCCCCTGACTTCTCGAGCGGTCAGACGTCAGGTGCAGCGATGAGTGACACGCTGAGGATTATGCCTTAGGTGAACTTGGACATTCATGTGCTGCTCCGTGACTTGGTTACCGAGGTTGCCGCCATGGGTGCAGCCATGACAGTCTTCATCACCTGACTGACCCTTCATCCAATGGAAGCATGGTAGATGTCAGCTGACGCTGCCCTCCAATGGACTGCTACCTTAGGGTATATTACTGGGCTCTGGTCAACAGGAAGTTGCCTGTACAACGTCGTTACTACTAGTGTTTGCTTGCCATCTCTTCGTTCCAGGTTCCCTTGCTTTTCTGCTCTTGAGTCATTTCTAGTCACTCTCCTGGCCCAGGTGTGCATCTGATACCTTGCCCGTGTACTCAGTACAACATCCAAGTACAACTACAGTGCCACTCTCCTGTGCCAGTGGTGCATCTGGATACCTTGCCCGCGTACTCAGTACAACATCCGAGTACAAATACAGTGCCACTCTCCTGTGCCAGTGGTGCATCTGGATACCTTGCCCATGTACTCAGTACAACATCCGAGTACAACTACAGTGCCACTCGCCTATGCCAGCAGTGCATCTGGATACTCTGCCCGCGTACTTAGTATCACACATGAGTACAACTACAGTGTCACTCTACTGTGCCAGCGGTGCATCTGATACCTTGCCCACGTACTCAGTACAACATCCAAGTACAGAATCCTCGCTAGTGCTTCTTTCAGAAGTAAACTCTCCTGGGCATTATCAGTGTTATCTCCCTCCATTTCCCACCTGTATCGGATACCTGACCAAAGGGCTGCACCCTGCTTTGCTAGGTGCAGCTTAAACCCATATCTCGCTTGGAGGGGTCACTGGTGAACACCTCCCAGCAGGTTAGACTCCGCGCCTTTTGTCAGGTCTCATCAATATCCGATACTTGTGGAAGAAGAGGCCATACATCCAGGCCCCTCGCCTCTGATTCCTTCCACAACCCGAATACTCAACTTTCAGCTCCTCAGTAGAAGATCCTCCTGAGCCAGCCGTGACAGTTTTACAGGATGAGGGTGATAGTCTGCGGGTTAGAGTGGCATATGGCCTGCAGACTGAATGACAGTAGTCGTGTTTTCAGGTCAGAATGGGGTAGTGGTCTGTAGGTTGGATGAGTGTAATAGTCTGTAGTACAGAGTGGGGTAGTTGCATACAGCTAGGTCAGGATGTTAGCCGGCAGATCAGAGTGGAGTGGTGCTCTTTGTGGGGAGCCTAGAATGGGGTAAATTTCGCTTGGTATCCCTTCTTGTCCTTGGGTAATATTTGTTTTAAATTTTATAGTTATTTGCTTTTAAATGTCACCAGGTGGGCAATGATAGATTCCTCAACATGCCATCTTCATCATCTATTATGATGGCCACTGAAGTCAATTGCAGAGAGATGGATAACATTTTATTGCATATAATGTGTGCTTCAAGTTATTTAAATCTCATTATTTTTTTTATCATCACAAGCCATCTGCAGAGTCTCCCACATCCCATGTGCAATAGCTTTACCATTAATAACGGAATATACGTGTGATTCCACAGCTAGACCAATTGTACCCGTGGCTCTATCTACGTCTTCTGTGCTTGGATTATCACCAGGATTGCTAGTAACTTTTTATAGCGTCTTTAACTGTAACTGCATCCACGTAGCAAATTTCCATGTAGCACCTGTCAGCTTCTCAAAACTCATGCTGATCCCTGCACTGTACATTCTTTATAAAGGTTACTGAGGGTCTGTCTGCACTCACTCAGATCCTCTTATTCAGTGTCACTTTGGCTTGTTGATCCTGGTATCGGCTTGTTCCACACCAAGGTTCCTGGACAGTCTGGGTTTAGATGAGCCGTATGTGCCTGTGAAGGACAATTGATGTAAATGTATTTATCCAGCAGGAAGACAATACACACAATGGGCCAGAGTGTGTAGGATGTTAGGTGTGTTGAGCAGTAAAATGTTGCTGTTGGCGCTTAATCCACACATCTTTTAGTTTAGCCGGGTTTATTTAACCAGGTAGAACAGGTAGCATAGAGACGCAGGTATATAACAGGTACTTATGATGCAGCCTGGAGTGCAGAGGTATTGCTGGATGTTGTAGTCCGCTGAGCTGTAAGATAACATACACCCTGGTGGTTAGAGGCGCTATAGCCCTTTATGTAAGCAGTGGTAGCATAGGGTACTTGCGGTGCCCGTAGGGCTCTGAATGGTTCTCTGTCTTAGAGGAACACCAGACAGGAAAGACACAACAACAGTAGCGCCTGTTAGAGTTCAGGCCTCCTGCTGTGCCATGGCGGGTCCTTGAGACCTCTGGTTCCTGTTACACTGAATTGATGCAGGCAGAACTGAGCGCCCCTCATCCAATTCTTAGGATCAAAAAATATTTTACATTTAAATACAGGCACCTACTCGTACCTAGCTAGTGGCTACCAAGCATCATATGTATTAATAAGACAACATAAAACAGAAATTGTAATATAACTTTATTGCCGTCTCAAAGCGAATTTATCATGTTCTCTGTACACCGATTGTACAAAGCTCAGACAAAGGATCTATCCGCTCCCACTTAGGTTGTCATGATTGTGTGACCCAGGGCAGATACTTACATGGGAACTGCCACACTAGCATCAAGCTAAGTAATAAGACTCTAACTGAGAAGACACAGTCACTATTATTTTAACTATTGTGTGAAGATTTCTGTATTAAATATACTTAAAAAAAGACCTGTTTTATATGAGTGGGAATAAGTCACTTTTATTTATTTATCCAGGGATTGTAAAATAAGTGAAGCAAGATTGCAGATGGGACTCAGAGGATTAGGAACGTGATCTAGACCAAAAATGCAGTGCCGCGATCTTTGTAATCGTGCAACGGGAAACGGGGAGATGTGCAGTGAAATTAAGAAATAGTTAAATTTTCTCATTATATTGATATAAAAATACAGGGTATACAGTAGGAAAATACATTTTAAATCAGTAATTTTTCTGCACACTAACAATATATTTGATGACTATATTTGGACATTGCAGCAATAAATAGAAGGATTTAAATGGTATGAAATAAAGATGAAAGGGATTTTTTTTTGCTCTTTTGTGCTGTGGCTGATTGTAAAGAGCTCAGATAAAAAATCCACCCGGCTCCCACTTAGATTTTCTGGATTGTATGGCCCAGGGCAGTTACTTACATTAAGCTGTGGTCCATCACCGTGTTACGGCTTCAGGCTAGGTGATGCGTCTCTATCGGAGAGGAAGGAACACAGGGCCTGATTCAGAGCCGGACGCTCTGACAAGAGCACTCGCTCTGAATCAGGGCCCCGCTACCTCAACTTGGAGCGGCCTCTTGGACGCTCGCATAGCTGTGGGTTACCACCCACAGCTTATGCGACCGTCCATGATGATGGTCGCGATGGTCAAGACCATCGCGACCATCAGGCTTGCGACGAGACCCTTTGGTAGGGTCTCGCTGCCGCAAGCCCTGGAGTGATTTTGGCTCTATCAGAGCCAAAATCACTCCCACTGACATCACTAGTGATGTCAGTGGGGCCGGACCCACACAGTAGGCGTTCCCATGGGAACGCCTCTGCCTGGAAGCCACGCCCCCGGCACGCCCACCAAAGGGGACGTGCTGTCAGTCACCATCGACAGCACGCCCCCTTTGATGCGAGCCGGGTCTCGCGCATGGGCATGACGGAGCTCCCTCCGTTGTGCGCATGCGCATTAGGGCACCATCGACCCGCTTGCAAGCGTCCTGCGCTCGCGAGCGGGTCAGAATTAGGCCCACAGTCACTATTCTGTGAAATATTCTGTATTACATTTTCTGCAAAGTAATCTGTATAATATACTTTTGGTATAAATCACTCTGATTTACATATACAGTAAATGTTGAGAAGTAGGACTTGTGGGATTATCAATCTAAGCGGCAGATTGAATGAGCCACTTCATGGGTCATACGGACTCTTCTCCAGGGTAAAATGCAATAAGCTATTTAATCAGAGACCCACGATCAACCCCCAGCAGCTCCGAGGCAACAGTTATCGCTGATTTATGCTCGCACCTCCCCTGAGGATTATACACATTGGAAGCCACAATGTGGGTGGAGCTAGCAGGCAGCCTATTAACTTTCTAGGAACCAGTAACAAAACAGATTTATTTTGTATTACTTTGTTCTGACATATTTTGCCTTTTGCTCCTCTTAAGGATACAAGCTCTGAATCAGGGCCGGGCTATTTTTCTTTTAGAGCGGCCTCCTGGTCGCTCGCATAGCTGTGGGTGACCACCCACAGCTATAGCGAGCGGCCAGGAAGATGGTCGCAATGGTCAAGACCATCGCGACCATCGGGCTTGCGATGAGACCCTTGTGGTAGGGTCTCGTTGCCGCAAGCCCCAGAGAGATTTTGGCTCTAACAGAGCCGAAATCTCTCCCACTGATATCACTCGTGATGTCAGTGGGGCCAGCCCCAAACGGAGACGTTCACATGGGAACGCCTCCGTTTGGGCAGCCACTCCCCCGGCCCGCCCACCAAAAGGGGTGTGCTGTCACTCAACATCGACAGCACTCCCCCTTTGGTACGAGACCCGGAGCGACGGCTTGCCCGTCGCTATCCGGGTCTCGCGCATGCAAAAGTATCCAATTGTGGTAGTTCTTTTAGTGCACAATTTTGCACTCTATTGTTACACATTAAGCTGTGTTTGAATGTTTGTCCAGTTTTAGATTTTGGGGGTTTTTTTGTTTGTTTTTTTGTTTTAATACATACTGATTAAAAGTTACTTTTTAACAGTTTATATTTTATTTTTGATGATCTATTAACTGTGCCTTTGAGTACTTTTTTCTTCCCTTTGACCAATTTGATTAACTGTAGGGGTCATGGTCAGTTTAAGAGAGAAGGGGGTGGGCGCAGTCCCCGTGTGAGCCCCCCTGTCTTGCCGGCGCATTCTGTGCCATAGTTTAGTGTGAATGTGCCGGACTCCGGGAACATGGTGCCCGAGTAATTTTTACAATGATTTCTCTACCGTGTATGCTCAGATCTTTGGGACGATGGCTTCTGCGACATTTTCCCAAAGATATCTGTGACAATTTACTCATCGATGAGGTAAGTACTGTAGTCTATGTGAGCGGTGTGGGCCTCCATGGACCCAGGGGCTCATATGCACAACACAGCCCACACCTATTATAGATATAGGGGTGCACCACCATCTCTGGTCACATATACCAACTTCATCTTGGCACTATACATTAATGTAAATTAGGTCTACTCAGGGGCGTTTCTAGAGAGGAGGGGGCCCGTGTGCAGTCTCCAACACAGGCCCCCTCCTCTCTGCCCGGCAGCGCACAGAGCTGTACGGCGCCAGCGCCGGAGTTATAGACTCTGGGCACTAGAGTGTGCCCAGAGTCTATAGAGTATGCACAGGTCACCGGGAAAATGGCAGCGGCGGGCATTTTCCCTGTACTGCGCATGCCCAAACGACGGGAAAATGGCTGCGGCCATTTTTCAGTCGTTATACAGCGCTGGACCCCCGCGCTGATGTGGGACTCCGGAGAGGTAAGTAATATTATGGGTACAGGGTGTGCGGTGCGGGGCCCCCCTGGACCCAGGGGCCTGTGTTCCCCGTACACCCTGCACCCATTATAGATACGCCCCTAGGTCTGCTACTACACTATCATTCTCTCCAGTGCACCAATCAGTTTTTACTTGTAATCCCTGAAAAGTCTATAAAGCTCACAGATGCCAGACTGGGTGAGTGCAACACGGCGGTGAGGTCATCATTCTCTTCCCACAATGGAGGAAACACTGGCCAGAAGAATTAGGAGGATGTGTGCTACAAGAAAATGGCCACCGCCCTCCAGCACACTGATGACTACATGAGTAGCTGTGTGCCCAATGATGTGTGATGATTTACAGGAGATGTGTGAAGAATCACATGACAGTTAGAGGGGGTAATTTAAGATGATAGAAGATTGTTGAGTGCATAATAATGCCTATGGTAAATCATCTTGTGTAATTATATATACTATAGTACTGTATGTAACTGCTTTGGTGCTCATTTACAGTTGGAAGTAAGTACATTTTATGACGTCTCGCGGACTGAGCAATACACGTTCTCTTCAATGTTGTGCATATAGGTGTTGCTTTTTCTGAAAAGTAGGCAGTATGCCCTCGTGTGTATTGCAAAGGGGACGGAGACTGGGGCACTGCAATCTCTTATAGCAGTGTCTGGGCATTTTAATACTTAACCTTAACATAAATCACCTAACACTGAGGTTTTAATACTTAACTCTAAAATAAATAATCTAACATTAGAATTGTAATCCGTATCCCTAAAATAACTCATCTGACATTAAAGTTTTCATACTTAAACCTCACATAAATCACCTAAAATGTAGATAAAACTTAACCCTAACATAAATCACCTATCATCGAGGCTTCTACTGGTCAACTTTAGCACAAAACAGTAATAACATAAACATTTTATTTTGCAGTACTTGTAACTTGTTTTATTATTTGAACGGAAGGAAAACATTTCTTAACAATGTATTTATCATGCCCGTTGTACATGATAAATAAATAAGCTTGTTCTAAAATAGCAAGAACATTCTGTTTGTTTTATGTACTTTATTTAGTCATTTGTAATTCAAATATTTGTCTTGATACAAATAATTTAAAAGAAAATTTTCTCCTGAGACTTTTTTTTTCCCAGTAACTAAAGTAACGTATTTAGCACACATGGTAAAAAATGAGTTGGTTTCAGGGAAAATCATGTGATTCCTACAGGGGGCTTTCCAAATGCTTGATTATGATAACAAAGCAAAATAAACGTAATAAGCGTGTAGCAATCAGCCTGTAACAAAAACTTATTTTGTAGTCAAATTGTTTTTTTGTGAATTACAAATACGGTTGCATCATAAAATGTTGCTTATTAACAGAGCTTGATCTGTGGATAAAAAAAATGGAACACAGAAAATAAGTGTAAATAAAAAAACGTAAGTCGTGCTGGGATAAGATAAAAAAAAGGATAGAAATGTTTTTGTGTTTTCTGTATATGGAACTGACCTTTTACTTTGTTATTTTCTATATCAATGAGATTTTGAATGTTATGGTCTCTCATATATGAATTCCTACCTATCTATACACCCTAAATGTCGCTATTTAGTGTTATAAGTCGCACAAGAAATAATTGCTCTCCAGACTTTGATTGTGGTTCCAAAGCACAAAAAGATATTATTCACCAAAAAGAAGATAGTTACATGCTGTGATCTAAATACAATTAGTGCAAAAGGATTATACAATCACTAGGTACAGTCAAATACATACGCATGCGCTCTGAATCCAGATTCCCAGCATCAACTATGAAACCTCCGTCAACAGCAAAGAAAAGATGACTGACTGGCAGATTCAGGGTGCTTGCATATAAACCCTTGCAGAGATAGGCAATACAATAGAACAAGTTGACATAATCCCATTGGTTCTTCTTCCTGTTTCTCCCGTTACGATGCAGTTCATAGGTCAGTTTGTATTGTAATAGTTCAGCCTCCAACAGCTTCTTTGTGTCCGTTTTCCCGCCGAAGAACAAGTCTAAACTGGCTAATTACATTACATGAACAGAGTACATTTCAATGCCTATCTCTCTATGAGCCATAATTCCCAGACGCATGTTGCAATTTCCTTGCCGATGGAACCGGAAATCTGCAAATAAACAGTGGTTCAGAATGGCACAAACACGGTATGCTAATCATGTACTAAACCTTAGATATTAAGTACAGTCGCTTTATTACATAATTAATAATTAATAAAACCTTTGATATTACCCTTAATGCTAGGGAACCTTCCTATGTACCGTAAGTGTGCAATGTATAAGTGTGAGGATATTAAGAAAAGACGCTAGTTAGCGTTGTGCGTCTATGTGTTTGTGGAATACACCGTGGTACGTGTTTTGCAGGACTGTTCATATTATATGTTTTAGTAAAGGTATGTATTTATATAATGAGGACTTTTAACTATTGCGTGGGAATCGCATGACGCTAAATAATAGCATCGCCGTATGTACTGATATTGTGGGATTCGTTAAAATGGCGTTTTGCGGCCATTCGCAAAATGGCGTCTTGTTGCCATTCGCAAATGGTGTTGTGCAGATTCTGTCTCAGCCAATTATTGGGCTTTGACACTTATTTATGGTGATTTTTTAAAAAAAATTTTGACTTTTTAAATACTATGAGTAACAGGAGGCGTTTCTCAGCGCTGAGAGAAGTAGACGCGTTTCACTACAGCTCCTTTTTGGGTTCTCCTCTAATCTCAGAACTGATAAAATGATTTAAATATTACTTAAAGCACCTGTGAGTCTAGACCAGGGATGGGGAACCTCAGGCCCGGGGGCTGTATAGGGCCCACGGAACCATTTGGTCTGGCTCTCTGAGCTTTTTTCTGCTAGCCTCATCTAGCTAGCAGGGTGTCTAGAATGGCACCCTGCAGCCAGAATCTATGCAGTAGTGCTGCTTGGAGCATTCTTAGGACGTTTCAGACGCTCACACAGCTGCCCTTACACCTCCCCGGAGCATCCTCAGGATGATCCGGGCATTGCTGTAATCACTGGCGATTGTGTCCTAGCCCCCGTGTGACTTTACACAGATGGCGCGTGGCCTGCCCCAGGCCTGCAAATAATATTATATATATCAAAATGGCCCTCGCAGAAAAAAGGTTCCCCACCCCTGGTCTAGACCCAAGCTTTCTTAACACTTTTAAAGAAAAAAATATTTTTTCGATGGTGTTCTAATATTTGCCAAAATGGAGCATAAAATGCTGGAGGCCAAATGCTGATGCATTAAGATCACAAAGAAATAATCTAACAACATACTACCTGTCAAAGCTACACGCGGCACCACTTACATATTTACATCTAACAAAACTGCGGTTAGGAGAGCTATGCATCCTGAAGCCTAGAAACACGTCACTTGTGGCACTACACACCCTGCACCAAATCATTTTTCCACAAACTGGCTAAATCCTACGCAGTACCTTTCATGACCTGCAGCTTTGGTGGCACTGTGATCCTTTGTTACAGCTATAGGATACAAATTCTTACTACTAGTTATTGCATTTTGTGTATGTATTTAGGAAAAGCCATCTATAATATAACGGCAGATATTTTGCTAATAATGCACAGTCCCTCCTTTTCGGTATGGCTGGTAAATTTGAAATCTATTTCCCAATTGTAACAAGCTCACTGCATTTAGTGTAGGAAGACTGATTGCCCTAGTTTCCCATTGAAGTGTGATAATAAAGGCGACTGGCAGATACTGTACCAAGCTGGCGTCTGTTGACATTAAATAGAACAGTGCTTTAATTCCCAATGTTTAATGTTTCCCATTTATTCTATCCGCCAATTAATTCAAGTGTCTACATAAATCGCAACATTTTCTAAAAGGATTATGCAAGTTATTATTTTACACAATTGTTTTTTCAGGGTTTTATTTTTGCCAAGTACAATAACTCATTTATATAAAAAGAGATTAATGATTAGCAACTGCAGTTAAAGATCTATACTGTAGCCCAGAGATTAGATCTGACCGATCTGTAAGTCACGGGCATATCTATCATGGGTGCAGGGTGTACGGTGCATCTACTGTACATCGCACCATACGCTATACTTACCCCTCCACTGACACCACTGTAATCACAGGAGAAATTTTCAAATCTATAAACATTGGGGAGCGGGGCCCTTCAAAATTTTGCTATAATGGGACTGAAAAGGTTTGGCCACACCCCTGCCTGCAGTGCAAAAAGTTTTGTCCAGGTGCAAAGTTCCATCTCGGAATCAATCCCTTAACCTATTGTAAAGTACAATTTACATGCAGAATTTATGGGTTTGGTATAAAAGATAGACAGGAATCAGATAGACAATGTTTAGATAGACAACAGATGTTAGACAGGCAATACTTTAGGTCCACAGAGACAAAAGGTAGATACAGAAAAGGTCAACATGAATGAAGGTCGACAGGGTCAAAAGGTCGACACAAAAATGGTCAACACATTGATTTTTTTCTGTTTCCTAACCCTTTCCTTGCAGTGACGTGCGGTGAGGTAAATGGCTGGGGAGGCACTGGCTATTATCAGAGCCAGATTTACAGATACATGTGGGTTCATGTGGGCATTATACAAAGGTGCAGCAGTATATAGGGCTGGAAATTTGGTGTGTTTTGATTAGGGATGTGCAGAAAAGGTAGACAGGGGAGGCAGTGCCTCACCTGCCATATACTTTTTACTCCAGAGTTTTGACTACAAAAAAATGATCCTGACCCTCCCTCCTGGAGCGGGATAAGTGCCTAAACCTAACCGACGGGATAAGTGCCTAACCCTAACTTTTCCTTCTAGTGCCTAACTCTAATCCTCCGGTAAGTGCCTAACCCTAAAAAAAACCCAGAAAAATATGATGACCATTTTTGTGTCAACCTTTGACCCAGTCAAACTTTCGTACCTGTTGACCTTCATCAATGTTGACCTTTTGTCCCTTTCGGCCTATTGCCTTTCTAACATCTGTTGTCTAGCTAGACATTGTCAACCTTTTTACTGTCTATGTATTGACTGGAACCTATAACTTATACTTATTGCTGAACAGTCACCCTTTGCCGTCCTATGCTACACTGCCGTGCCCCACCCCTCCCCCTGAGCGTATACCCAATAATGCCAGCAGGAGGGTGGGGGGAGAGATTTTCCAGAGTCGGACGATGGTGATGGAGTTCAAGCATAGCCTTTAGGCTATGGCACTCCGGACAACAGCCCTACTAGTTCGTGCCTAGACTGGCTTAGTCTATTGGGGTCAATCCTTTAGGTGGCGAATTGCCATTGGAACGGCAATGATACAGCAATTAGCTCCCCTTGTAGCCCGATCTCACCCTGGAAACGCACATTTTTGCTTGCAGCCCCATGCGAGCACGGAGGTACCGTAAGTGCAGCGTACAGCCACCCCTAATTGGATTGACCCCCGTAAGTGCTATCTGTTGTACTTTGTTGGTTGACTACAATTAAATCAGTTGTAAGATCATATTTCTGCTATTGTGTTACTCAACATTCATCAAAAGTCTGGTTTTGGGGTAAAAAAAAAACAAAATCAATCTGAATCACTGATTTCCACTTGCAAAACGTTTGAATACGGACAGTAATAAACAGAAGGAACAAAAGCACAGTGATAGAAACAAGAGCAATATTATACTATCGTCCCGGCAGATTCCCCTGTAGACGGTAGTTAAATGCGTTTTACAATGGTTATAAAATGTGACTCAATTTAATGATGTCATTTGTTACAATAATTGGACAGAATTTTTACCTTATAGACATAACAATCATTCGGGGGAGATCCAGTCTCCCCAGAAGTCAAATATTGAATTTTTGCCAGTTTATACCGTATATGATAAATCTCAAGGAGCATGTGAGCTGCAGAAGGATTGAAGTGTTTAGGTAAAAGAACAAACACACATTAAGTCATTATTTCTGCTACGTGTAACATGTTCCCTGTTAATTGCATTATAACTGCATAATGTATAAAACAGAAGGTATTTACATTTCCTTTTGAACTATCAGCATTATCCCAAAAAGCAGTGAATGATATATTCATTGAAGCAAACCTCCAAACAGTCTTGTTTTTATTAGGATTATACCGATTTCCAGATCTCAGGGGAAGCCTACAGTGATACAGTAGGAACGTAATTGGGAGAATTTGGGACGTGATTTAGTGGTTAGAGGGCAGCATTTAGGAAAATTAAGAAAAAGGGTTGTTTAGTCGCAATAATTTTGTTTTTAAACCCTTAGTTTTCCATGCATACATAAGCTGATTTACTGAAGTCTCCTGGGGCGAGCCGGGGGTTTCCACGTTTTTGTCGGTAGTATATCGCTGATACGGGATTTCGACAGACAGATTGGGGGATAATAGACTCCCTTAACAGGAGATAGTTCATCTCAGGACTATTGCACACATATAGGACCCTCCATACGCCTACCAAGTTATCCATATAGGCAGCGTATTGCCCATGAGCAATCAGCAGCTCTCTGAGTTCAGGGGACCACTAGGGGGTATTCAATTTTGAGCGAAAAGTCCGTGCTGGACTTTTCGCTCCACATCGGAGGTTTTGACGGGGATAAAGTATCGGACGCGTGCCCGCTTATCCCCGTATTCAATTAGGAATCAGCGAAATCGGGACAAGGCGGAAAGGTAAGAATCGAAAAAAATAGGGAATGTTCGGGAAATTTTCCCCCTAAAGATGTCCAGACACTATGGGTTCTTAAATAGCCGCGGCAGGTGCATAAATGCGCCTGGAAGAAGGTAGTGAAGAATAGCACTTAGATTTTTTGTGGGGAAAATAACTATGGCCATCAAATTTGGGGTACATGAAAATGGGTGCAAGCATATTTTTAAGTCCCTAAAATGAATTTTGAAAATTCTTCAAAAATGCACCTGCCGCTACTACCCGCAATGAAGAAAACACCTGCCGCATATAAGGGAACCCCTCTGGAATTAATTTTGCTACTTTAGGACTTTGTCCCCAAAATTTTTTCTTTAGCGCCAAAATGAAAGTAAATTTTTTGGGGTGTCCCAATTTTTTTTTTGTAAACTTTTTTTTGACACACATTCATTTTAGGGGACATTCCCAGGCTTAAAAAAATAGCCTGCACCCCTAAACTCCAATTCTGCAATTTTTTTAGCCATCTTAAACATTTTAAAAAGTTATCCCTGTTTTTTTTCAAAGACTTTTGTCCCTGGCGAAAAGTCTTTGAGATTAAAAACGGGGATAATTGAAATAGGCGAAAATTACGGTTTTTCGCAGCCAAATTGAATATCCACCTAGAACAGATAAATAAACAAATTCTAGGTAAGTAATATTCAGCATTTCCACTTAAACTCTTCTTTAAATTTTCCTTTACTATAATAATAAAAAAATACAAATATTTGCCTACCGGCCACGCTGGTAAGCATTCCAGCACTACATTAGGATCGGAAACCATTGGTTGGCAACCATCAATGTTTTCTAATCAGATGGAGACACTTTGCCACCATCACATGCATCTTTTCAATGGCTGCTATTGTGCGGGCCCCCTGCGTCGTTCCAAGATTCCAGGAACAACACCATGGCATACATGCCTACCTTCCCGGTTTTTGCGGGAGGCTCCCGATTTTTCGGGTAAATCCCCGCACCCCCGGAAGGGTAGGTATTTCTCCCTCATTCTGCCCACTTCCACGGTGAACGCGGGTCCCCGTGTAGGGGGAGGGTCTTAATGAAGCGATTCTTCATAAATCGCATAATTTAGCCCCACCTCCTATGTAAATGTGTGTCAATCGCGAGTATTTACCGTGAAGGGGCGGGTCTTAATTACACAAACTGCCAAGCCCTGCCCCCGTCACAACTCATTTTTTATTTCCTAAAGAGGTGTGGCCATACCTCCCGTGATTAGGCCACACCCCCTTCCCCAGGCCCCCTCTCTACAGTCTTGGTAGTACATTAGATTGTGCAGTGCGTATGGTTCGCCTAATATATCGTCCAGTTGCGTCTGCCGTCGCTGGGCACACACATTGTCTAGTGTGTACCCAGCTTAAGTCTGCGCCTGACTTAAGAGATTTTTGCAAAGCCGATAGTTACACAGATCGAGCAGCTGTTGCCAATGAGCATGCGGAAATTCAGCACTGTGCACGTGTATTGCAATTGCGCAAAGTGAGTGACAGGTAGTAAGCGATTGCGGGAGGTAACGGCAGGGTGTTAGAAAAACGCAGGCGCTTCGGACCGTTTAAACGCCGTTTCATGGCCGTGCATAAATTAGCCTCTGCGATCTCCGTCACAGTATGAGAGCTGTCTGCGTGTCAGGTGAGCTGCTGTGTTTGTGACTGGTTAGACTTGACTTACAAGCCGCGTGGCTGCCCGATGTGCGTGGATGGTACCGATGTTTGTGCTATTGCACGTCGTCGGACGGGTAAGAGAAGGCAGCTATGGGCGTCCCTGTGCTCGTCTGTGCTTTAGAAGACATTAACATATTTTGGCGACTGTGATCCGTGAGAGAAAGCAGCTGCGATTGCAGTTTGTGTAAATCTCAGAATCAGCCCGTGTCTGTTTATATTATAGCGTTTTATTCATCTGTATTTTTGATGCCCAGTTTGGCCCCCTCTGTAAGCAGCATGTACATTTTTGCAACAACTCCTACTCCCAAAAATACCTTTTTCCCGTTGTCCATTAGCATCCAGTAGGGAACAGAGGGCCTGATTCAGAGCCACTCGCTAGATGCGATCACTCACACTATGTGTATGCAAATTGCGTAGGCAGTGCTAGCGCACAGCAATCCATTAGCACGCCCTGTATTTCTTAGAGCGCGATCACATAGTGTATGCAGACACCCACCAGCCTGTTTTCAGACGCCCACTTGTGCATGTCATGTCCAGGAAGTGTATGCAACCATCGGTACATCGCATGCTATCGCAGCGCTTGAGGTTGACCATATCCTGCCGCAAGCACTACGAGCACTTCAGTGTAATAACCAGCCAGGTGACGTGTACTATGACGCTGTCTTATAATTATGCACACCTCTAACACGCCGTTGAGATGCTCAGACACGCCTGCGTTTGCACCTCCACTCCTCCGTTTTTAATAGCCAGCCCGTTACCACCTACATAACGGCTTCCCCTGTCACTCACTCTGCTGGGCTGTCTATGTGCAGCGAGCGAGTGCATTGTGAACTTTCGCTAAGGTATGCGCACAATGCATACACAGCAGCGAGAGTATGCATCTTAGCGAGCGGGTCTGAATCAGGCCCAACGTCCTTAAAAGTGGGCCATCCCTTGTTATCTGAGCAGAGGCAACTTACAATTTTGTTTACTGATTAAATTCATATTTTGTCTTTTTAAATCAGCATAAAACGGGCTTGCCGACTTTCTGGTTGCCCCTTCCGGGAGGGAGCAGCCAGATCGGCAACATGGGGGGGCGTGACAAGAACAAGGAGGCGGGGCTGACCAGATGATGTGTGTTTGTGGGCGGAGCGTGAGGCGGGGGCCACGCGATCGCGTAATTTTGGCCCCACCCCCGCTACACAATGCCGATATTACAGACATTGTGGTGCAGGGGGCGGGGCCAAAAATTACGCGATTCAGCATGAATCGCCTCACTGCCCCCCCCTCCCCGCTATGGGGGTTTAAAAGATAATTGGGGGGGGGGATAGGAGAGGTGGGCGGCAGCCGGGAGGATTGCCTGCCTTCCCGGGAGGTCACACATGCACAGTCAAACTCACAGAACACTCACACAGATTGGGGCACACAATATATTGTCCCCCCACCCTTTTACCTTACATGCTGGGTGGTGGTCACCCTGCAGCTGCTCCTCCTACCTTCCTGGTGCAGGGCGGAGCCAGGGACCCTGATCTGTGTAGCCCCACCCCCTTGCTTGGATCCTGCCCCTCTCTCTCCTCTTCTGTCTGCATGGCAGTCCAGCCTCTACGACGCAGCTGCTGGCATAGCAATGGAAAGGGGGTCGGATTTGCCGCTATCCCCCTGTAGGCATCACTGGGGACTTGTGTTATGTTAGGGGGAGAAAATGCTCCCCCTGACAACACCACTTAGTTTATACAGTATAACATCCATACTTGGAAAGGTGGCCGAAACATAAAAGAACCATCACTTTTGGGGCTCTATTCATCATCGCTTAAACATTTTCACCTGCAATTGTAGAACTTAAGTTTTTGGGCCATTCATCAAAAAGGTAAAGCACAGATATCTCCTGCTTACCGGAATGGCCCACTGCCCCCATACACTAGTATGGGGACAGGAATTCATCAAGCTCCGAAAATACAATATTTTCCCTATGGGAAGGAGTCCCGGTTCGCGAAGAGGGATCCCTTCAGATCCCTCCGCCCCTGTCCGGCTCCTTCCCCCGGATGCCGGGGCTCTTGTGCGCATTCTTTACCTGCTCTAGTTACACTGCTGAGATGACCCCTTGGTTATCTCATTTCAACTACAAACTGAGCATAATATAAAAAAGAGAACAACAATTAATTTTACAAAAGTATGTATTTAAAAGACATTACGCCAATAATCACCTTCATCACGAGGCTCTGTGGATGTATGTGTGGGTGGTGGGGCATTACATCCACAAGGGCAATTATGCTAGCAGTCCTGCCCCCATCAGTGGGCACCTGCATCACCCCTCCTGGAAGGTGAATCCAAATGTCAGAGCAGACATCAGACAAATGTCAGAGCAGCGGATAAGCAGTGGGAGAATAGATGCTTTGTGCATCTATTCACAGTGTAGGGGGAAGCCTGGGGACAGCCCAGCATCTCGGAGAGTGCTGGTCATGCCCCCACAGGGATGGGAACGGGGGGTGCTGTGAGGCTCCGCCCCCTTTTCAGAAGCAATGTAGCGCATCCAGGAAGAGAAAACGTGGCAGGTATGGTGTACGTACCGGGCGAGCGGGAGTGCCACCTGATTTTCGGGAGCCTCCCTGCCATTTCAGGATAGTAGGCAAGTATGGGATTTGCCCTCCCCCCAGCCCTTTTAAAGCCCCTGGTAACAAATACATTTCCATACCTCCCAACATTTCAATGTTGCGAGGAGGGACGGTGCGTGCGCCGTAGGCGTGTGCGCCCGGAAAGGGGCGTGGCTTCCTGGAAAAGGGGCGGATCCAATTGAAACCGGGGCGGAGCCTCGCGGCTTCCCCCGTTTCCGTCACTTTGGGGGCGTGCCCAGCACTCTCCGAGATGCTGGGCAGCACCCACAGAAGAGAACAGATGCCGTGCGCATGCGCACGGCATCTGTTCTCTTCCTGCACAAACGCTGCTCTGCTATGCAGGGCAGCGGTTTGTGCTTTCCCCAACTTCCCCCCCACCGCGGGACACTGCGGCCCGCGGGCGGGAGAGCGGGACAGTCCAAAAAAAATGGGACTGTCCCACTGGAAGCGGGACAGTTGGGAGGTATGCATTTCAAATAAGCAGGGCCGGATTAAGGCTTGTGGGGGCCCCTGGGCAACTAAGTTGTAGGGGCCCCCTCCAAGCCACACAGAGCTGAGCCTACCCCCCCTAAAAGCACAACAACACGGAGCCCCCCCAGGACACATGAAGACAGGGACAATGACTAACCTCATACACATTAACAGTATACACACACTAACACAAATATACACATTAACAAATACATACACAGTATACACACTAACACGTATACACAATAACACATATATACATCAGGGCCGGTACTAAGATTTCTGTCACCTGGGGCAAGATAGTCATTTGGTGCCCCCCGGCCCTCCCCTCCACAATAATTAAAAAAAAAAAAAAACATAAAGCACATGATGCCCCTTACACATTATGCCACAGTAATGCCCTTTACAACACATTATGCCACAGTAATGCCCCTTGCAACACATTATGCCACAGTAATGCCCTTTACAACACATTATGCCACAGTAATGCCCCTTGCAACACATTATGCCACAGTAATGCCCTTTACAACACATTATGTCACAGTAAAGCCCCTTACTACACATTATGTCACAGAAAGTCCCCTTACACATTATGTCACAGAAATGCCCCTTACTACACATTATGTCACAGTAATGCCCCTTACTACACATTATGTCACATAAATGCCCCTTACTACACATTATGTCACAGTAATGTGCCTTACTACACATTATGTCACAGAAATGCCCCTTACTACACATTATGTCACAGAAAGTCCCCTTACACATTATGTCACAGAAATGCCCCTTACTACACATTATGTCACAGTAATGCCCCTTACTACACATTATGTCACTGAAATGCCCCTTACACATTATGTCACAGTAATGCCCCTTACTACACATTATGTCACAGAAATGCCCCTTACTACACATTATGTCACAGTAATGCGCCTTACTACACATTATGTCACAAAAAGTCCCCTTACACATTATGTCACAGTAATGCCCCTTACTACACATTATGTCACAGTAATGCGCCTTACTACACATTATGTCACAGTAATGCGCCTTACTACACATTATGTCACAAAAAGTCCCCTTACACATTATGTCACAGTAATGCCCCTTACACATTAAGTCACAGTAATGCCCCTTACTACACATTATGTCACAGTAATGCCCCTTAAGAGTACACATTATGTCACAGAAAGTCCCCTTACACATTATGTCACAGTAATGCTTCTTACACACAATGTCACAGAAATGCCCCTTACTACACATTATGTCACAGAAATGCCCCTTACTACACATTATGTCACAAAAAGTCCCATTACACATTATGTCACAGTAATGCCCCTTACTACACATTATGTTACAGTAATGCCCCTTACACATTATGTCACAGTAATACCCCTTACTACACATTATGTCACAGTAATGCCCCTTAAGAGTACACATAATGTCACATTAATGCCCCTGACTACACATTATGTCACAGTAATGCCCCTGACTACACATTATGTCACAGTAATGCCCCATCCACATTATGTCACAGTAATTCCCCCCAGTGACAGCAGCCCCCCACAGAACGGACAGATGAAACACTATTAAAATCGAACTTTCACATTAAAATGGGATCTCTCAGTAAGCCAGCTCCCTCCTTTTACCTGCCAGGGCTGCATGGTGGGTGAGCTCGGGCGGCGCGGGATGGGACGGATATTCCACATGCCGGGTATTGGTCAGCGTCACTCATTCTAATGTGGCGTGAACTGATTGAAGCTCGTGGACTGGCAGCTGCTGCTGATTGGCTGCCGGTCCGCAAGACTGATTGGCTTGCGACCGGCATCGCATTAGACTAATGGCTGCGCTGTTTCTCTCCAGGCCGGGCAGCAGACGGCTGCCTGCAGGTCCCGGTGTGCGGCCCAAATCCACACGTGCAACTATTTGGAGCCGCCCCACCTTGGCAGCCTCTCCTCGTCACCCCTTCAAGTCCAGCGCCCGGGGCACGTGCCCCCTCCCTAGTTGCGGCCCTGCATACATACACACACACTAAAACAGTACACATACATACTTAGTTACACTTGATGCAGAAGCTGCTGCTGGTACAGGTTGCAAAAGGACCAGGGCACCTCCTCGATTTATTAAGCCCCGCGCGACGTAATGCAGTGATTCGCTGGGATATGGGGGTGGGGCTTGCCGCATTGGCTCCGTCCCCAATGCAACCAGGGTAGAGGGGGAATCGGGGGGGCAATGCGCTAGTGTGAAGCCGGCCCCTCTCCCCCTTAGAAAGCTGATGCAGCACTGACTGTGCTGCTGCATGCAGTAGAACAGCCGCGGCTGCAGAGCCTCCTCCTGGGAACAGATGCCGCTGGACACCTGTTCTCGGCAGGGCGTCATCGACCCAGTGTGGGGGCCCCTCTATGTGTGGGGGCTTCAGGACGACCGCCCCTATCACACCGTTCCCCCTTTAAACCAGCCCTGTAAATAAGCTTATGACATGAGCAGCACAGACAAAAAGGGAGCTTTGCTGTGACCGTCAGAAGCCGGATTATATTCTAAATTCTGTCCATTTTCTAGCAAAGCAACTGATTTGTCGCTATTGGTCACATGACCTTTTTGCACAGTTACATAAGCCCCAGTTGTTGGCACCTCAGATAAAACTGCTGCTTAGAACATCCTCTGTGAGGTCCTTTTATTTCAGTTGTACTTAAACCATCTTAAAAAAAAAAAGAACCTAGGGAATATGTAGCCAGTGTGTCATGGCATAGTCAGTTCAAGGAGATATAGAAAGGAACGGAGGATAGCGTAGCCATGTTCCCATGGGGGACTCAGGTTAAATAAAGAATGAAAGGCAAAGCTTTGTAGCTTTCACAGAGGCCGCGGTAAATGTCGTCTATCCTCCAGAGAACATGGCACTTAAAAATAACCAGAGCACTCAATCAAGAGGTCTTTTGTTTGTGGACGGCGATGTGGGTAACAAACATCCTACGCTCAGCTGAGTTCACAAGCGGAAAAAGAAGATTTGACGGCTGGCGCTTGTTTTATTACAAGGATGTTCACAATTAGACAATTATTAATGAAACCTTCCGTTGAGAACTGGATTCAGTCAGGTGTTGAATATACATTACCAGGTGTTATAAAGATCAGCGGGTTTCAATGCTTTTCAAATGAGTTAGCATGACAGCCAAACAATAATCCTATTGTACCAGCTGTCATCAGCAATGTTTCTCTGAGCCTAAAACATGGGGGGGGGGGTTAAAAGAGGATTGCCAAATGCTTTATAAACCATTTTATATATTATCCAAACTAGTATATACAGATCTTGGATCTCTTAGCAAGAGTTTTTAGGATTAGGGGTGCGTTGCTATCCCGATGCCAACAGATTGGAGCTGAGTACTATGAAGAGCATCACCTTTGGATTCACTTGGTAAATTTGATGTGATACTCAAGGAGAGATGTTTTAAACCTTGGCGAGAGATAAAGTGGAGATGTTGCCCATAGCAACCAACTTCTAGCACAGTCTCTGAAATGACAGCTAGAAGCTGATTGGTTTCTATGGACTACTTCCACACTTTATCCCTCTCGAAGGTTTGGATACATCTTCCCCCTTACTCTCTTCAGATCAATCACGCTGCTGTGTGCTGGGCTGCAGTAGAAGACTGCTATGCCTGTGGGGGAAGCGATCACACTGATCGCGCCCCCCTCCCTGGCTTTGCTCTAGGCTGAGGGGCTCACAGTGATCTCCTCCCCAGCGCAAGGCACTGCAAAAATAATTTTAAAATGTTTTTATACCAAGAGGGCATGACCACGCCTCCTGTGGTTAGGCCACGCCCCTTCCCCGGGTCGGCGCGGTTTTCAGCACCCCTGTGTCAGCTAATGAACTCTCAACCCATGCATTTCTAAGTGAAATGCTGCGTCTGAGCTCAGTGAGCTGTCATACGTGAAGTTCCATCCTTAGAGGATGGTACTTATGTCCGTGGGGCCTGGGGTGCTCTGGAGAGAGGGAACCCCTTTATTGGGGTCTCCACCTCCCCAGGTATCCCTGGCCTGGGCTGACTAGCACTCAAGTATAGTTCTCTGGTTAGGGGACACAGTGAAAGGGTTCCCCGGCTGTGGCATTACACACACGCTAGAAAGAGTCCGGTGCTGGTTTTGGAAAATCCGGGGAACCCCTATGTCTTTTGTCCACCATATTTCCAAAACTAGGACCGGCTCACTGAGCCCAGTGCAGGTTGTGCAAAATGCCGGGGACCCCTACATCTTTTGTCCCCCATATTTTTAAAACCAGGACCGGCTCACAAAAGCCCGGCACTGGTTGTGCTTTTATGGGGGGACCCCACATAATTTTATTTTACATTTTAACACTTTACAATCTTTTAACGCACAGAAGCATGCACGGATTTCACTGATCTGTGCATGCATCTGTGTAATTCACACCTGTTCATACTAAAATTGCCAGCATGAAGCAGATCTATTATTTTACGGATTTTAGGTTCGATTTGGTGTTCAATTTCAAATAGACTACTAGTAAAACAGGGGTTTCTATGTTGGTCTACATAAAAGTACCAATGTTATGCTGATATTTGATTTTGCAAGGGATTTGAGTGGGATTCGATTTTATGCTCGATTTGACATTCGATTTTGCTTTTAGTAAATCACCAGCAAAATTGAATGAAAACCAATTGCAAATAAAATGTGAAATCACGCAAAACTCAAAATAGAACATTTGTAAATATGCTCCCTAGACCCTATTCTAGTTTGCAGAAGCATCTCCCTAGAGAAGAGGGAAAGAGTAAGTTACTGTGATGTGTGCAGGATGGACCATCTAGATCAGGGATGGGAAACCTCAGGCCAAGGGGCCGTATAAGGCCCCCAGAATCAATTGGTCTGGCCCTCGGAGCTTTTTTCTGCTAGCCTCGTCTGGACAACAGGGTGCCTATAATGACACCCTGCAGCCAGAATCTATTATTGTTATTTATTTATTAACAGTTTCTTATATAGCGCAGCATATTCCGTTGCGCTTTACAATTGTAAACATTAATAGAACAAAACTGGGTAATAACAGACAGATATATAGGTAGGAAGGCCCTGCTCGCAAGCTTACAATCTATAGGGAAATAGGCATTGATACACAAGGATAGGTGCTATATATTGCATTTTGGTCCAGCCAGGATGCAGAGTTTCTTGGTGGGCTGCATGATCCATTTACACCGGAATGTCGGCCAAATGTCATGAGGATGTGAGAGAAAGACGATGTGTGAGTTGTGTGTGGACTGTGAAAGGGGATGTAATTACATATGGAGCCTATGGAGGTTATGTGGGTAGTTCTGGGATCTGATAAGCTTGCCTGAAGAGGTGAGTTTTCAGGGAACGCTTGAAGGATTGGAGACTAGAGGAAAGTCGTATTGTGCGTGGTAAGGCATTCCATAGAGTGGGTGCAGCCCGAAGAAAGTCCTGTAACTGTGAATGGGAGCAAGTAATGCGTGGGGATGAGAGACGCAGATCTTGTGCTGAGCGGAGAGGTCGGGTAGGGAGATATTTTGAAATGAGTGAAGAGATGTATGTTGGTGTGGTTTGGTTAATAGCCTTATGTGTAAGTAAGAGTATTTTGTATTGAATACGGTAGAAAACTGGCAACCAATGGAGGGACTGACAGAGCGGGGCAGCAGATGATAAACGTTTGGCAAGGAAGGTAAGCCTTGCAGCTGCATTCATAATGGATTGTAATGGCGAGAGCCTGTTTTTGGGAAGACCAGTAAGGAGACTATTGCAATAGTCAATGCGGGAAATAATAAGTGCATGGATTAGAGTTTTTGCAGTGTCTTGTGTGAGATATGGTCGAATTTTGGATATGTTTTTTAGATGTATGTAACATGATTTTGAGACAGATTGAATGTGGGGAACGAAGGACAGTTCAGAGTCAAAGATGACACCAAGGCAGCGAGCTTGTGGGGCACGGTGGACTGTCGAGTTATCAACAGTGATAGAGAGATCAGGTTGGTAACTGTTATTGGCTGGTGGAATAGAATCTATGTAGCAGTGCTGCCTGGTGCATCCTTAGGACGCTTCAGATGGTCACACTGCTGCCCTTACAACTCCCCAGAGCATCCTCAGGATGCTCCAGGCATTGCCGTAATCACTGGCGATTGTGGCCCCGTCCCCGCCCATGAATAATGTTATATATATCAAAATGGCCCTCGACAGAAAAAAGGTTCCCCACCCCTGAGCTAGATGCACTGGTGCAAAACCATCTGCATACCTCAATACTAGAGATGAGTGGCTCTGTGCTTTTTTTTGCCAAATTACCACAAGTTCGGATTTATCTTATTGGCTATCCTAAACACATGACAGCAGGATAGTAAATAAGATGCAGTTTTTAAGATCCGAACATAACCAGGTAAAACCAAATGACTCGTCTACAGTTTCCTAATTGTGACAGGACAGTCCTGACATACTGTATAGTCGCCCACACACGGTGTTGTCACATGCACCATAGGCCAGTCCCTGTAACGTGCATGGCGTTTCATTGTGCTTTCCAGAGGGTTGGAGGTGACCTAGTGCTTCTCAGAAACTCTAGACATATATGTGGCGTACCCATTGCGAAGTGGGAATCCCTAATGAGGTACCATCACACCCTCTTTTTGTAGGGGCTGTGGTCATGTGCCAATTTTATATTTAAAATTTTTTGAGGTATACAAGCTAGGTTGGCATGGTTAAATTGGGGGGGAAAAAAACAACTTTTGGTACAAACCAAATGTGAAACAGTGTATTCTCTATTTATAAACATCTGTCTCAGCCCATCGAATTGTGCGTCACATCAAAACAAATCAAACAAGTCAAAACTACAATCTCATTGGCTACAGAATGCATTTGTACCCAAACACTACGAGCTAAGTTTACTATGCGGTGCTTTTCAAAGCTGTTTCGCTCGCTGGATGTATAGGGGCAATTATATTCAATAACAAAATAGGCGTGTATTGTATTGAATATAGGGCCTGATTCAGAGCCGGACGCTATTTGCGCTCGCTCGTTCAGAAAAAGGGGCCGGCTATTTAAATTGAGCGCTCGCTCTTTACGGTCTGTTGACGCCTCTATGTCTGAGTGAGTGAACAAAACATGCGCTCGCTATTTTGTAAGGACGCCCCCTGGCCGCTCGCATCATACGTCATCTCCGCTATTTATTAGATTAATCGAGTACATCGAAAGGCGTCTGAACTGCTCGCAGTGCTTGTGGTTGGATTTTCCTACCGCAATCATGTGAACAGTTCAGGCTAAGAAACAATCCAGTGACGTGCTCGATGACGCTGCTTTGTTAATTATGCACACCCTTAAAACGCCCAGTTTGACCGTTTGGCACGCCTGCGTTCGGATCACCACTCCCCGTTTTCAAGCACCTTCCCCTGTTACCACCCACAAACGCCTCATTCTGTCACTCAAATTAGCAGCCCCTCGCTGTTTTGCGAGCGCTCGATTTCCAACCGCAATGACTGGTTGGCGCATGTGCATTACGACCCATACGCATGCGCAGTTGTGCGAACATCGCTCGGAGCGAACGAGCGGCCGCTTACGAGCGGCTCTGAATCAGGCCCAGAGTCTCCCCTTTAGATCCCGTTGTCAAAACCACTGAAGATGCTACTTTTAACTAGGGGTGAGCGGGTTCGGATTTCTGAAATCCGAACCCCCCCGAGCCCCCCCGATCCGAGTCCGATCCGAGTCAGGCTCGACTTTTCCCGCCTGACTCGGATCTGAAATCGAGGCAAAACGTCATCATCCCGCCTTCCGAGTCTCGCGGGTTTTGGATCCTATATAAGGTACCCGCGTCGGCGCCATTTTCTCACTCGGCTGTGGACAGTGAAGAGGGAGGGTGGGAGTTAGGGCTGGCTGGGCTGTGTAGTGTAGTGTAGTGTAGTGCTGCTGTTGTCCACAACTTCAAAGTCCATAGGGGCTGGCTGTGTTGTGCTGTGCTGCTGTTGTTAATAGGGGCTGTGTCCACTACTTCAAAGTCCATAGGGGCTGGCTGGACTGTGTTGTGCAGTCAGTTCTCCATAGGGGCTGTGTCCACTCCAAAGTCCTGTGCAGTGTCCCAGTCCTAAAGGGGTGCTGTAGTGTTGTCCAGGGGGTGCTTTGTCCATCAGGGGTGCTCCCCCCAAGTGCTAAAAAATAATATATTTTCTGTGTTTGTGAATTGTGTGCGCAGTAGCCGCACGTGCATCAACAAAGTAGTGCCAAGCGTGCGCCTGTGTCATAAGTAAAGGGCCGGCTGGCTTGACCGTTAAAGGGTGCTGTAACCCCCAAAGTACACTCCAGTCAAAACCAAACAAAAAATAATTTTCTGTGTTTGTGAATTGTGTGCGCAGTAGCCGCACGTGCATCAACAAAGTAGTGCCAAGCGTGCGCCTGTGTCATAAGTAAAGGGCCGGCTGGCTTGACCGTTAAAGGGTGCTGTAACCCCCAAAGTACACTCCAGTCCAAACCAAAAAAAAAATTATTTTCTGTGTTTGTGAATTGTGTGCGCAGTAGCCGCACGTGCATCAACAAAGTAGTGCCAAGCGTGCGCCTGTGTCATAAGTAAAGGGCCGGCTGGCTTGACCGTTAAAGGGTGCTGTAACCCCCATAGTACACTCCAGTCCAAACCAAAAAAAAATATATTTTCTGTGTTTGTGAATTGTGTGCGCAGTAGCCGCACGTGCATCAACAAAGTAGTGCCAAGCGTGCGCCTGTGTCATAAGTAAAAGGCCGCCTGGCTTGACCGTTAAAGGGTGCTGTAACCCCCAAAGTACACTCCAGTCCAAACCAAAAAAAAATTATTTTCTGTGTTTGTGAATTGTGTGCGCAGTAGCCGCACGTGCATCAACAAAGTAGTGCCAAGCGTGCGCCTGTGTCATAAGTAAAGGGCCAGCTGGCTTGACCGTTAAAGGGGCTGTAACCCCCAAAGTACACTCCAAACCCAAAAAAAATATATTTTCTGTGTTTGTGACTTGTGTGCACTGTGGCTGCACGTGCATCAACAAAGGAGCAGCGCCAAGCGTGCGCCTGTGTCCCATAAGTAAAGAGCCGGCTGGCTCATTTCTTGAAGGGTGGTGTAACCCACAAAGTGCACTACTCTCCAGCAAAAATAAAAAAATATTTTCTGTGTTTGTGTGCGCTTTAGCCGCACGTATATATCAATATGACATAAATGGAGGACCAAACTTTCTCCGATAAAAATAAAATAGGGAAAGATCAAGAACCACTTCCTCCTAGTGCTATTGCTGCTGCTGGGAGTTGATCATCATCCCAGAGAGGAAGTAGGAACATCACTACTTTTACTAAACAATTGACCCTCCAACAGTCCCTAGCGATGAGGATGAAGTACGACAGCAGTCATCCTGAAGCAAAATGTATAACTGAGGCCTTGACTGCTATGTTGGTGTTAGACGTGCATCCGGTATCCGCCATTGGTGCAGTGGGATTTAGACAATTGATGGAGGTAGTGTGTCCCCGGTTACAAATCCCGTCTAGATTCCACCTGCATCCTCAAAGCAGCAGCGACAAGCGTGCATCTGTCTGTTAAAGGGTGGTGACACCCTCAAAGTGTGCTACACAAACAATTAAAATATTGTTCTTTTTTTTTCGGTCTTTGTGAAATGTGTGGGCTGTAGCCGCACCTGCATCCTTAAAGCAGCAGCGACAAGCGTGCGTCTGTCTGTTAAAGGGTGGTGACACCCTCAAAGTGTGCTACACAAACAATAAAAATATTGTTCTTTTTTTTACTGTCTTTGTGAATTGTGTGGGCTGTAGCCGCACTTGCATCCTCAAAGCAGCAGCGACAAGCGTGTGTCTGTCTGTTAAAGGGTGGTGTAACCCTCAAAGTGCTCCAAAAAATAAAAAACTTTTTTTAATGTGTTTGTGACTTGTGTGCGATGTAGCCGCACGTGCATCAACATAGTAGCAGCGCCAAGCGTGCGCCTGTGTCATAAGTCAAGGGCTGGTTTGGACATCTGGACCGGACTGAAGGACGTGCCAACAATTTCTGACAAGTCTACTGTCACTGCATATGATACTGTCCTCAAAGCAGCAGCGACAAGCGTGCGTCTGTCTGTTAAAGGGTGGTGACACCCTCAAAGTGTGCTACACAAACAATAAAAATATTCTTCTTCTTTTTTCTGTCTTTGTGAATTGTGTGGGCGATAGCCGCACTTGCATCCTTAAAGCAGCAGCGACAAGCGTGCGTCTGTCTGTTAAAGGGTGGTGACACCCTCAAAGTGTGCTACACAAACAATAAAAATATTGTTCTTTTTTTTTCAGTCTTTGTGAAATGTGTGGGCTGTAGCCGCACCTGCATCCTTAAAGCTGCAGCAACAAGCGTGCGTCTGTCTGTTAAAGGGTGGTGACACCCTCAAAGTGTGCTACACAAACAATAAAAATATTGTTCTTTTTTTTTCTGTCTTTGTGAATTGTGTGGGCTGTAGCCGCACTTGTATCCTCAAAGCAGCAGCGACAAGCGTGCGTCTGTCTGTTAAAGGGTGGTGTAACTCTCAAAGTGCTCCAAGAAATAAAAAACTATTTTTTTTAATGTGTTTGTGACTTGTGTGGGCTGTAGCCGCACTTGCATCCTCAAAGCAGCAGCGACAAGCGTGCGTCTGTCTGTTAAAGGGTGGTGTCACCCTCAAAGTGTGCTACACAAACAATAAAAATATTCTTCTTTTTTTTTCTGTCTTTGTGAATTGTGTGGGCTGTAGCCGCACTTGTATCCTCAAAGCAGCAGCGACAAGCGTGCGTCTGTCTGTTAAAGGGTGGTGTAACTCTCAAAGTGCTCCAAAAAATAAAAACCTATTTTTTTTAATGTGTTTGTGACTTGTGTGGGCTGTAGCCGCACTTGCATCCTCAAAGCAGCAGCGACAAGCGTGCGTCTGTCTGTTAAAGGGTGGTGACACCCTCAAAGTGTGCTACACAAACAATAAAAATATTCTTCTTTTTTCTGTCTTTGTGAAATGTGTGGGCTGTAGCCGCACCTGCATCCTTAAAGAAGCAGCGACAAGAGTGCGTCTGTCTGTTAAAGGGTGGTGACACCCTCAAAGTGTGCTACACAAACAATTAAAATATTGTTCTTTTTTTTTCGGTCTTTGTGAAATGTGTGGGCTGTAGCCGCACTTGCATCCTCAAAGCAGCAGCGACAAGCGTGCGTCTGTCTGTTAAAGGGTGGTGACACCCTCAAAGTGTGCTACACAAACAATAAAAATATTCTTCTTCTTTTTTCTGTCTTTGTGAAATGTGTGGGCTGTAGCCGCACCTGCATCCTTAAAGCAGCAGCGACAAGCGTGCGTCTGTCTGTTAAAGGGTGGTGACACCCTCAAAGAGTGCTACACAAACAATAAAAATATTGTTCTTTTTTTTTACTGTCTTTGTGAATTGTGTGGGCTGTAGCCGTACTTGCATCCTCAAAGCAGCAGCGACAAGCGTGCGTCTGTCTGTTAAAGGGTGGTGTAACCCTCAAAGTGCTCCAAAAAATAAAAAAGATTTTTTTAATGTGTTTGTGACTTGTGTGCGATGTAGCCGCATGTGCATCAACATAGTAGCAGCGCCAAGCGTGCGCCTGTGTCATAAGTCAAGGGCTGGTTTGGACATCTGGTCCAGACTGAAGGACCTGCCAACTATTTCTGACAAGTCTACTGTCACTGCATATGATACTGTCCTCAAAGCAGCAGCGACAAGCGTGCGTCTGTCTGTTAAAGGGTGGTGACACCCTCAAAGTGTGCTACACAAACAATAAATATATTCTTCTTCTTTTTTCTGTCTTTGTGAATTGTGTGGGCTGTAGCCGCACTTGCATCCTCAAAGCAGCAGCGACAAGCGTGCGTCTGTCTGTTAAAGGGTGGTGACACCCTCAAAGTGTGCTACACAAACAATTAAAATATTGTTCTTTTTTTTTCGGTCTTTGTGAAATGTGTGGGCTGTAGCCGCACCTGCATCCTCAAAGCAGCAGCGACAAGCGTGCGTCTGTCTGTTAAAGGGTGGTGACACCCTCAAAGTGTGCTACACAAACAATAAAAATATTGTTCTTTTTTTTTCGGTCTTTGTGAAATGTGTGGGCTGTAGCCGCACCTGCATCCTTAAAGCAGCAGCGACAAGCGTGCGTCTGTCTGTTAAAGGGTGGTGACACCCTCAAAGTGTGCTACACAAACAATAAAAATATTGTTCTTTTTTTTTCTGTCTTTGTGAATTGTGTGGGCTGTAGCCGCACTTGCATCCTCAAAGCAGCAGCGACAAGCGTGCGTCTGTCTGTTAAAGGGTGGTGACACCCTCAAAGTGTGCTACACAAACAATAAAAATATTCTTCTTCTTTTTTCTGTCTTTGTGAATTGTGTGGGCTGTAGCCGCACTTGCATCCTCAAAGCAGCAGCGACAAGCGTGCGTCTGTCTGTTAAAGGATTACATCGGTGACAGCATCCACGTAGGCATGTCAGACAGTCCGTACCTGTACTGGCAGGAAAAAGAAGCAATTTGGAGGTCCCTGTACAAACTGGCTCTATTTTAGCTGAGTTGCCCCCCCTCCAGTGTGTACTCCGAAAGAGTGTTTAGTGCAGCCGGGAACCTTGTCAGCGAAAGGCGTAGGAGGTTGCTTCCACAAAATGTGGAGAAGATGATGTTCATAAAATGAATTATCAACTCTTCCAGGGAGACCAGCCTCCAGAACGTACAGAGGGACCTGTGGTTCCAGCGGGGACAAATTAATACTCTGTGAGGATGAGTATGTACACACTGAAGAGGGTGAGGAATCGGTGGATGAGGAGGATGAGGATGACATCTTGCCTCCGTAGAGCCAGTTTGTGCAGGGACAGATTAATTGCCAGCTTGTTTTGTGGGGGCCCAAACGAACCAATCATTTCAGCCACAGTTGTGTGGCAGACCCTGGCGCTGAAATGATTGGTTTGTTAAAGTGTGCATGTCCTGTTTATACAACATAAGGGTGGGTGGGAGGGCCCAAGGACAATTCCATCTTGCACCTCTTTTTTTTCTTTGCATTATGTACAGTTTGGGGCCTAGTTTTTCAAACTGCCATCCTGTCTGCCACTGCAGTTTCACGCCTAGATGGGTCACGTGTTTGTGCCGCCCACTCGTGTCGCTTAGCATAGTCATCCAGCTCCCTCGGTGCAACCTTTTGGACATAAAAACACTATTGTGAGGTGTGAGGTGTTCAGAATAGACTGGAAATGAGTGGAAATTAAGGTTATTGAGGTTAATAATAGCATAGGAGCAGAAAAACCTACAAATTCTGTGATTTTAGCTGTTTTTATGCTTTTTTTCAAAAAAATACAGATCCAAAACACAAAACCCAGAACCCAAAACACGGAAGGGTGGTTTTGGCAAAACCAATCCAGATCCAAAACACGAAGAAAGAACCAGATCCAAAACCAAAAGACAAAACACGAAAAGTGGCCGGTGCACACCCCTAGTTTTAACATAGTATATTTAGCCCTAATATTAATTCCCCTTAGTTGTTCCTAGTGTATCAGCTATCATCTGAATTGCTTACACATATTAATGCTTGGATGCTGCAATGGGTTAGCAAATAGTAATTCTAATGTTACTAAAATAATTTACTAATCTGCTCACAAAACTCAAATTAAATATGAGTTTAGAATGATTGCACATTTTTTAATAAAGATGTCTCTTTGTAAAGCACGTTTAATGAATACACCTTAATTAAAACCTCTAATTATTTCCATATTGTGTTATACAAGTAATAATTATAAAAATGTGCTCAACATAAGACTTTAAGCAATAGCCACCGTTTGGATCCAATCCAGGATGATGATATATACAGTAATTGCTGCTTTTCTTTGTGACTATTAGAAAGCTCCTGTACAGCTGACTAATGTGTAGTATTGTTAATAATAACTGGCATTAGTTAGTTTAGGCTGATCATCCTCTCTGCTTTTATCCAAAGGCACCTAAGCCCCACTACAAAACATGTAAGGCATACCTTCATATCTTCCAACCACTAAAGCTCCCACCACTGTGGGGTCTATGGGCCTAATTCAGACCCGCTCGCGAGCGCTGAGTGCTCGCAAGTGGGTCGATGGTGCCCTAATGCACATGCGCACGACGGAGGGAGCTCCGTCGTGCGCATGTGCGAGACCCGCATAGCGACAGCCAAGCTGTCGCTATGGGTCTCGCACCAAAGGGGGCGTGCTGTCGATGGCGACTGACAGCACGCCCCCTTTGCTGGGCGTGCCAGGGGCGTTGCTGCCCAGACGGAGATTTTTAGGTAGGAGGGCCCTGATTCAGAGCGAGCGCTCTGGTCAGAGCGTCCGGCTCTGAATCAGACCCTATGTACTAATCCTTGGAGACAGGTAAAGTGGATGCAGATAAAGTACCAACCAATTAGCTCCTAGCTGTCATTTTACAAGCTGTGTTTAGAAAACCGTTAGTTAGGAGCTGATTGGTTGGTACTTTATCTCCATCCACTTTCTCTCTTTCCAAGGCTTAGTACATAGACCCCCATAAACTCCACAGGCAATACAACTGCTGCATCCACAGATGTTTTACATACTACTACTTATATATTTATCAATATGAGCCTAACAAGCCCGTTACTTAGGTATACACAAGTTGCAGCATCGGATACCAAATTATCAGTGCAACTCAAGATTGTAGCGAGCGGCCAAAATGATGGTCGCGATGGTCAAGACCATCGCGACCATCGGGCTTGTGAGAGACCCCAGGAGTCTATCAGAGCCAAAAGCACTCCCACTGACATCACTAGTGATGTCAGTGGGGCCGGACCCAGACGGTAGGCGTTCCCATGGGAACGCCTCCGTCTGGGCAGCCACGCCCCCGGCACGCCCACCAAAGGGGGCGTGGCGTCAATCACCATCGACAGCACACCCCCTCTGGTCTGAATCAGGCCCTGTGTTTGCAGTCAGATTTGGACGATCTCATTCATTCAGAAATCGTTCATCATTCATGAAATCATTAATATCGTTCATCGTTATCGTTCATCGTTATCGATGATCTAGCAAATCTGACCGTGAGTATGCACCTTTAGTCTCATGAGATCACAAAAAGAGGAGAGGACTGAATGGTCCCATAAAGAGGTTATGGGGCTTTTACATAGTTGAAGGCAAGTCCGTTTTCAGAGTGAAACTTGTTTTCTATCTGCGCGGCGCACGCTCAGGAACGCAGTGCAAGCAGGTACGGGATCTGCAATGCCGTATGCACCTCAGGCACATGTCCTCTTGCATCTGAATGGGTGTAACTGACTGCAGCAAGGCGTTCTCATATAGGCGATGTTCACTGAAGCCGTGCCGATGGACATGCGAGCTATGCAGATTTGTGTGTACGCATAATGATGCCTGTATTCAGGCAAATCTTTAGTTCTGGAGATGTAGACAGGTGTCAAACCGAGCGCAAAGATTGACCATAGCGGTGCGTACAGTGCCTTTATTTTCCAAGCGCTGAAAATGTACATGTTGGAAATAAAGGATTTGTCCACTTGAAATCCAGTCTACTAGCACTTAGGACCATCTCCTCAGGAATTTCAAGCTTTATGTTTTTCTTCCTGCTCATTTAATTTACTTCTTACATGTCTTACATCATACCAGCCTACTTTTTTGATCAGCCTAAGCGCTAAGGGCAGGGGGGTGTGGTGATGCGATTTCCATAATCACTGCTCCGCCCCCATCTTCACAATGCCGTAACAAAGGAACCGTCAGCACCCATAGAGAAGGGAGAACCAACAAGTGTGTGTTATCGACTGATCTCAGGGCCTGAGTCAGACCCGCTCGGGAGTGCATAGCACTCGCAAGCGGGTCGATGGCCGGGCAGTGTGCATGTGTGGCTTGCGCACTGCGCGTGCCCCGGAGCGAGTGAATTTTCACTCGCTGCGGGACTCACTACAAGACGGGGCGGCTGTCGATTGTGATTGACAGCTCGCCCCGTTTTGTAGGCGTGCAGGGGGTGGTGGCTGGACAAACGGAGGCGTTCCTGAAGGAACGCCTGCCATTTGTGGGCGACCATACTGACATCACCCGTGATGTCAGTAGTGAGCTTCCTGCTCTGTTAGAGCAGGAAGTTCACTGGGGCTTGCGGTGGACGAGACCCTAAAAGGGTTTCGTCGCAAGCCCGATGGTCGCGACCATAGCGACCATCACCTGGCCGCTCGCTAAAGCTGTGGGTGGTCACCCACAGCTTAGCGAGCGGCCTGGAGGCCGGCCAAAAAAAAAAAACACAGGCCGCCCTGATTCAGAGCGAACACTCACAATGAGCGAAATATACGGAAATATATTCCAATATAAATTGGCAAAAATTGGGCCGCTGGTCAGGTTGATGAATGGAAGCAGCAGAGAGAGGTGGGGGTGTCACCTACCGCTCTCCCCCAGAGTCAGGCTTATCATTTTCAGATCCATACCTGGGGACCCAACCTCATATGTACATGCGGCAGACACAGTTTGCTTATTGCTTTTGCTCCAGTGAGCTCAGACCCGGCTTAATAACCATGTAATTTGATATTTTCGCCTCTGCTTTTTAAAACTGAATTTCTGAGGATAGAAGTCAACCTAGGAATCTTCTTATTTATCCCTTTGATCATCTCTCTTTCTAGAATCATGCAGGTTGAGAACAGAGAAATATTAATCTGCTTGTAAGGATATTTGTATGTTAGCATAGGGGAAATTATATATGGTGAATAAACATGTCAATATTACTGAATAATAAAAGGCTTATTTTGATTGTTTAATGTTGAACTATAATGATTTAGCGCAGTGGCGTCACAAGGGGGGTGCGGGCCTCACCCGGGTGTCACCCGCCGAGGGGTGACACCAAGGAGCAGACTCCCCCTCACTGACACTATGAGGGAGCCGCCACTATGGACAGGGCAGTCTGCACCTCCTGCACCCCCCCACCCAGTAAAATCACTGGAGTCGGGGCTACGGTGATCGAGCCGCGAGGCCACGCCCTCTGTTCGCGATGCCACGCCGCCTGTCAGCAAGGTCACGCCCCATTTTCAGCGGCGCACATCTACGCCATGAACACAGCATCCTTCCCCGCACCAGTTCACACCGCGGGGAGGGACACCCCTCTGATTTAGGGTCTTATTCCGAGTTGGGAGCAAAGCAGAAAAAAGCAAGTACTGTAACTTTGCACCTGGACAAACCATGCTTAGACCACACAGACAAAGCTCTCTCCTCTAGCTGGGACATCTCGGTGGGGGAAGCAATCGGGAAGCCGACTGCCTATATACCGGCAGCCGGCTTCCCGACTGTCTTATCCCGGCAAGGGTGAAATGCCGGGCGTCTAGATGTAGACGCCCGCATTTCCCCGACGCCGGGAGGCCGGCGCCCGGCATCACGATCGTAGTGATGCCGGGCGCCGCGAGCAGATAACCGCGGGGGGGGGGAGGGTTAGGTTTAGGGCTCCCGGGGGGGGACTTAGGGTTAGGCACCCCCCCGGGAGGGTTAGGGTTAGGCTAGGGGGAGGGAGGGTTAGGGTTAGGCACTCCCGGGGGGGACTTAGGGTTAGGCACCCCCCCCCAGGGGACTTAGGTTTAGGTAGCGGGGAAGGGGGGATTAGGGTTAGGCACTTGGGGGGGAAGTTAGGGTTAGGCACCCCTAAGGAGGGTTAGGGTTAGGGGGGTTAGGTTAGGTTACTGGATACTTACCTATCCACGATCGGGATTTCCAGCGCTGTCGGGCTTCCGCTGCGTTGCACTCTGCTCCTGTCGGGCGGCCGGCGGTATTTCATACCCGTTCCCTCGGTGGAGACAGGAATCTCCTTACCCCAACGCTTCTTTCCAACCAAGGCAATGGTGATATGATTGTAATATAATGCATGGTGGGTGTATTGCTTGCATAGTTAGGAAGTTGCAGTGAGTTGCATATGGGCTATAATACTGAGACAGTGGAGATTTCCTGCATCTTGTCTGCTTGATACAAAATAGGATCACTGCCAATAGAGCATATTGATTAAATATGATTAGACACTGTATCTATGGACAGCTAAAGCTGGCCACACATCTAACGATTATCTGTCCAACCAGCCAACTAGCTGATTGGTTGGAATGAAAATCTGGTAATGTATGGGAGTAACTGATGACCAGCAATTTGCTCCTAAATGACAGAAAACAGATGAAAATGGTCGGTCAGACAAGTTTGTTAAATGTTTGATCTAAACAATTTGTTCAAACAACAGTTTTTGTCCATTTTCCGGCGTTTGGGGGCAAATTGCTGATTGTAATTTTCTTTCATGCCTTACCAGATTTTCATTCCAACCAATCCACTAGTTGGATGGTTGGACAGATAGGGCCTGATTCAGACCCACTCGCGAGCGGCTGTCCACTCGCAAGTGGGTCGATGGTCTGCACTGCGCATGCGCACGACGGAGGGAGCTCCGTCGTGCGCATGCGCGAGACGCGACGAGCGAAGGACTTTCCTTCGCTTGTAGTGTCTGATCAAAGGGGGCGTGCTGTCGATGTTGATTGACAGCACGCCCCCTTTGGTGGGCGTGCCGGGGGCGTGCCTGCCAGATGGAGGCGTTCCCAAGGGAACGCCTACCGTCTGAAGCCGGCCCCACTGACATCAGTAGTGATGTCAGTGGGAGTGATTTTGGCTCTGATAGAGCCAAAATCGCTCCTGGCCTTGCAGTTGAGAAACTCAACCGCAGGCTTCTGCTCGCAGTGGCGATGGTCGCGATGGTCAAGACCATCGCGACCATCATCCTGCACGCTCATATATGCTGTGGGTGGTGACCCACAGCTATACGAGCGTCCAGGAGGATGCTCCATATTTATGGAGGTGGGCCCTGATTCAGAGCGAGCGCTCTGGTCAGAGCATCCGGCTCTGAATCAGGGCCATAATCTTTAGATGTGTGGCCAGCTTTAGAGTGTAATGGTAATTAGTATAGTATTATACAGATATCATTGTAAGGCACCTGTGGGTTATGAAGCTACATGCAGGATTCCGTACACAATAGAGAGTAGATGAGACACACACACATAATAAAGTAAACCTAGCCTGGTACATACCATTCACACCCAGAGTAACAAAATATAATACTAAATGTACTGTAGAATACAGTAGAGTATACTGTATGTTACATGTTAGCGAATGCTATTTACCATGTTAATGAGATTACAAAATATCTTAAGTGCATCCAAATCTGTGAGCAAACTTTATTACAAGTATTTAATAATATGAATATCAATACTCCTGTGAATTTACTTATAGGAAAATAATTACGATTCTTGGTTATAGTTTGTGAGTGATCAATTGACAATAATAGATATAAATAATGATCAAACAGTCATTAGTATATTAGCTTCACTATTATGAACCTTTTGTCCTTTAACAGTCACAAATTGGGGTCTATTTACAAAGCCTTTGGATGAAAATAAAGTGAACGGAGATAAAGTACCAGCCATTCAGCTCCTAACTGCCATGTCACAGGTCACAGGCTGTGTTTGAAAAATGACAGTTAGGCGCTGGTTGGTTGGTACTTTATCTCCACCCAAGGCTTAGTAAATAGACCACAAAGTTATGTGAGATCAACAACATTTGCTTGCAACAGTGTAACAATCTAAGGACACGATGAGCAAAGCTGAGAAAGGGACCAGTAGTCAAATAGTAAGATACAGTTAGGGCAGAGGTACTCACTATCACTAGCAGCTACTACTGACTCCAAGAGGTCCAAGTTTTTCGTAATATAAGAAATCACAATTTACCTTAAAACTGAACTTAAATCCAACATCATAGATGAAACTAGAAATGTTAATGAACATGAATAGAAGTTAACACCAACTGAGGAGGATAATCAGTAAAGGTCATAGCCAATACTACAAAAATATTACTGTTCGACAGGAGCGTTGCAACCAGGGTCTTATCTATAATGGGTGCAGGGTGTGCAGGGAACATGGGCCCCTGGGTCCAGGTGGGCCCCGCACCGCACATCCTGCACCCATAGCATACTTACCTCTCCCACGTCGGAGCGGGAGTTCGGCACTCTAAAAACTACTGGAAAATGGCCGCTGCAGCCATTTTCCCGTAGTTTGTGCATGCGCAGTACAGGGAAAATGGCCACCACGGCCATTATCCCGGTGACCAGCGCATCCTCTATAAACTCTGGGCGCACTCTAGTGCCCAGAGTTTATAACTCCAGCACTGGCCGCGCACAGCTCAGTGCGCTGCTGTCCACCGGAGAGAGAGGAGGAGGCCCGTGTCGGAGACTGCACACGGGCCCCCTCCTCTCTAGAAACGCCCCTAGTTGCAACACAGTCATAACTGTTTCCCTGTTCCTAGTGCTCTCCTGCTGAAATACAAGATCTCTCTTGCAAATACACTACCAGGCATCTGCCTCTCTAGGAATTTAAATGACATATATATACTTTTGTGCCTTTGTCAATGTGAGGAGACACCAGAGACCTGGAGATATGTGATAGGCCCCTGTGGAAGTTCATTTCACTTATCTCTGTGGCTATGGGTGACTGTGCTCAGGCGGAGTGGGAAGAACTTATTAGTGTGTGGGACCCACCTAAATTGGGATATGTTCAGTATCCTGACAAAGGGGAGTCAGCGCCGGCATCCCGGAGGTAAGTAGCGGGGTTAGTGGGAGGGTTAGGCACTAGAGGGAGTGTTAGGCACTAAGGGAGGAGGTTTAGGCTGCAGGAGGGGGAGGTTAGGTTTAGGCACTGGGGGGGGTGGAATTAGGTTCAGGCACTGGGGAGGGAGGGAGGGTTAGGGAGAGGGGTAGGGGGAGGGTCAGGATACCGACTGACAGGTATCGGTATCCTAATCCTGTCAGGGTGCCGGCATCGGGGATCCCGAGCGCCAGTATCCTGTAGCCATCCCCCTAATTTCACCTGTGCATGCACGTCCAAGACTTGCAACTGTTTTTTTTTTTACATTTTTTAATTCTATTCAACAAAAAAAATATATTTGGCCTAAATCAATAATCTGATGTAGACTGTGGGGCCGGAAAAATGGATGATGCATCCAGTCTCTTACACTTTCTTGTTGCCTCCTCCTTCAAAACATTGGCAGAGTAATCCTCCATGTAACCGATGTTACCCAAGCGCTTATCCATTCAAACATTCAAAACTAACAGGCCCTTGTTACCTTTATCACTGTAGGGGGAGATGTATAAGAGTGGAGACGTTGCCCATAGCAACCAATCAGCTTCTACCTATTATTTTATAGAATGCACTTGGTAAATGCTAGGTAGCAAATGATTGGTTGCTATGGACAACTTCTCTCTTTGCCAGGTTTGATACATCTCCCCCTACAGTGATAAAGGTAACAATAACCTGTTAGTTTTCCCAGCCACTTAGCGCTACAAAGTGAATGAGGCAGGCACTTGTTCTTTTCACCTAAGCAGCAGCGGCTCCTGCCCTCTTGCCTGAGAGGGGCTGCCGCTACTTCTGGTCCCGGCGCCTACATAATGAATGTCAGGCACCGGGACTTGCTCATGCACTTGAGCGGCGGTAGCATCACACAAGCGCATAACACTAGACCAGCTTCTCGGGGCTGCATTGGTAGCAGCCCCGAGAAGCTCTGTAGGCCTGCCCAAAAGGCAGAGCAGCGGCTTTCACTGGAAGCCATTCTCTGCTTATGGCAGCCTGGACTGGCAGTCCCAAGGGGATTCCCCCTGGGACTGCCTGTCCTGTGCCTAACTGGCAGGTGGCGCTTCCAATAGGAAGCCACCTCTAGTCACACTGTAGCCAGTACAGTCACGGACTGAACTGGCTCACTGCCCCTAGGCAAAATCCACCACTGGACCTAAGCATCCAATAAGCCCTGGAATGGTGCCGTTCTCTCTTTGAGCCATCTGCTGTATATGTTTGCCATTGATCCTCAGATAAGAGAGGGTGGACTGCTGCCAGGGATGTCGCTCTGCCCTTAACTAAAGCAAATTCTCTTTCTACAAGAACCTAAACTTGTTTAAAAATAGTAAGTAAAATTATGATAACAATGAGTAGTTTCTGCTACTAGATTGATTGCTAATTATATATATCGTGGCAGTATCACCAGAGATGGTGTTGGTGACAGCAGCTTCTGTGTGGGGTTGGAGAGATCCTCCCACACAGGGTAGAAATACTGAGTTGTGACACACCAGGGTGCTGCCTTGTGGAGAGAGCTCAGGTGTGGGCTGATGAGAAGGCAGACCAGTCAGGCTGCTGTTGGAGAATGCCTATGTGGGACTGTGGCAGCCAGAGAGCTCAGTGAAGCTAAGCAAGCCATTGGGGCCCAGGAGGCCTGTGTCTGGACCTTGCAGGAGGCAGGGAGGACCATAAACCTCTCAGACTGTGTGACATTGAAGCAGTTGGGCTGTAGGCTGAGGAAGCCAGGGCCTATACATGGAGGATACAGGGAAGGCCACCAAGACTGACTGTGCTTGTATAGCTGTGGCAGCCAAGCTAAGCCAGGCTGGAGTCGGCAATGGACCTGCAGAGAAGCATGCAGAGACTTTATTGGCAGACTAGCTGCACCTTGATAGAGAGGGTTCAAGAAGTGAGCTAGTGCCCTAAACAAGGGCTAGGTTGTTTGTTATTTTCTATTTCTGTTTCCTGATTTCCATGCTGGAAGTAAAGCACCATTTTTATTTATTTTACTGGAATGCCATGTGTGGACTCTAAATCTGCACCTTATCATTGCACAACTGACACCAATCTACCGAGCTAATCATCCCAAGTTATCACATACCGTATGGTGGAGAATGCGGGCATAAAAATTCTACGCAAGAAAGGTCTATGCAAGATAGATCTGTGTAAAGTAGATTACAGCAAGTACAGAAAATGTGGAGTACAAAAGGAAATCTGGACGCTTATTGCACTGCATAATTGGACTCTCCTAGAAAGCCAAAGGAGGCTAACTGCACCTGTGTGGTGGAATGCTCGTCAAGGTGGTGAGGGAAGATAAGTCTGTTTTGAAGTGTTGTTTAAAAAAAAAAAAATTGTCTGCAAGTGTGCACTTTTCCTTGGAAAGGAAGAGAAATAAGTGCTGGAGAGTTGTTTGCTTATGGGAGAGGCAAAGTTTGCCAGAAACAGAAGTATTGAAGTGTTTTCCAAAAGTGTATTATCTGCTAAAGAGAAAAGGTTTTGAAGTACCACATGAAAAAGTTATATGCATGTTTGAAAAACCGCGATACAGAGTTTGCTAAAAGTTGTCCAAGTTGCAAATTTATGAAAATATTGCCAGTTGAGATATATAATGTCTTTGAAGACATTTCCTCAGCAGTGGAAGGGTTAAAAGAAATTGTGTGGTTTATTCTGTTGAAGTCATTAAACTAATTAAGTCAAGGTGTGGTACTGAGGGAGCAGAGATTCCTATTGAAAGACTGTTGAGACGGCTTGATACATGCTGGTAATTGTAGTGCCACATGAAGAAAAATGTTTTGCTGTGTTGAAAGTACTTTTGAAGACAAAGGACCTAATTCAGACCCGCTCGCAAGCGCTGAGCGCTTGCAAGCGGGTCGATGTTTAGGCCCTGCGCAAAGTTGAGACTTGATGAATTTGAAGTTGTGAAGAGTAATCTGCTGCAAGCTGAAAGCAAGTTGGAAAGTGCCATGGTGAAAATTGCCCAGCTGGAAGAGCAGCTGTCTATGGCTCCAAAAAAGTTCCACATGGTAGTGGGAAAATCAGAAGAGGAAAAGAAGTTGGATAACGTTCTGAAGTTGGATTCTGGACCCAAAATGGTGTCTGATGTCTTCGCTGAACCCAGTGTGGCAGAAGTACATAAACATAAGCAGCAATTGGTACAGGTTGATCCTGAAAAGGCTGGCATGCAGAGTGATATGCTACTTGTGCAGAGTATCTTGAGTGATGAGCAGTGGGACCATAGGGACAGAAGTATCGGCAATCAACTGCCTTTTGAAAAAACCTCACACAGTGAGGAGAAACGCGTCAAGGTTACAGACTTTTGTCAATGAACTGCTGTTCTGGTTGGACGGGCAGCTGATTACCCCTGGCAAGAGATCTAACACACCGGAGTGTGTATTTAAGTTCCAGGACATTGCGGACCCTGCTGCGATCTCCGTCCTAACCTCCGCTCACCTCTTTCAGCTCCACTCAGGAGATGTCCGGTTGGACGGGCAGCTGATTGCCGCTGGCAAGATTTTCAACACACCGGAGTGTGTACACAGGTTTCAAGCTATTGCGGACCCTGTCGCCTCTTCCATCCATATCCCTGTCCACTGTCCTCAGCTCATCATAGGGGACGGTGCCTACACCCCACGCGGTCCCTTGTACCGCATCCTGACAACCAGATCTTAGTCAAGAGACTCTACAAGCGGTCAGGCTGGTCATCGCTGCCGGTTCACTCCCGGTGGACTGTCTCTCCGGCTTGTTCAGGACATATTACGTCAGTGGTGAGTGGCCTCTGAAAAGTAGAGGTGACATTGAGATCTCCAAATAGGGAGAAAGTTACTTGCTCCACATTGAAACATCATATTGAGTATCATTTTGCTTATGGAACTTTGCCATTGATTAGGAAACGCACTGTTTCCACTAGTGATTGCATTCTCCAGGGCCTTGGGATCATACATTGGGGCAGATGTATGAAGCTGTGGAAAGTGATAAAGTGCAGAGTGATAAATGACCAACCAATCAGCTCCCACCTCTCATTTTTCAAACACAGCCTGTGACATGACAGTTGTGAGCTGATTGGTTGGTCGTTTATCACTCTGCACTTTATCACTTTCCAGAGCTTCATACATCTGCCCCAATGTATCTTATTCTCAACAGTGCGTTGGATGTTTTGTGTCTATATTGTTTTCATTGTATTAATTGATACATTAATATTTCTTGTATTTTAGAACTGCATTTCTAATAGGTCTATTGTTGTTATTTTAATTAATAAATATATATTTTTTTCTGATCAATATTGCTTTGTTTAAATGAAACAGTGATTCCAGGCGCAGACACATTTGTTTTACTCTATTTCGTTTTTTGGAGAACTTTAGGCAGGAATCCCCTTGTGTCAGCTGCCAGTAATCTACTGACAATCTCTGTGGCAATAATAAGCGCTTCACTGCCGGCTTTCACTTACTAATACAAATGTTTATGCAGAGCTATAGAAGGGAAGACATTGTGCCCTTTCGGCTAGTGGCTTGGGCACCTGAACGATTATGATCAACCCTGCCAAAGTTTTAGCATGCCTTATTGACAAAGCTATGGTAGGTCCTGCTGGGATGTATAGTTCCACAGCAGCTGGAGGGCCACATGTTCAATTCCCTTGTATAGGCACACACCTGCCTGGCCCCTGTCTTAAAACTTGCCCATGTTTTTTTTGAGCAAGTAGGGCAGCGTTTTTCAACTGCTATGCCGCAGCACACTAGCAGTTGTTTAGTGTGCCGCGCGGTCAGAGCTGCCAGTCAGATCTGCCATACTGCGGTCCGGGCAGCGCTGAGCTCCTCTGGGAGTCTCAAGCATGCCCGGGCCATCACCATCACCCTGCCTGCCAGCTTCGCGGCCCCTTGAGAAGCCCTGTATGAAGGCCACCAGCACTCCCAGGCAGCCAGCTTGCCTCCCCAGCCAGCCCCGTGGCCACCAGCTAGCCCCGCGGCCACCAGCACGGCCAGCAAGCCCTCGGCCACTAGCACCCCCAGCCAGCCCTCGGCCACCAGCCAGCCAGCCTGCCTGCCTGCCTGCACGCTGCAGACAGCTCTGCTGACGAGGGACAGGTAGGGGCAGTAAAAAATGTAAATTTATATTTCATGTGTAGCAATGTGGGTTTTTTCTTTGGGAGCCAGCAATATCTTTTATTTTTTATTTTTTCTGTGGGGGCCAATGTATGTGTGTTTTATTTCTCTGGGGCCAATATATGTGTGTTTTATTCCTATGGGGGCCAATGTATGTGCGTTTTATTCCTATGGGGGCCAATGTATTTGTGTTTTATTTCTGTGGAGGCCAATATATGTGTGTTTTATTCCTATGGGGGCCAATATATGTGTGTTTTATTTCTGTGGAGGCCAATATATGTGTGTTTTATTCCTATGGGGGCCAATATATGTGTGTTTTATTTCTGCGGAGGCCAATATATGTGTGTTTTATTCCTGTGGAGGCCAATATATGTGTGTTTTATTTCTGTGGAGGCCAATGTATGTGTGCTTTATTCCTGTGGAGGCCAATATATGTGTGTTTTATTCCTGTGGAGGCCAATGTATGTGTGCTTTATTCCTGTGGAGGCCAATATATGTGTGCTTTATTCCTGTGGAGGCCAGTGTATGTGTGTTTTATTCCTATGGGGGCCAATGTATGTGTGCTTTATTCCTGTGGAGGCCAATATATGTGTGTTTTATTCCTATGGGGGCCAATATATGTGTGTTTTATTCCTGTGGAGGCCAATATATGTGTGTTTTATTCCTATGGGGGCCAATATATGTGTGTTTTATTCCTAGGCGGACCAATATATGTGTGTTTTATTCCTGTGGAGGCCAATATATGTGTGTTTTATTTCTATGTGGGCCAATATATGTGTGTTTTATTCCTGTGGGGGCCAATATATGTGTGTTTTATTCCTATGGGGGCCAATATATGTGTGTTTTATTCCTGTGGGGGCCAATATATGTGTGTTTTATTCCTAGGCGGACCAATATATGTGTGTTTTATTCCTAGGCGGGCCAATATATGTGTGTTTTATTCCTGTGGGGGCCAATATATGTGTGTTTTATTCCTAGGCGGGCCAATATATGTGTGTTTTATTCCTGTGGGGGCCAATATATGTGTGTTTTATTCCTAGGCGGACCAATATATGTGTGTTTTATTCCTATGGGGGCCAATATATGTGTGTTTTATTTCTGTGGAGGCCAATGTATGTGTGTTTTATTCCTATGGGGGCCAATATATGTGTGTTTTATTCCTGTGGAGGCCAGTGTATGTGTGTTTCATTCCTATGGGGGCCAATATATGTGTGTTTTATTCCTGTGGAGGCCAATGTATGTGTGCTTTATTCCTGTGGAGACCAATATGTGTGTTTTTTTTTTTACGTGGGAGCCAATATGTATGTTTTCCATAGGTTGCGCACGCCGCATTGCCGAATGGTGTGCCTTGGCAAATTTAATATCTTGAGTAGTGTGCCTTGAGTTAAAAAAGGTTGAAACTCACTGCAGTAGGGCATACTGAGCCTCAACGTAAGGAAAGTGGCCACCACCGTTCACGGGCAGCGCAAAAGTTGGGATACACAGACATCCAAGGCCTGAAAGTAAATTCAATAGCAGGTGAATTGGGCAGTGGCACCGTCGTCATGGCCCTGAATGTCGCTGGAAATATGGGATATGAGACGGATATTCATATCATTGTGGGAACCAGGGAACTCTCCGAAAGTGTTCCTGATTAATGAAAGCTGCTGTGATCATTGTGTTCTAGCTGAGTTACCACATATAGAAAAGCTACAGTGGTTGGACACATTTCACACTATTTTGTTAATAAAGTTTGTTTCCATAATGGATAATGACATGTGGACGTAGACTATAACCTTTAGAAAAGGTGTGGGTGGCGGTAACCTGGATGCTACTGATAGAAAATCTCTCACCAAAACATTGATGCAATCATGGCTTCACTAATCAGTTACATCTGTTTGGAAGCAAAGTTGTATATATTGCTGGAGGAAAAAATAACATTTACATTGGAAACCAATTACCCAAAGAATAAACAAAATGTGTTTCCCGAAGAGTTTGGCACATGGACAGAAGGACACCTACCAACAGAGCATGTAGATGTCTTCAAGATGAGCAGATAACAGACACAGGCATTTACATATTTGGAATATGGACCTTAAACACAAGCACATGATTCTGAGGTGGGAGCAGAGCAACTTTGTGTCTGGACAAACCATGTTGCAAACCATGTCGCAAGGGGTGCAAATACATTTATATCTTTGGGTTACTTGCTCTTTTTTGAACCAGCCCCACAGTGCCAGTAGGGAAGATACTGAGGATCTAAGTCAGTGATTTCCAACCTATTTCAGCTCAAAGCACACTACACAAGATTCTCAAATTGCCAAGGCACACCATCCGGAGATGTGGTCTGCACGACCTATGAAAAAACACACTACATTGGCCCCCACAGGGATAAAACACACTACATTGACCCCCGCAGGAACAATACACATTATATTGGCCCCCGCAGGGATAAAACACACTACATTGGCCCCCACAGGGATAAAACACACTACATTGGCCCACACAGGGATAAAACACAGTATATTGGCACCCACAGGGATAAAACACACTACATTGGCCCACACAGGAATAAAACATAGTACATTGGCCCCCGCAGGGATAAAACACACTACATTGGCCCACACAGGGATAAAACACACTACATTGGCCCCCACAGGGATAAAACACACTACATTGGCCCACACAGGAATAAAACATAGTACATTGGCCCCCGCAGGGATAAAACACACTATATTGGCCCCCACAGGAATAAAACACACTACGTGACCTGTGATGTCACGCCACCGCGTCTAGGCAGGTCACTGACACCCAGAAGTCCTTCTGGCGTCCTTTTGCGCATGCGCAGAAGGACGCGCACGCCTTGGGGAGAGCTGGGAGGAATCTGATTGGATCCCTCTCCGGGGGCATCCTGATAAAGAAGCCCATAAGCTTCTACTGGATAGCGCCATATGAAGATCCTGGTAGACCGACAAGGAACTTAAGACAGGTATCTATCTTAAGGTATACAATTGGGAAGCCGGCTGCCTTAATACCGGCAGCCGGCTTCCTGACTGTCATATCCCGGCGAGGGTGAAATGCCGGGCGTCTAGATGTAGCCGGACGACGAATCAGAGCCAAATCCCAATCCAGCAAAAATGGTCCGCCGCACATCCCTATTTTAAATAGAATAGAATTTGGAGTGTAATAGGTGAGTGCAGTGCCTATATTATTTTTGTGCTTAAATAACGTGGCCACATACCTCTGGCATCAGTGACAGTAGAAGAGTATCGCATGCAGCATAGATTAAAGCCCACTGATTAATTATATACAGCGTGTGAATATATACTGTGTGTGTATATATATATATATGTATATATATATATATATATATATACAGTATGTGTATGAGAGAGATACAATACTGTGTAAAAGTTTTAGGCAGGAGTGGAAAAAATGCTGCAAGGTAAGTGCCTTCAAAAATAGAAGTGTTAATAGTTTATTTTTATTTTTATCTTATGGGCATGTTTTGTTCCTACAGTATTATTAACCTCAATAACATTCATTTCCAGTTAATTTTGACCACCTCGTAGCTCACAATATTGTTTTCATCCTGTTTAGGCCAAAAAAGTTGCACCGAGCTAGCTGGCAGTTCAACTTCAAACTTGGCACATCTAGGAAACAGAGTGGCACTGCAGTGTCAGACAGGTGCCATACTACCCCTAATTGGGTAACACACCCCTGTAGTACATTTATGAATAGAACCAGAGAGTTTGAGTATGAGGGATAATAATACACACAAACATTTTTTGATTTTAACCTACTGACCATTCATGTTCTTAAACACTTCTGCATCACGACCTAAACCAGGGCCACAACTAGGGGGGGGGCGGGGCTAAGGGGGCACGTGACCCGGTGCTGGACTTGAGGGGATGCCGGGGAGAGGCTGCCAGGAGGCTTGGTTGCTGCTCTTGTGGGTTTGGAGCCGCATCCCGGCTTTGAGAGGCACAGAGACACCATCAGTCTAATGTGGTGCCGGTAGCAAGCCAATCAGTGCTTGCAGACCAGCAGCCAATCAGCAGAGGCTGCCGGTCCGTGAGCTCCACTTGGTTCGCGAACGGCGCCACATTACAATGATGGCAGCACTGACCGTTCCTCAGCATGTGGCAGCCCTGTCCTGTGCCACCTCAAGCTCACCCACCGCACGGCCCTGGCAGATAAGAGAAGGGCCTTACTGTGGTATAATGTGTAAGGAGCCTTACTGTGGCATAATGTGTAAGGGGCCTTACTGTGGCATAATGTGTAAGGGGCCTTACTGTGGCATAATGTGTAAGGGGCCTTACTGTGGCATAATGTGTAAGGGGCATTACTGTGTCACAATGTGTAAGGAGCCTTACTGTGGAATAATGTGTATGGGGCATTACTGTGTCACAATGTGTAAGGGGCCTTACTGTGGCATGAAGTAAAAGGGGCCTTACTGTGGCATAATGTGTAAGGGGCCTTACTGTGGCATGAAATAAAAGGGGCCTTTCTGTGGCATAATGTGTAAGGGGCATTACTGTGGCATAATGTGTAAGGGGCATTACTGTGGCATAATGTGTAAGGGGCATTACTGTGGCATAATGTGTAAGGACCCTTACTGTGACATAATGTGTAAGGGGCATTACTGTGTCACAATGTGTAAGGAGCCTTAATGTGGCATAATGTGTAAGGGGCATTACTGTGTCACAATGTGTAAGGAGCCTTACTGTGGCATAATGTCTAAGGGGCATTACTGTGGCATAATGTGTAAGGGGCATTACTGTTGCATAATGTGTTGTAAGGGGCATTTACTGTGTTGCATAATGTGTTGTAAGGGGCACTACTGTGGCATAATGTGTTATAAGGGGCATTACTGTGTCACAAAACCACACACCCTTTTTGTCCTCTCGTATTTTTTTGGGGGGGCGCCAAATTATGGCCTTGCCCCGAGTGACAAAAATCCTAGTTTTGGTCCTGAGAACACACAAAAAAAATTTATTTTGATAAATGTAAATAAACAAATACAACAAAAAACTGGCCACCAATTGTAGCACACTCAGCTCACACTGCGTGGAGACACAGCGCTTTTATATGTACATGAACAAATGCACTAGGGGACAGCGCACAGACATAGTACAAACAATAGAATTTTTTTTTTTTCTACCTTTTTCTTAATTCGCAGCTCAGCTCACACAGCATGGAGACACAGCGCTATTATATGTATGTGAGCAAAACACACTGGGGGACAGCGCCCACAGATTGTATAAACAACAATACATTTTTTATTTGACTTTTTGTGATTTTTTTTTTTATACTTTCTCCGCAAATGACAATTGCGGAGTCACACTGCTTATATCACAGTGGGGTATGGCCTGCGGAGTCACACTGCTTATATCACAGTGGGGTATGGCCTGCGGAGTCACACTGCTTATATCACAGTGGGGTATGGCCTGCGGAGTCACACTGCTTATATCACAGTGGGATATGGCCTGCGGAGTCACACTGCTTATATCACAGTGGGGTATGGCCTGCGGAGTCACACTGCTTATATCACAGTGGGGTATGGCCTGCGGAGTCACACTGCTTATATCACAGTGGGGTATGGCCTGCGGAGTCACACTGCTTATATCACAGTGGGGTATGGCCTGCGGAGTCACACTGCTTATATCACATTGGGGTATGGCCTGCGGAGTCACACTGCTTATATCACAGTGGGGCATACCTGCCTACCCTCCCGGTTTTCGCGGGAGGCTCCCCATTTTTCGGGTAACCTCCCGCACCCACGGGTTAGGCACTTCTCCCGCATTCTGCCCACTTCTTAATGATGTGGGCAGAATGGGGAGAACCTCCGTGGCAATCACGGGTCCCTGTGTACAGGGCGGGGCTTAAAGACACGATTCTTCATGAATCGCGTCATTTAGCCCCGCCCCTTATTTAAATGTGCGGCAATTTGCCACGGAGGGGGCGGGGCTTAGTGCCGTGAATCGTTTGGCCCCGCCCCCGTCGGGACCCAGCTGCTTCTCCTCCCCGGGTTCTCCCGGGGAGGAGATTTAAAAGGTAGGCAAGTATGCAGTGGGGTATGGCCTGCGGAGTCACACGGCTTATATCACATTGGGGTATGGCCTACGGAGTCACACTGCTTATATCACAGTGGGGTATGGCCTGCGGAGTCACACTGCTTATATCACAGTGGGGTATGGCCTGCGGAGTCACACTGCTTATATCACATTGGGGAATGGCCTGCGGAGTCACACTGCTTATATCACAGTGGGGTATGGCCTGCGGAGTCACACTGCTTATATCACATTGGGGTATGGCCTGCGGAGTCACACTGCTTATATCACAGTGGGGTATGGCCTGCGGAGTCACACTGCTTATATCACAGTGGGGTGTGGCCTACGGAGTCACACTGCTTATATCACAGTGGGGTATGGCCTGCGGAGTCACACAGCTTATATCACAGTGGGGTATGGCCTGCGGAGTCACACTACTTATATCACAGTGGGGTATGGCCTGCGGAGTCACAAATTTATATCACAGTGGGGTATGGCCTGCGGAGTCACACTGCTTATATCACAGTGGGGTATGGCCTGCGGAGTCACACTGCTTATATCACAGTGGGGTATGGCCTGCGGAGTCACACTGCTTATATCACAGTGGGGTATAGCCTGCGGAGTCACACTGCTTATATCACAGTGGGGTATGGCCTGCGGAGTCACACTGCTTATATCACATTGGGGTATGGCCTGCGGAGTCACACTGCTTATATCACAGTGGGGTATGGCCTGCGGAGTCACACTGCTTATATCACAGTGGGGTATGGCCTGCGGAGTCACACTGCTTATATCGTAGTGGGGTATGGCCTGCGGAGTCACACTGCTTATATCACATTGGGGTATGGCCTACGGAGTCACTGTGTAGCACTGTGTGACCGTAGACTATTAAGAGAGTGAAATAACACAGCAGCAGCCACTGGACACAGGGACTGGATGTACACAGCACAGCAGCAGCCACTGGGAACAGGGACTGGATGTACACAGCACAGCAGCAGCCACTGGGAACAGGGACTGGATGTACACAGCACAGCAGCAGCCACTGGACACAGGGAATGGATGGACACAGCACAGCTGCAGCCACAGGAGGTGCATAACAGCCACTGGACACGTTAGAACACACAGCACAGCATAGACTGAAGCATACATGTCTACCCTCCCTGTTTTCGCAGGAGGCTCCCGATTTTTCGGGTAACCCCCCGCACCCCCGGAAGGGTAGGCACTTCTCCCGCATTCAGCCCACTTCCTAGTGAAGTGGGCAGAATGGGGAGAATTTCCACGGCGATTGCAGGTCTCCGTGCAGGGGGCAGGGCTTAATGACGACGTTGATTCACAACATTTGGCCCCGCCCCCTATTTAAATTAAGACAATCGCGGCACTTTGCCATGTGGGGTGGGGCTTAATGATGCAAATCATCAGGCCCCGCCCCCCGTCACCACCCTCTTGCTTGTCTTACCCGGGCATTTCCCAAGAACAGAAATATAAAGGTAGCCAGGTATGGACTGAAGTCAGTGTGAAATGGCGACCGAATCTTCACAGGGGGGTCTTATATAGAATCCAAAACCCATGAGAATGCGACGCCAGGATGTTGATGTTTTGCCTCGATTTGGAATCCAAGCAAGGCGGATAACCGGTGTGAGTTAAATTAAAGTTTCACTGCCAGAGCTTGATATAACTTTTAGCTAGAAAGGAACCTTATCCCAGAACAAGAAGTTTCCAAATCATAGATTCTTGCAAACTCCGCAATGTGAAACTTTAGCAAGCTGCGAGCTATATCTACATCATCTTCCTGCCAGGACTAGCAGAAATGAGTATATTGTAATGTGATGTTCTTTGAAGACTCCTAATGAATAACTCAGCCGCGCATAGCAAGCACTCTGCTCTGCGCTCCCCATGCGGAGGACGGGAGATAAATATCTGTACGGCAGACAGCTCTTATTTGCAGCCATTAGGTTGCAAGCATCCAACCATTCAGCAGCAGGGTTCCCTGAGCGCTCGCCATCCTCTGCAGCATCAGAACAGTGTGATTAAAGTACCGGGAGAATCATCTAAATTAAAAAGTAATAAAAGAACATGAAGTCGAGGGAAACGCGTCCTGTCTGAAAGCGGAGCCTGTGGGATGTGGAAATAACAGGATGTCGGCATTGAAGATTCAACTATGCACGGCCAAGGGTTCCTGTCCCACTTCTCAGTCTTTACAGCAAACTGACCATGTTTTACTGCTGTATCATAATGATGAAGATGACTTTAGGTGGAGCCGTCCAATTTGAGCTGGCGATTCATCATGGTGCAAATGTGCGCTGATGATGATGTGAATCAAATCAATCACACAAATAGGGCCGGTCCGCTTACGGCTCTGAGAGTGGGCGAATATCCGCATTTAGGGCCTCATTCAGACCCGCTCGTGAGCGCACGGCGCTCTCAAGCGGGTCGATCGTTCCCCACTGCGCATGAGCACGCCGAAGCCAGCTCCGACGTGTGCATGCACGAGACCCGGCCACTGACGGGCGCTCCGTCGCTACGGGTCTCGCACCAAAGCGGGGCAGCTGTCGATTGTGATTGACAGCTTGCCCCGTTTTGGAGGCGGGCAGGGGGGTGGCTGGCCAAACTGAGGCGTTCCTGAAGGAACACCTTCCATTTGGGGGCAGCCCCACTGACATCACGAGTAATGTCAGTGGGTGAGCTTCTGGCTCTATTAGAGCCGAAAGCTCACTGGGGCTTGCAGGAACGAGACCCTACCACAAGGGTCTCGTCGCAAGCGGTGATGGTCGTGACCATCGCGACCATCACCTGGCCGCTTTCTAAAGCTGTGGGTGGTCAACCACAGCTTAGCGAATGGCCAGGAGGCCGTCTTTAAAAAAAACAGGGTCGCCCTGATTCAGAGCCAGCGCTCTCAAAGAGCGTCCGGCTCTGAATCAGGCCCATAGTTACCTGCACGTAATGCATGAGAGATTAAGGCTTGCTTGGTGCAAACTGTGTTTCAGCCCCACAATGTTTTACACTTATTTATTTATTGAGCACTTTTCAGCAGCGGGAATGTCTTCACTAACATCCAAATCCATTTATACCTGAAGAGGGTGAGATTTCAATTTTAAGTACCCTGGTATTTTGTTTCTCGAGAACTCTATTTAGCTTTCATTCGACTGTTTTAGGTCTCTTAACATGAATCAAGGTTACATGACCTACTTTAACACACTATCATATTAGCAGGGGGAAAGAGCGGGTACTACTTACAAGGGCCCGGGCTGGTTGGATGGGCCCACCAGGGGCCTGGCTCTACCCACTACTGCTGGCCGTGTCTTTTTAGCAGCGCAGGTGCGGTGGCACCCTGGGCAATGAGCAGGCTTTGGCCTATATTTTCAGACATGCTTTATGCAGTTAAGCATACTTACAGTCACGCAAATACTAACATAATAAAGAACATTAAAGCATATAAAAAAGGCACCTGATAAAAAGTCAAACACTGGCCATCATCCATGCTTTATTTAGAGGCTATGAACTCCAGGAAACTCCGGAAACTAGAAATTTAGGGACATTGGGCCTGATTCAGACCCACTCGCGAGCGGCTGTCCGCTCGCAAGTGGGTCGATGGTCTGCACTGCGCATGCGCATGACAGAGGGAGCTCCGTCGTGCGCATGCGCGAGACGCGACGAGCGAAGGACTTTCCTTCGCTCGTAGTGTCTGATCAAAGGGGGCGTGCTGTCGATGTTGATTGACAGCACGCCCCCTTTGGTGGGCGTGCCGGGGGCGTGCCTCCCTGACGGGGGCGTTACCAAGGGAACGCCTACCGTCAGAAGCCGGCCCACTGACATCACTAGTGATGTCAGTGGGAGTGATTTTGGCTCTGATAGAGCCAAAATCACTCCGGGCCTTGCGGTTGAGAAACTCAACCGCAGGCTTCGGCTCGCAGGGGCGATGGTCGCGATGGTCAAGACCATCGCGACCATCATCCTGCACGCTCGTATTTGCTGTGGGTGGTGACCCACAGCTATACGAGCGTCCAGGAGGACGCTCCATAATTATGGAGGTGGGCCCTGTTTCAGAGCGAGCGCTCTGGTCAGAGCGTCCGGCTCTGAATCAGGGCCATATTCAGTTGGGGGCGAGAATAGCAGAAATCCTGTACGCGCTGGGTTTTGCCTGCAGGTGCTGGATTTTTGCAATTCTATTAGGTGCGGGGTTTTTCCTTATATCCATTATATTTGGAAAAATGGTCGGGAATTGCTCTGGGGCCCCGGCAGCACCCCTCCTAATGACTAATTAAGCAATTGGAAGTTTCCAATTAGCTTAATTAGTCAGCAATATTCACAATCCAAAGAGCTGTCTTCTCCCTCCAGCGTCAGGACCTGGTCTCCTGCAGCAGCGGTGAGTATGTCAGTGTGTGTGTGTGACCCCCAGTGTGTGTGCGTGTGTCCCAAGTGTAAAGTATGCACCCCTTGTAATGGGCAATGGGAGAACTACATCTCCCAGCAACTCTTGTGCAGCCCCTGGAGCCTCCCAGCAGCCCCCTCCCTAGTGAGAAGATGGAGGGGAGGCCAACGGGAGTCACGGAGACCAGCGGGCAGGTAAATGTCATTTATTGTGTTTATTTTTTTAACGTGGTGCAGGGTTATCAGAGCTGAAAACCCTGTGACCACTTTTTTTTATTGGATACCACGAGTAATCCAAAATTGGGCACGAGGGGTGCAAATTTTTTACCTCGCTAAACCTTGCGCCCAATTGAATGAATATGCCCCATAGGGTCTGACTCTGAGTCACACACAGGTCCGTTTTGTGGAACGCTTTTGCGATTTTCTACTTTACGGAGCATGCGCAACTTTGAGCAACTACAGTACGGGCAATTTAGAGTAGGCGGATCTCAGCCGCATCTCCCCTTGCGGTTGAGAAGGTTTAATTGGGCGGCAGTTGCATGAAGGTTAAGTGGTCTGAGGGTGTGTGGTCGGATTATTGGACTATTCAGATTTCAGCTGCTGCAAATGTGCGCTGATAGTGATTGACGGCTACTTTCACAAGCGCCTGATAAGGCGGTGCGGCCGCATAGATGCAGCCAGCTCTGAAAACAGATCGCGATGCGCATTTATTTCCATGCACGTAATGCAGTGGCACCTGCAGCCAACTTCACGGCGACTTGGCCCATAACGCTTAATGAAATACCGTCTTAATAGTTCCATTTCTCCCCTTCGCACATTTCAAGATCTATGCATAAAGCTGGGATGAAGGTGGTCCATATATCCTGCCCTTGTGGTGAGGTTGGGGTATGGCCGGGGAGCACTCAAAAAGTTAAATTCTGCTGTTGAAACAAAATAGCACGGTTAAACGTGCTACAAATCAATAAAACATTTTTTTTTTAAGCTGGATACACACTGGGCGATATATCGGCCATTCAATCTTATATTAAGAACGGTCTGGTGGGTGTATGTACCCCCGATATGACTATGATCTACGTCATTCACAGACATACCGCAATTGCTCTACAGCACAGCCGATGGCCAATATATCTGCAGATATATATCAGCAAATCTTGCTGTGTGTACAGGTGATCAGCCGACTGCAAGAACACATGATACAAAGACCACCGGTATAGACTGTATAGCTTACCTGATCGGCCGTTTTGTCGGTGCGTACCCATCTTTACAGTTTTGGAAATGATAACCTCTATAGGGTAGTTTCATGCCCTAATAGAAAGGGTATCTGGTCAGGTAGTCGACATTCCGAAGGTCGTCAATCAGAATGTCAACAACGGTATGTCATCCGGTTCTGAATGTTGACAGTCAGAATGGGTGGGATGTACTAAGGTTGCGGTGACCATTCCACCAGTCATCGCAACCTTACTAATCACATATGTACTAACATATGCGATTAGTATCACAAAGGACAGCTCTTGTGATGAAAGCTGCCCTTTGCGAAGCAGCCGACGCTGGGTGAGGGGGTCTCCGTGGGACCCCGTCCCCTCCGAGCCCCGGGAACTTCCTGCTGGTGACCTGTGCGGGAAGTCTCGGGCTCCTCCTCCTCCTCCCTGCACCCGGAAGATTAGGAGGAGGAGGAGGCAGAGGACCCAGGAGGAGCACGGCCAGCGACCATGGAGAGTCAGGTGAGTGGGGGCCATTGCTGGGCGATGGTGGGTGGCGGCGAGTGCGGGGTGCGGTAAGAAGCCCATAGGCTTGAAAAAGTCACGAGATTGGGACGTAATGCATTACTGCCATTTGTCCCATCGCTGTTCCTGTTGTTACCGGCCTTTTATCATTAGTACCTGTTTATGCACCTGCCGCCTTCCTTCCTACTGTGGGGATTTTTGACAAGTCGCGGCCGCGCTTTGCCTCATGTTGGACCCATCTCCAGCACCAATCCAGACCTTCTCCACCCAGGCGGCTCTCTCACAAGCATGTGAGTACAACAGAGGGTCATATACCGACCATCTGTACCAGCCTGAGACCCCCACGCCGGTTGCCATTGATCATCACATTATCTGTTGGCTGGGTGTTGTGGCACCTAGTGTGCTCCGTGATTATATCCATATAAAACGATTTCTACTATCACTTCCAGCTCCGTGTGATTCATCTTATACGGACTTCCGACACGGTTTTAACTATCAAAGCAAAGTGGATACACTGTTACTACTACAGGTACTACTGACATAAATTTGAGAAAAAAATAACTTTTTGCAGCTGTTGCACTTGACTGTTTACAAAGTCACAAGATTATTGATTCACTGTCTGGGACACAGTACAGCTCGACAATTTTATTACCAGATATGGCTATCAATCAACGTTTTATTCATTTGCTATTTGTCATTTATGCTCTTATTGTTCATTATTCATTGTATTTTTGTATTTTTATTTCTGTGATTGCATTCATGTTTACAAACACCTCATGTCATTTTTTATGTATTTATATCTGATTATTACAATTACATTTACCTTTACATTTATGTTTGTATACTAGCGCGGTTTTTTATTCTTTCCTCATCTGTTTTGTGTGGGGTGGAAATTTTGGGGTGTGGTATAAGAGATAGACAAAAATTAGTAAGACAATGTCTAGATCTAGCCCAGTTGTTAGACAGTCAATAGATCGACAGGTACAAAAGGTGGACAGGTACAAAAGGTCGACACACTAAAGGTCGACATGTAAGAAGGTCGACAGGTACAAATGGTTGACAGGGTCAAAAGTTCGACATGGAAAAGGTCGACACGAAAATGGTCGACACATTTTTTAAATGTTTTTTTGCGTAAATACCATTCGGACCCTTGCAGGCTCGCTTCGCTCGCCACGCTGCGGGCACGGTGGCTCGCTTCGCACGCCACATGGATTTATTCCCACTCCATGCCCACTTGGATGGTAGGGAATGACGTTGGACACTGGCTCATCTTAAGTGCCTAACCCTAAACCTAAATTTTTTTAAAAAAAATATGTCGATCATTTTCGTGTCGACCATTTTTGTGTCGACCTTTTGACCCTGTTGACCATTTCTACATGTAGTGTGTCGACCTTTTGTACCTGTCGACCTTTTGTACCTGTCGATCTACTGACTGTCTAACAACTGGGGTCGATCTAGACATTGTCTAACTAATTACTGTCTATCTACAGTCCGGCACCCGAAATTTTTTCCCCTTTTTGTTATTTACTGCTGCAGTTACATTTTATTAATAGTGTACATTTAAGCGGCTTGGTATTTTCCTTTTTCTTTCTTTCTTTCTATAGGGTAACGCCAGGGTTTTCTGTACATATGGAAATGCAGTAAACCCCCCGAAAACGGGGGTTTTACTGCATTTTTCCTTTAGTACATCCCGCCCAATGTTTGGTAAACAACCAATATGTCGTCCTATAATTAGGTCGACATGGTTAAAATCGCAACACGTTTAGAATGTCAACATATGGCTTTTTTATTTAAGATTTATAAGGCTAGGTTTAGGATTAAAGTTAGGGTTAGGATTAGGCTTTAGGTTTAGAGTTATGGTGCGTACACACTGGGCGATTAAAGTGAACGACTGAACGATAACGATATCAATATCGTTCAGTCGTCCACTTTATCGTCCATTTTTAACAAAACATGATGAACGATAACGACGACGCGCGTTCCCGCGGGTCGTTCGTCATCATCGTTCACCGATGTCGTCAGGTTGCTGCATGTTATGGAATGGGGGAGAGAGCCCAGCGCTGAACGTCTAGTGTGTACGCACCATTAGCCTTAACTCTACACCTAAACTTAAACCTAATATAAGCAAAAACCCATATGTCGGCTTTCAGTTGTTGACATGTTAAATGTCAACATGTCAAGCTAATTGTATTTCTCTATATTGGTTGTTGACCTATCGTCCAAGTCGACATTCTAACCTGTTGACGTTATGAACGTAGACTAGTCATACCACACCCGATAGCAAAGCAAAAAATGACTACATACCCATCATGCAGCATAATATCAGTCTTGTAGGCGTTAGTGAGCCAAGTTTCATGCACTCAGCACTTGCTTAGACTGCTAAGCCCTCTCAGTAATGCAGACACGCCGGTTGGCACCAGGCTGCCATCTCTCTTTAGTAATAATCTGCCAATGCCACTGTCGGCCAAATAGTCTAAAAGACAGCGCTTTGTGTATAGTTTATACGTGAGCCTAAGTCAGATATTTTACTGTCACAAGACCACTTACATGCCACTCAACAAGTTCAACAGTTTACACAACTATGGTTCCCCTGGTACAGCGCATTTTATGTTGCCAATCGCCACTAGCTTGTCAATGCCAGATGTTCACTTCTCCTAATGGATTTCTTTTATACAGATATAAATCATGGTTACTTTACTTGGGGCACAAACTGTAATATTCTCAATGTGTCCTTATCAGTTACTCCTGCTCCAGGCAGTTATTTTATTGTCTTTAAATCCCTTTTACATGGCCGTAATGAAACTTTATGGGACTGAACTACATAAATAAATGTATCTCCTTTTAAATGTCATTAAACAATGCCACAATGTCAGCACGGGCTGTTGTTTTAAACTTTCCTGTCTGAGTCAAAGCCTCTTTCCCTACTGACCATCTGTCAAGCTCGCCATTAACCTTAATCAGAGATGAATAAATCAGTCCTGATTCAATTTGTGGAATGGTTTATGACTTAATATATCACCATTGTCATTATTTATTTATACGGTGCCACAAAAGCTCTGCGGCACCATACAGCGGCTATAGCAATCAAACTTTTTTGTATTTTTTATTATTTATTACCAGTTATTTATATAGTGCACACATATTCTGCAGAGAATATTTGGCCATTCACATCAGTCCCTGCACCAGTAGAGCTTACAATCTATATTCCTTATCACATGTACACGCACACACATACACACTAGGGTTAATTCGTCTTCTGGGAGCCAATTAACCAACCAGTATATTTTTGGGATTGTTGGGGGAAACTGGAGCACCGGGAAGAAACCCAAGCAAACACCGGGAGAACATACAAACTCCAGACAGTTAGGGCCGTGATGGTACAGCATGGGAAGATCCGGATTTCCCAGCACTTGGAGATTATGTAATTTCCAAGTTCCGTCAGAAGAGGACAACTGCACCCATGTGCAGTGTAAACGGCGCTGACCCGGGACTAACCTAGTGCGGCACCACGGTGTGAAAAGAGTCTATAGCGGGTCTGACCTGGTTTGGAACGTGTTCCAAATCCCAGGTCAGACAGGGGACTTTAGTGTAAAAGGGGTATAAGTCTTCTTACAGTACAGGATCCACTGTTTCACACACTGTCACTGTGGGCACTATATATTGGCAAGTTATGGGTGGGTTAGGATACCATTCATAGGCATGGCAGGTGCAAACAGCACTACGAATAACACCAGGCAATGAGGCAGTGGCGTCCTTACCTTTGGTTGCACCCGTTGCGAGTGTACAAGAGTGAGCATGGCGCAGTCATGCGCGTCGGGGAAAAGGGGCGGGGCCTTGGGACAAAATGGGCGTGGATTCTCATATGGGGGCGGGGTCACGCACCCGAACCCCGGTTTTAGTGTCTCCGGGGGGTCCAGGAGGTGCGGGCTGCCCCCGGGGACCAGTGTGCTTGTAGTGCTGGCTCCCTCTCTGTGACAGGAGCCGAGTGCTGGATGTAATTCTACAGTGCAGCACCCGGCTCCTGTCACTGAGGGGGAGTCTGCACTTTGGTGTCACCCCTCGGCAGGTGACACCCGGGTGCCACCCGCACCCCCCTTGTGACGCTACTGCAATGAGGTACTAACAGAGCCTCAACTCAGATCACAAACCCCATAAAGCATTCAGCTCTGTAGGTAGTGATATATAACCCTCGTGCCTTTATACACAATGTCTTCATTCTGCTTTTAGTAATAAAAACATAATTCACATAATTATTTTGTAAGTCCTCATTACCATCTTTACTAAAGCTATTGTGTCCCACTGACAAGACTATGCTACGCAACAGATTACCATAGTGTCTAAAAAATAATAATAATTTAAAAAAAATCTCCTATTGAATATGGAGCCCATGCCAGAAAAACAAATCAGATTGTATTAAGATCATTTATTTACTGTCTAATTCAAAGCACATTTATTTGCTGCAGACTAATACTTTGGGATCTGGTCTAAAGGTAGACAATGTCTAGAGAGACACAAGATGTTAGACAGTCAATAGGTTGACAGGGACAAAATGACAACACAGTAAAGGTCAACATGTAAGAAGGCAGATAGGTAGAAATTGTCGACATGATAATGGTCGACACATGATTTTTTATGGTTAGACTTAGGTTTAGGGTTAGGCACTTACTGGAGGGTTAGGGTTAGGCACTTACCCCAACGGTTAGAGTTAAGCACCAGGAGGGAGGGTTAGGGACTTACCGGAGGGTTAGGCACTAGAAGGGACAGTTAGGGTCAGGCACCTACCCCGACAGTTAGGGTTGGGCACCAGGAGGGAGGTTTGGGTTAGGGTGAAGATTAGGGTTAGAAGAAAATAAAATGTGTCGACCATATTTCTGCCGACCATTTACATGCCGACCTTTTGTCCCTGTCAACATATTTACTTTCTAACATCTGGGGGTAAATTTACTAAGATTCGTGTTGATCCGAGATTGCAATCTCGGGTGAAAATATAACTTTTTTGCAAATCGGGAATTTACTATCATTAATCTATGGTAGTTACACCAGTGGGAATGAGCAATGCTGACACCAGGAGAACATGAAGAGATACAATTAGAACAGTGCACCAACGTACTGTATAACACAGCAATTCACAGGCATATATTTCATTATTATTATTATTATTATTATTATTATATACAGTAGAACAGAAGAACCGATGGCTTTACAGTCTTACTAAACATTACGTGTTAAACAAAAGGCTATAGATTAGTGTATAAAGATAGAAAAATGTGAACAAATAGTGTATAAAAAAGCAGGGTCCACTATTTCAATTTCCTATTATTATGAAAGCAATGTACTATGTTAGACCGGAGCAAAATTATATGTTATATGTATATTCACTAATATTGGTGGTAATAATATATCAAAGCTTGATGTGAGATAAAATTGTGAGATATATATCACCAACCAATCAGCTTCTAACTTACATTTTGCAGGCTGTGTTTAAGAAATGTTAGTTTGGAGCTGATTGGTTGGTGATATATATCTCACAATTTTATCTCACATCATGCTTTGATACATATACCCCTAAATACCATATTGCCACTTAAGTAGATGTGATATTATTACCACCAATATTAGTGAATTCCTTTATTTATTTAGCTCTATGACCAACAAGGAGAATTTATATGTAGGTTATTAGACATATTGAATATACATATAACATATAATTTTGCTCCGCTCTAACATAGTACATTGCTTTCATAAAATTGGGAAATTGAAATAGTGGACCCTGCTTTTTTATACACTATTTGTTCACATTTTTCTATCTTTATACACTAATCTATATGTATGTTTATCAACTCAATTAATTCATTTTTGAACATCATTTTGTCACTGTACCATTCCCAGTGAATGGAATTTTTAGTATAATAACTAATAAAAGTCAAGTTTTAAAGTATTGAATTTGTGCTTGTGCCCATCTGTAACAACTGCTATCCTCTTTTTGTTTAATATAGTCTCACTGGGTTGGATTAGGGCTGCACCCCCATAAATTGAACATTACTGGTTGCTAATTATTATGGGGCCTTATATATGACCGTAACTCGTTATATATTGGAGTGTGCAGAAATACTCTCTTTCTCTAGAATTAAACATTACGTGTGTAAGGTAAGTGGGCGTCCTTATGTAGTGCTGCAACTGCATTGCGATCGCAGTGGATTAGCCAGGGCCGTAGCTAGGGTAGTGCGGCCGGTGCCATGGCACAGGGCACCACAGGTCAGGGGGCGCTGTTTGGGCCTGTCACATTTCTGTTTATTATCATTCTTGCTTGTTGCTTCCTCTTATTTCACCCCAGCATCTCCCGGCCTCTCCTATCTCTTCCCTGGCCCTTCCCCATGAAGCCATGGCCCTTTTTTGGGTGCATTATGTCCCTTTGAAAAATGAGGGGGCGCCAATGCTCGTTCTGGCACAGGGCACCAAAAAGTCTAGTAATGGCTCTGGGATTAGCATACTATCGCAGTGAGACTGTGTGCGTAATCGCTATTGCATTTGCGGTTGTGCTTCATAGGGAATCCGGCCCAGTATACAGTTTCCTAGAAAAGTCAGGATAATAGATTGAGTACAAGCTGCTGAGGATTGTTTAGAAGATGGGTAGAAACTAGGGGGTATATAAGTGCAGGTTTTAGAAAAAGAGATGCTACCCATAGCAACCAATCAAATTTTACTTATCATTTATCTAGCACCTTCTAGAAGATAATAGATAGAATCTGATTGGAGTTGGCTGATGGCAACACAGGCTCAGACACTCAGATAATATGCAAGTGTCCAGTGGAGCACCATAGATAGGATGTAGGTAGGCTCACAGCAGCAGACACAGTTCTCCTTACACAGGGCAGGATGTATCTTGTCTCGCAGTTTGATTGCGATACATCCCGCCCATATTTGTATGCATTTAATGACGGTATGCATGAATCTTTATATTCCGTGGCAGCCCTTCCGATATAGAGCTATCCCATGGAAGAAGAAAGACGAGTGCCGAGAAGCGGGTCATCATTATACTGCCAGGATGCTGGGCCTATATTAATGTGGAGGCCTGGAGCTGGAGCTCTATCTTCCCCATTGTGAAGCTGGCCCTGCCCATGGCAAGTTTATGCTAACTGCAAACAGGGCCATAACTAGGGTGGTGCGACCAGTGCCTTGGCACAGGGCACCGCAGGATAGGAGGCGCTGTTTGGGCCTCCCAATTTTTATTATCATTCTCACTGGTAGCTTCCTCTTTTTTTATCCTCAGCATCTCCTGGCCTCCCCTATCTCTTCCCTGGCCCTTCCCTGTGAGGCCATGGCCCTTTTTCGGGTGCGCCAAAAAGTCTATTAAGTGTCATTGCCGCCCAGTTAACCCATTTATAGCAAGTGGAGATCTGACTGAGGGCCTGATTCAGAGCCAGACACTCTGAAAGAGCGCTCGCTCTGAATCAGGGCGTTTGTTTTGTTTGTTTGTTTGTGCGGCCTCCTGGCCGCTCGCTTAGCTGTGGGTGACCACCCACAGCTAACGCGAGCGGCCAGGTGATGGTCGCGATGGCCGAGACGATCGCGACCATCGGGGTTTGCGACGAGACCCTTGTGGTAGGGTCTCGTTCCCGCAAGCCCCAGTGAGCTTTTGGCTCTATTTGAGCGGGAAGCTCACCCGCTCGTGATGTCAGTGGAGCCGTCCCCAAATGGCAGGCATTCCTTTGGGAACGCCTCCGTTTGGCCAGCCATCCCCCCCCGCCCACCTCCAAAACGAGGCAAGCTGTCAATCAAAATCGACAGCTGCCCCGCTTTGGTGCGAGACCCGTAGCGACGGAGCGACCGTCACTAGCCGGGTCTCGCGCATGCGCACGTCGGAGCCGGCTCTGGCGTGTGCATGCACAGAGGCCAAACATCGACCCGCTCGCGAGCGGCTCTGAATCAGGCCCTGAATTCCATGCGACTCTGAATATGCAAATGTTCCCCTTCGGAGACCTCGGATACATGCGCTGTTTGAAAATTCAAAGATGCGGCCGCTTTGCATACGTATAACAGTATATACGGTAGGATAAAAAAATAATAGACCACCAACAACAATCAAACTGGTTTGTCAAACAAGAAACTACAGTAAACCCTGAACTTAGAATCACATCGGTCATATACAAGGAGCAGTCGGCCTTAATTGCAAGCTGAAACATTTCTTAATTGGACCATGGTGTGAGAGACCACACAGGTCCTTCTCCCCCCCCTCCACCTCTAATGAGTCATCACATTCAAACATGTATTATCTGATTGTTGGAAAATACCTCACCTACATTAATCCTTTCTTTGGAAATTTCCATTGCAGACAGGCATGTCAATGAGCCCACTGACATTGACAATAAAATCCACCCACACTTTTCCAGGACCAGAATATATATCTCTTAATGAGTTGATGGATACGGGCCAGCCTGCCGGTGTATCTTATTTATAATATAAACGTAGGACCAATACCAAATGCAGTCAGTGTCATCGGCATGAATGAAATACACACAGCTGAAATGCAAAGACGCAGGTTTGCTGTAGGTAACTATGACAGCGCAGGCAGTTAAAGGATTCCAAATGTTTCAGTGATCTAATAGTGGAATGTTTACAATAAAAGAGTAATGTTACTAAATTACATGCATGGCGTTGACAGTCAATATCAGCAGCTGCACCGTATATACAGGACATAAATGAGACTTGTCCTTACAATTATTCACAGGCGAGACCTTAAGCTGGAATTATTATACACAGGTCATCTGTTTCCCTGCTGATTTACTTCAAGTTTTTTAGCAGACTCTGGAAAATCATTTGACTCACGATGTAGAAAGGAATGGAAAACATATCACACAAATTAAGCGGGTTGGATATGTATGTTGTACGTATGCTTAACCTCCCAACAATGCTCATTATAAAATCAGGAAAACTTAGAATATTTTCCAGAACCACCCAGTCTTGCCCCCAAAGTCACTTCACCATTTACTGTAACACCTGCAGCACGGGGCTGGCTACAAAAAACAGGACCAGTCTGGTTCGTGATATAGGGGCATAGGGCCTGATACAGAGATATACTCAATACCGATATTTTCGCAGTTAAGCGATTATTGGTAAACTGCACAACTGCGCATGCGTCAAGGTACATTACAGTAGATGCTCCGAGCAAAATACTAATGCACTGGAACCGGGGGATCCCCCAAACCTCCCCATGGGACGCTCAGTTATGACCGCTTGAGCGTCGCTCAGGGGCGGGTGCACCACAGGGCACAACGGCGCCCTGTTACAGGGCTGACCGCGACACCCACTGGCAGCGGCGTTATTCCTTCGCGGCATGTACTAAGACGCCATTGTAGTGCTGCTGGTCGCGACATTGGAGATCGCACAATCTCTATGGCAGATTATGTGTGACATCGCCATTGCGTGCACCAATGAATCAAGCCCAATATGTTTTTGGTGCGAAAAAATTGTCAACTCAGAATTTCCCCATAATTCCCACCTATGATCCATCTGCAATATTAGGACTGTTGGATATGATTAGAGGAGCCAATGCACAGTTGTAGGAAAACTCACCCACATATCGTACAGAGGGCCTGATTCAGAGCCGGACGCTCTGACAGAGCGCTCGCTCTGAACCAGGGCCGGCCTTCTTGTTTTTTAGAGCGGCCTCCTGGCCGCTCGCATAGCTGTGGATAACCACCCACAGCTATAGCGAGCGGCCATGATGAGGGTCGCGATGGTCAAGACCATCGCGACCATCGGGCTTGCGACGAGACCCTTGTGGTAGGGTCTCGTTGCCACAAGCCCCAGAGAGATTTCAGCTTAAACAGAGCCGAAATCTCTCCCACTGACATCACTCGTGATGTCAGTGGGGCCGGCCGCCGACAGAGGCGTTGACATGGGAACGCCTCCGTTTGGGCAGCCACTCCCCCGGCCCGCCCACCATAGGGGGCGTGCTGTCATTCAACATCGACAGCACGCCCCCTTTGGTACGAGACCCGGAGCGACGGCTTGCCCGTCGCTATCCTGGTCTTGCGCAGGCGCACGACAGAGCCGGCTCCGTCGTGCGCATGCGCACTGGGCCACCATCGACCTGCTTGCAAGTGCATAGCGCTCGCGAGCGGGTCTGAATCAGGCCCACAGTACTAAATACGTATATATATCTGTCCGGATGTACAAATGATGGATTGCTTTGGGTAAGAAAACTGTAAAAAAAATGGGGAGGGGGGAACTTTCCGTAACTATGGAAAAATCATGGTAAAGTATTATTACTTTTTTATATATATTACTGTCTTAACCTGGGTAATGCGGCTATAGTAAAACAGATATTTATCTCCATAGTCTACCAAAAGAAAGGACTATCTGTTAGAGATGAGCGGTTCGGTTTTGCCTCGGATCTACCTGCCAAGTTTGTATCTTAACGCGAGGTAAAACGTCATCTTTCACCAATGTCTCGGCACAGATGTCGGTGAAAGATGACGTTTTGCCTCATTCTGAGATCCGAACTTGGCTGGAAAATCCGAGACAAAACCGAACCGCTCACTTCTACTCTCTGTACATAAACAGATAGGTCTTAGGTTCCAATCATGGTCAGCTCAAACTCCACTAACATCCGAACTATACAACTCACATTTACACAGAGCCTCGTGCGCTTTATAAAGCCTCCTTTTGGGGTTCAAGAGTCAGGGCCCTCATGCCACAACTTGTGCTACTCGCAGATATTGTGTTTTTCATGGTACAAAAGACGTCCCAGGAGAAGTGACTGTCACTGTTTAGGTATGGCTACGGGGTAAATAAAATACATTTTTCAATTGTGAAATTGCCCTTTAAAATTCCTTAAGCCATTACATGTGTTTTTGAATGTTTTTGCCTTGTTTTAAAGGCTTTGGACTTTGCGTTTAGTGGTCCTTTGAGGGTTCTTTTATTTTTCCAACTTGACAAGTGTGCGCAGCTAAGGTCCTTGACAATATTTTGCTGTGCAGCCGGCAGCTACTCCATCAAGATGCCTCTAGAATGAGGTGATTGAATAATCTGACGGCGGTGAATGCTGTAACCAAATTGAGTAACGCATCACTGGTTGCAGAAAATTGTTATTGAGATAGGTGTGTGGCTGTTCACGCCTCAACGCATTGCCTGATGGAATAAAATGTGCAGTAAATGACAACCTGTGGATCTCCAGCTGTTGTGGAGTTATAAGTTCCAGGGGTAGATGTATCGAGCATTGGAGAGAGATAAAGTGAAGAAAGCAACTAATCATCTTCTAACTTTATCTAGCACAGTCTATGACATGACAGTCAAAAGCGGATTGCTTGCCTCGGGCAACTTCTACACTTTATCTCTCTCCAAGACTTGATACATCTCCCCTCCAGTGTGCTGTGGCTGACTTTGGCTGGAAGAGTCTGCAGTTCTCAGGTTACTTAAGCCTGGATTAGTGGTTAATGTAATACTGGGTACACACTACAGATAAACTCTGTTGATCAGATAACCGACCTGATCCGCCAGAATGATTATTATCAGATCGGTGTGCACCTGTACACACTGAGCAATTTCTAGGTCAGAAATGATATAGTGCGTGCAACACATTAGATCTCGACCTCCTGATCCAACCGTTGCAAGAGTGTTTTGAAGCCATTTGTCGGCTAACGGTCCTGCATACACTCTATACAATTGTCGGCTGATTGGCCTAATAATTGTATAGTGTTTAATAGAGATGATTGTATATAAGTCCCTCCCCATGGTGATTGACGCGATTTTGTTGCTGAGTCTCGGGCTGTCGAGCTGTGCTGTGTTCTGTCCAGTCCAGGGGGGGGGGGGCTGTGTGTCCAGGTGGCTGTTGTCTAAACCAGGGGTGTGCACTGCTGTCACTGTGCTCTGTCCCCATCCAGGGGTGTGCTGTGCTCTGTCCACTTCGGGGGAGGGGCTATGTGTCCAGGGGGCTGTTGTCCAATACAGGGGTGTCATGTCACTGTTCTCTGTCCAGGGGGCTTTTGTTCAAGACAAGGATGTGCTGTGCTCTGTCCAGGGGGCTGTGTTGCTCATCCAGGGGTGTGCGGTGCTCCATCCAGGGGCAATTGTGTGTCCAATCCAAGGTGCTGTCCGTCCACAGGCTATAAAAAAAAAGTTAATAAAAGTAAAAAAAAAGTTAAAAAGATTTTTTTTTGTGCTGTATCAAAGTGTATCCATATAACCTCTGTGACACTGTATGCTGGCCATACCGCAGTGTAATATTCATAACAGTATTGTGAAGTTGCCATCCGTACTGCAGTGTAATATTCATACACGTATTGTGATGCTGTCGGTTTTACCCCAGTGTATTCACATAAGCGGTGTCACTCTGCAGTGTTATTTGTGAACAAAGTTTAAAATAAAGTTAAAGTTAAAAAATATATATTTTTGGTACAAATTATCCTTCGTATTTGTTGATATGGAGAACGATCAGTTGAGAGGAGAGCAGGAACCACATACTAGTACTGGAACTGCTGCCACCAGTCATGACGATACTAGTCCGTCAACATCATCTACTAAAGCTGATGCCCATAGGCATAGAGGGCTTAAGTCAGGGCATCTAAAATAAAAGAACCAATCTTTTACAGTGGTAAAGAAAAAAACATGAAAGGGAAAGCTAGCTGCAAAAAGACATAAAATTGGCAATATGCCATTCACCACACGAAGTGGCAAGGAACGGCTAAGGCCTTGGCCTTTGTTCATTACTGGTGGTTCTACCTCTTATGATAATATAAGCCCTTCACCCTGTAGAAGATTTAAAAAAATGAAAATTGTTATGGCACAGAAACCAACTGTGCACTCAGAAACATTACAAATCCCTGAAGAGAGTCTTAGGGGTAAATTTACTAAAGTGAGAGGTTTTAGAAGAGATGTTGCACATAGCAACTAATCAGATTCTACTTCACATTTAACTAGCACCTTCTAGAAGATAATAGCTAGAATCTGATTGGTTGCTATTCGCAAATCATCTCTTCTAAAACTCGCTTCTAAAAACTCTCACTTTAGTCAATTTACCCTTTAGTGTATCCGCGGGTGCCATGTATGAGCCTGACCTTAAATGAATCACGAGAGAAAAACTGGCATCTGGACAGGATTTATTTCATTGTGACAATTTTGTGTGTTTAAAGTGTTGCTGTGATATTTTATTTAGTTTGGTTTTTTTCGGAGCAAAGTGTCCGTATAAGTGCAGCGTTCCAACAAAGCGAAACTAGACGACGCAAAATGCATCTCATTAAAATGATAGCTCATCTAATACTGCACCAAAGCAAATATGTATGGCTGCGTGCACCAGACTGTAACAGCCAGGTAACTGTAAGGCAGCCTGAGAAATAATAACTCACATCGCACAGTGTGTTTAGTTCTGTAGTAATTCCTGCAGGAATATTAAATGTTTATATAAGCTGCCACTGGGAGGTATATAAACACCTAATTGTTTCATTTTGACACTAATTAGATACATCGAGAGCACAGAGCAACGTACTATTTCTGCTCGGGTATCTCAGCTGAGTCACTTATTAATAATTTCAGAATCAGATTATAAATAATAATTATGAACTTAAATGGGCTGTTTCCAGAGCAAGCTGCATGCAGTTGTTGTGATTGTAGGACGCACACACACACAGGGCTTGTGTTCCTGCAGTTGTTGTGATTGTAGGACGCACACACACACACACACAGGGCTTGTGTTCCTGCAGTTGTTCCAAGCAAAGTTTGACTCATGCACAGCTGCTATTGGAAAACTAAGGGCCTCATTCGGAGACGTGCGTCAATTCAATCTGTCTGCAGAGGAGCCGCACTTCTCATGTGCAGATCTGTTTCTGCTATTGTCATTCGCAAAATTTCGCAGCATGATTGACATGCTGCTGGCGTTTAAGGGTGGCGATGGGGAGCGTTCCAGAAAATGGGGGGAAAGGGTGTCCTTGGATGCAGCTTCAGTGGCCCAACCGTGATTTTCCCGGACATCCTGAGTAACTTGAGGGTATGCAAATGTCCCATGTTCACGCAGACAGTCTGACACTGCGTCTTCAGATGCAGCAGCGGAAAGTGGGCTTTTTTGTTTTTTTACTTAAGTCGCCTCCAGCAGTACAAAGACACAGGGGCTTATTCATCAACACTAAATGGCCCGGTAACCATGCGGTAACGCTAGTTTTCGGAGTTTGCTTCTGAGAACAAGCGCCATCTTCAGACGGAGCTTGTTCTCGGATCCCCACTCCTTCCTATGGGAAGGAGTTCCGGGGATGCGAAGAGGGATCCGAACGGATCCCTCCACCACCTCCTCACTAACCACAGTGGTGGCTATGTGCATGCGTGACCTCAGGTCGTTCATGCGTAGCCAGGACGGGGAGGAGGTAAGTAACGCGGCTACAGCTGCGATACTAACCGAGGGGACAACTGCTTTTCGCAGCAGCTGTCTCCTCACCGACGCAATGGTGAATTGCTCCGGTGTCACCTTTCCTCCGCTGAGAGTTGAATAAATAAGTATCCCTCGCAGCGAGTTCAATACTTCATCATCGGAGGCCGTACGGCCTACGATGATGAATAGGCTCCACAGTGACTGTGCTATAGCATCCATCTCTGTATCAAGCTCTATGGTGTCCAGAGACAGATTTACCGCTAGGCAATGCAGGCGCATGCTTAGGGCCCGGCGGGTCCCGGGGGGCCCGGCCGCGGCTGCCGACGGGGATGTATAATTGAGCAGGGCAGAACCCTTTTTTTTTTTTTGCTGCCAGGCTCCAGTAGGCTGGATGGGACGGAGCTTAGCCCCGCCCCCGTGCATCATAGAGCACTACTCTGTCTACTCTAGTGTCTCCTCCTCTCCTGCGCATGAGACAGGGAGAGTGAGGAGCCGGGAACACAGACAGGAAGACAGAGAGGTGCGCTGCTCAATAACAGGTGAGATCACTGCCTGACAGTCCTGCTGCCTTGCCTTTACTATCTTGGGCAATAAGGCTCACCACCTCCACAAACAGGGAAGGGGGGGGTCAGGACTTGCTTAGGGTGAAGGTCAAGTGAGGTGCCTACCAGTGCCATTACTGTTTGCAGCAAGGGGGACGGGGGCTAGTGGAAGTGAGGTGCCTACCAGTGTCATTACTGTTTGGTTGGGAGGCTAGAGGAGGTGAGCTGCCTGCCAGTGCCTTTACTATTTTGGGAGGGGGCTAGGGGAGGTGAGGTGCCATTAATGTTTGGATGGGGGCTAGGGGAGGTGAGCTGCAAAGGTCCCTCCCTGCTGCGTCCTATTACCTCAATAATCTCCCTCTGACTCCCAGAACAGTCTTTCTGTGAGCCAGGGCCAGGAGAGGGCACAGCAGCGGCAACGATGGACCTGCACAGAGCTGCAGGTCTAACCGGGGGAGGAGGCCAAGTCTCCGGCGGTGGCGGATGCAGGAGTATTGCAGAGGATGAAGGGGTGTGTCAGACAGGGGGGCCAGGTCTGCAGGTCTGAGGTAGGTGGGGGGGGCCCCACTCTTCAGTGGCGGCGGCTGGAGCAAGGATGGGGGGGACGGGGACGGACAGACACCGGTGGGGTTGGTGGGTGGGAGGGCAGGCAAGGGGAAGGAGGTCTCTACTGCTGCGGTGCAGCTTAGTCTTCAAGCTGCACATGCACAGCTAAAAGAGAGGCAGTGGAAACTGACCAGTTGCAGGAGAAAAGTTTCTCACTTCCAAAAAAACTGTTTTGTAGAAACAGCAGTTTTTCGGAACTGATAGTTTAGGGCAGGAGGCATGATGAGGCAGCGAGTTCAAACCACAATCATCACATGTGATAATTATGTTTTGATGAATAGGCCCCTAAGGGGTATATTTACTAAAGTTTATATATATATATATATATATATATATATATGTATCAAGTTGTCAGGTCGCACACGCCTACAGAAAATCTTTCTTGTGGGTGCCCGGTAATAATAAGTCCAGCAACAATGCCAGAAGTTATCCAAACAGGGTAAACTTGAGGAACCAGCACACCACCAAATACGTTTTTTTCAACAATAAAGCATATTTAATATGGTATCACAAAGAGGTATAAACAAGCCATCATAGAGCCATCATGAGTAAAAAAGGTGATAAGTACTCATCCATCACTGGAGACTTCCAAGAGTAGAAAGAAGGTAATGACAAGCCTGTTATTACCTTCTTCATGATGGCTCTCTATATATATATATATATATATATATATATATATATATATATATATTAGGGATTGCACATCCCTAATATATATATATATATATATATTTAAATAAATAGATATACCACTTGCAGTGTGCAGTTGCGCTTATAAACGCATGCCAGGTCATACATATATCAACGCAACCACACACCAAGAGTGGTATATCCATCTTATAAAATGACCCCTGTTGTGACAAAATAAGTAGGAGAAAAGGGGGGCCCCAAATTGGTGTCTTTAGGGCCCCGTGATGCCTAAATCCGCCTCTGATGGGGTTTATGTACTAAGCCTTGGAGAGAGATAAAGTGGCCGGAGATAAAGTACCAACCAATCAGGTCCTAACTGACATTTTACGGGCTGTGTTTGAAAAATGACAGTTAGGAGCTGATTGGTTGGCACTTTATCTCTGTCCACTTTATCTCCCTCCAAGGCTTAGAACATAAACTTCTATGTCCTGCTTCTCTGCAGGTTGATGGGTGCCCAGGCTGAAGGACGTAGTTGCTTTGGTGGAACCCAGCCGCTACGTCACCCAACATGACCACTGGGAGATGATAGCAGCTTTCTATTTAATTAAGAAATATAAATGTCACAATTTCTAGTAACATTCCTTATCAATCATTGTTATTAATGTCCGGCTTATGGCTAAAAATGAAAAAAAATTAATCAAACGTATATGTAGCTCTGCAGCACTGGGGCTAAAGTAGTAACACTGAGGGCTTTGCACGAATGTACAGTGGTGGGATAAAGGTTACATTCTCCAGCCTTGTGGGTGGGAAATGTGGGAGGTGAGGGGTGGCGTGGTGTAGTGAATTACATTATCGCAGCGCCACACCACACACATACCGCAATGGCGCGATTCACCAGACCACCTACTAACTGTACACTGGGGAAGTGGACAGGTCCTGGGAGACGTGTCTACTGTCTCGGGGGTACGAGAGAGATCCTCAAAAATATGGGAGACTCCCGGAAAATCCATGAAAGTAGACAAGTATCGCTAACGTGTACTTTACAGTGTAAGAACGAAATGGTGCGAACAAGCCCATGGAGAAACCATTTATCATATTTTTATTAGAGATGTAAGCGAACCACCATGTTTTGGTTTTGGCAAAACCTCCCTCGAGTGCTTTGGTTCGATTTGGGTTTTCCTTAAAAAATGTACAAAAACAGCTAGAATCATGATGTGACTTGGACCTATTTGTTTTTAGATCTGAGATGCAATGTGAGGGAAGACCTGACCCTGGACTTGTTTTTACTCAGAAACCCAAACGTGATCCAAACTGGGACTCGTTTTGACTCGGAACTCCAAAGTTCAGGTATGTTTGGTTTTTAGCAAAACTGAAGCACTCATCTCTTGTGGATACAGATACTTTGTGACGTTTATAGATGACTTCACAAGGATTAAGGCCCCTACAACTAGATGATATTTGGAACGATTTGGACGATTCCTATTCATCAGAGCGACAAATCGTTCAAATCATCAAGTGTGTACGGCGTACGCACTATGCATATTAGGTCTTCTGCAAGATCGAATAACGGCAAACCACAAGTGTGTCTAGAATCGTGATAGTAACAGCAGTCTCAAGTTCGAGAGACTGTTGTTATGGCCCATGCTATCAGTAAAGTAACTTTTGCTAATGTATATGCCAAGAAGACCTAGCTAAAGTCACGTAATGTTTTGATGCCTGTTCATGTGTTTACCCCTATTGATTTTACAGGTCTCTACAGAAAAGATAAAATTAAATGTTTGTGTAACATAGAGAGGCTTGTAGAGGAGGGGAGGAGGCTTGGATAGGACATGACAGGTGGCTTCATGCCCTATTCCAAGATGGCCACTCAGATCAGTACTGAGCTGTGCAGGGGTCATTTTGTCTTTAAGAGTGACATGGTGGGAGACAGAAGTCTCCTACTTAGCTCCTATTTGAGACCCAATTAATGCCTGAATATAACGTTGTTCCAGCATCCCGGCAGTGCTACCCATTTGCAGCATACACACACTGGTGAGCTGTATAGAACCCCCTTTGCTCAAGCTTTGCTTCATCACTAGTGTGCTGTAACAGTGAGTATGGAAGTACCGGCTAACTATCAATAAACCAAAACCACTGGTTATGTAACTGGGCTGTTCATAGCTTGAGTCATCCACTGGCGTGTGCCTGTATAACTCTGCAAGATCAACACTGGCACACACATCATTTCCAACACTGACTATTTCTAATCTCATGTGAAAACAATGCTACAGCATTCCAGTATCCGACCAAGCAGCAACAAAGCCAGTGATACCAGCCATTGTAGGTATTCAAACCTGCAAGACCAGGTAAGAAAGAGCATCTTAGTATGCCAACTGTCCTGACTCTGATGAGGCAGCCGTATTTTTTGGAGCTGAGGAATTTGTGTTGACTGCTGGGACAGTAGGGAGGTATGTCCCACATTGCACTGCCAATATCCCAGACCGGACCTCTGACCAGTGCAGAGGATGGATCAAAGTGCTGCATTTCATTACACACCTCATGCTGCTCTTCTTTATGTGCACAGTGTGTGCACAGAGCTAGAGACATCATCATAGGGACTCAACCGCATGCTGCTCAGAGCTCCTCCCCCTGTGCAGCCGGCCGCTGCTCAGAGCTCCTCCCCATGTGCAGTCGGCCGCTGCTCAGAGCTCCTCCCCATGTGCAGCCGGCCGCTGCTCAGAACTCCCCATGTGCAGCCGGCTGCTGCTCAGAGCTCCTCCCCATGTGCAGCCGGCTGCTGCTCAGAGCTCCTCCCCATGTCAGCCGGCCACTGCTCAGAGCTCCTCCCCATGTGCAGCCGGCCGCTGCTCAGAGCTCCTCCCCATGTGCAGCTGGCTGATGTAAAAAGCTCCTCCCCCTGTGCAGCCAGCCGCTGCTCAGAGCTCCTCCCCATGTGCAGCCGGCCGCTGCTCAGAGCTCCTCCCCATGTGCAGCTGGCTGATGTAAAAAGCTCCACCCCCTGTGCAGCCGGCCGCTGCTCAGAGCTCCTCCCCATGTGCAGCCGGCCGCTGCTCAGAGCTCCTCCCCATGTGCAGCTGGCTGATGTAAAAAGCTCCTCCCCATGTGCAGCTGGCTTATGTGAAGACCTCTTCCAGTGTATACCACAGAAAGTAGGAACCTCTGGGGTGGGGCTTTGGTTTGGTAACACATGACAACGAAAAAATGGTGGGGAAGGATATATGACAAGAGGAAAGTGGGGGGACAAGTCAAATAAGTCCCCCCCCCCACTCTCCTCTTGTACAGACGAGGAGAAGGGGGCAAATAACGCCCCCTTTAAGAGACTCTGCGTCTTTTGGTTTAATGGTTATTTCCACATCCACATCTAATTGCTCTTTAGACAAAAGTAGCATGCGTATGGATAACTACATCTTTAATGATATTTATCATTTTAGAACGAAAAAAAAAATAAACTAAGTTGTTAAAAAATAAATAAACTAAGTTGTTTCCAGCAATGAGAATGGGGCATTTAAATTAATTACAATTTTAAGATGTAGCCAGGAACAGGCGAATTGTTTTTATTATGCGCATAAATTTAGCTTATTATTTAACAGAACAATATGCTATCTCTCTGAGCAGTCATGCTGGGGGCTCGTACGTAGTTTTTCATTAATTAGGTTAGACGCTGGAAAGTGAATTCATTACCTGGGAGATTGTAACAGAATTTTGAAAGAGAAAAATAAATGATTTTAGAGACACTTTCAGGCTTCTGTGTTGATTCACTTTCAGTATATTGGAATGCACCTGCCGAAGACACCCGGGGGAGGCAGCAGAGGCGCTTTAAGAGAGGAGTGGGGCCGTATGCAGACTCCAATCAGGCCAGAGTCTACTGCACATGTGCAGATCACGGTGAACATGGCGCCCGCGCTGCATTCCTGGGACATTTCTACTGCGCATGCGCGGAATAACCGGAAATTGGCCACCGTGATTTCTGTAGCTCTGCAGCCAGCGCCAGGCCAATGGTGAGGTAAGTATATTTTAAATGGGTGCAGAGTGTGCAGTGTGTGGGCCCCACTGAACCTAGGGGCCGGTGTGCACCGCACACCTTGCACACATTATAAATATGCCCCTGGGACGCAGCCATTTTGTGGGCAGAAAGCAATATACAGGGCAGTCTATGTATCAATCAATAAACTAGGGGAAAGGTAATTAAAGTATAATTTGAGCACAGGATTTTAATATAAATAAGGATAAGTAAATGATGTCAAACAGTCCACGATTGTCATGATGATACCCAATAATGGGTTCACAAAAATTATATATATCTCATGTGGAGGTGCTCTCCTAGAGAGTGTAATTATACGTGTCAAGAGAAAAAGAAGAAAAAAGAAAACTCTCTCTTTTTTTGGAGGCACTCTATTATAGATTATATATCAAACGATAATGCTGAAAATTAACTTTTATTAAGTATGTATTAAAATAACATTATTGGATCTAAAACTATTATTCATACATCCTAATAGTTGAAAGACTGCTAAGGGTGGTATGCTATCAAAAACATGAATCAGACAAAACATATCATTTAAAAATAATATCACAGATGTGAATGAAGCAAAGTGAAATATTACAAAATAATCACAGATATAGGGCTCTATTTACTACAATCCGCATATTGAATGTGGATTGTAGTGTGATATTACCGAGTGAATTCGCATTGCGAATTCAGGCAATATCACAGGGATTTACTATAAATCCCTTGCAGGGACAGAGCTTGTGATAAAGCTCTGTCCCTGCGGATCCCATCCGCACTCTAGTCGCGGTATTTTCGGAAAAAATACCGCGACTAAGAGCCCGCGCATGCGCCGACCCACCATCGCTGCTGCCCCCGCACCGGCGCTAAGCCCCGCGCCCCGCGGTCGCGGACCCCCGCGAACCACCCTCCCCCCCCCCGCGACCCCCCCTCCCTTCATTACACTTACCTGCATCCTCCTGGCCTCCGGTGATCTTCTCCGGGCTTCCCGATCAGGTGATCTCCCAAACTGCACTGGGGCCCGATCACCTGATGACCGGGCAGCAGTGCACTGTGGGAGACCAGCTGACCGGAGAGGAGCCATCACCGGAGGCCCGATCACCGGTCCCTGGAGTCAGGTAAGTAAAAAAAAAATGTTTCTTTTTTTTTTTTTCTTTTTTTTACAGCAATCAGCTTGCGGTCTATTTAGACCACATAGCTGATTACTGGTACCGGCTCCCGCCTCTGCTCTCCCCGTTAGAGCAGAGTGGGAGCCCAGTAACCGGGGGAGACCCTGGATAACGCCACCTCCAGGTGGCGTTATTATCACAAGGCTTCCCCCGGTATTTTTTTACAATTTATTTTTAGTAACTGTGGTCGGATCACATTTCCCATTACAATTATGGGAAATGCGATCTGCTTTACTAAAAATAAGTGATACTAGAGGTTGGAGTAGAATTTTACTAATTCTACTCCAATTGCCCTATAGTAACTACAGTTGAAACTAAAATAATGTGAAAAGGGTGTGAAAACACCCTTTTTCACTTTATTTTAGTAAAAATAATGTTAATAAATAGAGCCCATAGACACAGATATTGGGCCTGATTCAGACCCACTCGTGAGCGGCTGTCCGCTCGCAAGTGGGTCGATGGTCTGCACTGAGCATGCGCACGACGGAGGGAGCTCCGTCGTGCGCATGCGCCAGACACGACGAGCGAAGGACTTTCCTTCGCTCGTTGTGTCCGATCAAAGGGGGCGTGCTGTCAATGTTGATTGACAGCACGCCCCCTTTGGTGGGCGTGCTGGGGGCGTGCCTCCCTGACGGGGGCGTTCCCACGGGAACGCCTCCCGTCAGAAGCCGGCCCACTGACATCACTAGTAATGTCAGTGGGAGTGATTTTGGCTCTGATAGAGCCAAAATCACTCCGGAGCTTGCGGTTGAATACCTCAACCGTAGGCTCCGGCTCGCAATTTCGATGGTCGCGATGGTCACGACCATCGCGGCCATCAAAATGCACGCTCGTATAGCCTGTGGGTGGTGACCCACAGCTATACGAGCGTCCAGGAGGACGCTCCATGAAAATGGAGCCCGGCCCTCATGCAGAGCGTGCGCTCTGCTCAGAGCGTACGGCTCTGAATGAGGGCCATAAATGTTAGTGTGAGCTTCTGCTCATATATCTGGATATAGATTACAATGGTGAAAAAACCTGATTAAATGATCCCGTGATTAATCACGGCATAGATAAATAATCAGCCAATAATTAATTATGCTAAATTTTTAAACATCAATCAGGTAATGCAAATAATGAAATGATTGGCCACTATTTATCTATGCTGTGATTAATCACGGGATCATTTAATCAGGTTTTTTCACCATTGTAATCTATATCCAGATATATGAGCAGAAGCTCACACTAACATTTATATCTGTGTCTATATCTGTGATTATTTTGTAATATTTCACTTTGCTTCATTCACATCTGTGATATTATTTTTAAATGATATGTTTTGTCTGATTCATGTTTTTGATAGCATACCACCCTTAGCAGTCTTTGAACTATTAGGATGTATGAATAATAGTTTTAGATCCAATAATGTTATTTTAATACATACTTAATAAAAGTTAATTTTTAGCATTATCGTTTGATATATAATCTATAATAGAGTGCCTCCAAAAAAAGAGTTTTCTTTTTTTCTTCTTTTTCTTTTGACAGTCTATGAGGGGTATTCAATACGAAACGTAAACTTCGCTGTCGAAGTTTACGTTTCATATCGGAGCTTTTACCTGCGTTAAAGTCATTCCCAGGGGTGCAGGCTATTTTTTTTTAAGCCTGCACCCCTAAACCCCAATTCTGCACTTTTTTTCGACACCTATTCAATGGTGAAAAGTTATCCCCGTTTTTTATCAAAGACTTTTCGAACCTGCGAAAAGTCTTTGAAATTGAATACGGTGTAAAACTAATGACGTCATAGGTGCGATATTAACGCAAAAACTGAGTTTTCGCTCCCATATTGAATACCCCTGTATGTATCAGTTAGAACATGTTACATGACTGAAGTCAGGTACTTAATGCATCATGTACAGGCTGAATATTACTTCAGCCCACAAGATGGCTGCTACCACTGTATATAGTTGACTTTAAGCTTTCTATACTTAGCACAGTTTGAACGTCTTTCAGAAGGGGGCACATTCACGCTACGCTACTTAACAATTTGCAAATGGGACAACTGGCCAGGTAATTACCTTAATATATCTGTCTCTCTGGGATCCATTCATCATGTTAATTATCGGGGGCTGGGAGGCTTACAATAATTAAGTATCCTACTTGCTGCAAATAGCAGTGGTGTATACATATTCACCGGAGCAATTCAACATTGCTCCAATGCGCAGACAACTGATCCGAAAAACATCTGTCTCCGCGATCCGCTTTCGGGGCAGTGAAAATCAGGGTTGACGAGTCTGACTCAGCAGTGCTAGTGCGCTTAGATGAACTGGGCTTCACACAGGCGTACAAAGCCCCGGTGTCCAGCGGAAGAAACTGGACAGGTGCGGAGGGATCTGGAAGGATCATACTTGCCGACAATCAGCTCCAGCCTTCCGGGAGGGAGCTGATTGTCGGCTAATAGCAGGGGCGGGGGCGGCCATTGGGGGCGGAGCAGGGGTGGGGCGGTCATTTTGTGTCATACTAGGGGCGGAGCCGAGGCGGGGCCGCACGATCGCGTCATCGTGACTCCGCCCCTCTACACAATGCCGTGATTTTCGGCATTGTGAAGCAGGGGGCGGGGCCACGATGACGCGATTCTGTGCGAATCGCGTCACCGGGCCCCCCGCTGCGGGGATTTCTGTGTTTTTCAGGGGGGGAGGTGGGAACGGTCGGACACTTCCGGGAGGCTTGCCTGCCTTTCCGGGGGGCCGGGAGCGGCACCCGAAAATCGGGAGGCTCCCGGCCAAATCGGGAGGGTAGGCAAGCCTGGGAAGGATCCCTCTTCACAACCCAGGACTCCTTCCAATAGGGAAGGTGCAGGGGGTGCAGCAGCAAATGCCATTTGAATGCTCCCATTATATTTTCGGAGCTTGATGAATTTAGGTCCCCATACTGGTGTATGGAGACTGCCTAACAGATTGGGGTTTAAAGGGAAGCAGGAGATATCTGTGATATTTCCTGCATTAACTTTATAGTGATCAGCCCCCGATCCTTAATTTCTACAAAAGTAGGTGAATATGTTAATCTGGAGAAATCTGGGTTCCAATTTGCATTCATGGACACAGAATTCATAAAGTATGCAAATTATAGATGACTGATGCTTAGTGGACCTATTGTACAATAATCAAAAATCTTCCTGAATGAAGCATCCTAATGTTATGGTGTGGTGTCTCATTGTTTTGATGGTGTTGTGGGTGTGGTGCGTACAACTCACAGGTACCTGGATGTTGGGCATGTCCTGTCTGATAGTGACTTCTCGTTGTACCCTGCCTTAGAAGAGAAGCAAGGATCTTCTCCAAGGCAGGCACAGAGGACTTAAGCTGGCCACACACTAGACCAACTTACATCCAACCATCCAACTAGTTGACTGGTTGGAATGAAAATCTGGTAAGGGATGAAAGAAAATAACAATCAGCAATTTGCTCCCAAACGCCAGAAAATGGACTAAAAACTGTTGTCTGAACAAATTGTTTAGATCAAACATTTGAAAAACTTGTCTGACGACCATTTTCATCTGTTTTCTGGCATTTAGGAGCAAATTGTTGATCATCAGTTACTCCCATACGTTACCAGATTTTCATTCCAACCAATCAACTAGTTGCTGGTTGGATGAAAGTTGGTCTAGTGTGTGGCCAGCTTTAGGCTGGGTACACACCTAAAGATAATCTGTCCTACCGTCCAACTAGTGGATTGGTTGGAATGAAAATCTGGTAAAGTATGAAAGCAAATGACAATCAGCAATTTGCTCCCAAACGCCGGAAAATGGACAAAAACTATTGTTTGAACAAATTGTTTAGATCAAACATTTAACAAACTTGTCTGACGTCCATTTTCATCTGTTTTCTGGCATTTAGGAGCAAATTGCTGATCATCCGTTACTCCCATACGTTACCAGATTTTCATTCCAACCAATCAACTAGTTGGATGGTTGGACAGAAAATCTTTACGTGTGTACCCAGCTTAAAACACAGGGCCTAAATCAGAGTTGGGAATAGAGAGAGAGATAGCACTTAACTGTGTACCTGGGCAAACCATGTTGCTATGCAAGGGGTGTACATACATAAATTTTTTTGCATGTAGTGTGAATACTGGCTGCTTTTGCATGTAGCCCCCCACAAATACTGCACAGCTTTATTATTACAGTGCACATTAGATGTCAGTTTGGACACGTCCCTCCCAAATCTAAATCTCTCTGCACATTTTAAATCTGCCCCACCTGCAGTGCAGCATGGTTTCACCAAGATGATCAGTTGACAGAGAGAGATCTCTCTCTATTCCCAAGTCTGAATCAGTCCCACAATCTTGATACAAAAGAACATTGAATGGAATCTCAAACAAAATACTGTATGCATTTACCTTTTCATCAAAGCTTTGGCTCAACAAGGCAATGCTTTTTCAAAGATATTGAGGAAACATGTCTCAAAGACATTTACAACATATGTTTCAAGAATGCTTGCAATAATTCAATGCACTCAAATATTAAATAATCTACATCAAATTGGAGTATATTATTACTTAATATTATTACTAAATTTTTTGCCTAAAGTCAGGGGCGTATCTATAATGGGTGCGAGGTGTGTGGGGCACACAGGCCCCTGGGTCCAAGGGGGCCCAGCACCACACACACTGCACCCATAAGGTTACTTACCTCTCCGGAGTCCCACGTCGGCGCGGGGGTCTGGCGCTGGAAAAACGACTGGAAAATGGCAGCCGCGGCCATTATCCCGTCGTTTGCGCATGCGCAGTACAGGGAAAATGGAGACTGCACACGGGCTCCCTCCTCTCTAGAAACGCCCCTGCCTAGAGTGCACATTATCTCTGATTATAACTTACTGGTATATATATTTAGTAGTGAATACCAAACCCCACAAGCCCTACCACACTACTATTACTGTTAATCACTAGCAGCAATAGTGCACACTGCTGTTTTTGAGCAAACAGTTTTACTGTGAATGCGTGAGGTGAGTTACGCATGTGTACAATTGAAGGGGGTGCAAGGCCGAAGGGGGAGGAGCAGATCACTCTTCGCAAACCCGGACCTCTTTCCCATAGGAAGAAGTGCACCTCCTGGAAGTAATGCCACCCAAACTTTTCATTTTGGAGTTGATAAATATCAGGTGGCCACATCGGGCCATTAATGTTGAATGGGCCTCTTACTTAAAAAAAAAAAAACATGCGGAAACAGGTGTTTCTGCATGTATAATGGGCCCTTTCAGCTTAATGAATAGGCCCTAAGTGACCTACTTATTTACTTTCCTGTAATGTGTATCGTTTTTGTTTATGACTGTATTTGTACCTTTGTATATACTGTCTAGGTGGGACTAAGATAAAGACACAAAAGAAGTATTTATTGGCAGCGATATATAGCCAAAAGGTGAAGAGCAGAATAGCGTGAAACTAAAAATATATGATGTTTTCACATGGGGAATTTAGAGCATAACACATTTGGGGCATAGCTGCACATACAAATAGCAAAGGAGAAGATCAACAATTTACTACGTTTTGGTAGATGTTATTTTATGTTTACTCTAATCCCTGAAAGAGCTTTTTGAATTTGGAAAATAAGCTGCTCCCTGCTGGTTTTATCAGCCAGTTTTGACAATATGGTAATTGATTTTCGATCAAAAGGCGACTTTATAGGCTGCATACATACATATTTTATGTTTTCTGAAGACAACAAATTCTACAGTGTATTAAAATAAACTGCAATCAATGGCCTATTTAGGCTTGGATTATCAACATATGAATATCTGACTGAAGTACTAATCCTTATCGTATTTTATTTTATTACATTATAGTATATCAAAAATGTAGAGATGCACGAGTCGGAATCACTATGGGGTACTGACTTGAGCCAAGTCCTGGTTCGAATATTCCCGCTGTTCGGAACTCGGATTTAAAAATCGAACTTGGGTTTTGGATTGTGTGTACACAGGTCAAAATTACTTCATTTTAGCAGGTTGTTTTTTTTTTTAAACAGATCCAAAGCCAAAACAAAAACATGTGAGGGTGGTTTTGTAAAACCAAAACACGAAGATGAATCCGATTCCAAAACCAAAACACGGTTTGTAATTTTTATGGAATTGTTGTATGAAGCCATGTGTTTTTTTGTATGAATGACATTCCACCATTTTTCAGATTCACGGTCCTTGGAACATGTACTGTACTTATGGTAGACGAAAGCTGAATAGGCTTAAGGATAGATAAGAATGCTGGGTTTTTTGCTGATTGGATGTTTGATGACAGCCTTGTTGCTGGGCAATTAGTTTGTTCTGTCTAGTCAGCTGGTTGTTGGAGCCAGATGAATGGTATAAATTGTCTCGTTTGCATAAAGTCAGCCTCTTTTTGCTGGATCTTTGCAACCCACTGTCCCACCTGTTACTGTTTGTTGTGTCACACTAACCTTTTCTTTCCCAATTTAGGAGAGGCGCAGCATGGCGGGAGTACGCTGCAGATCAGTGGTTTTATGTGGCGCAAGATAACTTTGCGGGGGCACTTGGCGATCCTTCTCTGTACAGGGGGACCCGGGTGCTTTTGTACGGAAGCGCCTCGGATTGGCCCAGGAGGGAAGCGAGACCCTGGCAGCATTAGTGCATCTAGAGGGAGGACGTTTTAGTCATTCCTCAAGTATTGAGTGAGGTGAAAGCTAGAACTGAGTCTGCAGCGTCTCTTTGCCACCCTGGTTAGGTTAATTAATTAATTTGATTATAAATAAAAAGCTGTAACCTTTTTAGCCAAGCTCTGGTTGTCTGGGTCGTTATTTATTATTTTAAGTTAAGTAAGCTAGTCAAGGTTGTTAAGGGTTAGAAGCAATAAACCAATGTATATCTTATATGGCAAACATAAGTATTGTATGTAACGTAAGTACATTGCATTGGTCAATATAATGACAAGGTTAAAGGTATGTGTGAGGGGACATTGTGATCTGTGAGGGGGGGCTGCTGTGTGAGGGGCCAGGGTGATCTGTGAGGGGGAGCTGCTGTGTGAGGGGACAGTGTGATCTGTGAGGGGGGCTGCTGTGTGAGGGGACAGTGTGATCTGTGAGGGGGAGCTGCTGTGTGAGGGGACAGTGTGATCTGTGGGGGGGCTGCTGTGTGAGGGGACAGTGTGATGTGGGGGGGGCTGCTGTGTGAGGGGACAGTGTGATATGTGTTGGGGGGCTGCTGTGTGAGGGGACAGTGTGATGTGTGGGGGGGCTGCTGTGTGAGGGGACAGTGTGATGTGTGGGGGGGGCTGCTGTGTGAGGGGACAGTGTGATCTGCGGGAGGGGGCTGCTGTGTGAGGGGCCAGTGTGATCTGTGAGGGGGAGCTGCTGTGTGAGGGGACAGTATAGGAGAGCCATAAGCAGAATGTATAGGAGGGACATAAGGCGCATGTATATGAGGGGAATAGGCAGTATGTATAGGAGGGGCATGAGGAGCATGTATAGGAAGGGGATAAGCAGCATGTATAGGACCCTTTCTGTCACGTGGGAAGTGACAGCTGTTGGATTTGACCTTCTGGTCATGCAGGCAGTACTGAGCAAGGGGAGTCCAGAATGCAGGGCAGGAGCCAACCAGCAGCGCCATGGCAGTCCTTCAACACAGATGGAATAGGAGGAAGCCTCTGGTGTGTGCTCTTCCGTCTGTAGCCCTCCTTCCCCTCTGCTTCATAGGGTCCATCCAGCTGCCACCACTACAGTAGCAGCACAGCAAATGTAAGTGCTAAGTGCAGGTGTGTGATGCCTGTCCTGTCTATGTTCCATACTTAGTGTCTGCTTGTCCTGTCTGTGTCCTATCTCCTGCATCTGCCTGTCCTGTCTGTGTTCCATATCCTATGTAAGCCTGTCCTGTCTCCTCAGTGTTGTCACAAGGGGGGTGCGGGCCACACCTAGGTGTCACCTGACGAGGTGTGACACCAAGGTGCAGGCTCCCTCTCAGTGACAGGAGCCGAGTGCTGCATTCAGTTCCTGCCACAGTGAGGGAGCCGGCACTACCCACACCTCCAGCACACCTCTCCACTCCATTGATAACCACGGGCCAGGGAGGTTCGGCCCACGAGGCCATGCCCCCTTCCCCAAGACCACATTCTAACCCCAAGCCCATGCCCCTTTTCGTCAGCTGCATGCATGGCATCCCTCTCGGCACCGAGCGTCACCACAGGGAGGGACACCACTGCCTATCCTGTCCATGTTCCATATCCTATGTATCTGCCTGTCCTGACTGTGTTCCATATCCTGTGTCTGTCCTTACTGTGTTCCATATCCTGTGTCTGCCTGTCCTGTCCGTGTTCCATATCCAGTACCTGTCTGTCCTGTCGGTTTCCATATCCTTAGTGTCTGCCTGCCCTGTCTGTGTTCCATATCCTTAGTGTCTGCCTGTCCTGTCTGTGGGCCTGATTCAGAGCTGAACGCTCTGACCAGAGCGCTCACTCTGAATCAGGGCCCTCCTACCTTTTTTTGGAGCGTCCTCATGGACGCTCGCATAGCTGTGGGTTACCACCTACAGCTATAGCGTGCGTCCATGATGATGGTCGCGATGGTCTTGACCATCGTGACCATCGGGTTTGCGACGGAGACCCTGCGGTAGGGTCTCACTGCCACAAGCCCTGGAGTGATTTTGGCTCTATCAGAGCCAAAATCACTCCCACTGACATCACTAGTGATGTCAGTGGGGCCGGCTTCTGACGGTAGGCGTTCCCATGGGAACGCTTCCGTCTGGCAGGCACCCCCCTGGCACGCCCACCAAAGGGGGCGTGCTGTCAATCAACATCGACAGCATGCCCCCTTTGGTGCGAGACCCGGAGCGACAGCTTGGCTGTCGCAGTCCGGGTCTCACGCATGCGCACGACGGAAGCTCCCTCCGTCGTGCGCATGCGCAGTGGGGCAACATCAACCCGTTTGCGAGCGTCCTTTGCTCGCGAACGGGTCTGAATGACCCCCTGTGTTCCATACATTGTTTGTACTAACTACATTCCACGAGTCCCTGGCTCATGCAACTGGTACTGTACTTGGAGGTCCCTTTGAGGGCACAAAAAAATGTGTTCTGTGGTGGGTTGTAAGTTTTTCAGCAGACCCCTAACATTACATTCCCCTTGTGGGCCCTTCATGTCCCAGGCTGACACTGTTCACAGGTGCGTGTAAAAGAAGTGGTTTAATCTAGGCTAGAAAATAATAAAAAATGTTCCCTCCAGTACACTGCAAAAAAAACAGCAAAAGGACTCGAACACTACACGGTAATAGCAATGTAGAAATCTTTGTTGCATATATTTGAAAATACATGTCTAAGCACTGGGCGCGTCAAGGCTTCTCTGTACTGGCGTCCCTAATGCTACATGTATTTGCAAATATAGGCAACAAAGATCTCTGAATTTCTACTATCATGTAGTATTCAAGTCTTTTTGCTGTTTTTTTTTTTGCAGTGTGTTGGAGGGAACATTTTTTTTTCTTAAATACAAACCATCACCTACTGCTATAATCCATGAATATCACTCCCATTTTGCAATAGCCCTGCAAGCAGCCACATTATGTTAATAGCCCCATTACATAACCTACAACTACATTACATCAATACACTCCTAACATATAATAACCCACCTCCCACATTATTACATTCAATCCAACCGCTCACTTGCTAGACTGCTCTGTAGATGATTCCCGGCAGAGGCAGACCCCTCTATCTGCTTATTCCATTGACTATGCATAGGTAGGTAACAAGTATCAAGCAGCTTCCCCGCCACAGAGGGAGATAGGGTGGGGGGATGGGGGGAGGGGTGGAATGATAAAGAACATTTATAACTAGTTTGATAAATACTGGTCTATTTACTAAGCAGTGTTAGGAGACAGAGTGAAAAGTGAAAAGGTACCAGCCAATCAGCTCCCAACTGTCACCTCACAGGATGTGTTTGAAAAATGACAGTTGGGAGCTGATTGGCTGGCACCTTATCACTTTTCACTCTGTCTCCTAACACTGCTTAGTAAATAGACCCCATAATCTCCTAAACCTTAATTAAAACATATACACATAACAAGTGTGTTTCTGAGAATGGATCCATAAAACACAGATACTTGAAGTTCATTTTATTAAAAGTAGAATTAAGGATAATTAGTATTTAATAAGTTGCAAAAATGTTGTTTTGTGTCTTTGCACCTGATTCAGTACGGATCGCAACTGCGATCAAGGCTGCGATTACGCGCGCAGTCTTACTGTGGTAATATGCTAATCCATTGTGATTGCTATACCGTCGTAGCACTACATATGCCCACCTTACCTTACACACATCCATAATGTTTAGCAACACTGCGAAACCATTGGTAACATCGAGTACCATCGGAGCCTCACGCACACTTGCACAAGGTCTGACCTTATTCAGAAATTGCTAACCTCATTGCACGCAGTGAAAGGCCAAGCTGTGTATGGCATTGCAGTGGTTAATTTATGCACGCCCCTGTAAAAGCGTTCAATCGCCCTGGCACGCCTGTATTTCGCCGATCCCCCGTCACCTCCCACAAACGGCGCTTCCTATCAATCACTCTGCGATGGGTCTGCGTAGTCACTGCGATCGCAGGTCTGAATGCAGTGCGATGCATGGCAGTACGCAACAATCCGCCGAAAGCATGCGTAATCGCAGTTGCGATCCTTGCTGAATCAGGCCCCCAGGTCCTTTCTGCGTAAATGTACCCATTCTGTATTGGAAGTACATTGCTCTACATATGAAGATGGCGGTCACTACAGGGGGTGCAACATTTTTGCATCTTCTGATGGGAGGAGCTGGGTCAGATGAAGACATTTCTAGATAACATGGTTTATTCACGTGTGTGCCTACAGTAAGCCAAGATTCAAGGGATGAGAGTTGTCAGAAGTGGAGTGCGCTACTGAGCAGTCTCCAACAACATGGCTCCTCAAGGAACACTTCTGTTCCATTACCATGAAGCTTGCTTCACTGTGTATGAGCTCCTGAGACCAGTAACTACTTATTTCTGCTGTTCCTGTCCCTAAAACCTTGCAACAGTACAAGAGACAGTCACTGGCTGGTGAACTGCCTAACCCCGCTCTGCTGCAAACTCCACTTCATGTCTTAGAAAAAAAGAGTGTAACAGTGAGTACCGTTGTACACAGTAAACTATACATCTTGGTTAAGTTCCACTGGACTAGTTGCCTGGGTTCTTTACACTGTATTTATTGTATATCATCTGGTGTGGTCACAACTCTGCTAGAACACCAAGTTGTACACACATTTCCAACGATAGTAACAATTTATGGGTGTATTTCATGATTAGCGTGTGCCTAGAGGCTTTCCTTCTTCCCACCAGACACCCCTGCTTTTATGGGCAATCACCTATACCTTTAATAAAATTGCTTAATTTGAACCAAGCTGGCGCATTTCGCGTGGCTAAGTACATTTATATGTACACAAATACCCATGTAATATAAACAATAAAACACACAGATATGACATACTGTATGTAATACAGACAGTCCTGAAAACTCCACTGCATTGTCCTCCTGCTTGTCTTCCTTTAGTACATTTTGGAATAAAACTTCCATCTTTGTGTAAGCACTAAAACCAGTGCTCCTTGTGCTAGCAATTACAGTGACAAGAGCTTAGATCACATCAGGACAAAATGTCCTTATTAATTGACAGTAAAATACATTGAACCTGCCAACGTACCTGAAACAGCCTGTCTTGCGCATCAGTGCAGCAATCAGATGCTGATTAAGAGATGGTAAGTGAATTCCCTTCTGATGCGGAAGGGAGGCATTAGACAAAGGTTTTCTAATTTGGTAAGATTCATTTTCCACCCTAAACCATTCCTTGTAGCGCAGGTGACTACTATACAAGAGGACGTAACAGTTCATTACAGTTCATTACAGGAGACACATTATTAGACCTGCAGGAACAGTCTGGTAAAACAAGCTGGGGATAATTTAGGGGTAATGACTCTGAGACTATATTCGGCTCTTTACTTATTAGGAGTGACTGTCCCCTAAGTTTTATTTATTTCTTATAACAGAAATAATATAATGTAAGATAATTATTTATATTATTTTAGCTATAGGTTTAACTATTTAAAACTGTGTTAGTATGAATAGTGAACTGCGAGTCGGAGGACAACTGAGCCCAATAACATGACATTTCCATGTTAGGGACACCCTGGGGGGGTCGCTTATAGACCCTAAATATTGTCGCCTAAAATAATTCTTGCAGGAGCCTTATTTATGTCTTAAATTAAATGGTCAGTGATAACTAATTTCAAGTGTCACAACTGTCATGTACTATACTGAACATATTAATGTGCTGAAGCTATTTACACTCCTTCCCCACTTACCTAAATATTGGCCCACCACTGCTGTTTGTACACGTCACTGATGAACATGTGTGGGGATGCAGTCAGGAAGCCGACGGGCGAAATGCCGACCGCCAGCTTCCCGGCTATCTAATCCCAACAGGGGTCTAATGATAGGCGTCAAAATCCTGACTCCTATCATTATCCCCACACCTGGAGCCCGACGCCCGGCATACCGAACGAAGGTAAGCCGGGCAGCGGGCGCGCGGGGGTGAGATGGTTAGGGTAGGGGCTCCCGGGGAGGACTTAGGGTTAGGCACCCCTCCGGGAGGGTTAGGGTTGGGCTAAGGTAAGTAAGTGTTAGGGTTAGGCACCCCCCTGGCAGGGTTAGGTTTAGGCTGCGGGGAAGGGGGGGGTTAGGTTTAGGCACTTACAGGGGGGGTTAGGGTTAGGGACTTACAGGGGGGGAGGTTAGGGTTAGAGACCCCTAAGGGAGGGTTAGGGAGGGGGGTAGGGTTGGTAATAGTAAAAATACTCACCTGTCGGGATCTTCTGTTGCCGGTCTTCCGGCATCGGGATTAGCGTCCTGCGTCCAGTAGTATTTCATACCGATCCCCATGTGTGCATGTCCACGGCTACATGCACCACGTGTGGCCAACAACATTACAAAATGCAATCAAATTTAGGCAAAAGAAAAATAGGGATAGCTCGAACAAAAGAAAGAGATGGAAAGGAAACAAAGGGACAGACTAAAAGCGAGATAATAAAAAAAGAGACATACTAATGGATAAATAACTTTCATTAGCATAGATAGAGATAAAACACACTTGACGGAATAAACCCCAAAAACTATAACCTGGACCTGAGGGCTGGCCACCAATATTTCCAGCAGTGTTTGTGTTCAAAGTGGGGGACAGACAAAAGAGGAGGAGCGAGTGAGAGAAAAAGGGGAAAAGAGAAAATAGTGGAAGAAATGAAAAGAGAAGGAGTGAAAAAAGGGGGTAAGAGAGAAAAAAGAGAGAGGTTAAACAAGGACAGAGAAAAGAGGAAGAGAGAGAGGCAGCGGGGAGAGACAGGGGAAGAAACATGGGCCGATGTAAGGGAAGAGGAGGAGAGATTGGTGAGAGATGGAGGGAATGAGGGGTTAAGACAGAGAGGGTGGTAGATCGGAGGAGACAGTAGGGAAGGGGATAGAAGAGAGATGGAATAAGAGAGTGACGGAGGAAGAGGTTAAGTGAAATATGAAGGGGGAACAGTGAAAAATATAGGGGACAACAGCGTACAGGTGCCCATGCATATTCTGTTTCACGCTTACGGCTCAGCAAATGAAGATAAGTAAATATTACTTTAATATACTGTAATTAAATGATCCAAAACCAGCTTAATTTGTGAAGGGCCCTGAAGAGAAGGACAAGGAAGACTAGGGAAACAAAATAAGGGAGAACCTAAGAGATGGGTAAGGAGGAGATGTAACGGGAAAGTACAAGAAGGGAAAGAGAGGGGACTTGAAAGAGAAAAGAAAGGATGGATGAGATATTAAGCAGAAGGGAAATGTCTGGAATAAGTGGACTGGGCATGAAGGAGATGAGAAGGTAAGATACTGGTATGGTTAAGGAAGGGGTGGCATGGCAGAAGAGTGGAAAGGGGAATAGATAACAGGTCTGGGAATGGGGTGTCAGGTGTGGGAAAGGGAGGAGATGACAGGGCTGGGAACAGAGGGTCAGGTGCAGGAAGGGGAAAAAATGACAGGGCTGGGAACAGAGAGTCACGGATGGGAAGGGAAGAGATGACAGGGCTGGGAACAGAGGGTCAGGTGCAGGAAGGGGAAAAAATGACAGGGCTGGGAACAGAGAGTCACGGATGGGAAGGGAAGAGATGACAGGGCCGGGAACAGAGGGTCAGGGGTGGGAAGGGGAAGAGATGATAGGGCCAGGAGCAGAGGGTCAGGTGTGGGAAGGGGTAGAGATAACAGGGCTGGGAACAGAGTGTCAGGTATGGCATAGGGTAGAGAGGACAGAGCTAGGAACAGAGGGTCAGGGGCAGGAAGGGGTAAAGATGACAGGGCTGGGAGCAGAGGGTCAGGTGCGGGAAGGGGAAGAGATGACAGGACTGGGAACAGAGGGTCAGGGATGGGAAGGGAGAGATGACAGTGCTGGGAACAGAGGAGCAGGAAGTGAAAGAGATGACAGGTCAGGAAAAGAGGGTCAGGGGCGGGAAGGGGAAGAGATGACAGGGCTGGGAACAGAGTGTCAGGGGCAGGAAGGGGTAGAGAAGACAGGGTCGGGAACAGAGTGTCAGGGGCAGGAAGGGGTAGAGAAGACAGGGTCGGGAACAGAGGGTCAGGGACAGGAAGGGGAAAAGCTGAAAGGGCTGGGAACAGAGAGGCAGGAAGTGAAAGAGATAATAGGGCGGGAACAGAGGTTCAGGGGAGGGAAGGGGAAGAGATGACAGGGCCCGGGAACAGAGGGTCAGGGGCAGGAAGAGATGACAGGGCCAGGAACAGTGTCAGGGGCGGGAAGGGGAAGAGATGACAGGGCCAGGAAAAGAGGGTCAGGGGCAGGAAGGGGAAAAGATGACAGGGCCGGGAACAGAGGGTCAGGGGCGGGAAGGGGAAGAGATCAGATGAGTGAAGAAAGGAAGAGAGTGGGATTCATACAGAAGGGATAACTACATGTTTACAGCACAGGAAGTACTATTAAACTGTTTTATTTAGCTAATTTAATTCTACAGAAACTCTGGCAAAATATTCATGTACTAAACTAAAAATAAACCTGGAAACAGAGGGTCAGGGATGGGAAGGGGAAAAGATAACAGGGCGAGAAGGGGAAGAGATGACAGGGTGGGAACAAAGGGTCAGGGCCATGAAGGGGAATAGATGACAGGGTCGGGAACAGAGGGTCAGGGCCATGAAGGGGAAGAGCTGACAGGGCTGGGAACAGAGGGGCAGGGGCAGGAAGGAGAAGAGATGACAGGGCCGGGAACAGAGGGTCAGGGGCAGGAAGGGGAAGAGATGACAGGGCCGGGAACAGAGGGTCAGGGGCAGGAAGGGGAAGAGATGACAGGGCCAGGAACAGAGGGTCAGGGGCGGGAAGAGGAAAAGATGACAGGGCCGGGAACAGAGGGTCAGGGCCGGGAACAGAGGGTCAGGGGCGGGAAGAGGAAAAGATCAGATGAGTGAAGAAAGGAAGAGAGTGGGATTCATGCAGAAGGGATAACTACATGTTTACAGCACAGGAAGTACTATTAAACTGTTTTAATTAGCAAATTTAATTCTACAGAAACTCTGGCAAAATATTCATGTACTAAACTAAAAATAAACCCTCAATTATGTAAATCAGAAAACAGAAATGTTTTGTCCAAACATGTGTTCATTTCATAGAAAAGTTTATTCCTGTGGATAAAACCATATGTTCATTTCATGCATATACTTTGCATTTCAAAGTAATTCATTACAAATGTTCATTTAATTTCCTCTATGTGATGTATACAGGCGGCTTTTAAAGTAATCAATTGTGCAGTAGAAAATAGAATATTTAGTGCAAATTGCCTCCATTTCAGCAGCCACATATACAGTATAGGCAATTACAAAGAGTGTTCTATAAGAAATTATAGAAGAGCATTCAAAATATTTTATATTGCAAATATATGTATTTTTAAAGGACCAATACACCTAAAATGCACAAATCAAATATTTACATTACATCCTCACCTATATACAGTAAATGGACATTTTAGAAGGCTGTTTGAACTGAATTTTACCTAAAAAAATATATATAATGGGAGGAAGATTTTTTTTTTGACCTTTGCAGAACAAACTTCCTGTCAAAAATGTAACAACATTTTTTTTTTGTTTATTTAAAAATTTTCCATTCTGTAATAAATGGCTCCATTTTCTATGAATCTAAAAAGTTTTCCCACCTTGCACGGCCGCCCAGAGAGATGCCAATTTTTGATCCAGTTCCCACTTCGGTGATTGAGTTTGAAAAAAATTTTACATCTCAAATTCTAATTAATAAAATGACATTTGGGACAGCCATTTTGTCATATTTTGGGATGTGTAAAGCAAACAAACAGTGGGTTAGAAGGTAGCCCCCTTCTAGATAAAATAAATGAATCATACAAGCACTTTAAATAATAGCCATGGGCCCCATGACATCACAGACCCCGTGACATGTGATCACCATAGTGACCAACCCCTATGAAGCCTTTTATCTCCGGCCCTTCTAAAGACTCAGTAGTCTGCGCCTATTGGTGGTCACCCATCTGCGAACGTCGCTACAAACTCCTTTCTTGGTGTACATCCGTGTGGCCAGATGTCCACGACACTCTCATAACACGCCCACTAAACGGACCATTTTGCGTGCATTACTGGTCATCTCCCAGTCACTGCCCATCACTTTTCCACAAAAGTTTCAGGATATCGTGTGCCAGGCTTGCCTACCCTCCCTCCCGCCAATTCCCCCGACCCACCCGCGATTAATAGTTAAACCCCCGCAGCGGCGGGGACCGGCGACGCAATTCACACTGAATCGCGTCATTTTGGCCCCGCCCCCTGCTCCACAATGCCTGTATTATCGGCATTGTGTAGCGGGGACGGGGCCAAAATGACGCTAATGCGTGGCCCCGCCCCCACCATGCCCACAAATGCCCGTCACCCGCCCAGCCACGCCCCCCGTCCTGCCAATCTGGCTGCTCCCTCCTGGAAGGAGCAGATAGAATGTTGGCAAGTATTTCGTGTGCACACTCTGTGTAACGCAGGCGCCGTAGGAGTTTTAAGGAATTTTGGCGCATGCTCAGTTGCAAAAAAAAATCGCTCAATTACGTTAACATCAACATTGTGGGCCTGATTCAGCTTTGATCGCTATTGTGATCGAAGCTGCAATTACGCGCAGTTCAACTGCGATAGTATGCAAATTCATTGCGATCGCTATGCCCTCGCAGCACTACAGAAGGATGCCCACTTTACCTTACACACATCCGTAATGTTTAGCAAGACTGCAAAACCATCGGTAACATCGCGTACCATCGCAGCCTCACGCACATTTTACCAAGGTCAGACATTAATTGCTAACCTCATCGTACGCTATGTGTGCTCAGGCTGCGTAGGGCATCGCAGTGGATAATTTATGCACGCCCATGCAACGACGTTGAAATGCACCCACAAACGGCACGTCCTGTCAGTCACCCTGCGATGGGTCTGCATAGTCACTACAATCGCAGACCCGATCGCGACAATGCGATGCATACTCATGCACAGAACACAACAACCAGCCGATTGCGTGCGTAATAGAAGTTGCGATCGGTAGTGAATCAAGCCCTGTATGCGGTTTGCGTGCTGCTCTGAATCCGGCCCTAATACTGGTTTAACCCTTAAAATAATTGCTTCTGTCCTGTGGGCCTGATTCAGAGCCGGACGCTCAGACCAGAGCGCTCGCTCTGAATCAGTGCCCTCCTCCATGAAAATGGAGCGGCCTCCTGGCCGCTCGCATAGCTGTGGGTGACCACCCACAGCATATGCGAGCGGCCAAAAAGATGGTCGCGATGGTCTTGACCATCGTGACCATCGGACTTGCGACGGAGACCCTGCGGTAGGGTCTCCTTGCCACAAGCACTAGAGTGATTTTGGCTCTTATCAGAGCCAAAATCGCTTCCACTGACATCACTAGTGATGTCAGTGGGGCCGGCTTCAGACGGTAGGCGTTCCCATGGGAACGCCTCCGTCTGGCCGCCACGCCCCTGGCACGCCCACCAAAGGGGGCGTGCTGTCAATCAACATCGACAGCACGCCCCCTTTGGTGCGAGACCCGGAGCGATGGAAAGCCCATCACTCCCCGAGTCTCGCGCATGCGCACGACGGAGCTCCCTCCGTCGTGCGCATGCGCAGTGGGGAACATCGACCCACTTGCGAGCGTACTGCCGCTCGCGAGTGGGTCTGAATGACCCCCTGTGTTTGTAAAGTGTAAAATGCACGATAAATGAAAAGCCTATAACTGATAATAATAGACACTTGAAAAATGTCATTATTTGTCAGTAAACTTTCTCTATATATAAAATAAAACACTGCTTAGCGCATATGCTAAAGAGTTAGGATTAAGAACATGATACACTTGGCCCCTAGGAATAAATGTATGGATTTGCGTTCATAATGCCATTGAATGTGAATCAGAGCATACTGAGCAGGGAATTACAGTTCAGCGCACTTGTTGTACCCCTGTGGGAGCAGAGGCGGTGACCATTACTAGTGTGTAGGACTTTAACAGGCTAATGATCGGTTTCCACAAAGCCCTTGAGTCTCAGTAGTCATAATAATATATAGAGATCTCTGGGCGCCTTTGATTTCTAATAAGTAAGAGTCATCATATCGCTTTGCCAGGCCAATCCGGGTCATGAGCTGGCTTTGGGCATCCAGTTACACATAGAAAAAAAATAAATATCAATAATGTTTTAAATTGTCAAAACTATTTCAAAAAGTTTGCACGTTAAATAATAAACCTAAGGCGCGGAGAGAGGTAATGCAGAGGTCAGGTACTAATTACCTGGACCTGGGTCAGCTGCGGAGGGTGACATTGTCCCTCTTTGAAGCACTGCTGAGGGGGACAAATGTTCATCTTCGCAGCACCGTTATTTATTTTTAATATTTTTTTTTGGGGGGGGGGGATTTGGCGATGCCACCAGTACCTGGGACCCTTTTCAGCTCTCAATGGCCCTGGCAATAAATAAACTACAGTATAACACACTGTCTACAGTCATATTTATCAAAGGGTTAGGAGCCATATTGCCAGAAGGCTCCAGTGTACTGTTCTCTCTTATCTTTTGGCTCCTGACTGGTGTATTTGCAGGAACAAAGAAAATGCAGACAGTAAGTTCCCTGTGGACCTGTGCAGTTTCTGAACCACTACTGGTCTAATGCCCAGCTGCACATACTGTATGTTCATTTGCAGAGTGTACAGCATGTTGCATGTTTGTTGCACTGCGCATGTTCTAGAACCAATTGTGCATAAGTAAAGACAATGCTGAATCCTATCCACTTGCAACTGAAGGGGCGTAACTGGGCATTCTGACTTCGACATGTTCAGTGAGGGCATATCGAATGAATTGCAGACTATGCAGAATTGAACAGAAGATTGCATGATTAGATAGAACTGAAATAGATCTGCAGGTATCATGAAATTGCAAATTGCAGAAGCAGCATAGACAAAGATTAAATGGTAAAATATTTAGGGTTAAGAGCTGCGGAGTTTGTTCGATTTGCTTTGAAGATATAGTTGTAATGTTAAATAGTATTGCAGGGTTAAATACAGTAATTATTGAACAGTTCAAGCAGTCACACCTGGTCGGGCACGTTCTTTAGGCATGAACCGGCTGGAGCCTATGGTGGTAGCACTATCGGGGGCTCTGTGCTTGATAGTGTGCGCGTCTGGGCCCCTTCTGCTGTAAATATGCCACTAGTGTTACCACTTATAATTAGAGATGAGCGGGTCCGGTTCTTAGAGATCCAGGTAGGGTCTGAGTCAGGCTCTGGTTTCCCGCCTAACTCGGAATCCAAAACGAGGCAAAACGTCATCCTCCCGCTGTCGGATTCTTGCAGGTTTTGGAATTTATAAAGGTCCCCAGTCATCAGCACCATTTCACTCTGTCTGTGGAGAGTGGTAGTGAATGGACGTGCTGTGCTCTGTCTGTCCATCAAGGGGCTGCTATGTCTTGCAGAGGTGTTCTGCTCTGCTGGTCTAGAGGTGCTTTGGGTGCTCTGTCCGTCCATAAAGGGACTGCTATTTGTCTTTCAAGGGTGCTCTGTCCATCTAGGAGTGCTCTGTCTGTCCAGAAAAAGGGTCTGCTGCGTCCTTCAGGGGTGCTCTGTCCATCCAGGGGTGCTCTGTCCATCCAAGGGTGCCCAGTGTAAAAAAATTTAATATGCTGTACCCCAGTGTACTATATTATTATTATTTTTTACTGTGACGCTGCCGGTCTGACCGCAGTGTAATATTCATACATATATTGTGACACTGTAAGTGGAAACCCTATTTCATCCAAGTATTGTGATGCTGTATGGGAACCGCAGTGTAATATTCTTCGTACATGGATTGTGAAACTGTAAGTGGTACACCAATTTCATCCAAGTATTGTGACACTGTAAGTGGTAGCGCCGTGTAATATTCATACACTTATTGTGACACTGTAAGTGATACCCCAATTTCATCCAAGTATTGTGACACTGTAAGTGGTAGCGCAGTGTAATATTTATACACATATTGTGACACTGTAAGTGATACCCCAATTTCATCCAAGTATTGTGACACTAAGTGGAACCGCAGTGTAATATTCATACATGTATTGTGACACTGTAAGTGGTAGTGCAGTGTAATATTCATACATGTATTGTGACACTGTAAGTGGTACCCCAATTTTTTCCAAGTATTGTGACACTGTAAGTGGTAGCATAGTGTAATATTCATACATGTATTATGACACTGTAGGTGGAACCACAGTATAATATTCATACACGTATTGTGACACTGTAGGTGGAACCACAGTGTAATATTCATACATGTATTGTGACACTGTAAGTGTAACAGCAGTGTAATATTTATACACACATTGTGACACTGTAAGTAGTAGCGCAGTATAATATTCATATACATAATGTGACACTGTAAATGGTAACCCAATTTCATCCAAGTATTGTGACACTAAGTGGAACCACAGTATAATATTCATCCAAGTATTGTGACACTGTAAGTGGTAGCGCAGTGTAATATTCATAAAAATGTTGAGACACTATAGATCATTGATATCGGAGTGTAATTTTTAAAATTGGTACAAATTGATGTGCTGTACCCCACTTTGTTCATGTTTGTTGATATGGAGAACAATCAGTTGAGAGGAGAGCAGGGACCACATACTAGTTCTGGAGCTGCTGCCAGTGCCACCAGTCATGACGATAATAGTCCGTCTATGTCATTTACTAAAGCCGATGCCAAAGGGCATACAGGACTTAAATCAGGACATCTAAAGTAATAGAAGCAATCTTTTACATTGGTAAAGAAAAACCCATCAAAGGGAAAGTTAGCTGCAGAAAGACATAAAATTGGCAATATGCTTTTCACTACACAAAGTGGCAAGGAAAGGCTAAGGCCTTGGCCTTTATTTATGACAGGTGGTTCTGCCTCTTAGGATAATGTAAGGCTGTAGATGTTTCAAAAAAATTTAAATCTCAGAAATGTCACAAAATCCCTGAGGAGAGTCTATGGGGCATATTCAATAGGCTGCGATAATAGCAAAAAACTTGCACCTGTGAGGTTTATCCTGCAGGTGCGGGTTTTTTGGTATTCTATTAGGTGTGTGTTTTTTTATTAAACATGCATCAGGAGGTTTTTTCCACGCACCACCTGAGCAAGCGTGATTTATCCTTAAATCGTTGATTTTAGGTTAAATCGCCGACACTTGCTCTGACACCCCCACGGCACCCACCCTGAGGGCTAATTAAGCAATTGGAAATATCCAATTAGCTTAATTAGTCCTTAATTACTTACCTCCAGCAGTGCTATCTTCTTCATCCTGCGTCAGGAGCCGGCTCTTCTGCAGCAGCGGTGAGTATGTCAGTGTGTGGTGTATGTAAGTGTGTATGAGTGTTTGTGTGTCCCAGTGTCAGTGTGCCCCCGCAGTGCTAGTGCGGCCCCCCCGAAATGGGCACTGGAAGAAATACATCTCCCAGCAGCCCTTGCTCCTCCCACCAGCCCATGGGACTCCCAGCAGCCCCCTCTCCAGTAAGAAGAGAGGGGAGGCCGCCGGGTGCCGCGGAGACTACTGGAGACCCCTGGTAAGGTAAGTGGTGGGGGGGTTTTACAGTAAAAAATATGCGCCGTGGGGATTTCAGAACTGAAAACCCCGCGACCAATATTTTTGGAATTGAATACCGCAGGTATTGTTGGATATGCCCCTAAGTGTGTCCTTTCCAATACTGTACTCGAAGAGGAGCCTCCTTCCACCACTTGTGCATCCTCTGCAAATGTGTGGATGAGCAGCACAAGTGAACATGCTGACATAGAAATCGAGGATGCTTCTGTGGAAGTGTACCAGGATGAGAAGGATATTTGTGTAGCTGACACTAATAAGGATGTTGATGATGAGAATGTTGTTTGTGTAAATCATGATAAGGAAAAGCCTATTATCATGCCTGGGCATAAGACAAAAAAAATCCACTTCTTATGTGTTGAATAATTTCTACCCAAATCCGGACAACAATTGTCAAGCCATCTGTACCCATTGTAAAGCCAGAGTAAGTAGAGGTAGGGACCTTCTAAGAACCTCCTCCCTGTTACATCATTTGCAGTGAGTTCATAGAACATTTTTGGGAAAATCAGAAACTGGTGCTAAAAAAATAACAACAGACAGTCCAGCATCAGTTAGCTCCCTTCCCCTAGCTAGATCCCAGCACCTGCAATCTCCATCACCAACACCTTCATAATAAATATCCTCACTAATGATCGGAGGTAGTTCTGCATCCAGGATAAGGCGAGGTGACTCCTCCCTTATCCAGTATTCATCAGAAGAGTCCTTGAGCGCTAGGCCTGCTGCTGCTGGAGGTAGATCTACATTCCAGAAAGGGACCAAGAAGTCTACTACTAGTAGTAGTTTAAAAAAAACAATTGACTGTTAAACAACCCTTTGATAGAGGAAGCAAGTATAACAGCTGTCACAAAGTTGCACAGCGGATCACTGACACCATGATGGATGTGCTAGTATTACATGGTGAAATAATAGAAATTGAGGATGATAGTGTGGAGGAAGTGCAAAAGGAGAATGAGGGGGATATTTGTGTCCTATCTGATGCTAATTAGGATGTAGATGATGAGGTGTTGTTTGTGTAAAGCAGCCTCCAGTGGCAGCTGTTCTTGCTCGTGATAAAAAGAAAGCCATTGTCATGCCTGGGTATAAGACCAGAAAAGCCATGTCTTGTGTGTGGAATTATTTTAACCCAAATCCTGACAGTTGTGAAGGTATCTATACCATTAGTGAAGCCAAAGTTAGTAGAGGTAGGGACATTAACCATCTAGGCACCTCCTCCCTTTTACGTCATTTGCAGCAAGGAAATGCAATTTATTTAACAAAATTATAATAATTTGTAAATTAATAACAAGCAGTCCAGTATCAGCTACCAACAGTTTGGACCAGCACATGCAATCTCCACCACTAGCACCCTCATCATCAACCTCCTACTGGAGGTAGTCCTTACAAAAAATTGTTTTGTGGGGGCCCAAACAAACCAAGGACTTCAGCCTCAAAAGTGACAGTCCATGTCGCTGAAGTGCTTCATTTGTTAAATTGTGAATGTCCTGTTTAATATATACAACATAAAGGCGGGTGGGAGGGCCCAAGGACAATTTCATCTTGCACCTCTTTCCTTTACATTATGCACAATTTGGGGCATTGCCGACTGACATTATTATAGTTTATTAAACTGCCATCCTGTCTGCCACTGCTGTGTGGCAATGTTTCATAGATGTCCTATATTTTTTTAAACTGCCGTGCGTTTGTGCCGCTGCTCTGCCGCTTACTTTAGCCAGCCAGCTCGCTGCAGCCTTTGGCCTGTATTGGTGAAAAAAAAAGTAGTCAAAACAATATTGTGAGCTGTGAGGTGGTTAATAATGCCTAGAAATGCCTGAAAATGATTGTTATTAAGATTAATAATACTGTAGGAACAAAAATAGGCCCAAATTATGTGATTTTAGCTGTTTTTGGACACCAGCGCAGTCCAAAATTCAAATAGGGAGTCACACCAACTGCCACCTCATGGCAGGCTGGGACTCACTGGCAGCTGGTGTGGCTCCCCATTTGAATTTTGGACTGCTCTGCAGCTCCACCCCTGGAGCCTTGACTGGTGGTAACTAATATTAGCGGAACAGAACAGCAGCTAGTGACGAGTGTATGTGTCGGTCACACAGTGGCCCACGAGCAGGAGGGAGACTGAGCATCAGATGTGTTTGCCATGTTGCTCCAGCCTCAATCCACCGCTCGAGCCGCCACTGACTACCACTAATATTAATTACCAGGTTTTATTAGATAACATCTTAGGCTATATAAATAAACAGCACTTTGTGACTCAATCATATTTGTTGTTTATAGTGAAACTATTTTGACTGCAAAAAAAAAGGACTTGTTGAAGGCTTATTGCGGCAAGTTTGTTTTCTTCGCTTTGGTCTGTAATCAAGCATTTGGAACTCCCCTTTCTTCTCTAGAAACCCTGCTTTCACCCCTGCACTATTTGTCTGGTTCCCACCACACACCAGTAGTTAAATGGAAGAATCACTCTTGCTAATATCCGGTACAGTCACGAATTTTGTGAAGGGGGGCCTCTCCTGGCAGAGCCGTAACTAGACATTTTGGTGCCCTGTGCCAGAAAGAGCGTTGGCGCTCCCTTCTCTTTTTCAAAGGGACATAATGCACCCAAAAAAGGGCCATGGCTTCATGGGGAAGGGCCAGAGAAGAGATAGGGGAGGCCAGGAGCTGCTGGGGATGAAATAAGAGGCAGCTACAAGCAAGCATGATAATAAACAGGAATTTGACAGGCCCAAACAGCGCCCCCTGACCTGTGGCGCCGTGTGCGATGGCACCGACCGCACTACCCTAGCTATGGCCCTGTCTCCTAGACTGCCGGAAGATAATTGTGTTTTGGAATCACAAATATACCATTGCAGCACCTTGTAGCACCGTACCTTAAGCTGGGTACACACTATACAATATATCGTCCGAAATATAATCAGCCATGGATTGGAATGGCCAGGGCCGGCCCTAGCCCAAATTTTTTGGTAAGCAAGTATATTTTTTGGTGCCCCCCTATGCAGTGCCCCTTTTACAGTGCCACCGGTAGTGGTCCCCCCTGTGCAGTGCCCCTTGCGCTCCCAGTAGTATTCCCCTTATATAGTGTCCCCCTATGCAGTGCCCCCAGTAGTGGTACCCCCTATGCAGTGCCCCTTTTACAGTGCCCCCGGTACTGGTCCCCGCTGTGCAGTGCCCCTTGTGCCCCCAGTAGTATTCCCCTTATATAGTGCCCCAGTAGTACTCCCCCCTATGCAGTGCCCCCAGTAGTGGTACCCACTATGCAGTGCCCTTTATATAGTGCCCCCAGTAGTGGTGTCCCCCCCCTTGTAGTGCCCCTAGTAGTAATCCCCCCCTTGTAGTGCCCCAAGTAGTAATCCCCCTAGTAATCCCCCCCTTGTAGTGCCCCCAGTAGAATTACCCCCTGTAGTGTCCCCAGTAGTATTCCCCCCCTAGTAATCCCCCCCTGTAGTGTCCCCAGTAGTATTCCCCCCATAGTAATCCCCCCTTGAAGTGCCCCCAGTAGTATTACCCCCTATAGTGTCCCCAGTAGTATTCCCCCCATAGTAATCCCCCCTTGAAGTGCCCCCAGTAGTATTACCCCCTGTAGTGTCCCCAGTAGTATTCCCCCCCTAGTAATCCCCCCAGTAATATTACCCCCTGTAGTGTCATAAGTAGTATTCCCCCCCTAGTAATCCCTCCTTGTAGTGCCCCCGCAGTAGAGACGTAATGAAAATTTTAAAAAACACACTTACCTGAAACCCGCTCCTGGTCCTGGTCCCGCCGCCGATACCAGCTCCTCCGTCCGCCGCTTTGCATTATGGGAGTGACATCACGCCATGACGTACTCCCATTACCCACTGCGTGAGCCGGAAGATGTCCAGCTCTGGCAGTGGGGGCGGCAGCCGATGAGAGTCTGTCTGACTCTCATCAGCTGCTAAAGCAAACACACAGCTGCCGTGGTCATCAGCTGTGTGTTTGTGCTGTGTAGCGCTGACCGAACTCCGTCCAGTCAGCGCTACACACGCGGTGCAGCTGTGTCACAGAGACACAGTCTGCACCGCAGCCCGCATGGTACGCAGCTGAGGCGCCCTTCACTATGTGGCGCCTTACGCAGCTGCGTACCATGCGTAACGGGAGAACAGGCACTGGGAATGGCCATCGTGTAGTGTGTAACCTGAAACCCACCCAATTTGTCGCATCTTTCCATCGGATGTGCTGTGCATCAGGTGGGACGATGTGTATAGTTACATTAGACTTGTAACAATACATCGCACCATCGTACAGAAGATCATACAGTGTGCATGGCGATGCAATATATAACAGTACATCGCATCGCGGGGTCATCTGGTTGTTCAGGCGTGTAGTAAGCTTAAGGGATCTATTTACTAAGCAGTGTTAGGAGACAGAGTTTAAAACGATAAGAAAATGATAAGGTACCAGCCAATCAGCTCCCAACTGTCATCTCACAGGCTGTGATTGAAAAATGACAGTTGGGAGCTGATTGGCTGACACCTTATCACTTTGTCTCCTAACACTGCTTAGTAAATAGACCCCTAAGACCTGATTGCCTCTTCTCGGACTCTCACAAAGGGGGCTTTATAAAAATTGGCCAGTGCGGGCAGAAACCACTTATTTCAGATTTGTCTGCGATTTTTCTGTATTTTATAAGCTGAGGATGTTAGGATTCTCCAACACAGGGTTCCCACAGGGCATAAAGCTAAGTCTGCCCACAGAGATTACCTCAAGGAAGCACTGGGGTTAAAATTAAAATTCCACTAAGCTATTCCATTGGGGCCTGTCTAACACGCGCTGGCAATTGCCAGTGAAGTATTTCAATACCTGATTAGCAGAACCCTTTTTTGCAGTCGGTTTTGTCCCTTTCAGGGCTGTTGCCGAGGTTGTCGCCATGACAACCCTGTTACTTCAGCCTGAACCAGAGTCATTATTATGTGTCTGATAACATGTGGCTTTTACGTGGGCCGCTTCTCTCCGCTCGTTTCAATCACGGGATTTCCACCTCGCTCCTACACAAGATGTGGCACGGGCTGGTGCATTCTACGCCCCCCCCCCCCTGTGCAAGACAAGTGGTTCAAAATAACTACTTCACATTGTATTTTAGCTGAAGAGAAAGATCTATATTTTTTGGGATGTGGTAATAGTTGAAAAAAAAAAAAAATTACATGTTTGAGCCAAATGCATAAAAATGTAACATACAGGTCTGGGGCACACATGCTGGAATGCCCTCGCTGATGTTGAGTTATTGACTGAGGAGGGGGAGCTCTATCAAACCTACAGAGTGGAGAAGTGGGCTAGTACAAAAGTTACCCATACCAACCAATCAGTTTATAGCTATCATTTATCAAGTACATTGTATAAAATGATAGGTACAGTAGAAGCTAATTGGTTGCTACGGGCAATTTCTCCACTTAAGTTTAGAGGGTTTGATACATCTCTGCCTGTAGAATTGCAGCATAAAGTAAACTGTCCTGATCCTTATCGAGACTTTTGGCAAACGAGGTCAGATCAATAGTTTCAGGCTTCTCCAGTCCTACTGCACCGGCGGTCACACCCAAACTTCTCTCTCACTGCTCCTTCCCCTCGCTAATGAGCAACCGCTAAGCCGCTACAGTGTAACGCAATAATTAAAATAATGCTGCGTACTGTTGGTGCACATACAGGGGACAATTTATAGTTGAGCATAAGCCGGCCATAATCGGTGCGATTTGCACCTTGCAACGGGGGATCCGACTGCCAACATATCGGGCGGTCCCCACACACAGTGCGATCAGGTGGCCGACCGCCCGATATGCCAGCACCCCCATAGTGCAACATGGGATCGCACATTGCAACCCCAGATCAACGGAACCTGCTGTAAGATCTGGAGGTGAGATGTATGACCCCACGGGTGCACGCACTGGCCGATATCATGCCCATACACGGTACGATAGAGCAGCCAAATCGCACCAATCCGTCGGATCGGCTGATTTATCGTACCGTGTGGGCACCTTTACTCAACTCCATCTTTCAGATGGCTCTTAGGAATTTTAACAATGTGTTAAACCTTCAAGAGAGATAAAGTAGAGAATCTGCCCATACAGTGGCAACCAATCAGCTTCAACTGTCATTTATCTAGCACAGTCTATAAAATGACAGAAGCTGGTTGGTTGCTATGGGCAACTTCTCCACCTTATCTCTCTCCAATGTTTTATACTTCTCCCCCTGTGCATAGTCCGGAGCTGAACATAACACACCTACGGTTATGCAATCGGGAAGCCGACTGCCTAAATACCGGCAGCCGGCTTCCCGACTGTCATATCCCGGCAAGGGTGAAATGGCGGGCGTCTAAATGTAGACGCCCGGCATTTCCCCGACGCCGGGAGACCGGCGCCCTGCATCCCGATCGTAGGGAGGGTTAGGGTTAGGCTAGGGGGAGGGAGGGTTAGGGTTAGGCACCCCCCCGGGAGGGTTAGGGTAAGGCTAGGGGGAGGGAGGGTTAGGGTTAGGCACCCCCCGGGAGGGTTAGGGTTAGGCTAGGGGGAGAGAGGGCTAGGGTTAGGCACCCCCGGGGAGGACTTAGGGTTAGGCACCCCCCCCGGGGGACTTAGGTTTAGGCAGCGGGGAAGGGGGTGGTTAGCGTTAGGCACCTAGAGGCGGGGTTAGGGTTAGGCACTTGGGGGGGAGTTAGGGTTAGGCACCCCTAAGGAGGGTTAGGGTTAGGGGGGTTAGGTTAGGTTAGTAGATACTCACCTATCCACGATCGGGATTTCCAGCTCTGTTGGGCTTCCGCTGCTCGGAACTCTGCTGATGTTGGGCTGCAGCTGCCGGGAATCGAACAGCCGATTCCCACCTACGCCAGGTCACTAATTTTACTGTTGATCAAGGTTGTAATGACCATTGCTAGGTCAGCTCGTTAGGATTTATTTTGTTCTCTCTTTGGCATTGTTTTTGTTTGCTTCATTGCTTGTAGTACAATATGTGTTACATTTTTTAGTGCAGAAATTTTTTGTTTTGCCTCCAAAGGCAAAAAGAGTCAGATTTTAACCGTACCTTGTAGCAGCTCAGCCCCAGACATATAAAAAGGAAAAACAGGACAAAATAAACTCTGCCTCAAAGATTGGTCAATTATTATACATCCCATTCTACTCAATCACATGCTCATTTTACTGTATCCCCACCACTTCCTGTTAGGCCTCTCGCCATTTGGGGCTACACAATTAAAATTGCACCACAAAAATTGTTACTATTAGTACAGTAGTTGGCATTAGCCTAGTAAGAGCTTTCTAAGAAACACAGGGACACATTTATTAAAGAAGGTAAACACCAGCGGCATTTTTCGCTTAAACCACTTACACACAGAACGTTATGCTCCATGTTTTCCCTGAACTGCCGGGCTTAATGTCGGGATTGACATTGAGCATACACACTGAACGTTACCGTTAATGATTTCATTCAGTGAAGGCACCCTCCCTCATCCCCGAACTGCAGAACCTGACGATATCGTCAGGTTGCCCTGCAAGTTCAGGCGACGAAAGACATCATTAACAATTTGCAGGAGTGCACATCGTTAACGATATTATGCATACACACTGGACGATCAAGAACGCTTCGAACGATAACGATATCATCCATATCATTCAATTTCATCATCTAGTGTGTGATACAAATGAAAATGCCACTGGTATTTATCAATACTTACCCCTTCCGGCGAGGTCCAGTAAAGTCCTCCTCGTAGGCGAGGTCCTCCGCTCAGCTGCTGGCAGCCTAACGCTGCTAGAGACTGGCTCCAGTGTAATGCGCATGCGCTATGGTCCATCTGCGCATGTGCATGACACATTCACCCGGCGGGGACCCGGCAGTGCCTGGAAGGCTTCGTTGCAGCCGGAAGGGCAGCGGCACGCCGGGTCCCCATTGCCATCAATGGGGACCGTATTGCTCTTGTAATCTAAAGATGGCGAGAACGATGATGTGACAAACAGTGGTAATATTAGATTAAATACAAAAACCGATGACATAACCCCTTTAAAGAGCGCTAAAGGGGTTATGCTTCGTTTGTAAATGGGGCCCACAGTGTGGCCACACTTTATAGTTCTGTGCTGTGACTGTTGCTAATAAATCTGAAAAATAATAGAGAATAAAGTTTGGAGAAAGATAAAGTAGAGATAGATAAAGTACCAACCAATCGGGCTCCTAACTGTCATTTTTCAAACACAGTCTGTAACATGGCAGTTGGAAGATGATTGGTTGGTACTTAGGGGTCTAGTTACTAAGCAGTGTTAGGAGACAAAGTGAAAGGAGATAAGCTGTCAGCCAATCAGTTCCCAACTGTCATTTTTCAAACACAGCCTGTGACATGGCAGTTAGGAGCTGATTGACTGGTACCTTATCTCATTTCACTCTGTCTCCTAGCACTGCTTAGTAAATAGACCCCTTAATCTCTCTCTACTTTATCTCTCTCAAAGCTTTGATAAATTTCCCTTAAGACTTGACACATCTCCCCTGTAGTATCTTGTTGAAGTTAGAATAAAATTGTGTTTAGTTCCTGACCTGTGCACTACAGCTTTTCCAGCTGCCTCTGCAGCCTACAACATGATCCTGGCACCCTCAAATCGGAAATAAAAGTTCTCGTTATATAAATCAGAAATAAAATTCCTCGTTATCTTGGAGCCATCGTACCTTTTCTATGTATTTTTGAAGCAATATGAATTACTTTTTACCGCAACAAGAGCATACCACGCTAGTTTAATTTATTAGGATTGTGATTATGATTTGAGTTTAAATCCAGGAGGACAGTGAGATGAGTAGTACAAATGCAATAGCTGCAGATTAATATTAATCCCGTCATTATATGTATTTCTGTCAACGTACAAAGCAAATAAATCCACAGTGTTCTACTTTCCACAAATCATTGTTTCCTCCACCAGTCACTGGAAAATCACTAACAATTATCTCCGCAACAATTATCTCCGCAACCTCTAAACATGTCAAACAACATTAGTCTTATATAGGTCTATTTATATTGAAACAGCCATGTTTTGAGTCTGCATTCTTACCACCCTCTTGTTCCTGTTTTGTCACACTTTATTAATATTTTACGTGGGGGAGCGGGCTTGGTGGGCTTAACCACGTCCCACTTACAGGGCAATTCAATTTGGAGCGAAAAGTCAGTTTTTGCGATAATTTCACACCGATGACGTAATTTTCGCTGGTTTTGGTTTTACACCGTATTCAATTTCAAAGACTTTTCGCAGGTTCGAAAAGCCTTTGAAAAAAAACGGGGATAACTTTTCACCACTGAATAGGTGGCGAAAAAAAGTGCAGAATTCGGGTTTAGGGGTGCAGGCTTAAAAAAAATAGCCTGCATCCCTGGGAATGTCATTTTAAAATAAACTGTGTCAAAAAAAGTTTTAAAAAAAATAGGGACACCCCAAAAAAATTATTGAAAATTTGGAGTTAAAAAAAAATGGGAAAAAGTGTTTAAAAATAGGGAAATCGGTTCAGGGCTATTCTGTAAGTATGCGGCAGGTGTTTTCTAGAATAGGCTATTAGCGGCAGGTGCATATTTGCAGAATTTTTAAATAAAGACTTTAGGGACTTAAAAATATGCTAGTATCCATTTTCATGTACCCCAAATTTGATGGGATCACTTCTTCAATGTCGGGAAAAAAACATCTGCAGTCGCTATTTAAATCCCCGACTTTCATTTGCAGGCTAAAGCAGGGGTACCCATAGTGATCCCCCATATTTTTACAGTTTTAGGTGGGTCCTACAATTTATTCCAGGTAAATTTAGTTTTTTTTCGCCGATCATACTTCGCCGGGTCCCGTTTTCGTAGCTTTCAAATTGAATACGGGGATAAAGCGGGCGCGCGCCGAATACTTTATCACAGGAAAATCTCTGATGTGGAGCGAAAAGTCCAGCACGGACTTTTCGCTCCCATATTCAATACCCCTCTTAGAGTGTGCATGCTTCTTGCAGCTTTGCATACTTTATTAAAGGTTACCATATAGGGAATAGCCATACTCCAGAGACCTGGGCACCCCATTACCGGGGCCTGTCAGAGCTTTCTGTGGCTGCCTATCCATTATTACACAATTAATAATTACTACATTTTGAAATGCTACAGAAAAAGTGTAATCCTCATAGAACTCAATGTAGGCTTGCACAAGGGTGGACTGGGAATTTAAAATGACTCTGGAAAAAAAAATTGTAAGTGGCCTCATGTAGACGGGACCAAATTAAACATAGGCGGTGCCCAACACAAACTTAGATGCAATTAGCTAAACAATATCTCTAGCCATAGTACAATACAGAGAGCATCCATGTGAACCCCATGCAAAGGAGAGAATCCCAGTGACCACACTACAGCACAGACAGCATCGCAGTGACCACTATATCATATTGAAAACATCCTGATGACCACCGTACAGTACAAACAGCATCCCAGTAACTGCCGTACAGTATAAGCAACATTCCAGTAACTATACAGTACAGATGACATCTGTCACGCCTGAGACTGGGGTAGGAGACGTAGAGGGCCTAAGTTGTGGGAGGAAGCGGAGACGAGGGGCCTGGATTTTTGTTCTCCTCATCCACAGGTCTTGAGTGTTGGCGAGACCTGGGCAAAGGTGCGGAATCTAACCCACAGGGTGGTGTTCGCCAGTGACCCCCCCAATTGGGATTTGGGCTTAGCTGCACCACGTGAGCAGGTCGCGGTCCTTTGACCAGGTACCCAAGCCCTGCAGGAATAGAGACACAACACCCGTGGCCCTGAGAGGTAATGCCTAGATAGGCACTGACAATACCCTAACGTACAATAACTATATCTTGACATGTAGATCAAATAACAATAAGAAGTTCAGATGGAGACTCACGGTTACTTGAGAAATCACCAGAGAAATAAGGCACACAGGTAGGGATGGTGTATACTGCTGCACGGATATTCACCAGAGACGGGAGGCACACAGGTAGCGATGGAATACACTGCTGCACGGGTATTCGCCAGAGACGGGAGGCACACAGGTAGTGATGGAATACACTGCTGCACGGATGTTACAGAGACGGGAGGCACACAGGTGGAGATGGTATACACTGCTGCACGGATATTCACCAGAGACGGGAGGCACGCAGGTAGAGATGGTATACACTGCTGCACGGATATGACAGAGACGGGAGGCACACAGGTGGAGATGATATACACTGCTGCACGGATATTCACCAGAGACGGGAGGCACACAGGTAGAGATGGTATACACTGCTGCACGGATGTTACTAGAGACGGAAGGCACACAGGTAGAGATGATAACACTGCTGCTACAAGGAAGGTTAGGAACCTGGACCGGGAACTCACTAAAGCACGCTAGGAGACAACCGTTGTTCAGGCAACTTCCTATAACCTGTGGAATAGTTATATACCCAGGGGAACCCTTTGATAGATGCACAGCGTCAGCTGATCACTCACCTATCCTGGGAAGAAGATACTGTCACATGGGCCGACTGTCATGGCGGCGCCCATGTCCGGAATTGCGATGCCAGACACCAGCCCACCAGGAAGCCACTGCATGCGGGGAGAATACTCAGCTTCTCCCCCGCCGCCACGCCAGCTGCCCGACCACCCAGGATGACAGGGGAAGCCGGCGGCGCGGTAAGCGGGAGCCGATCCCTGGCTGAGCCCTGACAGTACCCCCCTCCTTTCAGGGTGGACACTGAACACCCATCAGGCTTATCTGGAAATCTCCTGTGAAAACTCTGGATTAGTCGCGGAGCGTGCACATCAGAGGCTTTGATCCAGGCCCTTTCCTCAGGCCGTAGCCCTTCCAAGCAATGAGATATTGAAGGGTGTTAAACCTGTGCCGAGAATCTAGGATCCTCTCCACCTCAAATTCAGTGTAACGTCTTAACTTGAGGTAATTTAGGAGAACAATTCTGAAAACGATTGAGCACCAGAGGTCGTAAAAGAGAAACGTGAAAAGTATTTGAAATCTTCATTTGAGGAGGAAGTTCCAATTTATAAGTTACTGGACTGATTACCTTAATGACACGATATGGCCCAATAAAACGTGGGGCGAGTTTCATGGACGGTACTCTTAACCGAATATTCTTGGAGGACAACCAAACCCTGTCCCCAACTCTCAACAGTGGAACAGCCAAACGTCTCCTGTCTGCAAATTTCTTGTAATTTTTTGAAGATTGCTTTAATGATTTATGAATTTTACTCCACAAAACTGAAAAGGATTGGAACTCTTGGTTCACAGCCGGAACATCCATGGAAGGAAGCTTTTGGAAATCTGGAACTCGTGGGTGTCTACCAAAGACCGTAAAAAAAGGAGTGGATTTAGAGGAAGAATGGTATTTAAAATTATGAGAAAACTCTGCCCAGGGTAGGAGGTCCACCCAATCATCCTGGGAGGATGACACAAAGAGCCTAATGAAGGTCTCCAGCTCTTGATTGACCATTTCCGTTTGACTATTCGACTGTGGGTGGTAGGCCGAGGAAAAGTTCAGTTTGATTCCACAAGTATTATATAGGGCTCTCCAGAATTTGGCTATAAATTGAACATCCCGATCAGAGACTAGTTCCTTTGGGAGACCGTGTAATCTGAAGATGTCTAGAATGAAAATTTTTGCTAATTGAGGGGCTGAAGGAAGGCCAACCAGCGGGATAAAATGTGCCATTTTAGAAAAGCGATCCACGACCACCCATACTGTGTTATGCCCTTTGCACCGGGGTAATTCAGACATGAAATCCATTGAGATGTGGGTCCATGGAGCAGCTGGAATAGATAGAGGACGTAGATGACCAACCACCTTTCTACGTGGAGTCTTATGTTGGGCGCATTTAATACAGGACAGGACAAACTCCCTGACATCCTTCTTCAAGGTAGGTCACCAGTAAGATCGAAGTAAGAACTGGTAGGTTTTGGTGATTCCAGTGTGACCTGCGAATAAGGATGCATGAGCCCAAAGCAGTAGTTTTTTGTGTAAATTAGGAGGTACAAATATGTTTCCAGGTGGTAGAGACACTACTTGAGTAGGAGCAAACACCATTGGGTCCAAAATGGAACGAACTTGAGAACACTCCTCCTCCTCCAACTTAGTCATAAAGGAGTGAGATAATGCATCAGCTTTTTTGTTCAACACACCTGGACGAAACTGAAGTTTTAAATTAAACCTAGAAAAGAAAAGTGACCATCGTGCCTGCCTGGCATTCAACCGGTGTGCAGTTTGCAGATAGATTAGATTGTTATGGTCTGTAATAATCGTGACAGGAAATGTAGCCCCTTCAAGAAGATACCGCCATTCCTCCAAGGCCAAATGCATAGCTAACAGTTCTTGGTCGCCAATAATATAATTCCTTTCTGCAGGAGAAAATTTACGGGAGAAAAATCCACAGGGATGAGTCTTCCCGTCTTCAGCAGTCTGAGATAATACTGCCCCTACTCCAACAGAGGATGCGTCCACCTCCACAATGAACGGTTTGTCAATTCGAGGCTGGCAGAGGATTGGAGCTCCAGAAAAGGCTTTTTTTAGGTTTTGAAAGGTTTGTACTGCTGGAACAGACCATTTAGAAGGATTGGCTCCTTTCCTTGTGAGGGAGGTAATGGGTGCTACCAGTGTAGAAAAATGTGGAATAAATCTCCTATAATAGTTCGCAAATCCTAAGAAACGCTGAGTACCTTTTAAAGAAGTAGGCAGGGGCCACTCCGAGATTGCTTTTAGTTTATCAGGATCCATCTGGAGACTCCTCCCGGAGATTATATGACCCAAAAAAGGTACCGAAGTTTGATTAAACACACATTTGGATAGTTTCCCAAAGAGGTGATGAGCACGAAGACGGGACAATACCTCCCGTACATGAAGACGATGGTTCTGTAAATCTCTGGAAAAAATTAAGATGTCATAGAGATAAATCACAACAAATTTATGAAGAATATCCCGGAAGACCTCGTTGACATAGCCTTGAAAAATAGCTGGTGCATTGCAAAGACCGAAGGGCATTACAAGGTACTCGAAGTGCCCGTCTCTGGTATTGAATGCGGTCTTCCACTCGTCCCCCGCTTTAATTCGAATCAAGTTATACGCGCCACGTAGATCCAGCTTGGTGAAGACTTGAGCCCCTTGGACTTTGTCAAAAAGTTCTGAAATTAAAGGTAAGGGGTACCAATTTTTTATGGCGATCTGATTTAAGCCTCGGTAGTCTATGCAAGGACGGAGTCCTCCATCCTTTTTCCCTACAAAAAAGAAACCTGCCCCTGCAGGAGAAGAAGAGGGCCGAATGAACCCTTTAGCAAGGTTTTCCTTAATGTATTCTTCCATGGCCGCGGTCTCTGGCACGGACAAGGGGTAAACACGGCCACGTGGAGGACTTTTCCCAGGAAGTAACTCGATAGCGCAATCCCATGGTCGATGCAGAGGAAGTTCATCTGCGGCTTGTTCACAGAATACGTCGGCAAAGTCTTGATAAGCCTCGGGCAACCCGGCTGGGAGGGGTGTCTAGGAGACTCAGGACGGAGGAAGTTCTTAGCTGGGTTGGAAACCGTTGCTTGGTTACATACTGGAATGACCTTGGCCAAACAATTTTGAAAACAATGTGAGCCCCAGGATAAGATTTGCACAGCATCCCAGTCGAAGACAGGATTGTGTTTTTTCAACTAGGGCAATCCTAATACCAGCTCATAGGAGGATTCGGGTAATACAAAAAATTCTAGCATTTCCTGATGTAAGCATCCAACTCGGACAGTCACAGGATAAGAGTAGCCCCACCAGAGTTTTACCATCTAGACCGGACAGTAACAATTTATTAGGTAGGGGAACGACTGGAACACCCAAAGTGTGAATCAATTTCTCTGCAATAAAATTACCAGCTGCTCCAGAATCAATTAAAGCATGGACTTTTCTTGTCCTGGACTTATGGGAAAGCGACACTTCTAGAAGACTTTCTGATAATTGGGATGGCTTGAGAATGACCCCCAACTGAATGCTCCCTACTTCAGTCAGGGTCTCGCATTTCCCGCAAGTAGAGGACAATTCTTCAGAATGTGGTTAGGTGCAGCGCAATAAATACACAGCTTATTTTGGAAGCGTCTATTTCGCTCTGCCGGGGTGAGTTTAGGTCTATTGACCTGCATCGGTTCCTCTTCAGTAGCTGAGGTGGGCATAGGCAGACTGGCAGCAGAAGAACGAGCTGGTAGATGTTCACCTCTTCCCCTACTAGCCCACCTTTCCCGGTGACGAAGATCAATTTTGATACAGAGAAAGATCACGTCAGCGAAGGATTCTGGCAAATCTCTGGAGGCAAGTTCATCCTTCATCCTCTCAGAGAGTCCATGAAGGAAGGACGCCTTAAGAGCTTCCTCGTTCCATTTTAATTCTGATGCCAGGGTCTGAAACTGGACTACATACTGCCCTACGGATCGTGTGCCCTGACGCACACGGAGAAGATCAGAAGATGCAGATGCAGAACGGCCTGGCTCATCAAAAATTCTCTTAAATGCTAAAACGAATTCCTCGTAAGTAGATACGATTGGGTCGGCCCGTTCCCATAGAGGGGAGACCCAGTCTAGCGCTGCTCCTGTTAACAGTGATATAACATATGCCACTTTTGCCCGAGGACGTGGGAAAATTCTGGGGAAGGCACTCAAATTGGATCTCACATTGGTTAATGAATCCGCGGCACCGCCTGGGATCACCGTCAAACCTTTCTGGAGTAGCTAACTGGAGTCGGGGTTTGGGGGTAGGAGCCACCAGTGGAGGAACTGATGGAGGAGGTGCGGGAGCTGCAGCCGGAGGAGCCGGAAGAATAGAGGCCAACGTGGTTTGTATAGAAACCAGTTGCCTCGAGAGCTCCTGTAAATACTGAGCCACTTGTTGTTGGGCCACCTCTTGGTTGTCCATCCGAGAGGTCAACTCCTGTAGAGGCCCAGTACCTTGGGATCCTGCAGCCTCCATTGGGCCTGAACAAACTGTCACGCCTGAGACTGGGGTAGGAGATGTAGAGGGCCTAAGTTGTGGGAGGAAGCAGAGACGAGGGGCCTGGATATATGTTCTCCTCGTCCACAGGTCTTGAGTGTTGGCGAGACCTGGGCAAAGGTGCGGAATCTAACCCACAGGGTGGTGTTCGCCAGTGACCCCCCCAATTGGGATTTGGGCTTAGCTGCACCACGTGAGCAGGTCGCGGTCCTTTGACCAGGTACCCAAGCCCTACAGGAATAGAGACACAACACCCGTGGCCCTGAGAGGTAATGCCTAGATAGGCACTGACAATACCCTAACGTACAATAACTATATCTTGACACGTAGATCAAATAACAATAAGAAGTTCAGATGGAGACTCACGGTTACTTGAGAAATCACCAGAGAAATAAGGCACACAGGTAGGGATGGTGTACACTGCTGCACGGATATTCACCAGAGACGGGAGGCACACAGGTAGCGATGGAATACACTGCTGCACGGGTATTCGCCAGAGACGGGAGGCATGCAGGTAGAGATGGTATACACTGCTGCACGGATATGACAGAGACGGGAGGCACACAGGTGGAGATGATATACACTGCTGCACGGATGTTACAGAGACGGGAGGCACACAGGTGGAGATGGTATACACTGCTGCACGGATATTCACCAGAGACGGGAGGCACGCAGGTAGAGATGGTATACACTGCTGCACGGATATTCACCAGAGATGGGAGGCATGCAGGTAGAGATGGTATACACTGCTGCACGGATATGACAGAGACGGGAGGCACACAGGTAGAGATGGTATACACTGCTGCACGGATATGACAGAGACGGGAGGCACACAGGTAGTGATGGAATACACTGCTGCACGGATGTTACAGAGACGGGAGGCACACAGGTGGAGATGGTATACACTGCTGCACGGATATTCACCAGAGACGGGAGGCACGCAGGTAGAGATGGTATACACTGCTGCACGGATATTCACCAGAGATGGGAGGCATGCAGGTAGAGATGGTATACACTGCTGCACGGATATGACAGAGACGGGAGGCACACAGGTGGAGATGATATACACTGCTGCACGGATATTCACCAGAGACGGGAGGCACACAGGTAGAGATGGTATACACTGCTGCACGGATGTTACTAGAGACGGAAGGCACACAGGTAGAGATGATAACACTGCTGCTACAAGGAAGGTTAGGAACCTGGACCGGGAACTCACTAAAGCACGCTAGGAGACAACCGTTGTTCAGGCAACTTCCTGTAACCTGTGGAACAGTTATATACCCAGGGGAACCCTTTGATAGATGCACAGCGTCAGCTGATCACTCACCTATCCTGGGAAGAAGATACTGTCACATGGGCCGACTGTCATGGCGGCGCCCATGTCCGGAATTGCGATGCCAGACACCAGCCCACCAGGAACCCACTGCATGCGGGGAGAATACTCAGCTTCTCCCCCACCGCCACGCCAGCTGCCCGACCACCCAGGATGACAGGGGAAGCCGGCGGCGCGGTAAGTGGGAGCCGATCCCCGGCTGAGCCCTGATAACATCCTTGTAACCACCATATAGTACATTGGGCATCCCACTGACTATTATGCAGTACATTGGGCATCCTAGTGAGTGCCATACAGTGCATACAGAATCCCAATGAGCCCCATACAGTACAGACATCATCCCAGTGAGCTAAATAACAGTTCAGCTTCCAGTGACTGCCATACAGTTTAAACAACATAACAGTGACTGCCATAAAGTACAAACAGTATAAGGGTTCCGGTCACCCTAGGCTAATACACTTTTAGTGTACCCCAGTAATGATGCTAAACACAGAGCACAGTGCGTAGCCGTATACATGCTCAGGAAATCTCCATTCATGCTGCACATGTGCAGGTAACAAATGTTATACAACTGACATGTTTGACCGTGGCATTATATGATGATGTTTTTGCAGTGTATAGAAGACTTCGGCTTCTAAAGAATGCGAAGAAGAATTTTAAAGATAATCATATTTAGCTCTTCAGACTACCCAGATTGTGCTGTAGCACAATGTACGTGAAGATTTTAGCATTAAGGACCTGATTCACTACCAATCGCAACTGCGATTACGCATGCAATTGGCCCCTGAGGATGCTCCGGGGAGCTGTAAGGGCAGCTGTGTGACCGTCTGAAGCATCCTAAGGACGGTCCAGGCGGCACTGCTGCATAGATTCTGGCTGCAGGGTGCCATTCTAGGCACCCTGCTAGCCAGATGAGGCTAGCAGAAAAAAGCTCAGAGGGCCAGACCAAATGATTCTGTGGGCCTTACACGGCCCCCGGGCCTGAGGCTCCCCACCCTGCTGTACAGCATTACCAACATGGAATGAATTAGGTCCTAATTTTACTCCCCAGCTGCCAACTGTGTGGCGCCCCCTTCAAGTCCTGGAGCCATAGGCTGCAGCCTAATGAGCCTAATGGTTGATCAGGAACAGATCATACAGTACATTGAGCATCCCAGTGACCGCCATACAGTACACACAGCATCACAGTGGCTTATCAATGAGTTTTATCATACGCAATGAGTGATAAAACTTGCTGCGTATGATAAATGGTGCCCCAGCCCATCAGTAACTTTTTACTAGAGCAATCTAGTAACCTTTTACCAAAAGCTTTAGAAAGTTATAAATGTATTGAGTACCTGAGGCACAATTGCTAACAAGCCCTGCCAATCATATGACTTTGCTTATTAATGAATTCGTCTCTGGTGCTGCTGAGATTCTATTTTAATTCAAAAACACTTCACTAATTGTACACTGTTATTTGTTTTTTATTTTTTACATGCTTGACCCTTTAAAGCGCCTATTACATTTGGCAGGGTACAAGCGCGAGGTCAGCACTATTAATGCAACGCTCACAGACATAGAAGGAGCAATTTGCAGAGTCGATGAAGAAGACGTATTTCAGATTAATGAGATGCCTGATAATCGCAGGCTGAGAGTTGTTGTTATTCAGTTGTCGTTTAACATCTGAAATCAGCACTGAAAATCAAAGCTAGCAGGCACATCGGTGATAATATATATAAAATGTAAGATAATATATCTCAACTTACAGGAAAAATTATCATTCCTTAAAGATAAAAACAGTTAAAGGAATCCTCATATAAAAAAAACTATATACCTATATACAAATTGTCACCACTTTCCTTTTTCACGTGGAAATGAACACAGAGACGGACAATGGTGAAGCACTTAGCAGATAGAGTTATTTATAACCAATGCACATACCGCAGATAATACTTTTTAAAAGCTTACATCAAGGGTCATCTTCAGTCTCAATTAGTGGTACATCATCCATGGATAATAGGTGAATCATTAATCCTCAAGGACATAAACAGTATAGAATAGGAACGTTAATAGTGCTTGAAAAGAATATTGTTATAGAAGGAAGATTAAAAACACACGGTATAAAATGATAAACAGCTCATCTGTGTGTATGAAAGGTGACCCTTATGGTGCGTACACACTGGGCGATAAAGTGGACGACTCAACGATAACGATATCGTGAAAAGACAAGAGCTAAATGCTACAGCACATATTAATAGTGGCACTGGCCCTGTAGTTTTAACAGGCCCCCTAACCTCTTATCCTATCACCACACTCTCTCACATAACACACCCCCTAACCTCTCTTCCTATCACCACACTCTGTCACATAACACACCCCCTAACCTCTCATCCTATCACCACACTCTCTCACATAACACGCCCCTTAACCTCTCATCCTATCACCACACTCTCTCACATAACACGCTCCCTAACGTCTCATTCCATCACCACATCCTCTCACATAACATGCCCCCTAACCTCTCATCCTATCACCACACCCACCCTCTCACATAACAGGCCCCCTAAACCTCTCATCCTATCACCACACCCTCTCACATAATATGCCCCCTAACCTCTCATCCTATCACCACACCCTCTCACATAACACGCCCCCTAACCTCTCTTCCTATCACCACACCCTCACATAACACGCCCCCTAACCTCTCATCCTATCACCACACCCTTTCACATAACACGCCCCCTAACCTCTCGCCCTATCACATCTGCTGACCGACTCAAACAGCACAAACATCTTTAACTTTATTAACCCCTCTCTCCCTGACTAGAAGTTTATGTGCCCTCGGTTCTAGCCCCAAACCTCCGTTATATATCTAACAATATAGTAGTTAAGGAAATGTTTATCAATTAGGCCTGAAAAGATGGATTTTCTATCATTTCAAAATATTAAGGATTACTGAAGATTTAGGGGTCTATGTACTAAACCTTGGAGAGAGATAAAGTGATGGAGATAAACTGCCAACCAATCAGCTCCTAGCTGTCATTTTTCAAACACAACCTGTGAAGTGACAGTTAGGAGCTGATTGTTTGATACTTTATCTCTATGCACTTTATCTCTCTCCAAGGCAAAGACCCCTAAATCTGATCAGAGGAGATACATAGCTGTACAAAGGAGGGGGTCAGCCTCTAAAAGGATGTGAACAAGTAATAAAAAGAGGTGGGTCGTACTGCGATAAAGGAGTCTGAACATTAAAATGATTGTCATATGGCAAGATGAAAGTGCATTAAAAATTTATAATATTTCAATGATGTATATATATATATATATATCAATGATAAAGTTACAAACATAATACATATAGAACATATAAGACACAGGTCAATGGTATTCAGGCAAAATCTGACAAGATCTTGTAGTGAGTTACTGGCACTGTATGTCCTAATAAGTGGGTACCAATAATAATAGATGGCTGACCAGCCACAAATGGTCACTTCAAAAGTTAACAAGTGTTAGAAAGAAGTTTGGTGAATCCGGATAATTTCCAGTTAGCAGATAATTATATTGCCATCTTGATTTGGAAGAAGTCCATCCAGTTTTAGCAGGAAAGCTGGTATTAGGTGGTAGCTGGCAATTGTAAATGCTGGATGTCCCAAAATTCCTGCTTTTCAGTCCTGGTCTGGATAAGAAAGGACAAGTGTCCAAAAATGTCCTGTGGATAAAGCTTTTAACATGTTTTGTTGTGGAATTAAACTCACAACTTCTTCAGAAGCATGTAAGTTGAAAGTTTACTTCCATGGCGAAACGCGTTAAGCACTTTATCCACTGGACACTTTTTTGGACTAAGATTGAAAAGCAGGAATCTTGGGACATTTTGAATGAACTTTTATTAAGCTGTATGACAATCATTTTAATATTGTTCAAACTCCACAAATCCCCTTTTTTTATGATTTTCTATCATTGAGATGAAAACAGTTTTTTGGACAATGTGCCCAAATAATTCACCAGGTCAAAAACAACCATTTTTGCCAAAGTTACCTTTTTTTCAGGGCTTAATAAATAAACCTCCTAATATCTCTTTCTATAGTTTAATTTACATTTTTCTACAGTAATATACTTTTTTACAGACAATGATGACCCTGATGAATACCCATTTAACAGCACGTCCTGTATGGAATCATATTTCGGTCACTTTTATGACCCCATTAGAGATTACCTTGAATGTAATTAGCTCATTTCTTATTCAACCTCTGACTTCCACAGGCAATTTATCATGCTCACTGCTAATTATCCACCTTATTATGGATGCACTGGAGACCCAGGCTTCGATCCTACATATCTGTTTTCCCTGTCTTTAACTGGAAACAATATAGGACATCAACATCATTTTAATGAGGGCGTCTGAAGAAGCGCCAATATCCAGAACTACGTGCATCAGAAAGACAACATTAGAATGCTGGGATAAGTACCGCATACATGTTCTATAATAGTAAAGATGGCGTGCATTGCTTTATATTATTAAGTTATTATTTATTATAATTATCCTTTATTTTTATGGCACCACAAGGGTTCTGCAGAGCCTTACAGATGAGCAAAAGAAGAAAACAGTGACGTACAGTACAAAACACTGCAGGACAAGGACATGGTTTATAAACATTGCTGCATCCAGGCTCATAATACTCACATAAGCAAATGATTGTATATCTGTTTCCATTTATAAGAAACCTGTTGACGTCTGCAGCTTTATACCATACTCTAGTAATCATAAAAGAAAATGGCTGAACAATGTCCCGAAAAGCCAACTACAGGTTGAGTCTCCCATATCCAACTATTCCGAAATACGGAATATTTTTAGCATGACTGAGAAAGTGAAACCTTTGCTTTTTGATGGTTCAATGTACACAAACTTTGTTTAAAGCACAAATTATTAAAAATATTGTATAAAATAACCTTCAGGTTGTGTGTATAAGATATATATGAAACATAAATGAATTTCATGTATGTACACAAACTTTTTTTTGATGCACAAAATTATTCAAAATATAGTATAAAATGACCTGCAGGCTGTGTGTATAAGGTGTATATAACACATAAATACTCTCTGTGTTTAGATTTGGGTCCTATTCCCAAGATATTCCATTATTTTATGCAAATATTCCAAAATACGGAATATTCCGATATCCAAAATACCCCTGGTCCCAAGCATTTTGGATATGGGAGACTCAACCTGTATTGCGTATTCATAGAAATTGTACATCTGTTAATAAGTTCAAGGAACAAGCTATGGTGTTAATTAATGATTTTTCTGATAAAAATTATCCTTCACATATTCTAGATGAGGCACTTCATACATCTACAACACTGGATAGGGCCATGCTTTTAGACACTAATAACTCTGGATGTACTAAAAAACGAAGAAAATTAAAAGGTTGTAAAGAGGGGGAACCACTGTTCATTTCTAGGTATAATTTATTTGCAAACAAAATTTCAGGAATTATGAGAAATAATTATAAACTGTTACTTACTGATTCAGTTTTGAAAACTCACCTAGGTTCGCAACCACGGTTAGTTTTTAGGAGGGCTAAAAATCTGGGGAATATTTTGGCTCCTAGTCTCTTTAAAACAGATATTAGAGACACTAGCCTTTCCTCCCAGAGGACCCTCAGTGGCTCCAAGATTATAGGCTGCTTTAGATGTAACCATAACAGGTGCACAACTTGTGCACATATTTTGAATAAAATTCTATCGGTATTTTCACATGTAGGTCAGAAAAGGTTTACTATTAATTCTTTTATTAATTGTACCTCACAATATGTTATATATCCTTTATCACGTCCCTGCAATCTGCACTACATCGGCCGCACAATACGTCCACGAAAACAACGCTTTTTGGAACACAGACACAATATTGTGAATACATCCAATAAACATAGTGTCTCTAGACACTTTGTGGAATATCACAATAGCGATCCCAGCGGTTTAAAAGTGGTCGGTGTAGAGCAGATTCCACATATGATAAGAGGAGGTAATAGATTTAGGCTGCTGTGTAAACAAGAAGCAGCCTGGATCTTGAAAATGCAGACCTTAAGTCCTCAGGGTCTTAATGAAAATATTGACCTTGAATTTATTTAGTAGAGTCTCTGAGTTTCTCTTGTATCCCTTTGTACCTATATTAACATCTGGTTGTCCAGACTTATTTGGTATCTAAGAGTCCCCTATCCGCTATACATATAGATGCTTGACACAATATAACATCCTTTTTCCCTTTTCTGTATGTCCCATTGGTTTATTTACAATTAACCTCCTATTATAAGTGTTTAATGCATTTGTTATTGTTGTACATGATCTTTGCCTTTTTGTTTTTTATTTATGTATATGAGTATTATTAATATTAATATTAGTCGTGACCATGCCGCTGGCTCACGACTAATCAGCCTCATGATGCTTTGACAAATTTTTTTTTTATTATGTCTTATGTTTAATATTGTGTATATGGATATTTATGTCCTTGTATTATAGAACACTTAGAAATAATTATGTATTTATATGGGAACCTGTGTACTTACACTATATATATATGTATATATTTATTTTATAATTAATAGCATCAGTAACACGCCAAATAATAAGTACTGTTGCAGTATTAGTAATTTTATTTTTATATATATTTTTTTGACATGGATTGTATGCACCGGATTCTCTGTATTTAGCAGGATATTTTTAATATATATATCAGTCAGGAAAATAGATTTTCTTCTTTAGCTATACCATTTAGGATTTGGATTTAGACCAGTTAAACAACAAAATCTCAACATGCATCCACTAATTACTGATGATTGACAGGTGCACATCTACAGGTGATCTACTAATGAGCAAGGGTTTAAAAAGCCATTAATTGTATACCAACTTATTCTGCCTTCTGGAAAAAGCTACTAGGTGTAGCGAAATGCGTTAAGGATTACAGATAAGGATCATCATTATTTTGTGCATTTGCACTTTGATTACATCTATATTCCATCAATGAGCTGATTTATCTACAGCACTCAGCGTCTGCCACGCCAGGTTTGTCTGCCAGCCGCGGCTCAGCAGAGCAGGGAACACACGCGGCTTCATCACCTTATCTCTGGAGAGAGCAACCCCACTGTCGGGTATTCCGCTACCACACTGACTCCAGCCTTCACAGTGGGGTTTAGGCTGTGTCCCACAACTGCCAGAGCAGCCAGCTTCCCCTGGCACATACATGTGCATTTATCCTATACACTCCTCGGCATCCTCCAGCTGCGTACCGGCATCCCATCATCAGGCTGGCACCGCATCCAATTCTGGAGCAACATACCATCATTGCCTTGGGGTGAGCTAATACATGTGAGTTTTTATTATACACAGGATTATCCATATGCTATCTGGATCATTTTACTCAATTGACTGACTTTTATTCATCTTTTGCTATATTCATTTATTCATCATATACGGATTCTAACTTTGGTCTATCTTAACCAGGTTGCTACTTTTTTGGAGCGGTACATTTGCCAGCCGTTTGGGAATAGATATTTTAATATCCCTTCTTTCATTGTCTTTTCCATATTATTTGCTATATTATATTGACTGGTAATACGATTATTCAGGTGCAGAGTGTAATCATTTTATTTTTACATGTTGATATTTTTGTTTCAAATGTTTTATAGTACTGTATATTGATTTATAATAAACATTTTATGCAATTATAATCCATTAATGTTTTACATGTGACACTAGCGCCATCCCACCTTCCTTTACTCTACGTACAGTACAAAACACTGCAGGACAAGGACATGGTTTATAAACATTGCTGCATCCAGGATCATAACACTCACATAAGCAGCAGGACGGCAACGAATGAGGGTTAGGTGCCATCAGTGCGGCTCCAGGGCTAAAAGTGCCCTGTGCCGGCCAAGTGCTCTGCGCTCCTTATCGACCAAAATTGGGGCCGTGGCCTAATTACCATAGGTCACGCCTCCTTGTATGATGTTACCTGAGGGGCGTGCCCGCATGGCACCCCTCCAAATAACGTCAGGCTGGGGGAGCCTCACTAGCTCGGCTTCTCCCAGCCCTCTCACAGCACTAAATGGATGCCTCGCGCATGCGAGCAGCTTCCATTCAGACTCCGGGGTCCCAGCACCGCCGCACAGCTGTGCTTCGGTGGAGTTCCCCAACCACCCGATTTGACCACCCGCAGGCCACTTCGGCCCACGGGTGGAACAGCGGGACAGTACTGTCGCGCTGAAATCGGGATGCTGGGGAAGGGTGTGCCCTCTATGGGTGGCACTCCTGTTCGACCGCTCAGGTCGAACACCCCTAGAGCCGGCCCTGGGTGCCATTGTAGGACTGCACTGCTCTGTCTATCCGCTCATTAAAGTAGCCATCACTGCTATCAATGCACAGTTGCACCAGCCCTATCCTTGGCGCAGTACGTCCGTTTGAAATCAGACAGATTTCTGCATATGCACAACTAATGTTCTACGTATAACTTGTAACTTGCATTAAGCTGCAAATTCTCCTTGTTTGTATTAAAAATGCCTCCACACAGTTAAGGCAGCCATTTTGTGAGCTGAGACAAGATTCATGAGAAATGTGTAGGGAATAAAAAACTTCCACTGTGAATTTTTTTTTCTTAGTAATAACACTATTGACCTCATTCAGAGTTGGACGCAAACGCAAGTTGCCATTGGTGTATCTATAATGGGTGCAGGGTGTGCGATGCACACGGGACTCCAGAGGGGCTCCGCACCGCACACCCTGCACCCATATTATATTATACCTACCTCTCTGGAGTCCCGCCTCCTGCTGCAGATAACAATCACCGGGAAAATGTTGAGGCAGCCATTCTCCCAGAGATTTTACGCAATAGAGAAATTTCCTTCACGGCTGTAGAGGAGGGGTCCCGCACGGAGGCTGCACGCTGGCCCCCTCTCTTAAACTGCCCCTGCAAGTTGTAACTTTTTTTGCCCACAGCTTTCTGGGTTTTTAAGGACATTTTCACGTTTCTTTTTCTTTTGTGATGTGCATGTTTTATTCCAGGCAACTTGCACTAGTGACTCCCAATGGTGCCAGGAGGGAGGTTGGTGGGGGGCGTGGTGACTCCGCAAAAGTAAAATAAGGGCATGTTGATGCAAATTGCGGTCAGAAATATGGTGCCAGCATCATGTTTCCAGTGATAATGCTGGAATATATACAGTATATATATATATATACTGTATAATATATATATATTAATAAAATGAACACTGGTGCCCAAATTTTAAGTTCCTTATGTGAATAAAGTCATATATTGTTGAAAAAAATGGTGATACTTTGTGGAAAAAACCACTCCTGATAATAACAGGCGGCAGCGGTCTTCTAGTGGTCCGTGTGGCAACGGGAAGATGGGTGCTGAAAAATTAAGAGACGTGCACCTAATAGTGTAGTATTTAAAGTAAAGCAATCTGTGCTCAAAGTAAATATTGTGCGTACCAAAAATTAAATGTTTAAAAGCTTATCTGATGTCTAGGTAACACTCCTATGGTCAGGAAGCACGTGATGCCAATGTGTGTTGGATATTAACCCAAGGGATGACAACCACTTGAATAAACCTTAAATAGAGGCTTAAAGCAAGCCTAAAAACGCAATATGGTGTAGAATTTTTTTTATGCAAACATGATGGACAGTGGACGTACATAAATCTGCGTACCAGATAATGTAATATATAGTGCATATAAGAGTGTCACTCCTTCCTGTTTCCAGTGTTTCAAAGACCAACTTCATAAACCAGGTATATCAGGCCTCCGACCATAAAAATGTTTATTACTTAATAAACACATGAAACACAGACAGACAAAATTGTAAAAGGAAAAAAAATAATATTGTGTAAAAATGCTTATCTTAAATATGGCTTAAGCAGAATAAAGTCCACTTTGTTGGAGGTGCAGGGGAACCAGTCCCAATGCGTTTCGTCCTATTTGGACTTCCTCAGGGGTGATGCCCAGAACTTGGAGTGCCACTTTATATACCCTTTCATGGGGGTGTGCCAAAATCTAAAGTGAAACTGCTAGAAACGCAGTCCACGCCTGCCCATTGCGCGGCGTCCATCTTGATGACATCATATAGCCGCGGCATCGGTGGTAATTACAAGGTACCAGACTTAAAAATGCACACAAAATGTTCAATACAGTGCACGCATGGTGTGATAAACATAGTGCCTAATGCGGCGTGAACACTTCCCGTCACCGGACTTTACACATTTAGCGATGCTCCATATACGATAGTGCACTTACGGTCTTGCGCCATCTTAGTGGAGGCTAGAAACTCTTTAGGGCCGTGGCCATCTTGTGTGAGGCGGATAAACAACAGCCATATAGAGCATACAGCAGCGGCCATCTTACATGGGGCCGTCCATGAAAACCACACATAGCGGCCATCTTTTTGGTATAAAATCCCCATAATGGCGACCAAATACAATCGTCCTCCATCTTAAGTGTGACACTAATAAGCTAAATAACAGGCAGCCATCTTTTTGGTGTCTAATTAACAAGATATAAATACAATTCATAACAATGACTTAAATATGACAATTAATTAATAAAATACAGTACAATAATATAAATCCCTTGGAGACATAAAATTAAGAATTCTTATAGAGAAATTAAATATTCTTACAGAGACATAAAATATTTTATATATATTATATATATTATTAGCTGAAGTACCCTGCGTTGTCCAGGTTTAGATCTTCAATTATTAAGTTTTATTATGTGATGTCGTCCAAATCTATCCAGTGGAAGGTCCAGAACAGGATCCCTGGATCAAAATTCTGCCATGAGGTCCGACCGGGATCCCAACCACTCCATTAGGCATCCCAGACCAATTGCCACCCCTATGTGAAGTTTACATCCATATCCATCCAGTGGAAAGTCCAGAACAGGCTCCCCGGGTCAAAGTTCTGTCCAGCATACACCAATGGAAGGTCCCCCCTAAAACCTGGCTAGGATCCAACTGGACCTCCTCACGTTGGTTTAATCCCAATCGGTGCAGGTATGTATCTTCAAGTTATTACGTTTTATTATGTGATGTCATCCAATTACATCCAGTGTAAGTACTGCTGCTTCTATGGAAGGGGGGCTGCCGACGGTGCCCGATCACTGTGGCCAGCAGTGATCGGGACACGATAGAGAGGCAGCCACGCTTGCAGAGGGACCAGAAGGTCCTTCTGATGTAGGCGGCTGCGGGAAGATTAGCTTCCCACAGCCGCCTAGTGGGCATTTCTGACTGGTCGTATCAGATACGACCATGTCAGGGAAAGCCCAGCCTGGTGCGGTCGTATCTGATACGACCGTGCCAGGCAAGTGGTTAAACAATGTGGTCACATACCATGTTGCACCCCAAATCTAGGAATGGTGAGTGCCGTGGATTAGTGCTTTTTGTTTATTACGAATTTTTATAATTAATAATTTTTGTGATCACATTTTCTCATGCACCCCTTTTAACAAGTTATCTAACTTGTGTCAGCTGTTTTCCTAGGTGCTTTGCAACAGGTGTGCTTGGTGACTGTCTCACATTTAAAAGCAAAGTTGCTGTGAGCTTTAAACCTTTTTAGCATACCCTGAGTTTAACACTAATGTGATGGCTATGTCCATGTTATAATTCTGAGCAACAGAGTAGGGACTTGCAGGAAACGGGGGCTGCAAGCTTAAATGCATTGATCAATTCATGAACCAAAACCCCACTGTTTATTATGTTTATTATTATTATTGTTAGTTATTATGGTGAGTGCAGAGCCCCTGTGATTTCTATTTAAACAATGTGGTCACATACCATGTTGCACCCCAAATCTAGGAATGGTGAGTGCCGTGGATTAGTGCTTTTTGTTATATATATATATATATATATATATGCATCTTGGGGGTCATTCAGACCCACTCGCGAGCGGCAGTACGCTTGCAAGTGGGTCGATGTTCCCCACTGCGCATGCGCACGACGGAGGGAGCTCCGTCATGCGCATGGGCTTCCCATCGCTCCGGGTCTCGCACCAATGGGGGCGTGCTGTCGATGTTGATTGACAGCACGCCCCCTTTGGTGGGCATGCCGGGGGCGTGCCTGCCAGACGGAGGTGTTCCCATGGGAATACCTACCATCTGAAACCGGCCCCACTGACATCACTAGTGATGTCAGTGGGAGTGATTTTGGCTCTGATAGAGCCAAAATCACTCCAGGGCTTGTGGCTGGGAAACCCGACCGCAGGGTTTCCCTCGCAAGTCCGATGGTCGCGATGGTCAAGACCATCGTGACCATCTTCTTGGACGCTCGTATATGCTGTGGGTGGTGACACACAGCTAACGAGCGTCCAGGAGGACGCTCCATTTGGATTTCTAGCATCTGCTGTACTCACAGTCTAGCCGCACCTCCTGACATAGGGCCTGATTCAGAGCCGGATGCTATTTGCGGTAGTTCGTTCTGAAAAAAGCGGTGGCTATTCAAATGAACCGTTCGCTCTTTGCGGTCTGTTCACGCCTCTATGTCTGAACGAGCGAACAAAACTTGCGGTCGTTTTTTTGGAAACTACGCCCTCTGGCCGCTCGCATCCTACGTCATGTCTGCTATTTATTAGATTAATCGAGTACATCGACCAGCGTGTGAACTGCTCGCTATTCTTGTGGTTGGTTTTTCCTACCACAATCTTGCGAGCAGTTCTGACTATAAAATAACCCAGTGACGTGGTCAATGACGCTGCTGTATTAATTATGCACACCCATAAAACGCCCATTTTGACCTTTAAGCACGCCTGCGTTCGGATCTCCACTCCCCGTTTTCAAGCACCTTCCCCTGTTACCACCCACATACGCCTCCTCCTGTCACTCAAAATAGCAGGCATTCGCTATTTAGCGAACAAAAGATTTTCGGCCGCACTGACCGGTTCGCGCATGCGTATTACAATCCGTACGCATGCGCAGTTGGGCAAACATCGCTCGGAACGAACGAGCGGCCGCTTACGAGCGGCTCTGAATCAGGCCCATATTCCCGCCACATCTGCTTCTGTAACCTGCATGGAGAGGGAGGCGCATTGGCTACTTGTGTAGAGTTGAACGTATCTAGCGTCTGCGGCCATCTCAGAATAGGTAGCAAAATTCCACTTTTATAATTGTGAATTAGATCCTGCAATATGTCCATAATAACTTCACATTTCTTTATAGTGCACTATTTTGCATATATTTCTTTTCTGAAACTTTCTCATTTAGCGTTATTGATTTCAAACATATACAGAGCATCAGTTAATATTAATAATGCAGAACATGATTTTAGGATGTGTGGTAAAGGGAGAAGTAACTTACACTTATAAACTGTTATCATTTGAATGCTGGTTTATCTGCTACTCCACTGTTTAGAGCAGGCCTGGCCAATCTGTGGCTCTCCAGCTGTTGTGAAACTACAAGTCCCAGCATGCCATGCCACAGTTTTTTTTATTAGGGTATGCTAAAACAGTTGCAGGGGATGCTGGGACATGTAGTTTCACAACAGCTGGAGAGCCACAGGCTGGCCAGGTCTGGTTTAGAGTATTTGTGTGTCAGAAGCTCTGTACCGAGTCTTATACAGTAATATTCTGTAATATAACGAACATAGGGGCTGCGTAATCGCACACGATGAAGCTGCAAAAATATGCTAATGCCTGCCACAGCTCAACCAGCATAGAGATGCCCAGTACCGCTTTCTCTCATCCGTATTACCTCACAGACCTGTGTATACATTGGTAATATCGAGTAACATCGGCCCATCACGCACAATTACAGCAGGTCTGACGTCACAGAAATTGCAATTCTCATCGCACGCAGTGAGTACTCAAGCTGTGTATGCAATCGCAGTGACTAATTTATGCCATGCTTGCCAACACTCCCGCATCTGGCGGGAGTCTCCCGTTTTACCCACCAGCCTCCCGCTGCCCCGCAAAGCCCTTCCAATCCCCCGGAATCCAGCAGCCCCGTCTGAAATTCGCACTGCGCATGAGTGATCAAGGCGACGGGGTGGAGCATGGAGTGAGCATGTAGAAGAGTCCAGGACACGCGCTGCGGGCTCTTGGCAGGCAGCGTCGGCCGCCCAGCAGAGCCTGTGAGTGCAGGGCAGGGCGGGCTTGATGACACTATAGTGTCTTCTTTCTCCAGCATCAGCGGCTATGGCAGAAGCGGTGGATCCCTCCCCCTCTCACCCCTGCATGTTGGGAGCCGCGCAGAGACATCCTGGAGGCCGAGGGAGATGTCTGCTGGTGATGGGGGAGCTGGTCTGGTGCGGAGAGCAGCTCTGCTCAGTATGGTGGCGGCGGGGTCCCGGAGCTCGGAGGAGTGCCTGTGCCCAAGGTGTGTCTGTACTCTGTGGTTCTACCTCAGCAGCTCCATAGGCACTGACAGTGTGTGTGGCACTGACTCCTGTGTGACAAGTGTGTGTGTGTGTGTGTGTGTGTATCTAGCACTGACTCCTGTGTGAAAAGTGTGTGTGTGTGTGTGTGTGTGTGTGTGTGTCTGTCTAGCACTGACTCCTGTGTGACAACTGTGTGTGTATGTTTCTAGCACTGACTCCTGTGTGACAAGTGTGTGCGTCTAGCACTGACTCCTGTGTGACAAGTGTGTGTGTGTGTGTGTGTGTGTGTCTAGCACTGACTCCTGTGTGACAAGTGTGTGTGTGTGTCTAGCACTGACTTCTGTGTGACAAGTGTGTGTGTGTATGTTTCTAGCACTGTCTCCTGTGTGACAAGTGTGTGCGTCTAGCACTGACTCCTGTGTGACAAGTGTGTGTGTGTGTGTGTCTAGCACTGACTCCTGTGTGACAAGTGTGTGTGTGTCTAGCACTGACTTCTGTGTGACAAGTGTATGTCTGTGTGTCTAGCACTGACTCCGGTGTGACAAGTGTGTGTGTGTGTGTGTGTGTGTGTGTGTGTGTGTGTGTGTGTGTGTGTGTGTGTGTGTGTGTCTAGCACTGACTCCTGTGTGACAAGTGTGTGTGTGTGTGTGTGTCTAGCACTGACTTCTGTGTGACAAGTGTGTGTGTGTATGTTTCTAGCACTGTCTCCTGTGTGACAAGTGTGTGCGTCTAGCACTGACTCCTGTGTGACAAGTGTGTGTGTGTGTGTGTCTAGCACTGACTCCTGTGTGACAAGTGTGTGTGTGTCTAGCACTGACTTCTGTGTGACAAGTGTATGTGTGTGTGTCTAGCACTGACTCCGGTGTGACAAGTGTGTGTGTGTGTGTGTGTGTGTGTGTGTGTGTGTGTGTGTGTGTCTAGCACTGACTCCTGTGTGACAAGTGTGTGTGTGTGTGTGTGTGTGTGTGTCTAGCACTGACTCCTGTGTGACAAGTGTGTGTGTGTGTGTCTAGCACTGACTCCTGTGTGACAAGTATGTGTGTATATCTAGCACTGACTCCTGTGTGACAAGTGTGTGTGTCTAGCACTGACTCCTGTGTGACAAGTGTGTGTGTGTGTGTGTGTGTGTCTAGCACTGACTCCTGTGTGACAAGTGTGTGTGTGTGTGTGTGTCTAGCACTGACTCCTGTGTGACAAGTGTGTGTGTATATCTAGCACTGACTCCTGTGTGACAAGTATGTGTGTATATCTAGCACTGACTCCTGTGTGACAAGTGTGTGTGTCTAGCACTGACTCCTGTGTGACAAGTGTGTGTGTGTGTGTGTGTGTCTAGCACTGACTCCTGTGTAACAAGTGTGTGTGTGTGTGTGTGTGTGTGTGTGTGTGTGTGTGTGTGTGTGTGTGTGTGTGTGTGTCTAGCACTGACTCCTGTGTGACAAGTGTGTGTGTATATCTAGCACTGACTCCTGTGTGACAAGTGTGTGTGTGTCTAGCACTGACTCCTGTGTGACAACTGTGTGTGTGTGTGTGTGTGTGTGTGTGTGTGTGTGTGTGTGTGTGTGTGTGTGTGTGTGTGTGTGTGTGTGTGTGTGTGTGTCTAGAACCTACTCCTGTGTATATAGTCTGGCACTGACCCTGGGTAGGTGTATAGTGGCACTGACCCCTGTGTTTCCATGGAAGGTATAAAAACACTTTGACACTCATACACAAGCCCCCCCTGGCAGCATGCTGCACTTACAGTAGTCCTCCTGCCACTGCAGGACACCCCCAAGCAGCCATAGGCAGAGCATGACATGCCCCATCAGTGACATGCCGTGCAAACTCTCATTCCATCTAGAATCTCCCTGAAACTAGTTTCCAAAAGTAGGCAAGTATGATTTATGCACGCCAATGAAACGGCGTTCAAACAGACAGGCACGCCTGCGTTTCTTCAACCACTCCCCCGTCACCACCCCCAAATGCTCACGGCCTGCCACTCACCCTGTGATAGGCTCCTATCTGTGTGCCTAATCGCAGTGTGATCGCTGCGCATGCACAGTGCGGATTGTACGCATGCGCAATAGCTAACAAACGCTCGATCCGTGTATGCAGTTGCAATCGTGTTCCGTGCTGAATCAGGTCCATAGACAAATATAGAAATAAAGATTTACGGAGACCAACATGAGTTACACTGTGAAGCGCATAATGCTCCCGTATGACGTACGTAGTCACTGGCATTTTTTTAGTACTGCAGAGAAGCTGGTGAGTTTAAATACTTATGTCTAATTCCTTCAGTGAAGTAGCCTTCAAAGCGGACATGTTACCTACACACAATGTGGAGGTATCCATTTTGTGGGTTGAACCAGCACATAGCCTGTCACTAGCAACCAGTGACATCACTGAGGGAATGCCTGAGGGGCATATGTATTAAAGCTTGATGTGAGATAAAATTATGAGATATATATCACCAACCAATCAGCTTCTAACTTACATTTTGCAGGCTGTGTTTAAAAAATGATAGTTAGGAGCTGATTGGTTGGTGATCTATATCTCACATCAAGCTTTGATACATATGTCCCTGATTCTTTCTTATTTTCATGATGCCTACTACTCATGAGTCCTGAATTACATCCACGAAGTCCAACTTACGTTGATGATGCTTAGCGAATATTAATGAGTCCTGACTCATATTCATGAGGTCCAACTTATATTCATGAGGTCTGACTTATATTTATGAGTCCTGCTGTTATAAATTAATGAGGCCTGACTTATATTTATAAGTCCTGTTATGCTGTTATATATTAATGAGGCCTGACTTATATTCATGAACCCTGACAAATATTCACAAGGCAGTGGTTCCTAGTGAACATGGTTTCTAGTGAATGCCTTCAAGAATATTACAGCACTTGAAGATGATGATGCCTGACTTCATTGTGTGGGCGTGATGTACTTAACACTAAAATGTGCTCAATTTCCCATATGTACAAAGCTCTGGAAAGCTGAATGTTCCAATAGGATCCCTCCCAGGGTCTCCCATGCTTGTGCAAGCGCTGGCCGATAGCCGCCTATGCGCAGAAGTAGTCCTGGATCATAAACCTGGAAGTCCTCTCATCTTTATTAACGCCGCTATGCATGCAATCAGTGGCGGGATGTATGGCTTCCAAAATGCGATGCTTGACACATCCCGGTCTGTGTCGGTGATAGGCTCGATTTTCCATCACAAGGCAGCCTGTTCTCATCCACACCTATATCTCACTTCCCGATTCAGCTCAGCTGCTCCTCTGATTGATTCTCTTCTCTGGCATAATCTCCATATTCTGTGCCAAGATAAAGTTCTGCCACTTCTACTACAGTTTCTCATCTCAGCACCTGAATTCTTGGCAGATGTCATGAAAGCTGTTCTGGAAAGTGTCGTTAGGACTTTTTACCTTTCCTCAGAGGTCTGTAAAATGTAACAGTAAGAATGTACTGCAGAGCTATTGCTTTTCCAAACATATTATATAAATTATAAGTTGCTGACATTCGTTCTCCCTGAGTGTGAGCTCTCACAAGCAGGTAATAGATTTGTGTTTATTTATCTCTATAAACTATAGAGACAGGCTGTCTTTCACTAGCACCTCTTCTGTATGGTTCTGAAACTAGAGATCTGTGCCGACCCCCGTGTTTTGGTTTAGGATCCGGATCTACCCTGGTTTTGGATCTGGATTGGTTTTGCCAAAACCTCACCTTCGCGTTTTGTTTTTCAGTTTTGCTTTTGGATCTGGATTTTTTCTTTAAAAAAAGTCATAAAAACAGTTAAAAATCACATAATTTCGGCCTGCTATTGTTCCTACAGTATTATTATAACCTCAATAACATTTATTTCCACTCATTTCTAGTCAATTATGACCACCTCACAGCTAACAATATTGATTTTTTTTCATCCAGTTAAGGGCCAAAAGGTTGCATCCAGCTAGATGGCTCAAAACTGAGTGATAAATAGAGTTGAGGACTTTGTAAAGATGATGGTTGGGGTACCCCTTGAGGATTGAAGAATTGCTAGTTGATAGTTGGCGCAGCCACTGGCTGAAGTAAGAAGAGTTGATACTTGATAATTGGTGCAGCCACTGGATGAAGAATTGATAATTGGTGTAGCCACTGGCTGAAGAAAGGAGAGTTGATACTTGATAATTGTGCAGCCACTGGCTGAAGAATTGATAGTTAATTATTGATGCAGCCTCCGGGCTGAGTAGTAGTAGTGGAATACAGAGCTATGATCAGGAAGGAACCAGTCCTGCAACAGCCTTGAGGGCTTGAACTCTTGGCAAGTTGTGGCCGTTACAGCCTTGAGGGCTGGTGAGGAGTGACGACAGGTGGCCTTTGGGCAGTCAAGCAGGATGCGGCCTTTGGGCCGTCAAGCAGGTTGCGGCCTTTGGGCCATGTAGCAGCCTTGAGGGCTGAGAACCCTTGGCTGAATGTCACTGTTGTGTGACTTGTGCCGCCAGGTTAGATTAGATGTCACCGTCATCGTCATCCCCATCAGTGTGCGCATCCTCCTCTTCTTCACACAATATGAATTCATCCCCGCTAGAATCCACCATTACAGACGCTTCTGTGTATTTTGGACTTAAGTGCTGGTAAAGGTCTTCCTCGTGGAATTTGTAATTCATTTTGACGAGCATCATCTTTTCCACATTTTGGGGAAGTAACCTCCTACGACGATCATTTACAAGGTTCCCAGCTGCGCTGAAGGGTGGGCGACTTAGGGTACACACAGAAGGGTGGGCAAGTACAGCAAAGCCAGTTTGTGTAAGGGACTCCAAATTGCCTCTTTTTCCTGCCAGTAGTGAAAGGGACTGAGTGACAAGCCTATTTGGATGCTATCACTAAAATAATCATCCACCATTCTATGAATGGTGACCGTATCAGACCAAGTCACAGTAGACATGTCACTCATTGTAGCCAGTTCTTTCAGACCCAACCAGAAGTTTTGCTGACGGATCTGCATCACCACCAGCAGTGGGTCTCTTAGGAATATTTAGTTTTTTTTTCTGGCAGCTGTAGAAAATGAAGGAGGAGATGCTGTCATGTCACATTCCGCTTGAGCTGACAATTTTTTCACCCCCAGCTCTTTGCATCTTTTCAGATTTATGTCCGTCGGAAAGAAAGACAAAAGGTATGACTTAAACCTAGGATCAAGTATGGTCGCAAAAATTTAGTGATCTGATTTCAAGAAATTGACGACCATTGGATCCTGTCGAAGCTAATGAAGGGCTTGTTCTACAAGTCCGACATACATGGCAGAATCACTCCATTTCAGCTCCTCCTTCAGTTTCTCCAGCTGCTTTTGCAAAAGTCTGATTAGGGGAATGACCTGACTCAAGTTGGCAGTGTCTGAACTAACTTCATATGTGGCAAGTTCAAAGGGTTTGAGAACCTTGCACAACATGGAAATTACTCTCCACTGCGCTTGACTAAGGTGCATTCCCACTCATCTCCCTATGTTATAGGCCACAGTTTAGCCTTTTTCTGCTCCTCCATCCGCTGAAACATATAGAGGGTAGAATTCCACCAAGTTACTACCGCTTGCTTCAGAGGATGGCAGGGCAAATTCAACAGTTCTTGCTGGTGCTGCAATCTTTGACATGCAGTTGCTGAATGGCGAAAATGTCCAGAAATCTTTCAGGCCACGAGAGCATCTCCTACAAGCCCCTGTCATTTTTAAAAAAATGTTGCACCACCAAATTCATTGTGTGAGCGAAACATGGGAGTGTTTGAATTCGCCCACATGTAATACTCACACAATATTGCTGCCATTGTCAGAAATCACAAATCCCGAGGAGATTCCAAGTGGGGTAAGCCATTTTGCAATGATTTCCCTGAGTTTTTCTAAGAGGTTCTCAGTGGTATGCCTCTAAGTGAAACCAGTGATACCAAGAGTAGCCTGCCGCTGAATGAGCTGGCATTTGGTAGATGCTGCTGCTGCTGCTTGCACTGTTGGAGGCAATACACCTACCCAGGGGCTGTAATCTTTAGTGTGCCCTGTCCCACTTGTCCACATATCTGTGGTTAAGTGGACAGTGGGCACAACGGCATTTCGGAGGACATTAATAAGGTTTTTTTTAATGTCCTTGTACAGAATGGGAATTGCTATTCTAGAGAAGTGGAATCTAGAAGAAACACGGTAGCGGGGACCTTCATTAACAATCTAAAACCTGCTGCATTAATGGCAGATACTGGATGCGCATCTAATACCAGCATAGCTGTTATGGCGTCAGTAATCAGCTGTGCAACAAGGTGTGGTTCCAAGATGGTTAAAGGTCCTTACCTCTACTCACTGTAACATCTCAACGGTTACAAATGGCTTGGCAAAGGTTGTCCGGATTTGGGTGGAAATGATTCCACACATGAGATGTGGATTTTTTTGGTCCTTTGCACAGGCATGACAACAATGGGATTTTTCCCACCATGGGCAACAACTGTGGCCTCATTTACAGTTTTTACACAAACATCCTCGCCATCAACATCCTCATCATCATCAACATCCTCATCATCCTTGTTATCGCTAACTACATAAATATCCTCCTCATCCTCTTTGTGCAATTCCACAAAAGCATCCTCGATTTCTACGTCAGCATGTTGACTTGTGCTGCTCATCCCCACATTTGCAGAGGGCACACAAATGGTGGAAGGAGGATCCTCTTCAAGTACAGTATTAGAAAGGTCAGGCTCACACTTGGCAACCGCGGACACACTTGGACTCTCCTCGGGGATTTGTGATTTTTCGGAGCACACATTTGGTTCTGGTGTCTTACTCGTCCTAACAATTTTAACTTTTTTTGTACCTCTCCTACAAGCAGAGGGGCTTAAATCATCACTAGAACCACCAGTCATAAATAATAAAGGCCAATACCTTATCCTTTCCTTGCCACTTTGTGTAGTGAATGGCATATTGACAATTTTTTGTTTCTCTAAAGCTGACAGCTTTAGATTTTTTTTTCTTTAACAGGGTAAAAGTTAATTTTTTTTAGCCTGACTTTTTGGCTTGACTTAAGCTCTGGTAAATCAGGCTTCATAGATGACGTTGACAGCCTTGCATCACCATCATGACTGCTGCCGGCAGCTACAAGACTGGTATGTGGATCCTGCTCTCCTGTCATGTGACTGTCCTTCATGCTTACGGTCCTACAGCAGTGTCACCAAGCAATTATAGTGTAGCCAAGTTTACTGGGGGTGTGGCTAACACACACAAAAAAAATTGTTTTTATTTTCACACTGGTGGTGTGGCAGGCTAACACGCACACACAAAAAAATGTTTTTATTTTCACACTGGTGGTGTGGCAGGCTACCACGCACACACAAAATATTGTTTTTGTTTTTTTACACTGGGGGTAAAGAAGAGCACCCCTGATGGACAGAGCACCCCCTGGACAACACAGCAGAACAGCCAGTCAGCCCCTATGGACAACAGCCAGCCAGCCCCTATTGACAGTACAACCTCAAAACAGCCAGCCACTATGGACAACAGCCAGCCAGCCTCTATGGACAGTACAACAGCCAGCCCCTATATGGTATGGATTGGACAACAGCCATCCAACCCCTATGGTCAACAGCTATCCAGCCCCTATTTACAGAACCTCACAATTATGCACAACAGCAGAGCAGCACAGCTCCCAGCACAATTATGCAAAAGCAGCACAGCTCCCAGCTCCCTCCCTCTTCACTCTCCACAGCCAGAACGAAAAATGGTGGTGAGCACGGGACCTTTATACATTCCAAAACCCGCGAGAATCCGACAGCGGGATGATGACACTTTGTCTCGTTTTGAGATCCGAATCAGCGGGAAAACCTGAGCCAACTCGGATCTGACTCGGATCACCTAAGTTCAGGTGGATTCAGACTCTGAGATCCGAACCCACTCATCTCTATCTGAAACAGGTTGTAGGGGTTTTTCGCTATAAGCCTGTGAAGATAGAGCGCGTATATACTCTAACAGACATATTATTCTTGCTGCTGTGACTGGATTTTACAAGTATCCAAACGGTTCTGCAGGACCAAATAGTATCAAAAACATTTTTGCATCTTATGATAGATCTGGGTAGATGGATAATATAATGAGCTTATGGACTATGGGCCTTATTCAGACCTGCTCGCGAGTGCTCGCAAGCGGGTCGATGTTGGCCAAGTGCGCATGCGCACGATGGAGGCGGCTCCGTCGTGCGCATGCACAAGACCCGAATAACGACGGCCAAGCCGTCTATGGTGATTGACAGCACGCCCCCTTTGGTGGGTGTGCCAGGGGCGTGGCTGCCAAGACGGAGGCGTTCCCATGGGAACGCCTACCGTCTGGGGCCGGCCCCACTGACATCACAAGTGAAGTCACAAGTGATGTCAGTGGGAGTGCTTTTGGCTCTGATAGAGCCAAAAGCACTCCAGGGCTTGCGGCAACGAGACCCTACCGCAAGGGTCTCGTCGCAAGCCCGATGGTCGCGATGGTCTTGACCATCGCGACCATCATTTTGGCCGCTCGCTATAGCTGTGGGTGGGCACCCACAGCTATGCGAGCGGCCAGGAGGCCGCTCTTAAATTCAGAGGGACGGCCCTGATTCAGAGCGAGCGCTCTGTCAGAGCATCCGGCTCTGAATCAGGGCCTATATGTGATTGTAGAGGCATTCCACCAAGGCTGTTACGTTGAGTAAAATTACCAGATTTTTGAACCACCTTGGAGATGACAATTATCAGGCCTTAGTGATTCACATCAGTGAGACGCATTTTGCTAAATCTGAGCGCATTTCAAAAGCTGAAACGTGCACATACTGTAACACACCTTCCAGAGATTAAAAACTCCTAAATTGTGACATGACCCTAACTAGTGAGTGTGACCCTAGCCCCAAAGCATCAGTGAATCGATGAGAGATACCTGCCTCAAAATAAAAGTGTCACATGCTCACCACGGTGACTTCACTTATTTCTAAGGGCCTGATTCAGCAAGGATCGCAACTGTGATTACGCACGCAATCGGCCGATTGTTGCAAATTGCGAATGCATCACAGTGTGCATGTGCAAACTAGCCACTGCGATCGCAAAGATTAAGCAGACCCATCGCAGAGTGATTGACAGGAAGTACCGTTTGTGGGTGGTGACGGGGGGGTGTTCGGGGAAACGCAGGAGTGCCAGTGCATTTGAACGCCGTTACATGGGTGTGCATAAATTATCCACTGCGATGCTGTATGCAGCTTGTGTACTCAGAGTGAGACGAGGTTAGCAATTCCTTAGTAAGGTCAGAGCTTGTGCAAGTGTGCATGAGGCTGCAATGGTACTCGATGTTACTGATGGTTTTGCAGTCTTGCTAAGCATTATGAATGTGTGAAAGGTAAGATGGGCATCCCTGTATAGTGCTGCAATGGCATAGAGATCGCAGTGGATCAGCATACTTTCGCAGTGAGACTGTGTGCATAATCGCTATTGCATTCGCAATTGCAATCCGTAATGAGTCAGGCCCTGAATTTCAGCCACCGATCTAATGTGCAGCCGCTGTATGTACAGTAGTGTGTAAATTACCGCGGTGTAATCTTTTAGACTCAGTAAATCTAATGTTTCAAAGCTGCTTAAAACGCACAGCAAAAAAAATGTGAACATACAAAGCATTGATCAGAAAGAGTGTTATTCCTCCAGACAAAACAAGCAAGGACCTGCGAAGTGACTTAGCCGTTAGTGACGTGCTGTCTGATTCATTAATAGAGGAGCTCAGACATCTAGAAGTATGAGCAACTGAGATAGTTGAAATATTGGCCCTCATTCAGACCCACTCGCGAGGGGCTGTCCGCTCGCAAGTTGGTCGATGGTCTGCACTGCGCATGCGCACGACAGAGGGAGCTCCGTCGTGCGCATGCGCGAGATGGGACGAGCGAAGGACTTTCCTTCGCTCGGAGTGTCTCATCAAAGGGGGCGTGCTGTTGATGTTGACTGACAGCACGCCCCCTTTGGTGGGCGTGCCGGGGGCGTGCCTGCCAGACGGAGGCGTTCCTATGGGAACGCCTACCGTCTGAAGCCGGCCCCACTGACATCACTAGTGATGTCAGTGGGAGTGATTTTGGCTCTGATAGAGCCAAAATCACTCCTGGCCTTGCGGTTGAAAAACTCAACCGCAGGCTTTTGCTCGCAGTTTCGATGGTCGCGATGGTCAAGACCATCGCAACCATCATCCTGCACGCTCGTATATGCTGTGGGTGGTGACCCACAGCTATACGAGCGTCCAGGAGGATGCTCCATATTAATGGAGGTGGGCCCTGATTCAGAGCGAGCGCTCTGGTCAGAGCGTCCGGCTCTGAATCAGGGCCTTTGTCTCCTTGTAACTAAAATGAAGAAGATCTGTGTAAAACAAGTTACTGCACTTGAGGATGGCCATATTAATAATATGTAAATATGTATATGTGTGTATTTAATAAATGAAACGCACAGCAAAAAAAAAAAAAAAAAAAGTTTTATCCTAAATAACTTGCACACCACTGTATGTAGCTGTTTTTTGTTTGCCAGGCCCCTATGGTCACCCACTCACCAGCAGTCTCACAAGAGAGGTTCCCACAAGTCTATGGAAGATAAAATAGTCTTAAGCAGGACATAGCTGGCTCATTTCCATCCCTTGCCATAATTACATGTTGGTAATGCTACCTAATAATGCAGCACAATAGTTTAAATAATTATACACATGGAGAAGTGTAGGCAGGAAAATAATGTGGGGCGGTTAGAAAAGAGCTACGGCGGTTTGCAGTGTCCCCCTAGTGGCAAGTAATGACTATAATTATCCCGCTTGTAAGCTAGAAGCTGTTCACTTTACCAGAAGATATACAGTATGGGAAGAATAACGAGGGAAAGCAAGTCCTTCTATATAACAGTGATCATGCAAATAACCAATTGTGTTGAGTATTTACAAAGCATTAAAAGTTAAATCCAAACATGGCATACAATGGGGTTTATATAATTCTGTATATCAGGCTCCAAAACCTGTACTTCCCAGGTGTTATAGTATTTGGGAACACATGAAAAAAAGAAGCACCTATACAGTGCTGTACTTATTATATATTATTATATATTGTATATTGTACTTATTATATTTAGGTCTTTCCTGGAAACTATTCCATGCACCAAATATATCAGAAAAACTTCATCCAATTCCGATACATCACTATAAATGAGTCAGGCCCACCTCAAACTTGTGCAATGACTTTGTCAGTGTGATCCCTAATGCTGGGTACACACACTAGGCCGACACATACACACTAATCGTCCGTCCGATGTTTTCGAACCTGACGTCACAACTGGGCGGGCATTTAAATTTGCCCCTCCCAGATGAACTGTCGCTCACCGCCAGGTCCCTGCAGCATGTGTACGGATGATCGGCAGGTCACCAGTACACACCAGCAGATGCACCGATATATATCTACGGATACATCAACCATCTGCTTTGCTGCACAGCCGACGCCATATGTCTGTGAACGACATTGTTCACAGACATATAGGAGGAACACACCTGCCGACGTGCTTGCAATATATCATCCTATGAACGGCCGATATATTGCTCAGTTTGTGCCCAGCTCAAGACTCCATCATGGGGGATGAATAAATGGATAGATAGATAGATAGATAGATAGATAGATAGATAGATAGATAGATAGATAGATAGATAGATAGATATGAGATAGATAGATAGATAGATAGATAGATAGAAAGATAGATAGATAGATATGAGATAGATAGATATGAGATAGATAGATAGATAGATAGATAGATAGATAGATAGATAGATCTCTCCGAAAATATGAGAAAGGAGAGATGGGAGGCAGAGGGAGAGGAGTGAGGAAGACGGGAACATAGAGATGTGAGTAAAGGAGGAAAAGAGAGATGATAGGGAGAGTGAGACAGATGGCAAGAAGGTGAGAGAGTGCCTTTGTAAGGCAATGAGGAACCCTTGTGGCACCATATAAATAGAGGGCATGTAGTCAGGAAGACTGTCAAATCCCGGCAAGGGTCTAATGATAGGCATCGAAATCCTGATGCCTATCATTATCCCTACACCAGGAGCCCGATGCCCGGCACACCGAACAAAGGTAAGCCTGTCCACAGGGGGGGGGGGTTAGGTTAGGGGCTCCCAGGGGGGGACTTAGGGCTAGCCACCCCCCTCCCGGAGGGCTAGGGTTAGGCAAGGGAAAGGGGTTTAGGGTTAGGCACCCCCCAGAAGCGTTAAGTTTAGGGTGTGGGGAGGGGGGTTAGGTTTAGGCACTTACAGGGGGGAGGTTAGGGTTAGGCACTAGGGGGGAGGTCAGGGTTATGCACCTCTAAAGGAGGGTTATGGGGGTGGGGCTTAGGGTTAGTTAATTTACTTACTACGTCGGAATCTTCACGGTAAATCATACTGATTCCAAATAGAGGATAATAATAATAAAATGGGGGAAGAGAGTGATGGGAGTAAGAGAGGGAGAGAGATGCAAGGAGGGGTGAGATAGATGGGAGGAGGAGGGAGAGTATTGGGTGGAAGAGGAAGAAAGATTGTGTAGGAAGAGGGGAGAGACAGATGGGAGGAATAATCAAGATATAGAGAGATGGGAGGAAGAGGGAGAGAGATGGGATGGAGAGAGAGAGATGGGAGGGAGAGGGAGATATAGAGAGATGAGAGTAAGAAGGAGAGCAATGGGAGGGAGAGAGATATATTGTAGGAACTTGGAAGAGAGTGTAAGAGAGATGGTAGGAAGAGAGAGGGAAAGAGATGGAGGAAGTGTGGGAAGAGACAGGTGAGAGGAGGAGGAAAGAGTTAGAGAGATGTGAGGTAGGGAGAGAAAAAGATTGGAGGAAGACAGGAGAGGGAGGTGGAAGGAAGAGAGGGAGGGAGATTGTAGGAAGAGAGAGAGAAAGATAGATGGGAGGAAGAGGGGAGAGATAGAAAGTTGGGCGGAAGAGAGAGGGAAAGAGATGGTAGGAAGTGAGGGTAAGAGAGATGGGAGGAAGATAGAGACTGGTGGAAGGAAGACAGCGGGGAGAGACACATGGGAGCAAGAGGGAAAAATGAGAGAGATGAGATGGGAGAGAGAGATAGGAGGAAGAGGGGGAGACAGAGGAAGAGGGGGAGAGGAAGGAAAGGTGGTTGATGAGAGAGGTAGTAAAAACCCTGAAAATCAGGGAACGTGTGTGCATGTAAAACCCTCTCTAAAAAGAGGCGACACTCAGGTACTTTCAAGTGAAGTAAACTAAGAGGTCATATCCCTCCCAATGCTTCTGTTATTTAATATAGAATTCCATCAAGGATTTTTCATTAAGATCTGAACCTTTTAAATCAAGGAATGTGTCCCTTTAGTCTCTGTGCGTCTATGTGCAGAAAGCTACGGCAGGACAATAACCCGCTGTTAAGCCTGCAGGACATGAGGGATATAAATGGCTGCATATTAATGTGTTATTAAAATCCAAGCAGCCCTGTCATTCAGCAATACACAATAACATCCCCACTTTCTGCATTATTTACATCCATGCAGGCTGATATAAATCATTCAGTCAGTAAGTATGGGGTATTAACCATTTGTCTCCCATTCTGCACCTGGACTGCACTATTTACACCATTATTATCCTTTATTTATATTGCCAAACATATTTATTCTCATGAGGATCTTCCCCATTGGAACCTGCAGCCTAAATTCTCTCCACCTGAGTACGCATTACGGATCATTTTCGTCAGCTTCCAATTATTCAACTAGCGTGTTTTTGGACGATGAAAGTAAACCAGAGTACCAACAAGGGTACACGTAAACTCCACACAGATAGTTCCCTGGTTGATATTTAGACTCCAGTATGGTCCTATCGCGGCACTGCGCCATGTGTGACCTGCAGCAACCTTTTTGGAGTGTCAAAGTACTTTTGTTTTTGTTACATTCGTTTGGCCTTTTTAGCAGATTGTATAATTGTTATATGTATTTTAATAAAATTAACAAAAAACAATAACGTTTGTGGTTTTAATTAAGTTACCCCCACATTAAGTTTGGCTTCTTTTCGGGGTTTTTTGGATTGCTTTGGGCTTGTTTTTCACTAATCGGTTGCTTGTTTGTCATTTTAAAGAGGCGGGCTGAGTGTCTAGCGCTGCACGCCAGCCACATCTATTGATGATGGAGCCGCAGCGGCGGGTGGCAGCAGGGCAGGCCGGAAGTCTTTCATTAAATCAGGCAGCCACAACACTGCCTATACAGAGTGCTGTGGCCATTAACACTACTGCTGCCCCGCCCGGGCCCCCCTCCCCCGGCGGCACTGCCCGGACCGGCCCATCTGGCCATTGGCCCTTCTATCATCTGCCAGAACTGCCAGTACTGTTACACTCTGCACAGTAAGGGCTCTATTTATTAACATTACTTTTACTAAAATAAAGTTTTCACACCCTTTTCACATTATTTTAGTATCACCTATAGTTATTACAGGGCAATTGGAGTAGAATTCGTAAAATTCTACTCCAACCCCTAAGTATCACAGGATCTGACCAGAGTTACTAAAAATAAAATGTGAAAAAATACCGGGGAAAGCCCTGGGTCTCCCCCGGTTACCGGCCTCCTGCCCTGCTCTAACGGGGAGAGCAGAGCCGGGAGTCGGTCCCAGTGATCAGCTGTGTGGTCTAAACAGACCGCAAGCTGATTACTGTAAAAAAAAAGAAGAAAAAAAATAGTAAAAAAAATGATTTACTTATCTGACTCCAGGGACCGTTGATCGGCCTCCGGTGATGACTACCCTCTGGTCAGCTGGTCTCCCATAGTGCACTGCTGCCCGGTCATCAGGTGATCGGGTCCCAGTGCAGTATGGGAGATCACCTGACCAAAGGAATGGAGAACATCACCGAAGGCCCGGAGCATGCAGGTAAGTGTAATTAAGGGGGAGGGGGGTTCGCAGGGGGTCTGCAATGGTGGAGGGTGGGGCTTAGCACCGGGGTGGGTAGCAGCGGCGCCGGCACTTAGTCACGAATTTTTTTGCAAAAATATCGTGATAAGGGCTCCGAAGGGAATTCACAGGGACAGAGCTTTATCGCAAGCTCTGTCCCTGCAAGGGATTTGTAGTAAAACCCTGTGATATTGCCTGAATTCGCAATGCGAATTCAGTTGTTAATATCACACTACAATCTGCATTCAATATACGGATTGTAGTAAATAGAGCCCTAAGGATGGTGCCGGCTGTATATGAGCTGTAGCCTGGCGGTGAAGTCAGGCTGGAGGTCGGTCCTCCCGCTAACTCTAGGTCTGAATGCCAAACATGTATGGCAGAGAGAGGAGACAGTGCCAGAGTGCACTGCTCACTAACACCCTCTCCCCCTGTGCTGTCTCTGGCTACATAAAAACGTAATCACAGTTTACTCAATAAGCACCCTGTAACCAGAAACATTTAATTTATGCTAGGGATGAGCGGTACGGATTCTGTGGAATCCGAACCGCTCCGAACAGCAGGGATCCGAGCCGCGGCCCGGGTGTTACCGCCTGATTCGGATCCCACTTTGAGGCCAAACGTCATCCTCCCTACAAGTACTGTGACTCTGAAGTCCGTAGCCCACTGTGTATACAAGCACTGTGACTCCTTGGGCCGTAGCCCTCTGTGTATACAAGAACTGTGACTCCTTGGGCCGTATCCCATTGTGTATACAAGCACTGTTACTCCTTGGACCTTAGCCCTCTGTATATACAAGAACTGTGACTCCTTGGGCCGTAGCCCAATGTGTATACAAGAACTGTGACTCCTTGGGCCGTAGCCCACTGTGTATACAAGCACTGTGACTCCTTGGGCCGTAGCCCTCTGTGTATACAAGTACTGTGACCCCTTGGGGCGTAGCCCATTGTGTATACAAGCACTGTTAGTCCTTGGGCCTTAGGCCTCTGTGTGTCCATGACACACAAGTACTGTGACTTTGCAGTGAGTGGCAATGTGTCATAAATGTGCTTTAAACTGCGGTGTCTGTGCTGCTGCTCTGTCGCTTAGTAACCAGCCAGCTCACTGCAGTCTTTGGCCAATAATGGTGAAAACAATATTGTGAGCTGTGAGGTGGTCTAAATTGACTGTAAATGACTGGAAATTAATGCTATTCAGGTTAATAATACTCTAGGAACAAATTAAAGCCCAAAATATGTGATTTTAGCTATTTTTGTACATTTTTGTAAAAATCCAAATCCAAAGCTGGACGACGAATCCAAATCCAGCAAAAAATTGTCCGGCGCACATCCCTAGGTTATGCATCAAAAACCCATTTCAACACATAACACATGTATTCCAGTCCACACGCCTTTAGGAACAGACTCGGAACTTGTGACGCCAGTCCCTTTGTCATCATACAGTATCAGCATCGTTATTTTTAATCACCACAACGGTGACGCCGACAGACTTCCTTTCCACCAACTCTTGGATGAAGTGACGACAAATCTATTGCACCTCTATTCAGGCGCATCAAGAGCCACGCTGGGCCCTGTGTAAAGGGGGTGTTACCTAATTGTGGGAGGTGTGGCCATAACCCTTTAGGCTAAAGAAAAACAAAAATAATAATTTTTGCAGCACTGCGCACTGGGGAGGAGGGAACTGTGAGCCCATCAGCCCAGCGCAAAGCCAGGGGGGGCGCGATCAGTGTGATCGCTCCCCCCCACAGGCATAGGAGACTGCTGCAGTTGCTGCTTAGCAGCCATGAGCAGTCTCCCACTGCAGCTCAGCACACAGCAGCCCGTGCTGGGCTGCTGTTAAGGAAGAGGAGGGTGGTGCCGGGCCCCTCTTGCAAGCCTGGGCCCGGGTAGTTAGTACTCGCTCCCCCACCTCTCGGCACCCCTGTCTCCAGGGCCGGATTGAGGGCCACATGGGCCTGGAGCTAAAAATGATTGAGGGCCTATTTTGAAAAGCAGATGAGGTGTGACCAGAGCTGTATGGTGTGGCCAGAGCCACATGGGCGTATACACCCACTATAATCTCAACACCAATGTCTCCGTAAATATGTAAAAGAAAAAAAATTCTATTTTGTGAGGTGATACAAATTTACTACTTATGATTTATGGCTGACCATGTGGAGAGCAGATGCTCAGTCAACATCATGTTGTCATGATGATGGGCCTATTTTTATTTGGAGGCCTGGAGCTGTAGCTCCATCCGCCCCATTGTTAATCTGGCCCTGCCTGTCTCTATTGTCACACTCGGTTGAATATTTTATCCTGGCGTTATAGACTAGAAGATAACAGTATCCTGCAGTCGCTATACTGCAAAAAGCCTAAATGCTGGTATAAACAGGTGTATTCTAGCTTTGCCCAATACAACAAAGAGTTAGGGCTGGTGATATTACTGCGCTGGGGGACGGGGTGACTATTTATTTAACAATTTTGTAGGGCTACTTGAACCACAGCAAAAAGATTGGAAAAAAAAAACATTTTAAATGTGCTTTCATTTTATTTATTTGAATAAAGCATTTTTTATTTGTTTAAAGGTTAAATATTATACATTTTTTTAAATATTTATCTTTTTACTTGTTATTATTAGTAGTAGTAGTAGTAGTAGAAATGGTACCAAAAAATATCTAAAAAAAAAGAATCCTTTTGATAAGAAAGCCCCTTATTCCCTTCTACCAGTATATACTGTATATTCAAAGAGGCAATAAACTTGAACCAAATCTAAAAACACACATCCACACAGATTACCACTCTGTCCAGCCAGTCAGGCCTCTCGGGCATTCAGGCATAACATTTTTCTTGGGCCCATAGAGAATACATCATAAACCAAGGAAGGCTTGGAGACTGCTCTGCCAGGTATAGACCTTCATGAGATTCCCCTGGGAATGTTTATGACACCTGAAGAGAATGATAATTGGCTCAAGCTATGAATATTAATTGTACTCGATATATAGCGGAGTCCTGGACATGCAATCAAGGACAGTATTCTCCTTCTTTGATATTCAGTGTCTGTGCAGCTGACCGCAAAGGATTTGGGAAAATTTGAAAATAGTTGGAAATCTATTCACGGTATAACTATATACTATATATTGTCTTTATATATTCAAACTTAGGCCCGTATTCAATTTGATTCGCACCCGCAATACTTTTTCGCCTCCCGGACTTCCCGCCTACTTCGCCTGTTTTGGAGACGGAAAAATATTGCATGCGTGCCCGCTTGTCCCCGTATTCAATTTGAAAGTACGCGAAACGAAACCCGGCGAAACTGAAACAAGCGGAAAGTCATGTCAGATTTGGGGATATCAGCCTGCCACCCCCAAAAAGATGCTCTGACATGGGGATTCCCTATGGTACCCCCCGATTTGGCTTGCTGAAGGTATTTGGTGTTTTAGCATTAAATTGCATTTTTGTATAAGTAGTGAAGAATAGTATTCAGGAGGTTTTTTTTGCATAAAATAACTTATCCCAGCAAATGTGGGGTACTTGAAAATGGGGGACAGCATATTTAAAAGTTGCTCTAGTTAAGTTTTAAAAAACCTGAAAAATCCACCTTCCGCAAGCCCTGCAATGAAAAAAAACACCTGGGGCATACTTGGGGACTCCCTGGAGTCTAGTTCGCTAGTTTTTAACTTTGTCCCACAACTTTTTTTTTTTTCACCCCAAAATTAAAGTGTTTTTTGGGGATGTTCTTAAGTGTTGTTTTTTTTTTTTTTTCTTATGCAGTTTACCTTTGGCGGACTGTCTTAAGGCTGCACGGGGGTTCCCACAATGTTATACCCCAAAACCCCAATTCTGCACTTTTTCCCGCCTGCTATTCATAGGCAAAACTTTTTTCGCCTATTACATTGCATTGACTTTCCGCCTAGGCGGAAAGTCTTTGAAATTGAATACGGCGATACTTTTCCGCCTGGCGAAATGACATCATTGGCGACACATTTTTCGCCGATCTCGGCTTTTCGCTCCAAATTGAATACGGGCCTTAGACTATTTGAGATGAAAACGTTTCACTTTGGATCGCAGTACTTTACAGTACTATACATTATTCTGTCGCAGCACAATATGAACCGATGTCCTATACAAATCTACAGCTGCGTACATGTGCCTGATTCAGCAAGGATCGCTATTCTGCTAATACGCACGCTACGCAGTTGCTAATATTAGCGGTGATATGCAAATGTTTGCATTCGCATTGGGATCTCAGCCTAACATAAGGGCGCCCACTTCCACTTATTCACATTCGTATACTAGGGCAACATAGCGAATTAATTGGTAACATTGAGTAACATCGGACCCATATGCACAGGGCCTGATTCAGAGCCGCTCATAAGCAGCCGCTCGTTCGTAGTCATTCGATGTTGTACTACCACGCATGCGTCGTTGTAACAGTGCGCATGTGCGTACGTCTGATTGCGGTCATTTTTCAGTTGATCGTAGACACAGCGAACAGGAAGTGACATGTCAAATGTGATTGACAGAATTGTCCGTTTTGGGGTGGTGACGGGGGTAGAGATGGAAAAACGCAGGCATGTCGAGGCGTTTTTTGGGCGTACATAAATTATCTTATGCGAGCGCCAAATGTGAACGGAACAAGTGATAAGTCACGGTCTCATCCAATTTCCATTAAGACTGCTCGCTCAGCTTGTGGTCTGGTATAGTCTACCACAATGACGATGGTCTCTTCGTACTTCCCTGGGCTCATCGATGGTGTTTCGATTTGTCAATTGTGGCCACAAAAACAATCATCTTTTAATTGCAAATCTGCTTGTAAGGTGTTTAGGAAATAGACCTTTTTTAGTAGCAAAAATCTGAACGCAGGTGAACTACTCAGTTGCTAATTTCTGGGTCATACAATCAATTAGCTAACAATTTTTATTGTTTTTGGGACTTTTAAAATATTTGTAAGTGTTTCTTTTTTAGGGAAACAATATTGTACGCATGTTTGTTTATTTGCTTATTTTTTTGGAGGACAAGAAACCAATTGCCCTTTTGTTTTTTGCTAAGCGTTAATTCAAAATCATAAATTGTTTTTAACCCTTGTTTTGTTTAACAAAATTAAATGTTTCTATTTCCGTTGTTTTGTTTCTAAGTTTGTTTGAGGGATTACCTTTTAACTAGTTTTGGAATAAATCATCAATAGAATTGTGCAGATTTTTTTCATAATTTTATTAAATGATTGTGTAAATTATTATTTTTTATTATTTTTTTTATTTGCCATAAACATATTTTTTATAAGGATAAAAAAATTAAAACTGATTTGGCCCACACACACAAAAAATAAGTGGCATTTGAACTTTAACAAATCAAAACAATACAATTCACAAGAAAGGAGAGGGAGGCTGTTGTCATGAAGGAATATGGGGCAAACACAGAGATGGATTGTGGAGTAATTAGCCAGTGCTGTCATCGCCTATTAGGCCTTTTGGCCGGGGGTTGGAGGGAGCTGGAACGGGCCTGGGAGCTCCTTCGGCTGGCCTGGCCAGAGGCAGATGTTGTTGCCTCTGGACTAGGCATAGGGTTAGGCACATTTGGAGGGATGGGTGTTGTTGTGCCAGAGGTGGAGGGTCCTGATGTTCCGGCAGGAAGGGAGGCCGGCTCCAACATGTGCTGGTGAACGAGCTGCTCCAGGGCATTTGCAATTCTTACGTTTGCCCCAGTATTTTCCGCCAGGGCATTTGCAATTTTCACGTTGGCTGCAGTATTTTGCTCCAGGGCGTCCGCCACCCGTAGCAGATTGGGGTCCATCCTCAGCAGAATCTCGGTGTGCTGATCCGTTTTAACATTGAGATCAGTGAGGAGGGCCACTGCCTGCGAGGGGAAATGCCCTGGACTGTCTGTCACAGGGTCCCCAGCCGGATCTACTGCTTCCTCCCCTGCAGAGCCAGAAGAAATTCTGCGGCCAAAGCTCTCCTCTGGAGCAGACTCATCCGCCTGTGTCTCTGTGTGAAAAAAAAGAAAAGATTAAAAATCAAAACGAGATATTGTTCAAAACACATTTCTGAGTTGTTAACATTACAACATTTACCTGGGGCAACATGAGGAGCCGCAAAGTCTGGCATGTCGGTATCCATGTTCGACACCCCAAACACCTCCTCATCCTGCACACACCCCTGGGCCAGTTCCTCCAAATCCGTGAGCTCAAGTGACACAGGAGTGGGACCCCCACCTGTTCCCCCTGCATGCCTAGCCCTATCAGCCATTTTTTGTTTAAGCCGATATTTGAAGTCGCTCCATCTGTTGGTTAAAAAGTTGGCATTATTACTGCAGTATTTGGCCCTGTAACCATTTTTTATTCAAATGTAGTTTTTACGTACCAGCGTTTGACCTCCCGGGTTGAACGTTCAAACTCACCCACCCCATTGACAGCACTGGCTATGTCGTCCCACAGTTTCCATCTCTGGGTTACTCCCATATTCCTTGGTGCCTGTGCCAGGTTGTCGTTGCACATTTGCACCAAAACCTCCATCTCCTTCCTTGTGAATTGTGGCTGTCTTTTTTTTTGGCCCTAGTTTGCTTACTAGGCCCAGCAGCCTCTTCCATGGCATCCTCCACACCTTTTTTTTAAATGTTTGAAAATTTTTTAAAGTTAAATGTTTCAAAATTTAATGTTAAACATAAGCATTTTCACATAATTTAGAAAATAATTACATGGCGCCTCTTGGCTAGTACTTTGCTGCTCTGTACTCATTGTCTTTTCTCAATGTAGCAGAATGATTTTGGCCTTCATTGACGTTTTTACACATGCGTCAGCATTATTCGGCCGCATCATTCCTTGTGCGCTCCTATTGTCCATCCTTAATTTGAGCGGGAAAATAAAGCCTATTTATGGCTTGGTGTGACTCCATTCGAGGTGGCATTTTTGGATTGTTGGAGGTTGTTCGGTGTAGTGGTTTGTTCGCGGTTTCTGGTTTTTTGAAGTAGTTGGTATTGTTCTTAAGTTTGGTTTTTTTAGTACTTTGTTTCTTTACGTTAGCATTTTTGCATTTTTTTTTCTATTTTTATTTATATTTTTGAGTAAGTATTTCATAAATTCCCCTAAAAAATAATTAGTTAATAGTGTTCATTTTTTAACTTTTTTTTTTTATTTATTTTTTGTTAACAGTTATTTTGGCAGTGACCAAGTGACATTTTTGAAATTTGGGATATTTGTCTGTTTTTGGTAAGTTATTTTGGTTTTATGATTTACCAAATTCGATGTGTTGGTCTTAGCATATGTTTCGCAAAGTAATGTATGTTTTTTCAGTGTAAAATCATGTCTTAACTCTAAATGTAGCATACTATTTTGCAAACTAATGTGTGTGGTTTTTTTCAGTGTAAAATCATGTCTTAACCCTAAATGTAGCGTACTACTTTGCAAACTAATGTGTGTGGTTTTTTTCAGTGTAAAATCATGTCTTAACTCTAAATGTAGCGTACTATTTTGCAAACTAATGTGTGTGGTTTTTTTTCAGTGTAAAATCATGTCTTAACTCTAAATGTAGCGTACTATTTTGCGAACTAATGTGTGTGTTTTTTTTCAGTGTAAAATCATGTCTTAACTCTAAATGTAGCGTACTATTTTGCGAACTAATGTGTGTGGTTTTTTTCAGTGTAAAATCATGTCTTAACTCTAAATGTAGCGTACTATTTTGCGAACTAATGTATGTGGTTTTTTTCAGTGTAAAATCATGTCTTAACTCTAAATGTAGCGTACTATTTTGCAACTAATGTGTGCTCCCTTCTCTAAAATTTCGACAAATATATTTGGCTTAATTCCTAGTTTCTTAAATTAATCTTAAAAATATTTTCTACTTTTGAAATGTAGGTTGCTTTTCACATGACAAGACCCAGGCATGTAAGAATATTTGGTTTTCTTTGAAAAGATAAGTATATTTTTCATAACACATTTGTCTAAAACAATAACTACCTGGCTTAACATTTCAGGTTGATGTTGGTCGTATTATATTGGCCATGGTTCCAGAACCCGACCAACCTCAACTTCGTCCCAGGCATAGGCCTCATAGGCGTGCAAGGCCCCAGATATATAGAACACGTGTCGCCCTTTTTGGAATTCCAGATGATGAGGTGTTAAGGCGCTACCGTCTTCCTCCACAAATCATCATAGACACTCTCTCATTAATAGAGAGTGATCTTGAACGGCAAATTGACAGTCCTACAGCAATACCACCACTTACGCAATTAATGTTGGTGTTACATTTTTGTGCCTCAGGATCCTTTCAAACCACTGTTGGAATAGTGGCAGGAATATCCCAATCCTCCTTTTCAAGGATCCTGAGGGCAGTGATGGAGGCACTTTTTAAACACCTCCATCATTTTATTAAAATGCCATTGAATATGGGTTCCCTTAATGTGGTGAAGGCTAATTTTTACCAAATTGCTGGCTTCCCACACATCATAGGGGTTGTGGATGGCACTCACATACCACTTCAGCCTCCAGCAAGGCTGGAGGCTATATTTAGGAACCGAAAGCACTTTCACTCGATGAATGTAATGGTGGTATGTGATGCCTCCCTCCAGATCCTGTCCCTGAATGCCAAATTCCCAGGCAGTGCACATGATTCCTTCGTCATCCGGCAATCAGGGATTTGGCACAAATTAAACAACCTACAAGCTGGTGATGCGTGGCTTCTGGGTAAGTTGACACCTTCTGTTGAAACCAATGCAAAGCTTGGTACACAATGGTCCTGATGTTGTTTTTTATAATTTCACAGGAGACAGTGGTTACCCTTGCACGCCCTGGCTGCTCACTCCTTATTTGGTTCCCACACCAGGGCCACAAAGTCAGTATAATTCCGCACTTACAGCCACCAGGCAGGTGGTGGAGCGCTGTATCAGCCTTTTAAAAGGCCGATTCAGATGCCTCTACCGCTCTGGTGGCGACCTCATGTATTTGCCGGCTATGGTTTCGAAAATTGTGGGCCTGTGTGGGATATTTCACAACATCGCCATAAGGAGTGGTGTCCCAATGCAGCCAGAGGATGCCTTGCCTGAGGACGGCCCCCCCGAGGTTGGTCGGAGGTCAGTATGTGGGGGGGCCATACGCGATGAAGTTGTTGCAAGATTTTTTAGGCAATTATTTGTAAAAATTTATTTAATTGACACAATGTAGACATGTAATATTTTAATGTACACTTTTAACTTTTTTTTTTGTTTGTTTTATTCCCTAAAATGACCATAAAAATCCATGCATACTACCTGATCAACAAAAATTACTTTATGTGGACACATTGGATATAACTTTGGGAATACTGATTTCTTCTCCTCATTTGTGGATTCATGTTGGCATGCTACTTCTTCAAACAGTTCCTGATTGTGTTTTTTGTGGGTTTTGGTGATTTTTGGACTTTTGTGTGTGTGTTTTCAATATTTGAATTTATTGTGTCAATTCACTTGGTGTTTATTATTTGTGTGCATTAAAAAAAATGTTTACGTTACCCAACCATTTCCATCGTCAATTACAACCAAGTGTAACCTGTTTCAAAAAATGCAAAGTTGCTTAATGCCTAATACTGTAATTTCTTAATTTGTAATCTTTAGTACCCTGCTTTGTTGCTCAAAACAAACCCCAAAGGTTTTATGCTGAATCAGTATGTTGTACATTCTAGGCCTAAGCAGGTAGCTTTAATTTTTACATTACCCCCCCAAAAAATAACCTATTTTGGAGGTTAATTCTACAAACCTATTGGTATTGTTATGTGTTTAATGTGCAAGCTTACATACTTACTTGAGCTTTCTACAAACAAATGTACATTACTTAAAAACTCAGGGACAAATAGTAGACTTATGTAAGGTTCAACAATCTAAGATTCACAGACAAGGAATGAGACTTAAATAAATCAAAATAAACTTTATTTATTTATTTATTTTTTTGGCATTGAAAAAATATTAGTGGCGCAGGATCGCCAACAGATGGTCCAATGCCACCAGCATGGTAATTACATGGCCCCGTATCTCCACTAATCCAGCCGCAATTGCCTCATTACGCCTCTGGTCCTCTGTGGGTTTAAAAAATGTGAGGATTACTAAAATGACACCTTCATTTAGATTTTAACAACCAAGCAAAAAATCAGACAATACCAAAAAAATACATCAGTTAACAAAACATGTCCAAAACAAAAGGAATGCAAAAAGATAAGATTTAAATCAAATAAGGGCCCAAAAAGAAGAACAAAAAACCTTAAAATATAAATAAATAAGCCAAACTATGACATTTGTTGGTAGCGTAAACAAGAAAGACACAAGTGTGAGTGTTTGGACATGTGTCATATGTGTAAGGGGAAAACATCCTTGACATTGTTTCACAATGATATTTTTTAAAAACATTTGAACTACTTTACTATTTTGAAATGCCCAGGCAAAAGGACAACATCAACCAAAATAAAACAAACATAACAAAAAACCATAGTTTAAAATGTAAACATACCGGGAACATTGCTGACTGGGCCTGGAGCCCCGATTTCCTCATCTTCAGAGGTGGGCCAGTGGCTCAGGGAAGGAGGAGGGGTTATGTGGGATGAAGTGGAGGGTGAGGAAAAGAGAGGGGGGGTTTGAAGGGAGGGGGAAGTTGGAGGGATGTTAATGTGAGGAGAGGGAGGGGACTGACGGGCTGCAAGGTCTGGGGTGGAGGGGGAATTTGGGGAAGAGTGGGCTGAGGATGTTTGGGTGGGAGTGGGGGATAGTGGTCGAGACACACGTCTGTGACGTGTGAGTCTACGCTGTGCCCCTAAATGATGGAGAAAAACATTTGTAATTACAAATTGGCTTTTAGTCTTTGGAATTCCAACACAAAAAATGTAACAAAATCAGGGCTATACTGTAAACATGCACACGCAGGTATGTTCAAAATAAACAAACAGGGCTATACTGTAAACATACACATGCAGGTATGTTCAAAATAAACAAACAGGGCTATACTGTAAACATGCACATGCAGGTATGTTCAAAATACACAAACAGGGCTATACTGTAAACATGCACATGCAAGTATGTTCAAAATAAACAAACAGGGCTATACTGTAAACATGCACACGCAAGTATGTTAAAAATAAACAAACAGGGCTATACTGTAAACATGCACACGCAATTATGTTCAAAATAAACAAACAGGGCTATACTGTAAACATGCACACGCAATTATGTTCAAAATAAACAAACAGGGCTATACTGTAAACATGCACACGCAGGTATGAGAAAAAAAAAGGCAAAAAAAAAAAAAGATACACAGAAACACTTACTTTCCACTATCTGGAGACACAAACAGGCCAGCAGGCGTGGGGATCTGCGCCTCAGATCCGACCACCTGCGTTCCAGCTGGCCGATATTTCAGCGATAGCCGATGGAACGCAGGCGGCGGCGCACCTCCACGTAGGCCAGCCGCTTGCGGAGGTTGGTGATGGTGTGTGGAAAATCGGTGATTCTTTGGTCCATCACCTCAGTGAGGACCAGGAGCTCACGACGACAAAAAGCTGCGGCTCTCATGATGGCAATGATTTTTTTTACACAAAACAGTTTTAATAAAGGTCCTAGAAAAAATTTGATTGGCTAATGTACTTTGTAAATTAACAGGAACAATTTTATTGGTTATTGTATGAGTCATGTGACCTACACCCTCACAAATATAATGTGAGTTATGATAGGCTTGATGCAGTGACATGCGTAAGCTAATTTAAATATCCAAATTAAAGTATTAAAATCTGCCTATAAAAAGAAAAAGCCAAACAATAGCAGCATTCTAAAAAATTAATAATTTCGAAAAACCATCCTCTTGGTCAAACCGTACGTATTCTGAGGATGAAATGACACACAATAACAAGAATAAAGTTTATTGACATTGAAAAAAAAACAGGATTGTAAACATGTGAATAACAAGGTAATTAATATAGTGATTGCCATTAATCGATTCAAGTATGTTTGCAGAATGAAATAGCAGGCAATCGAAAAATGACAGGGCCACTTCCGGAATTGACTTGTGCGAGCGCTCAATGCAACCAAAGAGGAGACGGATGCTCGCTATTTTGAACGCTCGCTAGCTAGAGGAGGGGTTGGGAGAATATGGGGCGGAAGGTTAGCTACGAGCGAACATACGAGCGAGCGCTTAAATTTAAATGTTTTCGCTCGTACGGCGGACGAGCGAACGGCAACTTGCGTCCGGGTCTGAATCAGGCCCACAGTTCAGGCAGGTCAGTCCTCACTCAGGAATTGCCAACTTCAGCGCACGCTATGAGGCCATCAGGCTGCGTCTGGTAGCGCAGTGGGTAATTTATGCACACCCCTGCTACGGCGTTGATACACACTTGCACGCGTACGTTCGCCTGACCACCCCTGTCACCACCCACAAACGGCACTTCCTGTCAATCACTCTGCTCTGGGTCTACGTAGCCTCTGCAGATGCAGTTCCCATAGCAATTGCTAGTTCGCGCACGCCTACTGCGATGCATACGCATGCGTAGTGCGAATTAAGCGACCGATTGCGTGCGTATTAGCAACTGCGTTCCTTGCTGAATCAAGCCCATTGCCTCTTTTATAGCATTTACAGAATAAGGGACAGATTCTGAACCGCCTTTAATGCGAACGCAAATCTCGACGCCTGCCATGAACGGAATGCCAATGTAACTATATGATCATATACGCATCTATGCAATCACACGACTGAATTTGGCGTCCCCTCCGCATGCGCACGACTCAATAGCAAATAACTCTGGCTGCACCCACAGAACAGTTCTCTTCTGTGCGTTTGGTTTGCTGCTGCCCGGTTCCCGGTTGCCACCCAGTAATGCCCATTCAGTGGCCAAAAGATGCATACAAGTCTGACTCGCTCAGAGTTGCGTCATAGATCTCTAGCAAACTGCATCATAAGCTGCGTATGCAGCCTATGACGGAGTTTGCTACAGATCACTAGGTGCGGCAGCATTAATACCATATTTGCCTACTCTCCCGGGAGTCGCAGGAGGCTTATTCTGGGAACCCCCCTGCACCCGCAGAAGAGTAGGCAGATCTCCCGTACCCCGCCCACTTTCCTAGTTAAATGGGCAGGAGAGTGAGGTTTCCCGAGAAATGTACGGGTCCGTAAGGAGGGGACTGGGCTAAATTATGCAAATCGTGTCATTTAGCCCCACCCCCTTCTCACAGACCCCTAAATTCCGGTGTGCTCGGATTTCAGAAATCCAGACCCGCACATCTCTAGGCATGAGTTAGCACCACTGAAGTGAATCAGGTGAATCAAGCAAATGATCCGTGACTTTCTATGTTATGACGCATTTCGCAAATTTCAAAAAGGTGATCAACTGCGCTATTACTGCTGCTGAGGTTGACTCTTAGGCATATTTATAGTGGGTGAAGGAAGTGCGATGCAGGGGGCACCGCATACACTGCATCCACACTATACTTACCTCGTACCAGCAGGCTGGTCCCTCCTCTTTCATAGAGTTGTATATGATATCATTGGGAAGATGACACCGCAGAGTGAAAGCAAAGACTCTGGCACTGTGCTTTGTGCTCTTGCGCACATGGGAAGATGGCGCCAGGGAGGAGGAGTGACTCACTTTCCGGAACAAGGTAAGATGCAGTACTTGGGGGGCCTGCTGTTCAGTGGAGGGGGCCATGCTGCCAACAAGGTGTTAGTACGCTCCTGGGTTGACTCATGATTTAGTATACCACTAGAGGGCAATGTACTTAAAGAAAGCCTCATGGCAGTGCGTCACATGCTAATAAGGCATTTCTTGTGGCAGTAATATTGAGATGGGAGACTTTCTTCCCTTGGACCTTGCAGAACTTAGAGGGTAAATTTATTAAAACATTTACAAAGTAAAAGTGGAGGTGTTGCCCAATCAGATCCTAGCTATCATTTTCTAGAGTGTTCTAGGTAACTGATTGCTATAATCTGATTTGTTGCCATGGGTAACACTTCCACATGTCCTCTTTAGAAGGTTTAGTAAATCTAGCCAACAGGAGTTACAGTAGAGCTGCTTCTGTCCCTTATATTCCTTCAGCAACTCACAAATATATGCATGCTTATGTTACCTTTTCTGTACTGCAAGTTAGGGCATATAGAAAATCATTGAGAAATTATATATAGTTGTGTGAGTTGCAGAAGACAACACTTGTCAAATGGCCCCAGGCCTAGAGAGGATAAGGCCTTCCCTTTCCTCTCTAAATGTAGGCAAATGTGTGTCTGATGCAGCAGCCATTATGTTTTATATCTTAAAAGCTTGTTAAACGATGTATTAAAAATAGAGATGAGTGGGATCTCAAACCGAGGCAAAACCTCTCAGAGACGAAATCTCGTGGCTCGTGAGCTTTCTTCTCTGCTTTATAATGAGTCCCCACGTCAGCGCCATTTCACTCCGGCTGTGGTGAGTGAACATGGAGGGTGGGTAGTGTAGGGCTGGTGCTGTCTGCTGTGTCCATCTGGGCTGGTGCTGTGCTATGTCCATCTGGGCTGGTGCTGTCTTCTGTGTCCATCTGGGCTGGTGCTGTCTGCTGTGTCCATCTGAGCTGGTGCTGTCTGCTGTGTCCATCTGGGCTGGTGCTGAGCTGTGTCCATCTGGGCTGGTGCTGTGCTGTGTCCATCTGGGCTGGTGCTGTGCTGTGTCCATCTGGGCTGGTGCTGTCTGCTGTGTCCATCTGGGCTGGTGCTGTGCTGTGTCCATCTGGGCTGGTGCTGTGCTGTGTCCATCTGGGCTGGTGCTGTGCTGTGTCCATCTGGGCTGGTGCTGTATGCTGTGTCCATCTGGGCTGGTGCTGTCTGCTGTGTCCATCTGGGCTGGTGCTGTCTGCTGCGTCCATCTGGGCTGTTGCTTTCTGCTGCGTCCATCTGGGCTGCTGTGCTGTGTCCATTTGGGTTGGTAGCATGCTGCCTGTGTCGTCAATTGCTGCTGCCTCTGTCAGGGGTGCTCCAAGCCCCAAGTTCTGGAAAAAAAATATATATATATATTAAAAAGTGTATTTTTTTTTCTGTGTGTGCATGTGCATTAGCCGCACTTATTATCAGACAGCAGCAACCCAGTTTAGTCAGCCAGCTAGCTGGATGCAACATTTTGGCCCTAGGCCTAACCTAGATAAAAAAATCAATATTGTGAGCTTTGAGGTGGTCGAAATTGACAGCAAATGACTGGGAATAAATGTTATTAAGCTTAATAATACTGTAGGATCAAAAACAGGCCCAAATTATGTAGTTTTACCTGTTTTTATCATTTAAAAAAAAAAAAAAGATCCAGATCCAAAACCAAAAACAAAACACACAAGGGTGGTTTTGCAAAACCAGATCCAGATCCAAAACACGAAGGAGAATCAGATCCAAAACTGAAAACAAAAACAAAACACGGGGGTCGGCGCCCATCCCTAGTTAAAAAGTGTGTAGAGATTAGTGTTTTATTTCTCTGCAGCACTGGCGAATCCAGGGGGGGGGGCGATTAGGGCGATCGCCCCCCATAACACACAGCCACTGTGTACTATACAAAGTACTGGCAGCCTCCTACCTCTAAAGATGGTTACCTGCAGCCCGGGGACATGCCGCACGGCGCTGCAGAGAGTGTTTGCTTTTTTCCCCGAAGGGGGCGTGGCCACGCCGGCCCACGATTAGGCCACGCCCCCTCGGCTCGGCCAGCTCTCTGCGGCAGGCCACAGGTGACACTGATAGGGAGTTGGAGGAGGAGTGGCTGAGCTAGATGGCCCAAGCAGACGGCAGAGGAGCAGACGAGCAAGCATCCCAGTGACTGGGAGGGAATGGGGGTGCTGTCATAATTTATGTATGTATGTATGTGTGTGTGTATGTATGTGTATATATATATATAGATAATATATATATACAGTGTATATATGGATATACTGTGCATATCTACATATCCTGTGTATATATATATATATATATATATATATATACTGTGTACATCTATATATATGCTGTGTATATCTATATATATATATATATATATACACTACACACACACACTGCCCCCCTAAATCAAGAGTCAATGTACAGTTTATATAATAAAGCAGTTCAGCCTATTCATATCTCTGCAGGTGTGTTAACTGTGGAGATATGAATAGGCTGAACTGCTTTATTATATAAACTGTATATTGTTTTAGCAATAATAATTATAGGTTTAATATGTATAAGTACAGAACAGCTGACAGTAGCAGGTCTCAGTTTTTATATAAACAAATGAGCTAACTGAGATAGCATGTAACTGCAATACTTAGAAAATGAAGGCTTAATGCAGGGGTGGGGAACCTTTATTCTGCCGAGGGCCATTTTGATATATGTAACATTATTTGCGGGCCCGGTGCAGGTCACGCCCCCTCCGTGTGATGTCACATGGGGACAGGCCCCAATCAACATTGATTACAGCAATGGAGCTGTAAGGGCAGCAGGGTGGCCGTCTGAAACATCCTACGAATGCTCCAGGTGGTACTGTTGCATAGATTCTGGCTGCAGGGTGCAATTCTAGGCATTCTGCTAGCCAGATTAGGCTAGCAGAAAAAAGCTCAGAGGGCCAGACCAAATGATTCCGTGGGCCCTATACGGCCCCCGGGCCTGAGGTTCCCCATCTCTAGCTTAATAGGTGACCATGACAGATTCCTACATGGGAGCAATAAGATAATGCGGAATTATGTCATTATTATGTCTAAGGGATAGATAGCCAGTAAGGACTTGGGGCCTCATTCAGTGGCGCTCGCAAGCGCTCAATGTTTATGGCCTGAGCATGCGCCGTGTCCGGCGTGTGCATGCACGAGCCCCGACGAGCAACTGAGCTTCAGTCGCTGCGGGGCTCGCTACAAGACGGGGCGACTGTCGATGATGAGTGACAGCTCACCCCGTTTTGTAGGCGGGGAGGGGGGGCAAACGCAAAGGAATGCCTGCCATTTGAGAGCGGACCTACCGACATCACTAGTGATGTCAGTAGTGGACTTCCTGGTCTATTAGAGCAGAACGAGGGTCGGGGGTGCCGTTATGTATATATGAGGTATTGGCTGATTCCTATCCTGTCATTCTGTACTGAGTGTCACACATTTCTTTAAGAAGTATTCCCTGCTGCTGTTGGTATAACCTATGTTTTTTTGTTGCAAGTCTGTATTGGCAAAATATATGTATGATTAAGCTGTCTTTAAGTAAAAGCATTGTCATTTATTTTAGAAGCTGTTTTTGTGTGAAATAATTTCAGTGTTTTTCATTACTTTGTAAGTAATCCAGAACTATCAGCGTTATCACCTTCCACTCAGGATCGTAATCATCATTACGGAATCCTAGAAATATACAAATAAAATCATCCAGGATGAGGGTTTCACCAGTAAGTCTGGGAGTTCCCTTGCTACCCAAGATTTTCCTGTGGCCAGTGATCAAATGAGATATACTATAGGGCTCAATTCAATTAGCTGCAAGTCTGCTAGTGGCATGAGAAGTGCGGTCATATATGGCGCATTTACGGTATCCCCGAACGCACACAGATTTTTGTCTGGAAGGCTCACGGGGCTGCATTCCAAAATTTGTGATTCTGGGGTGAGATGGGGGACGAGAAGGAGGCAAGGTGAGGTGCCATTTGCAGTGTTTTCCACGTCGTGGCAACGGTACTTTGCCCCGCTCGTCCCTAACTGAATTTACCCCATAGTGTAGACTTTCCAGCTAGATATCAAGGCATTTAACAAATGTGTTCTATTTCCATACTAACACTAGTAAAAGCATGATATTTTGCACCTTTTTGGGTCATGATCTAGTTTGTCGCAGATTTTAATTTGGGAATGCCTGGAGGTTGGATCTATTGAAAATATGTTGTTGGATTCTCTTGTGAAATGCCATGTTCAGGCTCTGGCAGTCATTACTTGTTTAAAACTCTGTCTGGCATAAGGTTGAGGCCATGTGGCTGAACTGTGATCATACATCATCCCCAAGTACCCCTTTGTGGCTGTAACACTGCACAGATGCCTGCACTAGAGATTCCCGTCAAAATTAATTTTCCATAAAACTATTTCCTGAAACACTTGTGTTTGATTTCAGCCATGTTGTTAGCATTCCGTAAACTTTACTTTTTGGCAGCGCCATAAACTAGCGCTTAAAAAGTACTTTGCCATTCAAATATTTTTGAAACTGCTAAATAGGAAATATGCACTTAAAACAAAAATTAAATGCACCTCGGCCAACATTTGCTCATAAGTTTCGGCCGCAAAATAGTCCCAGTCTTTAGGGGTGCTATGCCACCAGCTGCAGCAGGCAATTGAGACTTGTGGCCTAATTTTTTGCTGCCAGCCTGCTTCTGCTTAACAATATGTCCTGCTTACTTGCATTGCAGGATATAGTGAAGTGGCACTGGAGGTCATAGTCAAAGCATACCCGGTTAGCACTGCAAAAATATTCCTCCCAACCATAACGATTTAGACAGGAGAGTCCCTGCTCTGGGAGCTGCATCTCCATCATGGCAGCCAGGAGTCTTGCCCAATCTGCCAGGAATATTGGGAGGAATGCCAAAGTTACAACAGTGAGCAGGGATGGGTCGGTGTGGCAATGCAGTGAGTAGGGGAGAGGGGCTTGCAAGGGCGCCGGGCTCCACCCAATGTCTCAGCAGCCCTGGTGGCCTGCGGCGGTCTAGCAATTCTGAAACACTAGGCACACACCCTTGGTCCTGACCACATGTCCATCACAACATGACCAAGTTTGGATAGAGACGTGGTCATTCCCCCCAACTTGTGGTGTCCATGTCTTTTTCTCACAGTGTCCAGATTCCAAAAAGTGGAATGTTGGGATATTAGCAAAGCATATTTCTTTTCCATCACTGAGCCTGGATGGTTCCAGAGCAGACCAATTAGCACGCCTGGCCTGTGGTTTTAAGAGATAACTTTACAACCTAGGAACAGGCCAAAATGTGTTGGATGTCGGAAAACTCTAAAGAGGCACTCTACCAAGCTGTAACTTTTACACCAGAGACCAGCAAATGTAACACCATCCCCTTTTTTATTATTATTATTATTATTATTATTATTATTATTAGTATTATTATTATTATCATTTATTTATATGGTGCCACAAGTGTTCCGCAGCGCCTTACAAAGTACATAAACAAATTGTTGACCAGAACAATACAATACAGGACCAGGACATGGATAATATACATTACTACATTAGCGACCATAACACCCAGATAAGCAACAGAGCATAAGCAACCAATTGTTAGGTGCCCTAGTGGTGAGTAAGAAGTAGATGAAACTAAAGTAGGGAGAAGCACAAGAGGGTAGAGGGCCCTGCTCGTAAGAGCTTACAATCTAAAAGGGAGGTGCAGACAAACAGGTTTGACACAGATGGGGTAGACGGGGAGGAAGGAGCATGTAGCAGTGAGTTAGGATGATAGCTGGAAGGCTTTGATGAAGTAGTGGGTCTTGAGAGCCCATTTGAAGGATTGCAAAGAGGTGGAGAGTCTGATGGGGAGTGGGAGAGAGTTCCAAAGGTGGGGAGCAGTGTGGGTAAAATCTTGGAGGCGGGAGTGGGAGGAAGTAATCAGTTGGCATGAAAGGCGGCGTGCATTTGTTGAACGAAGAAAGCGGACAGGAGAGTGAAGGGAGATGAGATCAGATATGTAAATGGGAGAAGATTGGGTGAGGGCTTTGTAAGCGAGCGTGAGAACCTTAAATTGGGTTCTGAAAGGTAAGGGAAGCCAGAGGAGGGCTTGGAGGAGAGGGGAGGCAGATGTAGAGCATTTGGAGAGGAAGATAAGCCATGCAGCAGCATTAAGGACAGACTGGAGAGGAGAGAGATGGGATTTGGGAAGGTCAGATAGGAGAAGGTTACAGTAGTCCAATCTGGAGATGACCAGTAAGTGTATAAGGGTTTTATTAGTATCCTGTATGAGATAAGGTCTCATCTTAGAAATATTTTTGAGATGGAAATGACAGGACTGTGAGAGGTTCTGGATATGTGGTTTGAAGGAGAGGGATGAGTCCAGGATAACTCCAAGACAGCGCACCTTGGGACTAGATGAGATAGTTATTCCACCAATTGCTAAATAAATAGTGGGAAGTGAGGTTATGTGGGAGGGTGGGAAGACGATCAGCTCTGTCTTAGACATATTAAGTTTAAGAAATCGCTAGGACACCCAGGAAGAGTTAGCACAGAGACAGTTGGAGATACGAGTCAGAAGAGAGGGGGAGAGATCAGGGGAGGAAAGGTAGATTTGAGTGTCATCAGCATAGAGATGATAATGGAGGTCAAAAGAGCTGATGAGTTCACCTAGAGAGGAAGTATAGAGGGAGAATAGGAGAGGTCCAAGAACCTTGGGGAACACCTACTGTGAGAGGATGTGGGGGAGAAGAGGAGTCATGAGAGGAAACTGAGAAAGATCGGTCAGAGAGGTAGGAGGACAGCCAGGAGAGGGCAGTGTCACGTAGACCAATATATTATTATAATATAATATATTATATATAAAATATATTATAGCTTACATTAATCATATAAGCTAGGAGTCACTGTAGTCAGGACCAATCTTCATATCCACAGCCCCTACTGGTTGGCACAATTACACCTCTCCACAGCTTAGGGGTGGTGGCCCCAAGAAGCGGCTGTATCAGTGCCCGAGGTTGCTTTTAGCGGCCCTAATTGTATGTGCATCGACTTATTATATTGCAATCTGCACCTAAATGTGCATCTTCTCCACTCAGGTGCATCATAAAGGTGCAAAACGGATCTTATTGGGTCATATATTAAAGGCATTAAAGATGGAAAATGAACTTTGAAACTGGTTATAAAGCGGGATGGAACAACCGACAGGGTTCATGGCACATAATCGACTTTCTTTGGAATTTTGTTCTTAATGGTACGTCATCACACATATCAGATATATATTTATGAACTCTCCCACAATGTCACCTTGTCAGTCGGTGCACATCTTGGTATTGTTATCTGTAAACGGCTTTAGAATTACCAGACATATAAGTTTCATTATTGACTCCGAGAAACGGTTTATTCAGTTACGGCGAATCACAATAGCCGCTCATGTAGTAAATCAGGATTTGTGCTGTATCCCCATGGCAGTAAGATGTAATGAAATGTTTTCTATGTTCTGTTTTTCACAGTCAATCTCCCCATTATGCAAGAGCCAAGTCTGTGAAACGTGTCAAGTCTCCTGTTCCACTGTACAAGACGATAATCAGGTTGCTGGAATGATTATGACATAGATCTTGTTTTCCCGATCAAAGGAAGGATCTATTTGTGGCGCTGGACGAGGAGTGAATATTTATTTTCAAGACCTTCTCAGAAAGAGATGACAAGTTTCATTAACTATTTTTAATGTAGAAAGGTCCTTATCCAGATTGCACTGTCACCGCCAGATAGCGACTTAAAACGTCCCCAGGGAAATATTAGATAGAAATATGTTTGGAAAACGAGCTGTCACTATGTTGCAGCTGGTCGCTGACTTTTTGGTCTTTGCAGCATTGTAGGAATCAAAACGATAAAATATCCCAGATGTTCCCTTTTATTAGATGGAAGTAGCTGTACTTGAGCCCCTGAGTGGAAGGGGTGCTCTTGACTTGAGGACCCCCTGTATAGAGGATAATGGAGGATTAAAATACAGGCAGGTAAAGTGGGATTGTTTGGGTAGATGGAATGAATTCCTTGGGACTAAAATAGTTGGGGGGAATCTTTGGTATTGTCTTTTACCGCCATCCAATCACAAGATGTCAGCAGGACCGTAGCTCCTAGTTGGCCAGGGGTTGTGGTCAAGGTGTGGTAGGGCACTGGGATCCACCACCCACAAATTTTAACACCTGAGAACTTCGCCAGCCTTGCCTTATTTTCTGAGCTCCTGGTTCTGGGCTCAACAGAGCCTCCGTGATGTTGTGGCACAGAAGTTTTAAATAGTAAAGTCCTTCACTTTACCAGGGTCACCCTTAGATACTTTCCTAGTGACCAGTTTGGCAAAAGACTTGTTACTGGATGGCAATGAAGAGGAACCCTGCATGCGGGTTGTTTATTAAAATAGCTTTTTGAACTACAACAGATGAAGAAAGCAGATTTAATTTTTATATATAATGAAGTAATGACATGTATTCTTTTATTATCTATTTTAAAATTGTGTGTGAGAGTGTTTATGTGTGCTACAGTATAAACAATGGGACAACCTATGAGGACATTCTGTGCTGGGAGTTGTAATGTTCTGTTTTCGTGCTCTTACACAAAAGCATTGAAATATATCTAGCTGAAAACAAAACCTTGTACTTTGTCCTCGCTTGAACAGAGAGTTAAGAACGTAATCATTAATGCTGTTCAAAACCTGCATCACAGTGGACTAAGGGCCTAAGTCAGAGCCGCTCGCAAGAGCACAATGCTCGCAAGCGGCTCAATGGTGCCCTACTGCGCACGCGCCGCGTCCGGCGTGCGCTTGTGCGAGCCCCACCGAGCAACTGAACTTCAGTCGCTGCAGGGCTCGCTACAAGACGGGGCGGATGTCGATGGTGAGTGACAGCTCGCCCCGTTTTGTAGGCAGGTAGGGGGGGTGGCTGCACAAACGCAGGTGTTCACTTAGGAAATAGTGATGTCAGTAGTGGACTTCCTGCTCTATTAGAGCAGGGTGTCCACTCGGGCTTGCGGCAGCCGAGACCTTACCCCAGGGTCTCGTTGCAAGCCCGATGGTCACGATAATCGCGACGGTCTCCAGCCCGCTCGCACAAGCTGTGGGTGGAGACCCACAGCTTTGCGAGCGGCCTGGAGTTAAAAAAAAAATGCCCACAGACCCTGCGAGCTGCCTGCGGCAGCGAGCGGGTCTGAATCAGGGCCTAAGTGTACTAAATATTGTTGTACTAATTAGTTTGTGTTGTCATTGAACTCATTTATATTTTACTGGGGATCAGAAAGTTTGTGTGTTTGTTAACTGGATTTACGAATGCACCTTAAAAGTTCAAAATTAACATCAGTGACTACACAGCCCTTAGACTATAACGCAATTTGTGAACTGGAAATTAGATCGTATTACTGGTAGCCTCAAAGGGGAATTCAATTCTAAATTCAGGGAGTTCCATTGTCCATGTAATTTGTTATTTTTATTATACTTAAATACAAGAAATCTGCTGTGTACATACAGTTGTAGCCAACGAATGTTTATCTGTAAGTGTTTCTAAAATTATTGAAATTAAGCAAATCTGCTTAACACAGATATAATGTCAAAATGCATCTTGGCGGTGAGAATGTCAAACATACTATCTAACCATAACATAACTGCAGCCTAACTGTAACTGCAACCAAACCATAACCCTACCGCAGCCTAAACCTAACCCTAAACAAAGTATAACCCTAACCACAGATTAACCCTATCTGCGGTCTAACCATACCGCAGCCTAAACTTAACCCTAACACTAACTGCAGCCTAACTCTAACTGCAACCAAACCCTAACCCTACCTGCAGCCTAAACATAACCTAAACACAATATAACGCTAACCACAGCCTAACCCTAACTGGAGTCTAATCCTAACAGCAGCCTAAACCTAACCCTAACCACAGCCTAACCCTAGCTGCAGCTAGAGTTACACAGTATAGCCCTAACCGCAGCCTAACCGTAACTGCAGCCTAACCCTAACAGCAACCTAAACCTAACCCTAACCGCAGCAAAACCCTAACCCTAAATGCAGCCTAACCCTAACTGCAGCCTTACTCTAACTGCATTCTAAACCTTACTGCATCCTAACCCTAACTACAGCCTAAACCTAACCCTAATCACAGCCTAACCCTAACTGAAGCCTAACCCTAACTGCAGCCTAACCGTAACCGCAGTCTAACCCTAACTGCAGCCTTAACCTAACCATAGCCTAACCCTAACTGCAGCCTAACCCTAACCGCAGCCTAACTCTAACTGCAGCCTAACCCTAACCGGAGTCTAAACCTAACTGCAGCCTTACCCTAACTGCAGCCTAACCCTAACCACAGCTTAACCCTAACCGCAGCCTAACCCTAACTTCAGCCTTACCCTAACTGCAGCCTAACCCTAACCATAGCCTAACCCTAACCACAACCTAACCCTAACTGCAGCCCAACTCTAACCGCAGCCTGACTCTAACCGCAGCCTAACCCTAACCACAGCCTAAACCTAACTGCAGTCTAACCCTAACCACAGCCTAACCCTAACAGCAGCCTAACCCTAACTGCAGCCTTACCGTTCATGCAGCCTAACTGCAGCCTAACCCTAACTGCAGCCTTACCCTTCATGCAGCCGAACTGCAGCCTAACCCTAACTGCAGCCTAACCCTAACTCTGCTATGTTCATAATGTAGACATGCATAATATAAACATTTTGTCAATGTCAACATGGTGACTTCTTGCATGTCGACATTATGAATATTACAAAGTTGTTGACATTCAGAACCATTCAACATTACAGTGTCGACATTCTGAATATGGAAGTTGTGAATGTCGACTATATGACTGCACCCCAAAATGGCGTAGTGCGTACTTTGCGTCAGGCCCAGTGTGTTTTACAATCTCTAATAAACCATGGGGGAAATAGATAATACATATACCTGTGGGACAAGCTTCATGGCGATATAAGAGATGGTCTTATACAGTACATGGGGGCCTATTTAGGCATATATATATATATATATATATATATACATAAACATAAGACATGATCCATTAAAATATAATGTGAAAAATGTAGCTTCTTTACCACTAATGACTTGTATGCACTGTATATTTATGTTTATCATTACATCCATTTCCTCTCATTTAATGTTTGTTACTAGATAAAATTGCTTTTATTTAATAGCAATATGAACTTTAAGAGGCATTACATTAGCCATTGATGATAATAGATGGTAGGAAAACAAATTAATATTAAGTATCCAGGTGTATTTCAATTATGCATAATGCGAATAATGAACTCAAAGCATCCAGGGCTATTAGACTGTGCCCTTTTCTGTGTATGAGATATTTGGCCCTGGAGGAAGATCAGAGAAGTTCTGGAAAATGAGGTGGTAAATTTTCTCTTTTGGATGCAGGTGACGTGACAGTGGTTACTAGTGGTTACTGACTCCCTGAGATGGGGCATCGGGTATGATCCAAGCAATGTTATAATCTGCACGGAGTTCACATGGGTTACCTTAGGCAGGGCTGTAACAGGGCTTAACAGCGTTCTGTGCCGCCCCCTTTGCGCATGACAACATGACATTGTGCAGAGGGGGCGGGGCCGCAGCAGTGCTCCGGAAAGCTGTACACAGTGCGGGGTGCCAGCCTGTAACGTTGCAGGCGACTCTGATGTAGCGATACAGGCTGCAGGGTTCCGTTCCAATGGCCACGGGCCTAATGGCTAAAAGAGGGACACTGATACATACCTGGGCCTCATGCCCAGGTCCACAGTGGGGTGCTGGTTTACTGACCTGGGCATACTGCCTAGATTTTAATGGATGCTCGGGCCTTTTGCCCGGCTTACTGATGCTAAGTGTCTGGGCCTAATAATTAGGGTCACTTGCATGGGCCTTGTGCCACCTAATTGATCCTGCTGCCATGGTTCTATTGCCCGAATATATACTGATGCCCCATGGGTCTACTGCCCACGGGCCCAAGGCCTGCCTAATAGAAGATGCATGCCCAAGGCCTGACTGTGCCCATGGGAATAGTGCCCGACAACCCTGATGGTCTAGGGGATAGAGTAGTAATTGCCCAAAGCCGCAGGACGCATGGGGATTTTTATCTAGCTCTTTTGCATTCCACCACAGCAATCCTCTCTGGTCCTCAGCTTTGGCGCCACTTCCCGCAGTCTGCCGACATCCTCATCCTCAGCCGCCACTTCTTACTTTCTTCTTCACGCTAGCATTGCTCATCTACATCCTCCCGCTGAGACTCCTTCCTTGGCCAGCTATTCCTTTTTCTTTTCTTCGGAAGGTCTTCTCTCCTTCCTCCATGCCAGCGTGAGTGGGCAGAGCAATTATGCAGCGAGCTACGATTGGCTCACTGCGGTCACTCTTGATTGGCTGCTGCTCCACAAGCTAATCGGCTAATTTACTGGTGCTAAATCCAAGCCGCATCCATTGCTGCTCCAGTGCTAGGACCAATTTTCTGTCTCAGTGGCCGCCATAGCTCATCTGGCACTGGAACCCGACACTTGGTCCCAGCACCTTCTGCCACCACACAGTAAGAAGCCTGGCCAGTATACGGAGAAGTGCACAGAAAGCTCCTAAGTCAGCCTGTCCCACTATGGGGTCAATGCAATTAGTTGCCATTTTAACGGTGTGGAAACGCTGCCAATGGCTTCCAGCTCTTTCTTGCCCTAGACTCATGGATTTATGTATGCCCAAACACAAATCTAAGAGTCTGAGGGTACGTAAGTGCAGCATATAACTGCAGTTACTTGCGTCTGGGAGTAATTTGCATCTAATTGAGTCGATCCCTATGAAGAACTTTGTGGTTCTACATGTATATGTCGAGAGCCAGGGCCGTAACTAGGGTAGTGCGACCAGTGCCATGGCACAGAGCACCAAAGGCAGGGGACGCTGTTTGGGCCTGTCAATTTTCTGTCTATTATTATTCTCACTTGTAGCTTCCCCTTATTTTGTCCCCAACATCTCCTGGCCTCCCCTATCTCTTCCCTGGCCCTTCCTTATGAGACCATCGCCCTTTTTCAGGGGCACTATCTTATGTCTCTATTTAAAAAATGGGGAGAGGGGGGCGCCAATGCTCTCTCTGGCACAGGGCATCAATAAGTCTAGTTACGGCTCTATCGAGAGCCATTAAATGTTGGAGATTAGATACAGGGGGGCAATGATACCAGGGTCCAATACAAGTGGCAGATGTGGGGGAGCATGATTTGAGAAGGTCTTATTACAGTGGGGGTAGCTGCAGTAGAGAATCAACACAGAAGCATCACTACAGGGTTAACATTATATCAGGGAACTTCAATATCGGTGTGGTGGATGATTTGTTTCTATTGTATCAAACCTCCCAACTGACCCGCTTTAAGTGGGACAGTCCCATTTTTTTGGGACTGTCCCACCCGCGGGCTGCAGTGTCCCGCGGTGGGGGGGAAGTTGGGGGAAGCATACACCGCTACTCTGCATAGCAGTGCAGCATGTATGCAGAGCAAGAATAAGTGCTGGGAGGTATGTTGTATGATGGTCACTAGAATGCTCTGTGTATTGTATGGTGGTCACTAGGATGCTCTTTGTATTGTATGGCCATCACTAGGATGCTCTTTGTATTATATATCTATTACTAGGGCACTCTCAATAGTTTACCTATATATTACTAGGATGCTCTCTGTGTTGTATGTCAGTCACTAAGAGGCTCTGTTTATAGTAGGCGAAGGCTGGATAAGCGTGAGAATAACTAAGAATACTAGGTTTTTTGCTGTATGGCTGTTGATGACAACCTTGTTGCTGGGCAGATTCTAGTGCTGTCTGGTCAGGTAGTTGGCTGAGCTAATGATATTGCTTGAAGGAGTGGTCAGATGATCAGTATATATTGGCTTGTTTGCATGTAGACAGCCTCTTTTTTCTGAATCTTTGAAACCCACCATCCCACCCTTTACTGTTTTTGTTGTGTCACACTAACCTTTTCTTTCCCAATTAAGGGGAGGCGCAGCATGGCGGGAGTACGCTGCAGCTCAGTGGCTTTATGTGGCGCAAGAAGATACGTTGTGGGGGCACTTGCCCTCGATGCACCTGGTGGATTTGTCCTGCTCTGTGCGGGAGGACCCGGGCGCTTTTGTACGAAAGCATCTCGGATTGGCCCAGGAGGGAAGTGGGACCCTCGCAACGTTAGTGCGTCTAGAGGGGGAACGTTTCAGTCATTCCCCGAGTATTTGAGCAAAGTAAAAGCTAGAACTGAACCTGCAGCGTCTCTTTGCCACCCTGGATAGGTTAATTAATTAATTATAAAATAAAAGCTGTGACCTTTTAGCAAAGCTCTTGTTGTCTGTGTCATTATTTATTAGTTTAAGTCAAGTAAGCTACACAAGGTTGTTAAGGATTAGAAGCAATAAACCAATGTGTATCTTATTGTATGGCAGTTAATTTACTCCATCCTCTGGTGTGCTTTACTTTCTTTTGTGTTAGCTCCACCTACTGTCACAGGCTCCACCTACTGTGACAGGCTCCACCTTCTATTGCTGTGACTATGTCCTGCTGGTCTTTTTAATACCTGGGCACTGCTGATATACTAATGTAAGGCATTGTAGAGACTGGCGAATACCCCCTTTCAATATTTTTTAGCATTGTTTAAAAAAGGACAAAATGTATGCAAACTAAATAATTGAATTGGTGATGTTATTTGATGGGTAGATGGGGAATGCTCAGATTGACTGCCAGGGTCTATGGGTCTTAAACGCACATTGCGTCATTTAGCCCTGCCCCCTTCTCACGGACCCGCAAATCGTGGTGTTTTTTTTAAAAGGGGGCCTAATGTCATCTATCATCTGGCTCCGCCCTGAAGAGGAGAGCAGCAGGTCCCCTCCTGCTGCTCCCGGAAAGCTGCCCAGGAATGTCGGCAAGTATGCCATAAATACTAAGAGATGAATTGGGTTGACTTGAATGCAGTCTTAAACCTAGGGGTAAATTTACTAAGAATCGAGTTTGGGAGAGTTTGCAATCTCTGGAGAGTTTGGGCATTTTTTTTCCCACTCGTAATTTTTTACTAATGTAAAACTCGGGAGAGAGATCTCCTTTGCTACGGGAAAATACTGTAGAGTTACATAAATGTAACGCCACAGCCTGGAGACCCTATTACCGGGGCTCCGTGGCCATAGCATTATCAGTCCAAGCCAGTCAAGCCAAGCCGGGGATCTCAGGGGAAGTTCGTCTTTCTTTAACTATTTATTTTACGGTGGGGGTACGAGTGCCGGCCGCTTGCTGGCATTTGTAGTTCCACAAGTGCCAAAGGGCAGGCATGCTGGCACCTGTAGTCCCACTGTAAAATACAATATTTTAATTCTATTTTTCACTTTATTACCCCCGTACCCAATGCTCCAGGGGTGCGGGGAAGAGCCCCGGGCTTCAGTCCAAGCCTGTTTTTTTTGGGGAGGGGCCCCTTCTTGGGGGGGTCCCCACTTCCCCTGAGATCCCCAGCTTGGCCTGAGCGGCTTGGGCTGATAATGATTTGGCCCTGGAGACCAGGTAATAGGGTCTCAGGGCTATGCCATTACAGCCCGGCCGTTTTGGGTCCGGTGCTGATTTTAAATATATGGGGTACCCTACGCAATTTTTTTCCCCCTATATTTAAAACCAGGACTGGCCCTGCAGCCTGGTGTTGATTTCTAAATTATGGTGGAAACCTACTAATTTTGTTCTCCATAATCTTAGAAACCAGGACTGGCTGGCAAGTCCGGGGCTGGTTAAGCTTTAGGGGGGGACCCTATGTAATTTTTTTAACAAACATTTAACCCGTTTTTTTACAGCTACAACACAAGCAGCTTACACATATCTCACTGATATGTGCAGGCTGCTTGCTCGGGAGAGTTTTGTAGAGAGAAGACACTGCAATCTCGGGTGAGTAATCTCCTGCAAAACCTGCTACTCGGGGGAGATATCTCATTCTGCTTCACCATCGGACATCTCACTCTCGTCTAAACTCACTTCTTGGTAAATTTGAGCGTTTCAGGAGCCTCAAATCACCCAAGTTTCGGCAAAGCTAATCGAGTTGAAAAAAAAGCAAACTCTCCCAGATTTGATTCTTAGTAAATTTACCCCCTAAATTGTGTTCCTATCTTTATTCCATTTTAGGTAATACATTAAAGATGATAAAAGTCCATTATTTATAACATTATATCTCACTTAGTTGGGGCTCTCTGAGTCACGATCACAGCTCTTATTGACTATGGCCCTGATTCAGAGCCGCTCGCTATTTGCGGTCGTTCGTTCTAAAACAAGGGGTGGCTATTCAAATGAACCGTTCGCTAATTGCGGTCTGTTCACGCCTCTAAGTCTGAACGAGCGAGCAAAACTTGCGGTTGTAATTTTGAAAAATACGCCCCCTGGCCGCTCGCATCCTACATCATGTCCGCTATTTATTAGATTAATCGAGCACATCGAACAGCGTATGAACTGCTCGCTATTCTTGTGGCTGGTTTTTTCAACCGCTATTTGGCAAGCAGTTCGGGGTAAAAAAAAAACAAGTGACGTGGTCAATGACGCTGCTGTATTAATTATGCACTCCCTTAAAACGCCCGTTTTGACCTTTAAGCACGCCTGCGATCTAATTCCACACCCCTGTTTTCAAGCACCTTCCCCTGTTACCACCCACATACACCTCCTTCTGTCACTCAAAATAGCAGGCATTCGCTATATAGCGAACAAACGATTTTCGGCCGCACTGACTGGTTCGCGCATGCGTAATACAATCCGTACGCATGCGCAGATGTGCAAACATCGGTCAGAACGAACAAGCGGCCGCTTACGAGCGGCTCTGAATCAGGCCCTATGTCGTATCTTCCTTCCTAAGTATTATTCTAGGTGCACAAAAGAATGTCTGAGTTATTTATGATCCTTAAGCTTTCCAGACTGTTTGTGTTCTTAATCGTGAGCTTTTAATACTTGACAATGAAAACTTAGGTTCATAATCAGAGTGTCGCCATCTAGTGCTGACTTTGGACACTTTTTTATAATTTTGCATATTATTACATTATTTATCTGAAAGGTATACACTGTGGCTGGAGCTTATTTCCATTAATGTAAGAGGTGTAAAAGTAATGGCACCCAGCACGAGGAAGATTTGTAGGTGGGAATGCGATTAGAGGTGCGTTGTCATGTAAGACTGGACTGACCAACTCATCTTTTGTGTTAATTCATTTTTATGTTCCATAAAAAGAATAAACGTATTATAATGATTAGTGAGCATAAATGTTCATCAGTATCTTTAGGCTGATTGAATGATGTCTCATTGTACAGGCAGTACAGCCTGTTAGGAAAGAGATGACTTCGATACTTTATTAAAGTCACCTAAGCCATTAATCCCAACTTTCCATCTTATGTTGAGACTGTTCATCTATACCATGCAGTAAGGACTTTGGACCTTATACAGGTTGGATCGCACATCTGCGTTCGCATGCAGCCGGTCGCTGTTTGTGCTCTGCGCATGTGTATGCTTTGAAGTGCGCGTGCGCGAAACGGCCACTGCGATCGGGAAGCGATTGCAGTGAGCATGCAGTCCCATAGCTTAGTGATTGACATGAAGTGAACGTTTAGGGGTGGAGAGGGGGGTGGTCGGTGGAACACAGGCTGGCCTGAGCGTTTGAACGCCATTACAGAGTGGTGCTTAATTAAGCCCCTGCAATTGTATACCATAGTTGCCTACTTTTAATATCTCCTCCCCGGGAGATGTCCTGGGAGGAGAAGCAAGTGAGTTGTGATGGGGGGCGGGGCCTGACGGTTTGCAAAATTAAGCCCCACCCCCTTTGCTGTAAATAGTCGCGATTGGCACCCATTTCTATAAGGGGGCGGGGCTAAATGAGGCGATTCATGAAGAATCACGTAATTAAGCCCCACCCCTTACACGGGGACCCGCTATCGCCGCTGAAATTTTTTCCCATTCTGCCCACTTCACTAGGAAGTGGGCAGAATGTGGGAGTAGAGCCTACCCTTCCGGTGGTGCGGGAGGGTACAGGAATGATGTGACAGGAAGTTTAGCAGTTTGTGAGGTAGGGTCAGGTCAACCACAACTGTGCGAATGGTACCGAAGTTACTTGATGTTACCGATGCTTTCGCTGACTTGCAGATGCATGTCATTGGAAGTGGGCGGCTTTATACAGTGATGGGTGTCTTGGTATAGTGCTGCGGTTGCCGCGCGATGGCATTCATTCGCATATTTTCGCAGCTAGGGAGAGCATGTGTGAACGCAGCCGTGCGATCGTTGCTGAATCAGGGCCCTTTGTCCCGACTGCGAAGCGTGAATGACATTTCAGGATGGCATCATGCTTACCTGCAAGTCCCGCTGCCAGCTCTGAGCGATCCTTCCGCACGTGCAGCTTGTTTGTATTGAAATCTGGTGGGGTTTGCCAATCTTACGCATGCACAGCGAGGCCGCACAGGAGCCATTACGTCTACAGAAGAATAGAGGGTGAGTTACTGTAACACCTCCCTGACGACTCGCTTTTTAATACATCACAGCGCTAAGACATGCCGCATTGCTGCTATAAGCGGCGATGCAATGGTGTTTCTTTGCGCATGTGATGTCAATACAATGGACCCTCAAGGTGCGTACACACTTAGCGGTTTTTTAAACGATTTGCTAAATTCCGACGGATCAGAGCGACAAAACGTTAAAATTGTTAAGTGTAAACCCACTATGTCATGCGGTGTGCGCTCCCGTAGGGTCATCAGCCGCATCATCAGGTCGGCCCTACATGCAGCCCAACCGGACAATGCAGCGGGTTGTGGCAGGCTGACATATCGGGCGGTTGGGGACCGGATCATCGAGTGTGTACCGGCCGCCCCAGTATGTCGGCCCGTCAGAGGGGGGGGCGCCGGTCGCATCGCTGTGTACACACGTCGTTTAGTGTGTACCCAGCTTCAGTGTCACCTGTCACTAGTACTTTGTGCATCACACCCCATTTCTTCCAGCAAGTATATCTGTCTGTCAGTAGGGCGTTCAGCACTGGCAGGTCATTACAAAATCATCTCACAAAAATGATGCTGTTATAGAGATCATTGATCCCAAAGATTTTCCTGCCATTAGCTACTCAGACGTGTAAATGATTTGCCTTCATACAGGTTCTAAAACATCAAGGTGTGCTCACAGTGCGGCTGCACACCCAAGAGTAGTATACATATATATAAAATGGATGTTATTACTGTTGCCGTCCCTTTATGGCGACTTATACTGGTTGTGCCGCTAATGAACTGCGGTTGCCCAAGGGACAGAAGAAATCTGATAGTTTTGCTATTACCTTTGTACTATGTCCAACTAAAGCTTCAATAGGTAGCTGAGGTTTGTAGTGTTCTCAAAAGAAGGATTTGGAACAAAGGCCCTCATTCAGAGCCGCTCGTTAGCGGCAGTACGCTCGTTCCGAGCGATGTTTGCACATCTGCGCATGCGTACGCTTTTTAGTACGCATGCGCGAACCAGTCAGTGCGGCCGAAAATCCTTTGTACGCTATATAGCGAGTGCCTGCTATTTTGAGTGACAGAATGAGGCGTATGTGGGTGGTAACAGGGGAAGGTGTTTGAAAATGGGGAGTGGAGATCCGAACGCAGGCGTGCTTAAAGGTCAAAACGGGCGTTTTATGGGTGTGTATATTTAAAACAGCAGCGTCATTGACCACGTCACTGGGTTATTTTATAGCCAGAACTGCACGCAAATTTGTGGTAGCAAACACCAACCACAAGAATAGCGAGCAGTTCATACGCTGGTCGATGTACTCGATTAATCTAATAAATAGCGGACATGACGTAGGATGCGTGCGGCCAGGGGGCGTTTTTAACAAATAAACGAGCGTATGTTTTGCTCGCTCGTTCAGACTTAGAGGTGTGAACAGACTGCAATGTGCGTACGGATCATTTGAATAGCCACCCCTTGTTTTTAAACGAACGACCGCAAATAGCGAACGGCTCTGAATGAGGGCCAAAGTACTGTAATGCCCTGCATTGTTACTTACAGGCTATTTTTACGAGGGATCATCTCTTCGGAAATCCAATGACTTTCAGGCGAGGTATTGAACCTGTATTTAGAGATATTTTATTTTTAAATGTTCATTGTTGTCTATCGATTGTATTTTACTTGTGTCACTCAAAACGGTGACACTTTATTACTTTCTCCACTGAGAAGACAGGTACCAGTGGCGGCTCCAGAGGTGGGGCTGCAATGCAATCCAAAATTCAAATAGGGGAGCCACATCAATTGCCAGAGAGTCCTGGCCGGCGATGTTTGGCAACATTTGTGGTGATAGTTGGTGTGACCCCCTATTTGAATTTTGGACTGAGGGAGAGAGGGAATAGAACAGCCCTATTCCCTCTCTCCCTTCCTCACTGGTCTGTCCGCTAGGAACCCTGGGATCTCTGTGATGCAACTGACATGCACCTGCCAAACTAGGGATGGTGATCGGTGTGGTTTCCATCTATGGTTACTTACCATCAATGGTCATATAGCAAGTGACTATCAATGGTTACCAACTATGCAATGGATGCCATCGATGGTATCACCAACCGAGATGGTCATCCCTGTCCTCTGACTGACCGGACGTGGGCCAATCAGAATCTAAAGGAGGAGCTTCGCAGGTGTCGGGGGTGGAGCTATGCTCCATGCCCCTAACCTTGTAAAAAAAAAAAAACATTCAGTTATGCTTAGACATCGATGGAGGGAAACCATCTGGTTGTCCCCCATCGATGGTAAAAGCATTCAACATCGGCCATAAATCATCGCTGATTATGAATCATTGATGGTCAATGGCCATCCCTATGTCAGACATGTCTGCCACTATCCCTAGTCCAGACTGCAACATGTCTATAGGGTGCTGGCTAGGAAGGACTCTGGAACCTAACTAAGAGTTCAGTCCTAGTGGTGAGATAGTAGTCATTGCCAGAGTATAAACCAGAAATCAAACTCAGGTGAGTGCTGAGCTAAAGTTAAAGCTCCAAACTTTTTCCCAGACATCAGAGAGGACATTTACACCATCACTACATACAAGTTCACCCCCCAGAGGTTATTCCAGTGTAACATTTAAGGAATGTAGTTAGTATGCCAGCGGTCGGGATGTTGGCTATTCAAATCCTCGTGTCAGAAACACGACCCGGGACTAAAGATAGGCGTCTAAATCCTGACGCCAGTCTAGATCCTGGCGCCGGAATGTCGACAGCCGCCATCCCGATCAAAGGTACATCAGGGCATTTTAGCTGTTAGCCGCGGGGGGGAGGGTAAGGCTTAGGCACCACGGGGGAGTTAGGGTTAGGCTTTGGGGGGGAGGTTAGGGTTAGGCACCACTGGGGGGGTTAGGGTTAGGCACCAGGGGCGGATCAGGCCACCGGGACAGCGGGAAAGTTGCCACTGGGCCGGTCCAATGCACCCCTCTGCCGGGCTGGCTGACATTGCCTGCCGGGCCAGCTGACACCAGCTGCCGGCACAAGCTAATTCATATGTATGCCTGTGCCATCTGCAGCGCTTCCCGGATTTGCGTTCCACTGTGGAACGCAAACAGGAAGCAATCACTTGCTCCGGCTAGCGGGCAATTCAGAGTGTCGGCCCGTTAGCCGAGAACCAAGTGAAACCAAGGGGTGGTCTGTTTGTGCACAATGCCGATAATATAGGCATTGTGAAGCAGGGGCGGGGCCAAAATGATGCAAATCTCATCATCGCCCACCCCACTGCGGGGGTTGCAGGGATTATTGCGGGGGGATAGGAGGGGTGGTCGGCAGCCGGGAGGATTAGCTTACTTCCCGGGAGGTCGGGAGCAGCACCTGATTTTCAGGAGGCTCCCGACCAAATCGCGAGGGTAGGCAAGTATGCATCACAGCTAGAATGGCCCTGAAAAGACAAGTGTGTGTGTATATATAAGTGTATGTATATATATATATATATATATATATATTCCATAAACAAAAAACCTTACGGTTTCACATGTCCAATTAAGGCCGCACCAATCTGTCTTTACCCATCTGCACTGCTCTGTCTTCCCATGTCCATGCCACTCTCTTCCCCCATCCACGTTGCTGTCCCCCCAAACCGTGCCACTCTGTTTCCCCCCATCTGCACCACTGTTTTCCACCCATCTGCATTGCTTTGGCTACCCCCCCTCCCCCCCCACCTGTACTGTATAACCTTCCCTCCTCTACACGCCTTTGTGTCTCACCTATCCACGCTGCTGTGTCTCCTCCCGCCATCCACACCACTTTTATCCCATCTGCACAGCTCTATTCTCTGCTTTGACCTCAGTTGCATAGACTGCATGTGTGTATTCCAATGATGTGTGATGGCATACCATATCTGCATTGCGCAAGGAACACGTCCATTAAGGCGTCAGCCTTAATGATCGTAATTTCATTGCTTTTTGAAGTTTGAGTGGCAGAAAATCAATAGGTTTTGTGAATTTTCAGATCATGTCTAAGCAGCCTTAATGGGACATGTGAAGCCGTAATGTTTTTGTCTATGGAATTCCATAGCTTTTTTAAAATGTATTAACTATCAGGGTTTGGATGAGCAAACCGGGCCACCTGCAGGGGAGAAGGGCAACAATATGGTACACTAACGCAGGTGGAAGAGGGGACAGCACACAGGAGGTTGGTTTGGGAGGTGCAGAGTGCGAGACGGCTGTAGGCATGCGGGGTAGCGGCAGCAGCGGTGGCGCAGAGCAGGGGCAGAGGTGCAGTGCAAAGGGGGCATCGGCGGGCGACAGAGGGCTCACTGGTATTGCGTAAGCACCTGAGAAAATCAAATCAATAAGTCACAGATGGACGGATGCAGCAGTGAGATCCATCTACGCATAAGTAAAAAATTGAATGTGTAAAATAAAAGGAGTAGCCCCGCCCCCCAGAAAACAACCAGCACCGGGCTTTGGAGCCCCAGTACTGGTTGTTCTAAACAAAGAGGCAAACGATGTAGGGGTCCCCCGGATTAAGCACAACCAGCGCCAGGCTTTTCAGAACCTGTCCTGGTTGCCAAAATACGGGGGACAAATGACGTAAGGGTCCCCCGTATTTAGTGCAACCAGCACGGGGCTCTGAGCCGGTCCAGGTTCTGGAAATACAGGGGGAAAAATGCGTAGGGTCCCCCTGTATTTACCGTCTTCACCTGGAAAGCGACAGCCTTTAAGCTCTTTTTTCCTGGCCGTCACCCATCTAGGGCTTCCGCGGTGTCTTCTATCTTCTGTCTTCGGCAGCTCTTCTCTGCTGCCTCCCCACCACCAATTGAGTGCACGGCAACTCACGCTGGCAGTACTTAAGCCAGCCAAGGGGGCGGGGCGATGACATCACGAGCCGTGATTGGCTCGCGGTGGCCATGTTTGAGTTACAAAATTGGCGCTGAAGCGCCATTTTTGAAAAGGGCATGCTCAGTTCTCACCATTGAATTCAATGGTGAGAACCGCTCATTGGCTGAGAGGCGGAAGGCTCCTTCCGGGAGGGAGCAGCCAGATCGGCAGAACAGGGGGCGTGGTGGAAAAGGGGGCATGGCCGGGCGGGCTGAAGGCAGTTTGCTGGTGTGACAGGGGGCGGGGCCACGCGATCGCATCATTTTGGCCCCGCCCCCGCTACACTATGCCGCAAAAACAGGCATTGTAAAGCAGGGGGCGGGGCCAAAATGACGCTGATCGCGTGGCCCCGCCCCGCCAGGTACTGGCAGGGGGGAGACGGGGGATCGGCGGCAGGCGGGAGGCTTGCCTGCCTTTCCGGGGGGGCGGGAGCTGCACCCGTTTATCGGGAGGTTCCCGCCAGAATCGGGAGGGTAGGCAACCCTGCCCTGCTACCGCCCGCAAACGACGGCCACCTTGATGCACCCAAGTGAAGCCACTATGACTACACCTGCTGGAGGCTCCTACTGAGGCTGCGCAACAAGTTGAAAAGTCCTATCTCTACAATGGTGCACTCTTGAGGTAATAGTTTAAAAACTGTAACTTTCTAATTTACCTGAACCCCAAAAGCACGTACCCTGGAACAATAGCTACCTATTAAAACTAGGGGTGTGCACCGGCCACTTTTCGTGTTTTGTGTTTTGGTTTTGGATCTGGATCTTTCTTCGTGTTTTGGATCTGGATTGGTTTTGCCAAAACCACCCTTGCGTGTTTTGGGTTCTGGGTTTTGTGTTTTGGATCTGTATTTTTTTTTTAAAAAGCATAAAAACAGCTAAAATCACAGAATTTGTAGGTTTTTCTGCTCCTATGCTATTATTAACCTCAATAACCTTAATTTCCACTCATTTCCAGTCTATTCTGAATACCTCACACCTCACAATAGTGTTTTTATGTCCAAAAGGTTGCACCGAGGTAGCTGGATGACTATGCTAAGCGACACAAGTGGGCGGCACAAACACGTGACCCATCTAGGCGTGAAACTGCAGTGGCAGACAGGATGGCATTGAAAAACTAGGCCCCAAACTGTACATAATGCAAAGAAAAAAAAGAGGTGCAAGATGGAATTGTCCTTGGGCCCTCCCACCCACCCTTATGTTGTATAAACAGGACATGCACACTTTAACAAACCAATCATTTCAGCGCCAGGGTCTGCCACACAACTGTGGCTGAAATGATTGGTTCGTTTGGGCCCCCACAAAACAAGCTGGCAATTTATCTGTCCCTGCACAAACTGGCACTACGGAGGCAAGATGTCATCCTCATCCTCCTCATCCACCGATTCCTCACCCTCTTCAGTGTGTACATCCTCATCCTAACAGAGTATTAATTCGTCCCTGCTGGAACCACAGGTCCCTCTGTACGTTCTGGAGGCTGGTCTCCCTGGAAGAGTTGATAATTCATTTTATGAACATCATCTTCTCCACATTTTGTGGAAGCAACCTCCTACGCCTTTCGCTGACAAGGTTCCCGGCTGCACTAAACACTCTTTCGGAGTACACACTGGAGGGGGGGCAACTCAGGTAAAATAGAGCCAGTTTGTACAGGGACCTCCAAATTGCTTCTTTTTCCTGCCAGTACAGGTACGGACTGTCTGACATGCCTACTTGGATGCTGTCACCGATGTAATCCTTTAACAGACAGACGCACGCTTGTCGCTGCTGCTTTGAGGATTCAAGTGCGGCTACAGCCCACACAATTCACAAAGATAGAAAAAAAAAAAGAATATTTTTATTGTTTGTGGAGCACACTTTGAGGGTTACACCACCCTTTAACAGACAGACGCACGCTTGTCGCTGCTGCTTTGAGGATGCAAGTGCGGCTACAGCCCACACAATTCACAAAGACAGAAAAAAGAAGAAGAATATTTTAATTGTTTGTGTGGAACACTTTGAGGTGTCACCACCCTTTAACAGACAGACGCACGCTTGTCGCTGCTGCTTTAAGGATGCAGGTGCGGCTACAGCCCACACATTTCACAAAGACCGAAAAAAAAAGAACAATATTTTAATTGTTTGTGTAGAACACTTTGAGGTGTCACCACCCTTTAACAGACAGACGCACGCTTGTCGCTGCTGCTTTAAGGATGCAGGTGCGGCTACAGCCCACACAATTCACATAGACAGAAAAAAGAAGAAGAATATTTTTATTGTTTGTGTAGCACACTTTGAGGGTGTCACCACCCTTTAACAGACAGACGCACGCTTGTCGCTGCTGCTTTAAGGATGCAGGTGCGGCTACAGCCCACACAATTCACATAGACAGAAAAAAGAAGAAGAATATTTTTATTGTTTGTGTAGCACACTTTGAGGGTGTCACCACCCTTTAACAGACAGACGCACGCTTGTCGCTGCTGCTTTAAGGATGCAGGTGCGGCTACAGCCCACACATTTCACAAAGACCAAAAAAAAAAGAACAATATTTTAATTGTTTGTGTAGCACACTTTGAGGGTGTCACCACCCTTTAACAGACAGACGCACGCTTGTCGCTGCTGCTTTGAGGATGCAAGTGTGGCTACATCGCACACAAGTCACAAACACATTAAAAAAATAGTTTTTTATTTTTTGGAACACTTTGAGAGTTACACCACCCTTAAACAGACAGACACACGCTTGTCGCTGCTGCTTTAAGGATGCAGGTGCGGCTACAGCCCACACATTTCACAAAGACCGAAAAAAAAAGAACAATATTTTAATTGTTTGTGTAGAACACTTTGAGGTGTCACCACCCTTTAACAGACAGACGCACGCTTGTCGCTGCTGCTTTAAGGATGCAGGTGCAGCTACAGCCCACACAATTCACATAGACAGAAAAAAGAAGAAGAATATTTTTATTGTTTGTGTAGCACACTTTGAGGGTGTCACCACCCTTTAACAGACAGACGCACGCTTGTCGCTGCTGCTTTAAGGATGCAGGTGCGGCTACAGCCCACACAATTCACATAGACAGGAAAAAGAAGAAGAATATTTTTATTGTTTGTGTAGCACACTTTGAGGGTGTCACCACCCTTTAACAGACAGACGCACGCTTGTCGCTGCTGCTTTAAGGATGCAGGTGCGGCTACAGCCCACACATTTCACAAAGACCAAAAAAAAAAGAACAATATTTTAATTGTTTGTGTAGAACACTTTGAGGGTGTCACCACCCTTTAACAGACAGACGCACGCTTGTCGCTGCTGCTTTAAGGATGCAGGTGCGGCTACAGCCCACACAATTCACATAGACAGAAAAAAGAAGAAGAATATTTTTATTGTTTGTGTAGCACACTTTGAGGGTGTCACCACCCTTTAACAGACAGACGCACGCTTGTCGCTGCTGCTTTAAGGATGCAGGTGCGGCTACATCGCACACAAGTCACAAACACATTAAAAAAATAGTTTTTTATTTTTTGGAGCACTTTGAGAGTTACACCACCCTTTAACAGACAGACGCACGCTTGTCGCTGCTGCTTTAAGGATGCAGGTGCGGCTACAGCCCACACATTTCACAAAGACCGAAAAAAAAAGAACAATATTTTAATTGTTTGTGTAGCACACTTTGAGGGTGTCACCACCCTTTAACAGACAGACGCACGCTTGTCGCTGCTGCTTTAAGGATGCAGGTGCGGCTACAGCCCACACATTTCACAAAGACCAAAAAAAAAAGAACAATATTTTAATTGTTTGTGTAGAACACTTTGAGGGTGTCACCACCCTTTAACAGACAGACGCACGCTTGTCGCTGCTGCTTTAAGGATGCAGGTGCGGCTACAGCCCACACAATTCACAAAGACAGAAAAAAGAACAATATTTTAATTGTTTGTGTAGCACACTTTGAGGGTGTCACCACCCTTTAACAGACAGACGCACGCTTGTCGCTGCTGCTTTAAGGATGCAGGTGCGGCTACAGCCCACACAATTCACAAAGACAGAAAAAAAAGAACAATATTTTAATTGTTTGTGTAGCACACTTTGAGGGTGTCACCACCCTTTAACAGACAGACGCACGCTTGTCGCTGCTGCTTTGAGGATGCAGGTGGAATCTAGACGGGATTTGGAACCGAGGACACACTACCTCCATCAATTGTCTAAATCCCACTGCACTAATGTCGGATACCGGACGCACGTCTAACACCAACATAGCAGTCAAGGCCTCAGTTATACGTTTTGCTTCAGGATGACTGCTGTCGTACTTCATCCTCATCGCTAGGGACTGTTGGAGGGTCAATTGTTTAGTAAAAGTAGTGATGTTCCTACTTCCTCTCTGGGATGATGAACAACTCCCAGCAGCAGCAACAGCACTAGGAGGAAGTGGTTCTTGATCTTTCCCTATTTTATTTTTATCGGAGAAAGTTTGGTCCTCCATTTATGTTATATTGATATATATACGTGCGGCAAAGCGCACACAAACACAGAAAATATTTTTTTATTTTTGCTGGAGAGTAGTGCACTTTGTGGGTTACACCACCCTTTAAGAAATGAGCCAGCCGGCTCTTTACTTATGGGACACAGGCGCACGCTTGGCGCTGCTCCTTTGTTGATGCACGTGCAGCCACAGTGCACACAATTCACAAACACAGAAAATATATATTTTTTTGGTTTGGACTGGAGTGTACTTTCGGGGGTTACAGCACCCTTAACGGTCAAGCCAGCCGGCCCTTTACTTATGACACAGGCGCACGCTTGGCACTACTTTGTTGATGCACGTGCGGCTACTGCGCACACAATTCACAAACACAGAAAATAATTTTTTTTTTGGTTTGGACTGGAGTGTACTCTCGGGGGTTACAGCACCCTTAACGGTCAAGCCAGCTGGCCCTTTACTTATGACACAGGCGCACGCTTGGCACTACTTTGTTGATGCACGTGCGGCTACTGCGCACACAATTCACAAACACAGAAAAAATAATTTTTTTGGTTTGGACTGGAGTGTACTTTCGGGGGTTACAGCACCCTTTAACGGTCAAGCCAGCCGGCCCTTTACTTATGACACAGGCGCACGCTTGGCACTACTTTGTTGATGCACGTGCGGCTACTGCGCACACAATTCACAAACACAGAAAATAATTTTTTTTTGGGTTTGGACTGGAGTGTACTTTGGGGGTTACAGCACCCTTTAACGGTCAAGCCAGCCGGCCCTTTACTTATGGCACAGGAGCACGCTTGGCACTACTTTGTTGATGCACGTGCGGCTACTGCGCACACAATTCACAAACACAGAAAATAATTTTTTTTTTGGTTTGGACTGGAGTGTACTTTCGGGGGTTACAGCACCCTTAACGGTCAAGCCAGCCGGCCCTTTACTTATGACACAGGCGCACGCTTGGCACTACTTTGTTGATGCATGTGCGGCTACTGCGCACACAATTCACAAACACAGAAAATAATTTTTTTTTTGGTTTGGACTGGAGTGTACTTTCGGGGGTTACAGCACCCTTAACGGTCAAGCCAGCCGGCCCTTTACTTATGACACAGGCGCACGCTTGGCACTACTTTGTTGATGCACGTGCGGCTACTGCGCACACAATTCACAAACACAGAAAATAATTTTTTTTTGGTTTGGACTGGAGTGTACTTTCGGGGGTTACAGCACCCTTTAACGGTCAAGCCAGCCGACCCTTTACTTATGACACAGGCGCACGCTTGGCACTACTTTGTTGATGCACGTGCGGCTACTGCGCACACAATTCACAAACACAGAAAATATATTATTTTTTTAGCACTTGGGGGGAGCACCCCTGATGGACAGAGCACCCCCTGGACAACACTACAGCACTCCTTTAGGACTGGGACACTGCACAGGACTTTGGAGTGGACACAGCCCCTATGGAGAACTGACTGCACAACACAGTCCAGCCAGCCCCTATGGACTTTGAAGTAGTGGACACAGCCCCTATTAACAACAGCAGCACAGCACAACACAGCCAGCCCCTATGGACTTTGAAGTAGTGGACAACAGCAGCACTACACTACACTACACAGCCCTAACTCCCACCCTCCCTCTTCACTGTCCACAGCCGAGTGAGAAAATGGCGCCGACGCGGGTACCTTATATAGGATCCAAAACCCGCGAGACTCGGAAGGCGGGATGATGACGTTTTGCCTCGATTTCAGATCCGAGTCAGGCGGGAAAAGTCGAGCCTGACTCGGATCAGACTCGGATCGGGGGGGCTCGGGGGGGTTCGGATTTCAGAAATCCGAACCCGCTCACCCCTAATTAAAACAAACCCCAAGTCTAAATTCCACCCCTACCCTGAGTTATGCCTTCCCAAAAATCCCCCATAGACTACAGCAGAAAAGTGGTCCTAATTGAGAATGTCAGAAAAAAGTGACAGTTGGAGCCTTAGATTACTCCCTTGTCCTCATTTTTTATGTTTTTGCCCTGAAATTTGGCATGCAGCACCCAGTGACAGTTCTACCCGGCCATGCCAAATTACAGATCCGTACCTCTAATAGCTTTTGAGGTGTAGCCCCTTGAACACCCTGCCCACCCCCTCCAGAATTCTCTATGGAGAAATCCGTTTTTTTAAATGCAGTCTTAATATAAGGGCACGACCGTGCCTATGTATATACATGACCGTGCCTTATAATATATGTGTGTGTTGTGTGCCCCTACTCTCAGCCTCCCTGTAATTCCCCCGCATTGTATTTTCCTTCACCCTCCCTGTAACTTCCCCTCACTAGCCCTGCCCTCACCTTCCCTGTAACGCCCCCTCACTATTCCTACCCTTACCCTCCCTGTAACACCCTCTCAATGTCCCTGCCTTCACCGTTGAGCCTAGATGCCCTACAGTTAATGTGCCTGGACGTGATGTCAAGTGAGGGCAGAACTGCGGCTCTATGTCCGGACGGACAGTGCTGTTATTTTTCTCAAATGTAGAATTCGGCCACCAATAGGAGAAACTTGTACCATCGCATGCTCGCCCAGGGGCAGAATTATGGGCGACAACGGAGGCGCCTGCCGCCGGGCGCCAGCACTGAAGGGGCACCTCCTCCATTGTCCACAATATATTCACCCCACTTAAAGCTATTTTATATTAATGTTTTTGTGCATATGTGATAAATAGATATGAGATAGACAGACAGACAGACAGACAGACAGACAGACAGACAGACAGACAGACAGACAGACAGATAGATAGATAGATAGATAGATAGATAGATAGATAGATAGATAGATAGATAGATATTCACCATATTTATTTTCCCTTTTTTTAGGTGGGGCTCCAAAGTATAACTTGCCTCCGGGCGTCTGGGATGAACTTACGCCACTGTGCTCGCCACGCTTCACGCATGGTGGCTCGGCCCGCTTTGCTCGTCACAGGTTACTATTCCCAATAGATGTACAGACAGGAAAGTGGAATACAGGAGGGAAGAGACAGACAAAGTAATGAGATGTGAGAAATAGGAGGCGGAATATCAGAGCTTTGAGGAGAGGGGATATCCTCCACAGTGGTTAGAAAAAGCATATAAGGAAGTAGCCAGTATGGAAAGGACACATTTACTGCAACCTAAGAATAGAGAAATCTACATCTCAGATAGGAAAAGGAATTCAGGCCCTTTGTTTCTACCTATAATGACTCCTCGGGGAGGACTGACCAAATTATAAAGAAAAATGATTATATGTTGAAATACTATTCAGTACTTAAACAACTTCTTCCAGAAAAACCTTCTGTTGTACATAGAAAGAATAAATCACTAATAAATATACTAGCACCTAGTGTTCTCAGGTCTGAGACAAAAAAGCCTTCAGAGTCCGGTATGGGCTGGTTACCGGTAAAACCGGCAGGTTTTCATCAATGCGGGATGCACAAATGCATCATGTGCCAAAATACAAATAAAAAAACAACTTACATCAAAGGGCCAGATAGAAGCTTCACAATCACACAGTTTATTAACTGCAACACCAAGTACGTGGTACATTTGCTTACGTGCGGTTGCGAGGACACTAAATATGTAGGTAGAACAATAAGAAGCCTCCGTGAAAGATTTTTAGAACGCAGGAGGAACATCTTGAGAAAAAAACTCTTACATACTGTAGTGTTTCAAGGCATTTTGTAGAAAAACATGAGGGTGATGTTACCTCCACAAGGTGAATACACACGTACCGATTTTGTAACCGATTATCTGTCAGATTTTCTTTTGAAAAGTGAACGATATTTTGAAGTGTAATGAACGATTTTTACAACAATGAACGGAAAATGTTCCTTCCCTTAATGAAAATCGTTGTGTTGGACAGTCTGAAATGGACTACAAATTACAAACTACAAACAGCGCGCTTGAACGATTTTGGTTCATTGTTATAAATCAGAAACTGAACTTTTTTTTGAACGATTGAACGATAACGATGTCGTTATAGCTAATTTGTTAAAAAAAATCGTTACGTGTGTACGCACCTTAACAGGGCTAGAAGCAAAATGTGATTCACATATGTATGTCTGTACTTCTTCCTACAACAAGGGGTTAAAAAATCAACCTGCGGTATAGAAAATGTTTAGAAAGGGCCCCTTTTATAAACATAAAGCCTTTGAAATAATGGATAAAAATAAAAATAAGATATGTACATTGACTCACTTTACTGAATATAGCAGACTTGGAAAATGCAAGACCATTTCAATAAGGCGCGTCTATTCAAAACATTTATATTCAAACACTGATAATATGAATCTGCAGATTGTAATTTACTATGTGATATAAATTCTATTTGAATATAGGGGGTCATTCAGACCCACTCGCGAGCGGTAGTACGCTCGCAAGTGGGTCGATGTTCCCCACTGCGCATGCGCACGACGGAGGGAGCTCCGTCATGCACAAATGCGCAAGACCCGGCGAGCGAAGGACTTTTCTTCGCTCGGAGTCTCGCATCAAAGGTGGCGTGCTGTCGATGTTGATTGACAGCACGCCCCCTTTGGTGGGCGTGCCTGCCAGACGGAGGCGTTCCTATGGGAACGCCTACCGTCTGAAGCCGGCCCCACTGACATCACTAGTGATGTCAGTGGGAGTGATTTTGGCTCTGATAGAGCCAAAATCACTCCTGGCCTTGCGGTTGAGAAACCCGACCACAGGGTTTCACTCGCAAGTCCGATGGTCGCGATGGTCATCTTGTTGGATGCTCGTATATGCTTTGGGTGGTGACCCACAGCTATACGAGCGTCCAGGAGGACGCTCCATTTTAGTGGAGGTGGGCCCTGATTCAGAGCGAGCGCTCTGGTCAGAGCGTCCGGCTCTGAATCAGGGCCATAGTTCCTGCATAAACTAGATTAATCTATACTCTCTCCTTTTAAATCTCTCAATCGTACTATAAATGGTTGCACTCAAATCAAATTGTTTCAATTGAATAATAGCTGTATTGTATAAAGTCAATTAAGAGTGCTACTTAAGTATATGGACATGACCACAACGTATCCACCTTGAACAAGATGTCCTTGAGACGGTGAAACGCGTAGGTGTTTTCTATATATCCCTACGATCCTGAGGACATGGCTCACCTCAACCCCTACCTGCCACTAAAAGATCCTGTGACTGCCTGCTGACAGCTTTCGACTACACCAACCTCCGAGTGCCATACCGCTATAGTCCCCGCTGACTCGCAGCACGGCTGCGAGTCAGTCGGAGGAACGGACTTACCCCTATCGCTGCAATATACAGTGGCATACGGAGCAAGAGACAGGACGGCTGGATACGGCCCTGGGCAAACCATAAAGAAGCCTGTTTCTGTAACTTTAACAGCTGGATCTGTAAACAGTACAGAGTGGAGCTACCATTACCGCTGATTACGCGGCCCATGAATCTAAAAATGACAGTCACCAGCATTAGTCGCTCCCCGCCGATCGTGTTGAGCACAGTACCATCCAGGTACTAAGATCAGCCCCTGATACATACCATCGCAATACGGGACAGGGGTCTGCAGGTAATAATCTATTGAACGGATACTTTCTACTCACTACATTTAGTGACTTTGATTAAAAGACTGCGGGGCCTATTCATCATCGAAGGCCGTATGGCCTCCGATGATGAAGTTTAGAACTCGCTGCAAGGGATACTTTAGTATCCAACTCGCAGTGGGTGGAAGCCTGACACCGGGGCAATTCATCATTGCTCCGGTGAGGGGAGAACTGCTCCAAAAAGCAGTTGTCCCCGTGGAAAGTATCGCTTACCTGCTCCCCCCCCGTTGTCCCGGCTACACATGCCTGACCTGAGGTCATGCATGCACACAACTGCCGGGGAGCTGGTGAGGAGGCGGCGGAGTGATCCGCTCGGATCCCTCTTCGTATCCCCGGGACTTCTTCCCATAGGAAGGAGTGGGGATTCGAGAACAAGCACCATCTGAAGATGGCGCTTGTTCTCGGCAGCAAACTCAGAAAACTGAAAGTTTTCGGAGTTTGCTGAATACCGGTGGGCGTTCGGTAGGACCTCTAATGATGAATGGCCCGGTGACTTAAATATACGGAAACTAGCGTTTCTGCATGGTTACCAGGCCATTTATCGTTTGATGAATAGGCCCCTGTATCCTCATCTCTCTAGAGAAAAGAGTATTTACTTCTGGGCCATATCCAGGGATCATGTATTGACTGACATACTGTATGTCTTAATAATATATATATATTTTTCTTAAGGTCATTATTACTAATTTACCAAACTGTTTTTACTTGATGTCAATTGCTGAGACTATGGACTTCATTCAGAGTCGGTCGAAGCGGCCGCACGGTCGTACGCAGCCGATGTTCGCTGATCTGCGCATGCGTACAGTTCTCAATGCGCGTGCGCAAACTAGCGGCTACATTCAGAAATTTCTCTCTCCTTGAACACCGCCAGGTCGGTAGTTTGAGTAACAGATTGCGGCGTTTGTGGGTGGTAACATGGGAAGGTGCTTGAAAACGGGGGTGTGGAGATCCGAACGCAGGCGTGCCTAATTATACGAACTGCGTTTTATGGGAGTGCATAATTAACAAAGTAGTGTCATGGCACATGTGACAGGGTAGGTTTTACACTGACATGATCGTAGAGCTTAAGAGAGGGTCAGGTCAACCTTTAGCTCTACGATCTGTTCCGATGACATACGATGCTCGCGATTAATCCTTATGTAGCCGGAGATGACGCACTATGCGTACGAGATGTGGGCGCATTTTTAGCGATCCGACCACATCCACCCCTTGGCCGGCCAGCTAACGATCCGACCATAGGGACGCAACATGCGTGTGCATCATTTGCATATCCGGCCCCTTTTTCTATACGACCGACTCTGTGCGGCCGCTTCGACCGACTCTGAATGAGGTCCAACGTGTGTGACTGTTTTATAAATTAATGCTTTACACTTTTTCCTGACACATTGATTTGAGTGCAGTAATTGCAACTTCCAGGCTCTGCGACTGTGTTTTCTGGAATATCAGAACAAGAAAGAGAAATAGTGGAGGAAGGAAAGAGATATGGGGTTAAAGACACTGCGGGAAGTGAGAGATGGAGTAAAAACGGAGAAGAGGGGAGGAGAAATAGGGGGCAGAAGAGAGAGAGTAGAAAAAAAAATTCAGGCAGCATCGGGGACAGCGATAGTTTAAGAAAATAAGAAAGCCAGTAAAGCTGGGCATTACATTTATATTGTGTGTGGTTGTACAGTATGTATATAGGAATACAGTATATGTTTCTAAATATTCTTGTGTGGATGTTTTTTTGCTATATTGTATTTTAAAATATTAATAGCTGAATCCACACAAAATTCACACACACACACACGCATGATCCACACTGGACTCTATGTAAAAAGCAAAGTGTAAAGCTTCATAAAAACATTGCCGCTTTTTCCAGATATTTTTTGCGTCCAACTCAGAATCAGGCCCTCTGAGGAGGGATCCCGCCCCCTCTCGACAAACCCCACCCCCTTAACAGACCACGCCCCATTAGGGCTGCTTCCATAAATTTCCCGGGCTGTTTCTCCATCCAGCTCCGGTTAGGCACTAAGAGGGCTGGTTAGGTTTAGGCACCAAAGGGGGAGGGTTAGGTTTGAACACTAACGGGAAGGGTTAGGCTGCAAGAAGGGAGGGTTAGGGGGAGAAAGGGGGAGGGTTAGTATACTTATCCTACCCCTGTCGTGATGCCAAGCTTCGGGATGTCGCTGTCGGCATTTTGACAGCAGGCATCCCGACTGCCGGTATTTCATACCCAACCCACATTTAGAATCCCTGACAATGGTGTAACATATATGCATACAGCCTCGATTCCCAAAGGACGGTCCAAAATTGCAGCTGTAATGAGGGGTGTCACTGCGGCAGAAATCGTTAGTACATTTTAGCAATATGTTAAAAAATATTCTTCAAGATGATCTTTCCATCTATTAGTGCCTTATTATAACAGTCTGCTTAACTTTGACATCTATATTAATCCCAGTGTAGAGAGTGCCAGGTCTGTCAACGAATGAATCTCAGCACTATAAGGCAATCAGAAATAAGCTGGTTTATGTATTTATAGCTCCTGTCATCTCATCAGCAGGATCCATTTCTTTATCAATCACTTTGTTATGATGTCTGAGCTATAAATAGGCGGCACAGATATAACACCCATTTTTTTCCTTGCAGCATCAGAGAATCGCTGTGATTGGGCTGTTACAAGAATAGATATTGGTACCAACAAGCTTGTGCCATTGTTTCCAGCATGGTTTCATGCCAGGGAGAATGGTAACGTCTTAGATGCTGGAACACTCTGTATTGAACAGCGAACGAAAAGCGATTTAAGAGGAGAAAATCTTAACAGTGAGAAATCCTTAAACATCTTAGAAATTGCACTGTAAGAAGGGCAGGGCTTATATCATTGCTACTTGTTGCATATATATATATATATTAGGGGTGTGCACCGGCCACTTTTCGTGTTTTGTGTTTTGGTTTTGGATCTGGATCTTTCTTCGTGTTTTGGATCTGGATTGGTTTTGCCAAAACCACCCTTGCGTGTTTTGGGTTCTGGGTTTTGTGTTTTGGATCTGTATTTTTTTGAAAAAAAGCATAAAAACAGCTAAAATCACAGAATTTGTAGGTTTTTCTGCTCCTATGCTATTATTAACCTCAATAACCTTAATTTCCACTCATTTCCAGTCTATTCTGAATACCTCACACCTCACAATAGTGTTTTTATGTCCAAAAGGTTGCACCGAGGTAGCTGGATGACTATGCTAAGCGACACAAGTGGGCGGCACAAACACGTGACCCATCTAGGCGTGAAACTGCAGTGGCAGACAGGATGGCATTGAAAAACTAGGCCCCAAACTGTACATAATGCAAAGAAAAAAAAGAGGTGCAAGATGGAATTGTCCTTGGGCCCTCCCACCCACCCTTATGTTGTATAAACAGGACATGCACACTTTAACAAACCAATCATTTCAGCGCCAGGGCCTGCCACACAACTGTGGCTGAAATGATTGGTTCGTTTGGGCCCCCACAAAACAAGCTGGCAATTTATCTGTCCCTGCACAAACTGGCTCTACGGAGGCAAAATGTCATCCTCATCCTCCTCATCCACCGATTACTCACCCTCTTCAGTGTGTACATCCTCATCCTCACAGAGTATTAATTCGTCCCTGCTGGAACCACAGGTCCCTCTGTACGTTCTGGAGGCTGGTCTCCCTGGAAGAGTTGATAATTCATTTTATGAACATCATCTTCTCCACATTTTGTGGAAGCAACCTCCTACGCCTTTCGCTGACAAGGTTCTCGGCTGCACTAAACACTCTTTCGGAGTACACACTGGAGGGGGGGCAACTCAGGTAAAATAGAGCCAGTTTGTACAGGGACCTCCAAATTGCTTCTTTTTCCTGCCAGTACAGGTACGGACTGTCTGACATGCCTACTTGGATGCTGTCACCGATGTAATCCTTTAACAGACAGACGCACGCTTGTCGCTGCTGCTTTGAGGATTCAAGTGCGGCTACAGCCCACACAATTCACAAAGACAGAAAAAAAAAAGAATATTTTTATTGTTTGTGGAGCACACTTTGAGGGTTACACCACCCTTTAACAGACAGACGCACGCTTGTCGCTGCTGCTTTGAGGATGCAAGTGCGGCTACAGCCCACACAATTCACAAAGACAGAAAAAAGAAGAAGAATATTTTAATTGTTTGTGTAGAACACTTTGAGGTGTCACCACCCTTTAACAGACAGACGCACGCTTGTCGCTGCTGCTTTAAGGATGCAGGTGCGGCTACAGCCCACACATTTCACAAAGACAAAAAAAAAAGAACAATATTTTAATTGTTTGTGTAGCACACTTTGAGGGTGTCACCACCCTTTAACAGACAGACGCACGCTTGTCGCTGCTGCTTTAAGGATGCAGGTGCGGCTACAGCCCACACAATTCACAAAGACAGAAAAAAAAAGAACAATATTTTAATTGTTTGTGTAGCACACTTTGAGGGTGTCACCACCCTTTAACAGACAGACGCACGCTTGTCGCTGCTGCTTTAAGGATGCAGGTGCGGCTACAGCCCACACATTTCACAAAGACCAAAAAAAAAAGAACAATATTTTAATTGTTTGTGTAGCACACTTTGAGGGTGTCACCACCCTTTAACAGACAGACGCACGCTTGTCGCTGCTGCTTTGAGGATGCAAGTGTGGCTACATCGCACACAAGTCACAAACACATTAAAAAAATAGTTTTTTATTTTTTGGAACACTTTGAGAGTTACACCACCCTTTAACAGACAGACGCACGCTTGTCGCTGCTGCTTTAAGGATGCAGGTGCGGCTACAGCCCACACATTTCACAAAGACCGAAAAAAAAAGAACAATATTTTAATTGTTTGTGTAGAACACTTTGAGGGTGTCACCACCCTTTAACAGACAGACGCACGCTTGTCGCTGCTGCTTTAAGGATGCAGGTGCGGCTACAGCCCACACAATTCACAAAGACAGAAAAAAAAAGAACAATATTTTAATTGTTTGTGTAGCACACTTTGAGGGTGTCACCACCCTTTAACAGACAGACGCACGCTTGTCGCTGCTGCTTTAAGGATGCAGGTGCGGCTACAGCCCACACATTTCACAAAGACCAAAAAAAAAAGAACAATATTTTAATTGTTTGTGTAGCACACTTTGAGGGTGTCACCACCCTTTAACAGACAGACGCACGCTTGTCGCTGCTGCTTTAAGGATGCAGGTGCGGCTACAGCCCACACAATTCACAAAGACAGAAAAAAAAAGAACAATATTTTAATTGTTTGTGTAGCACACTTTGAGGGTGTCACCACCCTTTAACAGACAGACGCACGCTTGTCGCTGCTGCTTTAAGGATGCAGGTGCGGCTACAGCCCACACAATTCACAAAGACAGAAAAAAAAAGAACAATATTTTAATTGTTTGTGTAGCACACTTTGAGGGTGTCACCACCCTTTAACAGACAGACGCACGCTTGTCGCTGCTGCTTTAAGGATGCAGGTGCGGCTACAGCCCACACAATTCACAAAGACAGAAAAAAAAAGAACAATATTTTAATTGTTTGTGTAGCACACTTTGAGGGTGTCACCACCCTTTAACAGACAGACGCATGCTTGTCGCTGCTGCTTTGAGGATGCAGGTGGAATCTAGACGGGATTTGGAACCGAGGACACACTACCTCCATCAATTGTCTAAATCCCACTGCACTAATGTCGGATACCGGACGCACGTCTAACACCAACATAGCAGTCAAGGCCTCAGTTATAAGTTTTGCTTCAGGATGACTGCTGTCGTACTTCATCCTCATCGCTAGGGACTGTTGGAGGGTCAATTGTTTAGTAAAAGTAGTGATGTTCCTACTTCCTCTCTGGGATGATGAACAACTCCCAGCAGCAGCAACAGCACTAGGAGGAAGTGGTTCTTGATCTTTCCTTATTTTATTTTTATCGGAGAAAGTTTGGTCCTCCATTTATGTTATATTGATATATATACGTGCGGCTAAAGCGCACACAAACACAGAAAATATTATTTTATTTTTGCTGGAGAGTAGTGCACTTTGTGGGTTACACCACCCTTTAAGAAATGAGCCAGCCGGCTCTTTACTTATGGGACACAGGCGCACGCTTGGCGCTGCTCCTTTGTTGATGCACGTGCAGCCACAGTGCACACAATTCACAAACACAGAAAATAATTTTTTTTTTGGTTTGGACTGGAGTGTACTTTCGGGGGTTACAGCACCCTTAACGGTCAAGCCAGCCGGCCCTTTACTTATGACACAGGTGCACGCTTGGCACTACTTTGTTGATGCACGTGCGGCTACTGCGCACACAATTCACAAACACAGAAAATAATTTTTTTTTGGTTTGGACTGGAGTGTACTTTCGGGGGTTACAGCACCCTTTAACGGTCAAGCCAGCCGGCCCTTTACTTATGACACAGGCGCACGCTTGGCACTACTTTGTTGATGCACGTGCGGCTACTGCGCACACAATTCACAAACACAGAAAATAATTTTTTTTTTGGTTTGGACTGGAGTGTACTTTCGGGGGTTACAGCACCCTTAACGGTCAAGCCAGCCGGCCCTTTACTTATGACACAGGCGCACGCTTGGCACTACTTTGTTGATGCACGTGCGGCTACTGCGCACACAATTCACAAACACAGAAAATAATTTTTTTTTTGGTTTGGACTGGAGTGTACTTTCGGGGGTTACAGCACCCTTAACGGTCAAGCCAGCTGGCCCTTTACTTATGACACAGGCGCACGCTTGGCACTACTTTGTTGATGCACGTGCGGCTACTGCGCACACAATTCACAAACACAGAAAATAATTTTTTTTTTGGTTTGGACTGGAGTGTACTTTCGGGGGTTACAGCACCCTTAACGGTCAAGCCAGCCGGCCCTTTACTTATGACACAGGCGCACGCTTGGCACTACTTTGTTGATGCACGTGCGGCTACTGCGCACACAATTCACAAACACAGAAAATAATTTTTTTTTCGGTTTGGACTGGAGTGTACTTTCAGGGGTTACAGCACCCTTAACGGTCAAGCCAGCCGGCCCTTTACTTATGACACAGGCGCACGCTTGGCACTACTTTGTTGATGCACGTGCGGCTACTGCGCACACAATTCACAAACACAGAAAATAATTTTTTTTTTGGTTTGGACTGGAGTGTACTTTCGGGGGTTACAGCACCCTTAACGGTCAAGCCAGCCGGCCCTTTACTTATGACACAGGTGCACGCTTGGCACTACTTTGTTGATGCACGTGCGGCTACTGCGCACACAATTCACAAACACAGAAAATAATTTTTTTTTTGGTTTGGACTGGAGTGTACTTTCGGGGGTTACAGCACCCTTAACGGTCAAGCCAGCCGGCCCTTTACTTATGACACAGGCGCACGCTTGGCACTACTTTGTTGATGCACGTGCGGCTACTGCGCACACAATTCACAAACACAGAAAATAATTTTTTTTTCAGTTTGGACTGGAGTGTACTTTCGGGGGTTACAGCACCCTTAACGGTCAAGCCAGCCGGCCCTTTACTTATGACACAGGCGCACGCTTGGCACTACTTTGTTGATGCACGTGCGGCTACTGCGCACACAATTCACAAACACAGAAAATAATTTTTTTTTTGGTTTGGACTGGAGTGTACTTTCGGGGGTTACAGCACCCTTAACGGTCAAGCCAGCCGGCCCTTTACTTATGACACAGGCGCACGCTTGGCACTACTTTGTTGATGCACGTGCGGCTACTGCGCACACAATTCACAAACACAGAAAATAATTTTTTTTTTGGTTTGGACTGGAGTGTACTTTCGGGGGTTACAGCACCCTTAACGGTCAAGCCAGCCGGCCCTTTACTTATGACACAGGCGCACGCTTGGCACTACTTTGTTGATGCACGTGCGGCTACTGCGCACACAATTCACAAACACAGAAAATATATTATTTTTTTAGCACTTGGGGGGAGCACCCCTGATGGACAGAGCACCCCCTGGACAACACTGCAGCACTCCTTTAGGACTGGGACACTGCACAGGACTTTGGAGTGGACACAGCCCCTATGGAGAACTGACTGCACAACACAGTCCAGCCAGCCCCTATGGACTTTGAAGTAGTGGACACAGCCCCTATTAACAACAGCAGCACAGCACAACACAGCCAGCCCCTATGGACTTTGAAGTAGTGGACAACAGCAGCACTACACTACACTACACTACACAGCCCTAACTCCCACCCTCCCTCTTCACTGTCCACAGCCGAGTGAGAAAATGGCGCCGACGTGGGTACCTTATATAGGATCCAAAACCCGCGAGACTCGGAAGGCGGGATGATGACGTTTTGCCTCGATTTCAGATCCGAGTCAGGCGGGAAAAGTCGAGCCTGATTCGGATCGGACTCGGATCGGGGGGGCTCGGGGGGGTTCGGATTTCAGAAATCCGAACCCGCTCACCCCTAATATATATATATATATATATATAGTCTACAGTCTGCCGGCACTCTCAACAGCACCACAACTGCCTCCGGTGCACAATCAAATCAATCCACAAAAATGTACAAGGAAGATCGGCACTCAGAGTAATCACAAAAAGCAAGAAATGTATTGTAAATGGTCTACAGCCGTTTCTGGGCCGAAGCCCCGTCTTCAGGACCACGATGCAAATAGAAACAAGTACAAAAAACAACAACATGAACCCCCCTTAAATGTACCTTCTCATCAGCCTGCGCGCGTCTCCAGCCATCAGTCCGGACCTACCCGCCGGAAGGACGCGACCTGCCCACTTCCGGAGACTGCAGCCGACATCGCCATGGGAATCGCAGTATGCGTTCCACAGGCTAGAGAGCTTGCGTTCCACCGTCATGAGCCGGCCACGCCCCCCGGCGGCAGCACCTGAAAACCAAGCAGGAGCACACACTAGCTGATGCAGGTACACCACAGACCCCAAAGATTTAATACCTGTAAACAACAAAACAAACAACAAATTAAAAACAGAGTATAGAGATACATCCCACTTAAAGGTCACAACAATCACAATGCCATATATCTAACTCCCACACAACCCCACTGCTACAGTACACAGAAAAAATATGTGCTCAAAATCACTAAAGCAGAAATCACTGTCACATAAGGCTATTCCAATTAATCTTTTCATTTAGTCCATTTGGGGCAATGGTGTTTAATCTTAGGATCCACTTAGATTCCTTAATAAATAGTTGCTTAGCCCTATCTCCACGTCTAAGAGTGGCAGGCACATGATCGATCATAAAATACCTTAATGAAGCCAACGTATGCCCAACCTCCTTAAAGTGTCGGGCAATGGGCTGATCCATAGTCCTCCCTTGAAGTGACAGCCTAATAGCAGACCTATGGGCTGCCATACGTTCTGAGAATTTCCGCGTTGTTTGCCCCACATAATACATTTTACAAGGACAAATGATAATGTATACAACAAACTCAGTGGAGCAAGTAAGTACATATCGAATATCAAACAATTTGTTAGTGTGAGGATGTTTAAAGGATAGACACATATGCAGATAGGAACATGTCGTACAATTACTGCACCTATAACATCCAGGTGATTTTTTCTGTACATTTACACTCACAGGGACAGCTTTACCAGTAATGTCTGTCTTGACCAGTCTATCCCTCAGATTCCTGCCCCGTCGCAATGCAGCTATAGGTCTACTATTCCTAAAAATAGGAAGATCTCTATCTGACGAGACTACAGGCCACAACACCTGTGTAGCTCTTCTAATAATGGGACTGGCAGTTGTAAAATCACTTGTCCATGGTATGATTTTAGAGGAATCCCTTACCTTGGGACACAACAAGTCATTACGGGACATGGCCAAAACTTTGGCTTTTTGTTCCCTTAAGGTGTTAGGGTTATAACCTCTATTAATAAACATATCAATGAGCATATCCAATTCCGCGGAAACCCTGCTCAAATTGCTCGTGATACGAGCTATCCTCATCATCTGGGACAAGGGGAGACCCTGTTTAAGGTGTTCTGGATGATGAATAGATGCTAAAAGGAAAGTATTCCTATCCGTAGGTTTATGAAACACCTCTGTCCCATTGGTAAGCCTAACAGTGACATCTAAACAATGTGCTTCACACTCGTGATAACTAAAGGTAAACTTGATTGGTGAATCAGCACTATTGATCGTCTCCATTAGATGAATGAATCTGTCGGTACCACCGGTCCACAGAAGAAAAATGTCGTCAATGTACCAGGTGTACCACAGAATATCATTCCGCACCTCCTCATCCTGAAAGAACTGCTGTTCTTGATCGAACATAAAAACATTGGCATACAAGGGTGCCACAGATGACCCCATGGCACACCCTCGTAGCTGTAAGTAGAACCCGCCATCATGTAGAAAATAATTACGACATAAAGTGAGTTCCAAAAGTTTAAAAAACAAACCCTGGTCAAACAATGATTGATGCAAATTAGTACTCAAAAAAATTTTCATGGCCAACATGCCACCAGCATGTGGAATAGAGGTATATAAGCTGCATATGTCCAAACAGCATAGCAGGGTATATGGTGGAATATCTTTAAATTCCGCTAATTTTTGAAAGAACATAGAAGTATCTTTGAGGAATGTTGGTTGACTGCACAACAATGGTTGCAAAATAGAGTCCAACAGTTGCGAGACCGGCTGAAGCAGAGAGTCTCTCGCCGAGATGATCGGTCTTCCCGGGGGATTGGTGCTATCTTTGTGAATATATATATATATACACACATCTTGCATCTTTTGGTGGTTAGATCGTTAACTATATAATGTTAACATATTTGCCAGGTGGTCCAATAGTGCATACACACTGCACTATTTGTGGGAAACGTTAACAAGATTGTCAGATTGAGCAGCATGTATTAGGCGACCAAAAGATGTGACAAAAGACTCACGGAGACGCGCGATGGTGCGTACACATTGGACGAGTTGATGTTCCGATCCATCAGAAATTGTCAAATCATCCAAATATTGTCCAGTATGTACCCAGGCAGATTAATCAAACCTGAGTCCATAGCAACCAATCAGATTCTATCTATCATTTATCTAGTATAGTCTATAAAATGACAGCCAGAAGCTAATTGGTTCCTATTTGTCAGTACCTCCGCTGCTCCTCTTTAGAAGGTTTGATAAATCTGGCCCCTAGAGATGACCCAAGCAGCAGAGGAATATTGCGCAGATCAAATGTTGCAGCATATCTGGCTGCTTAGCAGGGGTACAGTTTGGAAAGCCACCGGGCAGTCCTTAGTAGGTGTCTGGCAGCCATCTTCCTTCTCCCAGTGCTGCTGCAGTGATTGCTGTGTGACGTTACAACGTGATGTTCGTCGGGAGTGTGGTATGTTGGACCTCACTCTACCCACTTCTCCATTTCCTTTATGCTCACAGTAAATTGTCTCATGCTCTCATTGCTTGCATAGCACTGAAAAAAACCTCCACAGTTTGACTTACATAATCTACTGGGAAAGTCTAGTCTTCTGCCTAAGCCGCCCGAATGCTTAATTCTAAACCCACCATACTTGCCTCCAGAAGGGAAACCAATTTCAGTTACTTCTCTCTGGAAAGTAGACCAGGTTCTCCCATCCTGTACACTTACCCAGTGAAGTGAAAGGGGCAGTTCCGTATCTAGGGGTCCAGGTGTGCTGCATCGCAATTGGCCAACAACATCATGAAGCCCAGAGCCAGGAACACAGACCAAGGCTGGACAAGGCAAGATTGGGGTTGCAAAGAGCTTTCTTGAGTGTCGGGCAGCTGTGGTTAAAATTTGTGGATGGCTGAGCCATGCTGCACCATGCCCCTCAACCAGTGCACCTGACAACCAGTAGTTATGGTCCTAGATTGGCATCACCAAGATTTGCAGTAGATCGCATCAACGACTTTTCAATTCCATGAATATTGCAGTGGCTGTGTGGATGTGAAGACGCAAAGACCATCACACCACCCCCTGAACTTGCCCCTTGGTCCTCCAGTTCTAAAATATTTCCAAGTATGTGCTGAGTACAACCCTGATTGTAACTAGCTCATGTACAAAATGTGCACCTTCCACCATGATTATGCCATTTGCAGAGCCATAACTAGACTTTTTCGTGCCCTGTGCCAGAAGGAGCATTGGCGCCCCTCTCATTTTTCAAAGGGACATAATGCACCCAAAAAAGTGCCATAGCTTCATGGGGAAGGGCCAGGGAAGAGATACGAGAGGCCAGGAGATGCTGGGGATGAAATAAGAGGAAGTTACAAGGAAGAATGATAATAAACAGAAATTTGACAGGCCCAAACAGCGCCCTCTGCCCTGCGTTGCCCTGTGCGATGTCACCGGCCGCACTACCCTAGCTACGGCTCTGGCAATTTGTACCTATAAGTGCGCCAACTGTTTTTGAACCAAGACTGAGACATAAACCTGTGTTTGGTGCACAATGCAGGATCTCCTGATGAGAGGGTCTGGGTGGATCAGAGGGATCTCTGCTGAGTATGGATTAAGCGTTATTGTACCACGTTACGCACCACATGCAAAAAAAAAATAGATTTTGTTTTTGTTTGATGAGATTATTTCAAACGAGATTGAGTATCGAAGTCACATTCAGTTGGCATTCCCTTTTTAGCGTGTGAATGGGGGACACAGAGCATGTTTCTTCCCGCAGACAGAGTTATGGTTGCTGCATATATTTATACTCACTCAGTGAATCAAATTATCATTTATTAGTAAATGCGCAGAGATGCACAGCACTGAGCAATAGGGGTACTGTATGTGTAAAATACAGTGGCATGCATGGTTCATGTGTACATGAATTAAGGGTGAATGGGGGCACTGCTCCGTATATAATATACCCCTCCAAGAGGAGCAGTCCCTGCTTTCTGCAGCAAACAGGGTCATGGCCTAGCTATTCTGAGCAGTTTGGGTGCCTGACATCTGACAGATTGGCTGTGTGACTGGACAAATAGGGCTGTAATCTGGTGAGTGAAGGAGATAGGAGACAAGGCTGACGTGAATAAGGAGTGGTAAGAGGTATGCCACAGGGCAGGCCTACCCAATCTGTGGCTCTCCAGCTCTTGTGAAACTAGTCCCAGCATGCTTTCCCAGCTGACATAGGCTACTGAGCAGCTGAAAAGGGAATGGGTATTAGTAATGTAAATACTTTTTTTCTACAGAAATTGAAGCCATTGACCTATAAACTGGTATCAAACAGCTTCAAAGTGATTCTTCTACCGACCCTACCCTTTGTTCTCTGAGTAGCATGTAGCATGTTTGTAGGTGTGTGCCATACAAATGTAGAATTGGATTCCACGCCTTACACATGCTACAAGTCACATCGTACAAGTCTTTAGGTCACGCCTGTGCACCCATGTTCACCGACAGACAAGTGCGATACATTTAGTCCTTATGAAATGACTCCTGCTAATGGTGCAGTGTAGCAAATGGCGGTACGGTAAAAACGACAGGTGTGTCAACAAACTGGACAATTTGGCAACACTACGAATGCTGAGGTGAACAGGAGACCATTGTAAATAAAGTTGCCCTAATGTCACGAAGGTGAATATGTCCCCTGACAATGGACATCGCCTTCACCTAGCTGGCTTCTGCTAGGGCGTATGGTTGATTTGGCAAGGGCTGCCAAGACATTAGACGGGACCCAAGTGCTAAATTGGGGACGTGGTCAATTGTGGGGGATCCTCACACCCCGCTCTGGCTATTGTCCATGAGCGTTGCTCTGAATCCCTGGATGACCCGGGTTATCCGTACCCACCCTACTCCTCTCGGCACCTCTGGATTTGGCACATTGAAAATTCCACCTTTTGAGCGCCTTAGGCCAGAGGTTCCCAAACACGGGCCTCAAAGCACCCCAACAGTTCAGGTTTAAGAGATATCCATGGTTGAGCACAGGAGGCTAAATCAAATTGATTGAGGTACTAATCAAATTGCATGAGGTCAAGCAGGGATATCCTTCAAACCTGGACTGTCAGGGTGCCTTGAGGACCGAGTTTGGGAAAATCTGCCTTAGGCCTTAGGTTTGATCCTCCAAAGTCTTATATATAATACAGAGCTGCATTTGGATCATGTGTTGTGAGATGTTTTGTCTTGATGTCTGGCACTAGAAAAGTTATTGTATTATTTCCCAAAGCATGTTGAAATCAGATTTACACACAGGGGGATTTTTATTTTTACCATAGTCGCAATGTCAATTATTGCTGCAACTGCTTTCCCATCCAGATTGTGCCTGAGTAAAAATAGTCTGTTTAGTTTGTTAATTAAAGTGACCTTTCTATAAGCAGATGGGAAACACAGATAGGACACAGGGCTTCCTGGAACCTTACATGGGATGAATAAAATTATTTTGTGATGTTGTTGTATAGTCCCAGCTTCATAGGACAGTACAATGACTGTAGTCTAAAGGGGGGTATCCACTAGACGATAAAGGTGAACGATTGAACGATAACGATAAAATCGTTCGAACATCGTTCGAACATCGTTCGAACATCATTTGAAAATTTGGTCATTTAGACATCTTTTAGACATCTGTGACATACAGAATGGTATTAGACAAAATCTGTGGCGCTTTATCTTAATATAATCTATGACAGTAATACATCCCTTGAATGTCGACGAAATTCTTATAGTGATAGATTAAATATATTAAAAATCTTTTTGATCTTCTACAACCATCTCTAAAACTGTAATGTTGTAGAAAAAGATTTTATGTTGACCAGAAATCATCTAAGGAGGGATAGCGTACCAGACTCACTTTCCCACTCATAGATGAAGGCACATAAAGGTATCTTTATTCAATCCTACTGGTCAGATGCCATCCATAGAAAAATTATCCTGTATAGTAGTAATTGTATATTAGAAGAGGACGTTATTTGTACATGGCGTACCCCAACTCACAATCTGTTGTAGAAGTTATTTCCTATCAAGGTATCTTTTCATATAAATGATAGATTCGTACCCCAACTCACATGTAGTGGTATGATGACACTCCTATAAAGGTATCTTTGTCCAAATGATCTCAGCTGCTGTAATGTAGATTCTCTACCATATAGTTCCGAAATATATTGGTATATAGACGTGTTCTATCGTCCAAGACAATACTTTAATGATGCAAAAAATAGTTCCAATACAAAAATAACAGCAGCAAAAAAGGTGATACATAAAAATAAAAGTTTAAAATATATTCCATATAAAAATGCAACAAAAAAAATAAAAAATCAAATAAGAAATCCAAAAGAAAAGGGGTCCAAATGTTGAATTACTCACACCTATAGCTGTCAACGCGTTTCGGTCTCCAGGACCTTTTTCAAGACATCTACGGTTACATTACGGTTTTAGAGATGGTTGTAGAAGATCAAAAAGATTTTTACTATATTTCATCTATCACTATAAGAATTTCGTCGACATTCAAGGGATGTATTACTGTCATAGATTATATTAAGATAAAGCGCCACAGATTTTGTCTAATACCATTCTGTATGTCACATTGTTGTTTAGAATCAGGGTGAGATTCTTGTAGGTATTTGGATATTATTAGCGGCAGCTTGTTTATGCGCCCTAAACAGTCATCTCCTTGCTCTTCTCTTTGTTATATCTTTTAGACATCTATCATCGTGCAAACATGTTGGTCAACCTGACGATATCGTCAGGCTCAGCATGTTTCCAGATGATGGATGACCCTGCACTGAACATCTGCTCGTTCAGTGCAGGCACATCACACGACTGACAAACGACTGCACGATTACAATGTCGTAATCGTGCAGTCGTTTTCAGATCTTGTAGTGGATGCCCCCCATTAGGTGGGTAAGTTTGGATGAGCGAATTGGGCCAAAATTGTTGGATGTGTGGAATCTGAATGAGTGAATCAACCCGAAAAATCCCTCTTGAACCAATCAGACTGCGATGTATGTTGCATGTGAATCTCATAGGCTGATGACAGCTGTACCGTTTTACGTGCTAAGTGATCAGTCAACCGCCTTTTGTGATCAAATGTTCGTCCTAACCACTGTATGACTGCACCTTTATGGAATGTGATACATTACATTGGTCTTCACACTGTTTAATGAAAAATACCAAGTAGATGGTTTACTTTAAATCCTAACACAAGTTTGGGTGGCATTCCGTAAGTGGTATATTATCAAGGAATATTACCTGCCTGCTATTTTGGGTAGTATAATCCTGTAGGTATATCCAAATGGTATCTATAAAGCCTTTCGACAATCAGATGGTCGACATGTTCTGAAAGCCGACAATTAGAATGTCGAAATGGACTTTGTGTCGACACTTTGCATGCCGACATACACACTGTCGACGTGGTTATATCATGTCGACAGTACGTTTCAGTGCTAGATTTAGTTATAGGGTTAGGTTTTGGGTTACGACTTAACTAGTGAAAAAAAATGTCGACATGCCGACCGGTGACTGGCACAATGTCTACATTACAACCATGTCGGCATTCTGGTGTCGACATTTTGCTTGTCATCATTGTGTGGTATCATAGCATACCACACCCATCCAAATAGCTCTCATATCATTTACTTTCTCTGGTTGAATATAAACCTCCTAATATTGGCCCTCTTTCAGAGCCGTTCGTTAGAGGCAGTACGCTCGTTGCGTTCCGATGTTGACTAACCGCGCATGCGCCGGTGTTACACTGCGCATGTGCGTACGGCTGATTGCGAGTTTTTTTTGTCTCGTTCGTCAAATAGCGTACAGGAAGTGACATGTCAAATGTGATTGACAGAACAGGCCGGGGGTGGAGATGGAAAAATGCAGGCGTGGCGAGGCGTTTTTGGGGCGTACATACATTAACAAATGAGAACGTCAAATGTGTTCGTACAAACTCATACGTCACTGGATGATCCTCTTTCCCTTCAAAATGCTCGCACAGCTTAGGGGCTGGATAACTCGACCACAGTGGCGATGGCCTTCTCCTCCGTCCCGGCACTCCACGATGTTGCATCGATTAATCACGGCTTGTCAGAAACTCAATTAGTGTTGGATTGAAAACCGGCTTGGTATGTGTTTGGAAAGCAGTTTTTTTGGATAGCACAAAACCGAACGCAGGTGGAAATCATAGCTGCTAATGTCAGGATTACACAATCAATTAGCGTACATTTGTGGGGGTGTATTTTGGCCGCAATGTGTTCGTTTTTGGACTATTGTAACAATAATGTCATCATGTTTAGGTTTGGTCCCTCATTTTGTGTTTGCAAGGTGTTTTTTACTCCTTAGGTAAAGTTTAAAACGTTCCTTAACGAGCACTTTTTTTACAATGTGTAATTTGTGTTTTTGAACGTTGTTGGCTTGTGGGCCAGGATTAAAAGTAACCCATTTTGTAAAGAATGTCAGAATACAAAGTCGTACATTTCTGCAAAATTTATTTGTATCCACCCATAAAAAAAAAACATATTGAACTACAACATTTTGGGCAGTGTACCACAATATTTATTAATTGTGCAAACAATAATTTTTGAATAAACGTAAATGTAAAAATTAAAAACAATTCACAAGAAAGGAGAGGGAAGTTTTGGCCAGAAAGGAATATGAGGCAAGCACAGAAGGAGTGTGGAAAAAGTAGCCAATGGTGTCACCGTTTTTTCGCCCGTTTGGCTGGGGGAGGGAGGGCGCCAGACCGGTCCGGGATGTCATCGGGCTGGCCTGTCCAGAGGCAGATGTTGTGGCCTCTGGACTAGGCACAGGGCTAGGCACATTTGGAGGATTGGCTGATGTTGTGCCAGAGGTGGAGGATCCTGATGTTCCGGCAGGAAGGGAGGTCAGCTCCACCATGTGCTGGCGAACGAGCTGCTCCAGGGCAGTGGCGATGCGGATGTTGGCCCTGGTATTTTCCGCCAGGGCCTGACCAATGGTCACGTTGGCTGCAGCATTTTGCTCCAGGGCCTCAGCCACCCGTACCAGACTGGCGTCCATCCTCTGCAGAATCTCCGTATGGAAATCCGATTTTAAATTGAGTTCTGTGAGGAGGGACACTGCCTGTGAGGGGGATTGCCCTGGACTGGCTTCTGCAGGGTCCTCAGCCGGATGTACTGGTTCCTCCCCTGCAGAGCCAGCAGAAATTCTGCGGCCAAGGCTCCCCTCTGGAGCAGACTCATCCGCCTGTGTCTCTGTTGGAAAAATGAGAAAAGACTCACATTAGAATCTACATATTGGCACAATAACATTTCACAGTTGGTGACATCACAACATTTACCTGGGACAACATGAGGAGCCGCAAAGTCTGGCATGTCCGTATCCATGTTGGACACGCCAAACACCTCCACAGGCTGCACACACCCCTGTGCCAGCTCTTCTAAATCTGTAAACTCCAATGACACAGGGGTGGGACCTCCACCTGTCCCCCTTGCATGCCTAGCCCTGTGTGCCATTTTTTGTTTCAGCCGATATTTGAAGTCTTGCCATCTGTGGGTTAAATTGGAACCATTACTTTTTATTTGATTGGGTTGTTGGTTTTAGGGTGGTCAAGTGTTTACTTACCGCCGTTTGACATCCCGGGCTAGACGGACATAATCCCCCACCCTATTGACCTCCACGGCTACCTCTTCCCACATTCTCCACTTCTGGCTTGCACTCATATTCCTGTCTGCCTGTGGCAGGATGTCCACACACTTCTGAATCAAAACCTCCATCTCCTTTCTTGTGAATTGTGGCTGCCTTTTCTTTTTGGCAGCTTTGCCCGGATTACTGGGCCCAGCAGCCTCTTCCATGTCATCCTCCTCACCTATTTGGGGTAATTTGAAGAAATCTCAAATTCCCAACTTGCACAATAATATGTTTAGAATTAATCATTGAGTCAAAATGCATGAAATACTTACCGCGGGACTGTTGTCCATTGTTTTCCTGGTCTGTATCCATGTGTGTTGTTCCAACTAGAAATACACCAGAATTGTGTTTTTGTCTTGTGACGTATTTATACATGCGTCCTTATTTTGCGGCCGCATCATTGATTGTGCGTTCCTCTGATCCTTCCTTAATTTGGGCGGGAAACTAAACACTATTTATGGGTTGTGGCGTTTCGACTCGAGGTGGCGTTTATTGAATGTTGGAGGTTACGTTGGTTGGAGTTGATTGTTGGCTGGTTTTGGAGATTGCGTTTATTGTTTATTTTTTGTGTGTTAGCGGTTTTTCTTGGTTTTCATTTCCTTTTTTTTCACTTTTGGTTTTTTGGATCGTTTCCAGTTTTGGTAAGTTTGGGGAAGTATAACTTCGGGGCAATTTGTCTCTCATTGTGGTGTTGATTTTTCTAATTTTTTTTTTCCGTCATTTCATCTCTCTTAGGTTTTTTTTTGGCTCTGCCCCAAAGACATTTTGGTCCGGTTTCTTAGATATTAGCACTTGGTAAGTTCATGTGTTAAATTGTTTAGGGAATGTTCTTGTTTGTCTGTACGCAACTTTGGTTGGCCTTCCACATGTGACGTTGTTTTTTGCCAAATCGAACTCTGTGTTTTTTGTTAATATTTTTGGCCGCCGTTATTGTGCCCTGTATTTGCGATCTAATTAGCGCATTTTTACTACTTGCTATTGTGCCCTGTATTTGCGAACTAGTTTGCGCATTTTTACTACTTGCGATTGTGCCCTGTATTTGCGAACTAATTAGCGCATTTTTACTACTTGCTATTGTGCCCTGTATTTGCGAACTAATTAGCGCATTTTTACTACCTGCTATTGTGCCCTGTATTTGCGAACTAATTAGCGCATTGTGAAATGTGTATTCATCCCTTAATAATGTTTTTTGTCGCCTGGAGCATTGGTTGATTACATTTGGCCTCTATTTGGCGTAGTGTGCGTAACGTCATTTTGCTCTTGGGCCAAATGTGTGTGTGTCCCCTTTTATGTTTTGTGTTGCTTAAATTTGTGATAATGACATGGCCAGCATAAAATTATGTATATTTTTGATGTTATTATTTGCAGTTACAACATATCATGACAATACCCCGGCATGTAAGCATCACTGGATGGTATTTGAAAGCAAAGTTACATGTATTTTTAGTGGGTCTTGTAAAAAGGCTGACCTTCCAATGTTGTCATTTCAGCTTGATTTGGGTCGGATTGTTCTGGCCCTGCTCCCGGAAGCCGACCAACCTCAATCTCGTCCCAGGCGTAGGCATCGTAGGCGTGCAAGGCCCCAGATATTTCGAACACGTGTCACCCTTTTTGGAATGCCAGATGATGAGGTTTTAAGATGATACCGTCTTCCTCCAAAAATCATCATAGACACTCTCTCATTAATAGAGAGTGATCTTGAGCGGCAAATTGACAGTCCTACAGCAATTCCACCACTTACGCAATTAATGGCGGTGTTACATTTCTGTGCCTCAGGATCGTTCCAAACAACGGTGGGAATAGTGGCGGGCATCTCACAATCCTCCTTTTCCCGGATCCTGAGGGCAGTGATGGAGGCACTTTTCAAGCACCTCCATCATTTTATTCAAATGCCTTTGGATATGGGTGCCCTTAGTGTGGCCAAGGCCAATTTTTACCAAATAGCTGGCTTCCCACACATCATAGGGGTTGTGGATGGTACTCACATACCACTTCAGCCTCCAGCATGGCTGGAGGCAATATTTAGAAACCGTAAACACTATCACTCCCTCAATGTAATGGTGGTATGTGATGCCTCCCTCCAGATCCTGTCCCTGAATGCAAAATTACCAGGAAGTGCACATGACTCCTTCGTCATCCGGCAATCAGGGATATGGCACAAATTAACCAACCTACAAGCTGGTGATGCGTGGCTTCTGGGTAAGTGGAGACCTTTAGTACATAACAATGTTAAGCTTCATACAGAGTGAGCCTGATGTTGTATTTTCATTTTCACAGGAGACAGTGGCTACCCTTGCACGTCCTGGCTGCTCACTCCTTATTTGGCTCCCACACCAGGGCCACAAAGTGAGTATAATTCCACACTTACTGCCACCAGGCAAGTGGTGGAGCGCTGTATCGGCCTTTTAAAAGGCCGATTCAGATGCCTCCACCACTCTGGTGGCGAACTCATGTATTTGCCGGATATGGTTTTGAAAATTGTGGTCCTGTGTGGGATATTTCACAACATCGCCATAAGGAGTGGTGTCCCAATGAAGCCAGAGGATGCCTTACCTGAGGATGGCCCCCCCGAGGTTGGTCGGAGGTCAGTATGTGGGGGGGCCATACGCGATGATGTGGTGGCAAGATTTTTTAGGTAATTATTTGCAAAAAAACAGTGTTGATACCTAATGTGGTTGGGTTTGTTTGAGAGCATCTAATTTTTTGCTAATTTGTTTCTCCCTCTTCTGTTTTTTGACATAATCTTTGGCACTCCAACGATGACTACTTCCTGCTACCCTTACAAAACCTGTATGTGGATATTTTGTGGCTATATTCGGGAACACTTCTTGCCACGCCATATATGTGGAATCATGTTGGCATGGTCCTTCATCAACCAGTTCTTGATTGGTTTTTTTGGGTGTTTGTTTTTTGGTATGTGTTGTATTTGAGATTATCACTGTGTGTTTTGTTTGTGAGTGACCACTTTGCAATTTTTGTTATGTTGGTAATAAATTTTTTTAGAGCAAAATGTTGTCCCTTTTTTGTAAAAGTTACCACCAAGTGTAACCAGGTTCACACATGTAACATTTGACTAAGGGGTATTCCAGTACTGATGCCTTTTGTGCAAAAATGATTCCTTTATTCTGGGTCCAAACCAACACCAAAAGGAAGCCTGTACAATCCTTTTGCTTCGTAATATTGCCCTAAGCTGCTTGCACACCAACTAGGAACCTGGAAAATGTTGAAATATCTAATTGTGACTACACCAAAACAGGGAAATCAGATTTGTACTGTTAGGTGTTTCTTGTGGCTGTTTGACCCAAAAATACAACACACACTCTTATTGGCCCAAATGTGAAATCCTTGCAGGAACACTATACTTATGTCAGGGTAAACAATATGTGGTTGGGACAAAACGAATGAGCCAGAACGTAACTACAAACAAAACAATTTATTTACAGAATGTTGAACAAAAAAAAACTAGTCCCTAAGGAGGACCGACATACGGTCAAGGACCACCAGCACCCCGATGATTTGGCTGTGCATCTGGGCCACACATCCTCTTAAATTTGCCCGAAGCCTCTGTTCCTCTGTGGGTGAGAAAAAATTGGGGATTAATACAACAATAGTGAAACCACATAAAAAAACAATTTAAAAAAAAAAAAAAATGCATTAAAATTCATCACACTAAAATGGTGTAGGGCAAAAATACAAGGCCTATGTCCAAATTCAGACAGGTGTGCTATGTGTATGTTGAAAACAGCAGTAACAGGTTACGGCAAACGACCAAAACCACTTATTTTTGTGTTAAACAAACAAAAAACATAAAATTGAAAACAAAAAACAAACAGTTTGTGTCGAAAAAAACCAGCAAAAAAAAACATACCGGAAGACCCAACGCCAGCTACAGAAGGCCCTCCATCGTCCTCCTCGGAGGTGGGTCCATTCCCCAAAGATCGGGGCGGTGTAATGACCGACTCCGGGGAGGGGGTCATTCGAAGAGGGGTGGTTGGAGGAGAGGGGGAATTGGGACGGAGGGGAAGGAGTCCAGCAAAATCTGGCTGAGGGTGTAGGAAGGCTGGGGAGGAGGGGGGAATAGGGGAAGGAGTGGAGTTGGAGTGTTGGTTGGGGGTGGGGGAGAGTGGCCGTGCTCGCCGTCTGGCGGGACGCTGATGGCGTAGTCTTCGCTGGGCCCCTAAAATATGGTAAACAAATTGTGGTTAGATCCAACACAAATCCGCAAACAAAATCAATTTCAAATGCACCCCCAAACCCCCCCCAAAAAAAAAATTAGAATGAATAAAGATGAAAGACAGGGAAAACATGGCCATGCAGATATGAGGAGAATGAATAAAGATGAAAGACAGGGAAAACATGGCCATGCAGATATGAGGAGAATGAATAAAGATGAAAGACAGGGAAAACATGGCCATGCAGATATGAGGAGAATGAATAAAGATGAAAGACAGGGAAAACATGGCCATGCAGATATGAGGAGAATGAATAAAGATGAAAGACACGGAAAACATGGCCTTGCAGATATGAGGAGAATGAATAAAGATGAAAGACAGGGAAAACATGGCCATGCAGATATGAGGAGAATGAATAAAGATGAAAGACAGGGAAAACATGGCCATGCAGATATGAGGAGAATGAATAAAGATGAAAGAGACGGAAAACATGGCCATGCAGATATGAGGAGAATGAATAAAGATGAAAGACAGGGAAAACATGGCCATGCAGATATGAGGAGAATGAATAAAGATGAAAGACATGGAAAACATGGCCATGCAGATATGAGGAGAATGAATAAAGATGAAAGACAGGGAAAACATGGCCATGCAGATATGAGGAGAATGAATAAAGATGAAAGACAGGGAAAACATGGCCATGCAGATATGAGAATGAATAAAGATGAAAGACAGGGAAAACATGGCCATGCAGATATGAGGAGAATGAATAAAGATGAAAGACAGGGAAAACATGGCCATGCAGATATGAGGAGAATGAATAAAGATGAAAGAGACGGAAAACATGGCCATGCAGATATGAGGAGAATGAATAAAGATGAAAGACAGGGAAAACATGCCCATGCAGATGTGAGGAGAATGAATAAAGATGAAAGACAGGGAAAACATGGCCATGCAGATATGAGGAGAATGAATAAAGATGAAAGACACGGAAAACATGGCCATGCAGATATGAGAATGAATAAAGATGAAAGACACGGAAAACATAGCCATGCAGATATGAGGAGAATGAATAAAGATGAAAGACACGGAAAACATGGCCATGCAGTTAGGGCCACAAAGACAAACATGAAAACCACAATCCATTAAACTTACTCGCAGCGATCTGCATGCGAAAGCATGCCAGCAAGCGGGGCGTCCGCCGTTGCAGGTCTGACCACCTGCGCTCCAGCTGCCCGATATGGCGGCGTGAGCCGAAGGAGCGCAGGCGGGCCCGAACCTCCGCATATGCGGATCGCTTCTCCCGGTTGGTGATGGGTGGAGGCTGGCTGGTTATCCGCCGATCCATCACCTCCGTAAGCACCAGCAGCTCGCGCCTGGTGAATGCGGAGGCTCTCATGATGGCAATGGAGTTTTGCCAAAAAATCATTTTTGATAAAGTGCTCAAAAATTTTCTGATTGGCTAATGTATTTAGGATATTAACAGGAGCAATTCTATTGGTTAGTGTATGAGTCATGTGTTCGACAGGGCCAGAAATCTGAGGAGACTTATGATAGGCTTAATGCAGTGACATGCGTAAGCAAATTTACATAAAAAAATGAACTCCATGAAATATGCGGGGCTAAAAACAAATATACCAATTACTTTATAGGGGTTAACATGTATTTTGACAAATAAAAGCGAATGTTTAAGCCGTACGTATTCTGCGGGTAAACACAAACACGGACATAAATAAAGTTTATTGCATTGTGTAAAAAAAAAAAAAAACCAATTAAGCTAATTGATATATTGATTGGCATGTTACGATTGAGGGAGGTAGGCAGAATAAACGAGCAGTTAATCGAAATGTCTCAGGCCAACTTCCGGGTAGGACTAGTGCGTGCGTTCCCTTCAAACCACTTCAGGGATGTACGCTCGCTATTTGGCACGCTCGTTAGTTAGAGGAGGGGTCGACTGAGTTTGGGGAGGATGTTTTGATGCGAACGAAAATACGAGCGTGTGCCTGAATTTAAATATTTCTTTACGTTCGCCTAATGTACGAACGGCCACTTGCGTCCGGGTCTGAATCAGGCCCATTGTTTTAAAATAACTACACTGGGACTTTTAGGCTTTTAAATTAAGCATCTTGAGTTGAAAGTACACAAGTGCCTTTAGATTTTGGGCGATAGCCACGTTTTTAAAGGAAAAATATAAAGGACCAGACATTTGCTATTAGAGGACAGCAGCTGGGGGCTAGCCTACCAAAGTTTAGGTGCACAGGTACCCAAAGATTTGGCAGTTAGTGAAGATACTAATGTGGGGTGAGATTACTGAGATTAGAAAAAGAGATGGGAAAAAAAGGAAAAAATTAAAAGGATTATCATAAAATCATTTATATGTTGCCCCCTGGATAAGGATATACATAGTTTACCTATTTTATATGTACAACACTAGTAATGGTATAGGACCTTCTACACATGTTTGCAAATGCCCCAAGATACTGGTCATATTGGATGAACATTTACTTCCAGCTAAGGCCCTCATTCAGAGCCGGACACTCTGAGCAGAGCGCACGCTCTGAATGAGGCCGTCCTCCATAATTATGGAGCGTCCTCCTGGACGCTCGTATAGCTGTGGGTCACCACCCACAGCCTATACGAGCGTGCAGTTTGATGGCCGCGATGGTCTTGACCATCGCGACCATCGCCACTGCGAGCCGGAGCCTGCGGTTGAGTTTCTCAACCGCAATGCCCGGAGTGATTTTGGCTCTATCAGAGCCAAAATCACTCCCACTGACATCACTAGTGATGTCAGTGGGCCGGCTTCTGACGGTAGGCGTTCCCTTGGGAACGCCCCCGTCTGGGAGGCACGCCCACCAAAGGGGGCGTGCTGTCAATCAACATCGACAGCACGCCCCTTTTGATCAGACACAACGAGCGAAGGAAAGTCCTTCGCTCGTCGCGTCTGGCGCATGCGCACGACGGAGCTCCCGCCGTCGTGCGCATGCACAGTGCACACCATCGACCCACTTGCGAGCGGACAGCCGCTTGCGAGTGGGTCTGAATCAGGCCCTAAGTGGCCCTTTCATTAAATAGCATTCAATGAGTGTATAAGACCTTGCTTGCGCCCAGTATGTTGGCTGGTTCTGTGTTCGTCACTGTGCTGTGTGTTTGCAGAGAGCGTCCGTCCCCACAGTGCTGGAAGCTGGGATTCCCACTCTGTGTGCAGCAAGCTGACGGTGGCACTTGCAGAACAGGGAGCTAGTTATCTACTAACCATCATGCAACGATGACACATTGCTATCCCCGTACTTTAGGCACAGCTGCTAAACTTGCCTTACAACTGACAAATCTTATTTATCAGGACAGAAGGGATTTATTGAAATGCAGAGAGCTGTGCACTGACTGTCTGGTTGTTATTCACGGTAATAATAGAACTAAATCACAGGGAAAGTCTTGCAACATGTGTCTTAGATCAGATTTCAAAACAAGGCTTTATTTCCTGTGCCATTTTGTTAGTTATATATATATTTTTTTTCCTTTGAGATATAGAACCCGTTCAAGGCAAGATCATGTGCATATAGAAAACATGTTTTATATTTCCTTCTATTGCACCAAGTTACTCTGTAGTTCTCTTCTACTGGGAACCAATGATAGGGAAGCTAGTGAGAAATGACACTATATACACACAGGAGGAAGTGTCTTTCTTCTACAAGTGCGTGTATAGGAAAATCTTTACAATGTCAAGGTTATCCAGACAGCATTAGGTTTATCAGGGCTTTGCTAGCATTATATTTTCATAAACAATCTGAAGCAGAGTTAAGTGTTTGTTTCTGTTAACGGACAGGATATACGATAATGGTCTGTGCGCGCTTTTTACCAACCAGTGATGGTCAACAACATCTCATGAATGGTCCTACAACTGCCCATAATTATGTACACTTTGGCAAAGGTGTATTATTTCCGGGGTGGGGGCGGGGGGGCAGTGTGTGAAGGTAGAACATGATGTATGCACAGAAGATAGCTTAGGCCTTGGTACAGCTCCAGAGCCATTGCTGATATCAGCTCTAGCAACATCTTCCAGAAGATGTCACCCAGCACATGACAGCCGATTAGTAATACTGCCTCACAGCACTGAGGTTGTGGGTTCAATTCCCATTACGGCCCTAACTGTGTGGAGTTTGTATATTCTCCCTGTGCTTGCGTGGGTTTCCGCCGGGCGCTCCGATTTCCTCCCACACTCCAAAAATATACTGGTAGATTAATTGGTTCCCAACAAAAATTAACCCTAGTGTGTAAGTGTGTGTGTGTGACCCATATTTAAATGGGAATGGGTAATTTTGATGGACCAATGTTATCTAAAGCTATAAGCAATTTAATATGATTTACATGCAACCAAAAAGGTGTAGCCATATAGCTACCTGCACAGTGTGGCTGAGGAGTTAGTATCATCTTCAAGGTACTATCTAGAAGGATAATGTATCATCAGCTCCTATATAGAAGTAAAGACTTCTGGGAAATGTATCGTACAGGGGATGTAGTCAACATCCAGTATCCCGACCGCCGGTATCCTGAAGGTAAGTGTGGCCGGAAGCCAGCCCCACGTGTATAATGGTGGACGCGGCACTGAAGGGATTAACACCCGTGCTGCGGCGTCATTTTTAAAAGGACAAAAGGCGCCAGGCGCCCACTGTAAATGTGTACTCTGCGCTAGGCTCTGAGTGTTAATAAAAGTGCTTTTAATGTTTTATATGCTGCGGCCCGGACTTGCTGCACTGGGGGAGTGTAGCTAGATTGTGCCTGCACGCTGGGAGCCACTGCGACCAGCGCTGAAATAGTTACAGTCCAAGTGACAGTGGCAAACACAGGATTTCTAGAGGGGGATTTCCAAATGCTTGATTTTAAAGTGATGTGGCCATAAAGAGGACATAATTATCACTTATGCAGCTTAAATATGCGTCATACAAAGTTCAGTATATGTCATAATTCCAATATATACAGGACCAGCGATCACAGTACGCCATTAGATATGGCGGTAGAGTCATCCTGCCTGAGCTGAATATTTTTTATTTCAGATGTGGGCAACATTGCAGAGCCTGGGAGCAAGTCCGGGAGTCTGGGGGAGCAGCAGAAGAACCTAGCACTGCCCTGGACATATATGTACATATTGGTCTCCTTATGCACTGGATAATAATATTAATAATTAACCCTGTAAATGGTCTGTAGCAGTGAAACCCTAACAGTGCATGTTTTCCATATTTCCTAGTTGGTGCACAGGTGTATTGATTACAGGCTGACACATGTTAAAAGATCCACAGGTGGTGCCTATTATTTAATTAGTGATATTGAGAAGAACATGCAACTCTAAAATTCTATTATATTACTATTTCTATTGTGGCCATGGTGTGGACTGGGGAGGGGAGTTTCCAGGCAACCGGAAACCCCCCCCCCTGTGTTTGCCTATGTGTGAGGACACAGTTTAAAAGCACACTGCACACGGTTTATAATAAACTGTATTAAAAAATATATGTATTGCTGTAATGCACTGCAGCTGATCTGAAATGCATTAGTGCATGAAGCAAAGTATATTTAATAGGCTATGCACTATATAGTTTAAGAGTATATTATTGTAATGGGGAATGCCCTCCTGACATAGGAAGTGAAATGTTAATTATCCTGATCTATGGTAGAGGTCAAACCCTTTGTGTAGCAAAGCTTTCTTTGAAGTGCATTCCAGTGAGACCAGGATGGAAGCTTTCTGTGTGAAGGTGTGATGAGAGTCTATGGCCAAATCTTCTTTTGATATGGCCCTGAGACTGTCTCTTGTGTATGTGCACTTCTGGGGAAAAAAGTGTTTGTTTTTCCTGATTTCCTGAATATTGCAGGAAGATGAAAGCGAATACTATTGCTGGTTATTCTACATAGATATGTCACTGTGTGATAAATGTATCAAAGGATGAATGTCATTTACCATTTCCTGTGAAATGTTATATCAACATTTTAGGAGACAGTTATACTGGATGCTAAATCAGTTTATGTTTAAGAAGCAACTGCTTTTAGTTGGTAGATTAGAAAGGAGGAAATTGGGTGACTCCTTTGAAATATATGTGGTTATTTTCTATTTTGTGAGATAGCATGATTGGTTGAGAGGAACACAGGGCGGATTTACCCCCCTGTGATATTGGGGCCTATTCATCAACACTAAAATAACGTTTTTAAGGACATTTTCCTTAAATAACGTTATTTTGGTATTCATGTAGCCACTTAGCACAGGAGATATCACAGATATCTCCTTGCTAAGTTACCCTGCGTTAATTTCCACACTCCCCATACATTAGTATGGGGATGTGGAAATTGTGGTATTCATCAAATTCCGAAAATTATCAATTTTCGGAATTTGATGCAGTTACTTTTTGCCACTGTGAGGTGGCGAATAGCAGGTGAAACTTACCTGTATCCGCGTGTGCAGGTCTCCCGACGAGTCCCTCCGGCGCTCTGCTCCGTCCTCAGGCTCCGGAGGCTGGTCGGACATGTGTGCTCCCCAGCAGAGCACAAGAAAGTTTAGACAAAAAAAAAAAGTTTTTTTTTTTTCTAATCTGTCATGTGGTCTGCTGGGAAACCACGTGACAGACCAGCAGGATGGAGCCGGAGGCTGCTGCGTGGACAGGTAAGTCGGGGGGGGGGGAGGTGAGCGGAGGGGGGTCGGGGGGGTACACAAACTTAACGCATCTGTAGGCAGTGCTGCGCATGCGCTGAATTTACAGATGTAACAGCGCATGTGCAGCACTGTTTCCAGATGCGATAAGGTAGTGTAGGCAGGGAAAAGTATCTATTTCCCGAAAAGCTGTCATCGCAAAAATGACAGCTTTTCGGAATAGATACTTATGGAGAGGTGGAATGATGAATTCCACCTATAATTAGCTAGAACTCCATGCGAGTTCTAAAGCTAATTATCTCCAGAGAATTTTTAGGTTTAATAAATAGGCCCCATTGTGTGTAAGAATTATATAAAAAGAGGGCATGTGAGCCCTGTTTGTTGTACAATCCTGTAAATTCTTTGAGGAGAAGAACTGCTGATAAGATTCCTGTATGCTAATGTTCCCCTTTAGAAGGTTGAGTCTTTTTTAAGACTTTGAGCAATAAACATCTTGCCTAACTTCAATTACATCTCAATTCTGCGACCAACAGAATTGCGCCAAACACTATTCCGTTCTTCGGCTGTTCTGGGTAAGAGCTCAGCATCTCCAAGTTCAAGCCCTCTGCCCGCTACCGTGCGTACCTGGTCCATTGCGAAGGATCAGGTGGGAACAGCCGACACCAAACAGGAGGTGTGTCCACAGTTAGTTGACGCATACGCAGCAGAGCGGTTCCAGGCGCCGGCAGTAGGAGCCTGTGTGTACCTAAGAAGCGGTTCCAGACGCCGATGGTAGAGTTTGGTGGTGGCAGCATCGTTACGCCCCTGGCGCAGTGGGTGGAGTCAGTGACAGATGGTCACTGACGGTAAGTGGGAATCCCTGATACCCCAAAGTCAAAGGGGGATCAAAGCCCCAACCTGGGATCGGAAGTCCGGGCTGGAAGCCATCCAGTCACAGTAAGTATCAGTGGTTAGCGGAGGGTTAGGTTTAGGGTTAGGCACTGGGGAGAGGGTTAGGGCTAGACACCAAATGGGGAGGGTTAGGTTTAGGGTGCGGGGAGGTTAGGTTTAGGCACTAGGGGGGAGGTTAGGTTCAGGAACCGGGGAGGGACGGTTAGGGGTAAGGGTTAGCATTAGGGTACTTACCTGGTAGTGTCGGGATGCCGCTGTCTGTATTACCCAACCCATTTTACAGTACATCCCTGCAAGTCAATGCTTCACACCTGGGATTCTCAACATGCAAAAGAGGGATTAGGGATGATGCTGACATGGAATTTCCACTGCCTCGCTGAAATGTTCTTTTAAAAAGTTAGAAACTTTTGTTACTCATTAAGGATAATGAATTATACCCATTAGTGTAGCATATATTGCACTGTATGACCTTAAGACTGAAGAGGTAGAACTGGAGTGGTAAGAGGCAAAGTTCTAAATGTGTTCCATGCAGACATGCATATATATGCTGGTGCACATTTTTGGGGGTTTGTCTTTTGCTCCTGCTATCAGGGGCGCTATGTAGGGGGTGGGGTGGTTACATATAACCCAGACTCTGACCTGTCTGGGGACACAGGCAGGGATCTGGATCAGCTAGGGAGGTGGTGTAACGCCCCCTGTTGGCACTCACCCCTGTCGGCATCCATACATTCGTAACATTACATGACATGCAGAGCAGGCTTGGGGCCATACCCCCACCATTGGCCATGACCCCACTGGAGTACCGGGGCCCGCATGATGTCTAGGCAGCCCTGCCTGCTATAGTGAAAGGCCATTATGCCCTAATGATGGAAAATAGCAGCATATATACTGTTTATGCAACTTATGTATGTCTTATATGTGGAAATACGCTTTTTTTTTTTAAAGTACATTTCTGTTGCGCAATTTACTCCCATTTTACTTCCAACTGTGCATCGGCCTCAATGCTCACATTAACCACTCCTACTACGCAGAATATCGTTTCGGGAAGTGTCATTCTCCTGAAATAGCAACCTCGTACTTTTCCATTGTTTTTTATTTCTTCCTTTTTCTTTTGTTTTCATTGACATCCAGAATGAAAAGGAATAAAATGAATCTCCCCGCCCCGTCCCAGTACAATCTGACAGGACAGTCGTGCACCCACATTGTGCACTGCAAATACTCTCTCTGTGGATAATGCTGACACTGTGTCTTACTTTATCTGCAGTATAAGCATGGGTAAAGCCATTGTGGAACTAGAAAGCTGAGTGACTACATTAATGAATTGTGAGATGAACATGGACAGATGTCACCAAGCGATCTTGATAATAGGAAAAGGAAGAGCAAAGGGACAGCCTGACAGCTCCACCTGAAATGATGAAACAAACGTAGGGAATGAAAGCTGCTCCCCACCCACCCTTTGCTTAAAAAAGGGGAGTTGTGTTTTGGGGGGAGAGGTGGGTGGGGAGTTATTCTGGCAGCTAAAGAAGACTCAGTAATTGCCCGGATCCTTCATCTCACAGCTGCCACTGTGATAGTAGCGGCAGATCCCTGGTTAGAGAGAGCCACCGTCTGACCTCTCAGATTTAGCTTCTGGAACAGAGCCAGTGTGAGGAGCTGAGGAATAGAGACGGGCAACATCCAGCGTGTTTCCCAGAACACAAAGGGGTGTGATTGGGAGACAAAGAGCTGAGAGAGGGGACACTCGCAGTGAGACAGTGAGGGTGCGCCTTGGAACTGCGCCCTGCGCCTTGGAGCATTGCGCACAGCGCCTTGGAGCTGCGCCTTGGAACATTGTGCACAGCCTCGCCAGTCTCCAGGCTGCACCCGCACCACCTAAGACCTGTCTGGGAATGGTTAGCACCTCATTGATCTGGCTGAGAGTCCCACCCAAGACACCGCTGGCATGATACGGATTTAACCCCGGCTGTGGTCACTGCTATGGTTTGGATCACCCCCCTGCCTTGGAGTATAGGATTTGGGTGAGGATGCATTTATACACCGAGTCAGGGTTCGGGAAGAGAAACCCCCTCAGCTCAAAGGTGAGTTCATGCACCCCCTGTCCCCTAATACTTGTCCCACTCTGTAGTGCAGTGCACCTGGCTATAATCTATGGAGAACTTATCGGGCTGGTCAGATAATGGACTGTTGCTGTGTATATGTACTATACTTACTTCTGACTCGTGCATTGTCCACTGCTCTACAATGTATACAGTACAAGCTGCAGATTACGCCCCATGCATAGAGTACAGGTGCAACAGCGCAGTAGGAAATGTAATGTATAGCCACTTATACAGCTGCTTGTCAGACTATCCCCGTGGTCTCCATTTGTGTGCTGCGACCGCTGATAGATAGATAGATAGATAGATAGATAGATAGATAGATAGATAGATAGATAGATAGATGATAGATAGAATTATATGCCTTTAAGGTGTGTGCCAAACTACAGTAAGTGCATAAAAACACTATTAGAAACAAAGTATATAAAAAAAAAAAACAACACTCAAAAACAGAAGCAACTGAAAAAAATTATATATATATATGGAATGGGACAAGACTGATGGTGAGGTGCTTCCGAATCCTATAATACTGTAGGATCACTTGATGAACATGAATAAATGTAAAGTGTACAGTACAGTAGTACAATATATGTGCAGCTTACTGAACCACTGTATTTCACATATGAAGTTAGCGCTACTTATATGAAATACACATACAGGTAATGCTGGAAATATTTGTACCTTGTAATCTGTATAAAATAACATGTTCTGTGATATGCTCAAAAGGTGTTTTTTGTGTTTGTTTGGATTATTTTTATTTTGAACTATAAAGGACAAATGTGTAATATTGGCAGCGGACACTAGCCCTGTCCCACATAACTAACAATCTAGGTGATGGTAAATGTCTTATGTGTGCTATGGGACTTTCACATTGTTTATACATTCATATGTTTTATGGGGAACCAAACCATACTTGCATAACATGCAAAAATAACCGTGAATAGTATACTGTATATGTAACATAATGATTTACATAGCATTTAATAAAGCAAACTATAAGCATTAGAGCACATATATTAACCATTAACCCAGATTCAGGCAGCATGTGTCTGTCAGGCAGTTGTAGATTTAGAAGCCCCAGCACATGCTGGCAGCCATGCTGGGGCTTGTAGTTCTACAACAGCAGGCTAGCTGCATTTTGCCTACTACTGGCTCAGAGATATACTGATCGATAGATAATTAGATAGATCGATAGATATTGGCACTAGCTACAGGTCTTGTTTATGACAGTCATTGACTCTTATGCCCGAAGGTCCAGTAGGTACACATTGGGCACAGCACCCATTGGAAATGATCAGCGTACCAGGTATACACAGAGACACAGTACAGTGCCAGTTACATACAGAGACGCACTCGAGTACCAGTATGAGACACAGTACAGTATCAGTTATACAGAGACACAGTAGAGTAACAGTATATACAGAGACACATTACAGTACTAGTTACATACAGAGACATAACAGGCACAGTACCAGTTACGTACAGAGACACAGACACAGTACAGAACCAATTACATACAGAGACACATTACAGCACTAGTTACATACAGAGACATAGTATAGTACCAGTTATATACAGAGACATACAGTAGTACAGTACCAGTTAAATACAAAGACACATTACAGCACCATTTATATACAGAGGCATAGTACAGTACCAGTTACATACAGAGACATATTACAGCACCAGCAATATACAGAGGCACAGTACAGTAACGTTTACATACAGAGACATATTACAGCACCAGCAATATACAGAGACACATTACAGTACCAGTTATATACAGAGGCATAGTACAGTACCAGTTACATACAGATGCACATTACAGCACCAGTTATTTACAGAGGCATAGTACAGTACCAATTACATACAGATACACATTACAGCACCAGTTATTTACAGAGGCACAGTACAGTACCGTTTACATACAGAGACATATTAAAGCACCAGCAATATACAGAGACACATTACATTACAGCACCAGTTATATACAGAGACATAGTACAGTACCAGTTACATACAGAGACACATTACAGCACCAGTTATTTGCAGAGGCATAGTACAGTACCAGTTACCTACAGAGACACATTACAGCATCATTATATACAGTGAAGTAATACAGCACCAGTTATATACAGAGGCATAGTACAGTACCACTTACATGCAGAGACACATTACAGCACCAGTTATATACAGAGGCATAGTACAGTACCAGTTACATACAGATACACATTACAGCACCAGTTATGTACAGAAGCATAGTACAGTACCAGTTACATACAGATACACATTACAGCACCCCTTATATACAGAGGCATAGTACAGTACCAGTTGCTCATAACCTGAAATTATCATTTACTTAGCATTGTTTATTGAGTCTTACATTTTATCCCCCTGTATCTCATTATGGGGTCTATTCATCATCACTTAAGTTTCACAAAAGCAGGTGAAAATGCACATTTTCACCTACAATTGTAAAGACTAAGTTATTGGGTCATTCATCAAGAAGGTAAAGCAGGAGACCTTCCTTTTGCGGAATGGCCGCTGTCCCCATACACTAGTATCACAGATATCTCCTGCTTACCTTCCTCTCCCGGAATGGTCCTCTGTCCCCATACACTAGTATCACAGATATCTCCTTCTTACCTTCCTCTCCCGGAATGGCCCGCTGTCCCCATACACTAGTATCACAGATATCTCCTACTTACCTTCCTTTTGCGAAATAGCCCGCTATCGCCATACACTAGTATCACAGATATCTCCTGCTTACCTTCCTCTGGCAGAATGGCCCGCTGTCCCCATACTCTAGTATCACAGATATCTCCTACTTACCTTCCTCTGTCGGAATGTCCCGCTGTCCCCATACACTAGTATAACAGATATCTCCTGCTTACCTTCCTTTTGTGGAATGGCCCACTGTCCCCATACTCTAGTATCACAGATATCTCCTACTTGCCTTCCTCTCCCGGAATGGCCCACTGTCCCCATACACTAGTATCGCAGATATCTCCTACTTACCTTCCTTTTGTGGAATGGCCCGCTGTCCCCATACTCTAGTATCACAGATATCTCCTACTTACCTTCCTCTGTCGGAATGTCCCGCTGTCCCCATACACTAGTATAACAGATATCTCCTGCTTACCTTCCTTTTATGAAATGGCCCACTGTCCCCATACTCTAGTATCGCAGATATCTCCTACTTACCTTCCTTTTGTGGAATGGCCCGCTGTCCCCATACACTAGTATTACAGATATCTCCTACTTACCTTCCTTTTATGAAATGGCCCGCTGTCCCCATACACTAGATAGAATATAATATTTTCTGAGCTTGACTGCGGGAGCATTCGCCATCTTCAGATGACGAATGTTCCTGCTCAACATCGCAACCCGCTCCATCCCTATGGGAAGAAGGACCGGGTTGCGGAGAGGGATCCTTTCGGATCCCTCCGCCCCTGTCTGGCTCCTTCCGCCAACGTTGGGGCTCTTGTGCGCATGCGTGACCTGTATGTCGCGCATGCGCACTCCCATTACTGCTCCGACAGGAGCTCCGAAAAGGAGCAGCGAAGCCGCTCGCCGGGGCAGCTGATATCGCATCAGCTGTCACCGCGCCGGAGCAATGATGCGAGTTAGGATGTTAATTATCGGGGTCCGTTCGGACCCCGATAATTAACATGATGATTAGGCCCCTATAGCTGAGAACAAAGCTGTCTTCCAGTTCTACATAATGATGGCCAGTGACTTACAGTACAGTGCCATCCCTCAGCCTACAGAGACACTAGTGCCTGTCTATAATCTCCCAACTGCTCGGCCCCTCATAATATTAGCAGTTTGTAGCAGACAGCAGTCAGCACTGATTCTGCTTTGTGCCTCATGATTTTACAGACCAGCGCTGTGGAGCTCATAAACCTTGAATCTGTGTAAAAGCCACCCCTGGGTATATAATTATCTGCTCACATTTATACAATGAAAGAGCCTTGCATAGTGAGCAAAGGACAGAACACACAAATGTATTTTAAATTGATAATAATACTGTGATTTATTAATTACCCATAAAGTATATCATGTACATTTTTATTTCCCATGTGCTATAGAGATTCACTTTATGTTACTGAATTTCCTTCGCTGTCAAATTATTATAAGGATTAGTATGAAGGGCGCCCCCTGCTGGCCATTCCTTACTGTGCCTTCTGTCCATAAAATGCCTTCTCTGTATCAGACAACAAAACAGTTCTTTGCAAGCACATGGCAGGTAAAATTTACATTATTTAAAGAATAACACATTTTTTTAAATGGTATAGAGAAAAAAAATAGAGGAATAATATATGTGCAAGGGTCAATTTACTGCTTACTCCATTAAAAAGGGTTCTGTGATGTAATATTTTAGGATTTGTTCGTATAGTGACAGGCAATCAATAACTATCAGGCTGGTGGATTACTAAAAGTCAGTGACCGGCAGGTCATGCTGGGACTTGTGGTTCCACCTCAGCCAGACAGCCACAGGTTCGCCTATCTTCTTTAGTAAATTAAGATGATATATCCCGCCAACCATTTTTTTCTTTTAATGCACATCTTTTACGCCGTCACGGAAATTGCCCCACCCTAATGATGACATAATCTATACAGAAAAAGGAGAGAAGCCAGACCCAGCAGGCGTTCTTTAAGTTTAAAAAGAAAACTGGTCTTTGGGTTCAAACACCTGGGGGTTGAAATGCACACTATTTAAGCCTGCTAAATTATATTTATTAATAATAGTCCAAAAATAATGAGAGTGGACCTGTACCCATACACTTTTTGACAAGTGATCGCTTTACTTTGCTTTGTATTAATTTTCGGCAGTACTCCTAAGTGTTGACGCTCAGCACTATGGACAGTCGCTGTTTATTAGCACCTGCATAAGCGGAACATGAAAAACATTATGACATTTCCTCTTGTCCTTTAGTTCACAGTCCATTCGTTATGTCCTTATATTGTATGGTACTATAGACCTGATTCAGAGCCGCTCGCAAAAAGCGAGCGCTCACTCTGATTCAGGACGGACGATTTTTCTTTTTTAGTCGGCCTCCTGGCCGCTCGCTAAGCTGTGGGTGACCACCCACAGCTTTAGCGAGCGGCCAGGTGATGGTCGCGATGGGCTTGCGACGAGACTCTTGTGGTAGGGTCTCGTCTGCCGCAAGCCACAGTGAGCTTCCGGCTCTAATAGAGCCGGAAGTTCACTACTGACATCACTTGTGATGTCAATAGGGCCACCCTCAAGCGGCAGGCGTTCCTTTGGGAACGCCTCCGTTTGGCCAGCCAGCCCCCCTCCTCGCCTACAAAACGGGGCGAGCTGTCGATCAACATCGACAGCCACCCCATTTGTAGCGAGCCCCAGAGTGAGAGAATTTCACTCTCGCTCCGGGGCTTGCGCACGCGCAGTGCGAACGCGGCGCGTGCTCACTGCCCGGCCATCGACCCTATTGCGAGCACAATGCGCTTGTGAGTGGGTCTGAATCAGGCCGTATGTGTGCTACGTCCACTACAGGGCCCAGAGGTGAGGGGGGCCCAGCTATGCCCATCGCCACCCTCCTCGGATCCCCCACACATACACACACCTACCTAAGGTCCCAGCCCTGCTCTCAAAATGCAAAGTGTTGGCATATGCCAGTTGAAAAAACTAGAGAGTCATCGTCTGGCCTCTACCCAAATTTAGTTACTGCTCCTGGCAATGAGATGTTCCTCCCCTGGATTAAGGCATCTGCTTTGTCACCATATGTAAAAGTATATACTGAAATGTGCAGTTGTATAATACCACCGTCCTGCCTCTTTTGAGTCCGAGCTGGTTTGACAATGTTTCTAACTACTGTGACCAATTGTTTTTACTGACACTTAGCATTTTTGTTAAATTCGTCACAGATACATTTCTACAACACTGTAATCTTCTGTAGTATGTAACAGAGGACAATGCTGTACGATTGTCAGTCTGAGTTTATTTGTATTGATTGGCAGAACCCATAGGCTACTGAACAAGGTTTCCTTCACCTCTCGGCAAATGAATGCTCATTCACTACTGTATCATCGCGCTCATTGGCCATCGGGCCGTCTGCTCTGTAAAACACCCTACCACTGACTATGTGTCAGGAAATTACTGCCACTCGTTTTGGCTGCGGATTCAAAATACTTGTATAAACAAGCTGTCTATAACTAAGGGCCTGATTCAGAGCCGCTTGTAAGCGGCCGCTCGTTCGTTCCGACAGATGTTCGCACAACTGCGCATGCGTACGGATTTTAATACGCATGCGCGAACCAGTCAGTGCAGCCAAAAATCTTGTGCTCGCTAAATAGCGAGGGCCTGCTAATTTGAGTGACAGAATGAGGCGTTTGTGGGTGGTAACAGGGGAAGGTGCTTGAAAACGGGGAGTGGAGATCCGAACGCAGGCGTGCCAAACGGTCAAAACGGGCGTTTTAAGGGTGTGCATAATTAACAAAGCAGCGTCATCGACCACGTCACTTGGTTGTTTTATAGTTAGAACTTCTCGCATGATTGTGGTAGGAAAAACCAACCACAAGAATAGCGAGCAGTTCATACGCCGTCCGATGTACCCGATTAATCTAATAAATAGCGGACATGACGTATGATGCGAGCGGCCAGGGGGGGCGTTTTCTTCAAAATTACGTCCGCATGTTTTGTTCGCTCGTTCAGACATAGAGGTGTGAACAGACCGCAAAGAGCGAACGGTTAATTTAAATAGCCAGCCCCTTTTTCTGGACGAGCGAGCGCAAATAGCGTCCGGCTCTGAATCAGGCCCTAAGAGCATAGCACTTGGCATACTAAAATGAAAAAAAAATAAAAAAACACAAAACAAATAATAACCTTAAGGCGGGTATCCACTACTAGATATACTACAAACGAGAGCACGATTACGACATTGCAATCGTGCTCTCGTTTGTATATCTAGTGAACCCACACAAAATATCCTTCCCAGCCTACAACACACAACAATTCAGTAAAACATCCAACAGCCACGACCAAAAAGCATTGCAGACTAATAACACATTGCCTGCAGCCAAATTTGTCATACAAATTGAATCTTGGTTTAGATGCAAATGTTTCTGTGTTCCAGTTCTTTCTGCTACCTTTTCCTGCTGGAGAAATGTTACATAACGCATCATTAGGGCAATTCTAATGCACTATCTGCCTGCATAGCAAATATTTGCAAGTAATGAAATCAAAACAGACGAGAAACGTGGAGGATTCTGAGCCTTGTTTCGTGGTCACAACAATACCGGTATTTATTGCTTCTCGGAGAGCCCAGATGGTGACAAGGGTCAAAAATAGTAAAATGTAAATTGCTTTAGGTCTTGTATCACCATATTGGTGTTATATATTTTAATGGCCTATATAAGCCAGGGTTTCACACTGCTCAAAGTAATTAGAGTTCGCAGTTAAGCTCGGTGAAGTGTTGCACCATATGGCACTGCCCAAGACACTTATACATATCTCTGTATCAGGATTAAATAGATTCTTTTTTTTTGTTTATTTATAGAGCAGTTTTGTCCAGAATTTGCAATATCTGGGCCTCACCCTGTTTTTGGTGTATTGATTAAATTGACCAAGGTCCTACACCAGGGGTCAGGGAACTTTTTTACCTTTTACCCCAAAATATATTTAGATACGCCGTCGTTACCCCCTTGATTTGAAAGGAAGGAAGTTATATAGTAGTGCCCCCATATAATGCCCCTATAGTAGTGCCCCCATATAATTCCCCTGTAGTAGTGCCCCCATATAGTGCCCCTGTAGTAGTGCCCCCATATAATGCCCCTGTAGTAGGGCCCCATATAATGCCCCTGTAGTAGTGCCCCCATAGTTATGCCCCTGTAATAGTGCCCCCATATAATGCCCCTGTAGTAGTGCCCCCATATAGTGCCCCTGTAGTAGTGCCCCCATATTATGCCCCTGTAGTAGTGCCCCCATATAATGCCCCTATAGTAGTGCCCCCATATAGTGCTCTTGTAGTAGTGCCCCCATATTATGCCCCTGTAGTTAGGCCCCCATATAATGCCTCTGGCTAACGCGGCGCTGCAGGGAAGGAGCCGGGCGCCCGCTGGTAATAACATCTCAGCGGGCGTCCGGCTTAGAGCCTCCCTGCGGCACAGCCGGGCATGCATATGAATCATTCTACAATCATTCCATATGGGGTAATTTACCCCTGTTCCCTGACCACTGTCCTACACAGTGGTGCATTTTCATGGATATTGTGTGTAGGGGGCGCACACCCGTCATCTACCCACAGTGGATCTCAATTATGAAGCGCACGGGATGCAAAACACAAAGTGTCTTCCTTCTGTACTGAGGCATCTAGGTGTTTTACCCGACGCATTTCATGATGCATCCCTACTGTCTCTGGAATGGGTGTACCCTATGCAAACTAGCAGAGCGACTACAGTTAGGCCGTGTACACAATAGAACAATATCTCTACTATATGTTGTTTACAGGCAAATTAGAACGACATACCATGCAGCTCGTACAGCATGTACGCCCGATTGCGTGCTCCCGCAGGTCATATACGATAACTTTTGGTTGGCCATGCTACACGGCCTACAGAGACCCCAAGACCCTAATACAAGTCTCTGCATCAGGATTAAATAGATTCTTTTTTTTTGTTTATTTATAGAGCAGTTTTGTCCAGAATTTGAAATATCTGGGCCTCACCGTGTTTTTGGTTTATTGATTAAATTGACCAAGGTCCTACATCAGGTGTCAGGGAACTTTTTTACCTTTTACCCCAAAATATATTTAGATACGCCATCGTTACCCCCTTGATTTGAAAGGAAGGAAATTATATAGTAGTGCCCCCATATAATGCCCCTATAGTAGTGCCCCCATATAGTGCCCCTGTAGTAGTGCCCCCATAGTTATGCCCCTGTAGTAGTGCCCCATATAATGCCCCTGTAGTAGTGCCCCCATATAGTGCCCCTGTAGTAGTGCCCCCATATAATGCCCCTGTAGTAGTGCCCCCATATAGTGCTCCTGCCAGCCAGAGGTGCAAATAGGTCCTATTAAATGACTGCTTGCTCTGAGCCTGAGGGAAAATGTGGATGCCGTAGATATGGCAACAAGGGACATGCCTAAAACTGCGCTTCCTCCACCGCCGTACTCTCAGGGCCTGATTCAGCGAGGATCGCTATTCTACTTATACGCACGCAACGCAGTTGCTAATATCAGCTGTGATATGCAAATGTTTGCATTCGCAATGCGATCTCAGCCTAACATGAGGATGCCCAATTCCCCTCACTCACATTTCCGTATACTAGGGCAACATAGCGAAACAATCGGTAACATCGAGTAACGTCGGACCCATATGCAGTTAAGGCAGGTCCGACCTCACTCAGGAATTGCTAACTTCAGCGCACGATATGAGGCCTCAAGTTGCAAATGGAATTGCGTGGTTAATTAATGTACGCCCCTGCAACGGCATTTAAACGCACCAGCACACCTGCGTTCGGCCGACCACCCCCCCATCACCACCCACAAATGGCTTTTCCTGTCAATCACTCAGCCATAGGTCTGCGTAGCCTTTGCAAACGCAAGTACCCATCGCAGTTGCTAGTTTGCGCAGGTGCACTGTGATGCATACGCATGAGCAGTACGCAACAATCGACCGATTGCGTGCGAATAAGCAACTGCGTTCCTTGCTGAATCAGGCCCTCAGTTCGCAAAAATTAAATCACTTTTTTGCACTGATCCGCACAACTAGGTGCATCATTGCAATCACTCCATACCTAGGCAGAACACAGTTGCTCGGCCCAGCTGCCCACATCGACCGCTGCACAATTCTGCTCCTAAACAAATGTCGCCATCTTGCTCCACATGTATTGTGACAGAAATCTAAACTCGTCTGCGTAAATAGTCATTCAGGCGACTAAAGAGGTTTGAGATCTACAGAAGATTCCTTATAAACCTTGGGCCTGATTCAGAGTTGCAGGCAATTTCACCTGCGTATGGATCTCGCCATGTTTAGCAGACTGCGCATACGTGGGAGCCTGCATAGGCAACTCAGAGAAATTATGAGTGGTTAAGAGTCATATGAAATCCCAAACGGATCTCCAATGGCTACAGATAGGCCCAGCTATATCCTTGCTGCTGGCGCGGCAGTTCGTGCCACGCATAGCGAGAGATGTGCCCCCCGCCAACGGATACGCGCACTGCGTACGTGACCGCACCTCCATAGGATTGCATGGTGCGATTGCAGTGCGTGAGTAGCGCATGCAGCAGCGGGGAATCGCATGGAGCGATGCGTGCGCACATATGTGGCTGCGATCAGCCACAATGTAACTGGGCGCATCTGTACTGAGTGGTGTGTTACTGGGTGGCAATGCTGCGCTCACTCGCAAGTAGGATACGTGTTCTGTGGGTGTGTTAATGGAATTGCTGACTATTCAGAGTTGAGTCCCATTTGCTGAGCTCATAACATTGCTATTATTTTTCCCAATAGTAACTACTTTATATGTACAGAATAGAACAGATAGCTCGATGGTCCTAGGAAGTAGACTATTTTCATTATTACTTAACCTGGGTACATGCTGGAGCGATGTCAGGACGATTTGCCGTTTCGTAATGACAATCACCTACATCGCTCAGCGTGTACCGGCTATTGCGCGCCCCTGCAGTGGTTAGCGACGGTCGCTAGGTTTGATGTCCTGCACATCAAACCTAGCGATATCGCTAGCGACCTGTAGTAGGTTATTGAAGAATGGAACAGTGATCGTTCCGTCTTTCATTAACTCATTCCAGTGTGCACGGGCAATCCCCATTCAAGGGCATTCGTTCCGATGTCGGAACAAATGGCCATCGCTCCAGTGTGTAGCCGGCTTTAGAGTCCAACATTATATGTTACTCTTCACGCTTATTATTTTTTTCAGTTGCCTTTATCGTTGGGAAAGTATTTATACGGATCAGTGGGCCTGATTCTGAACCGCTCGCGAGCGCTGTACGCTCGCAAGGGGGTCAATGGTGCACAAGTGCGCATGCGCACGACAGAGGGAGCTCCGTCGTGCGCATGCGCGTGACCCGGCGAGCGACGGGGAATCCGTCGCTCGGGGTCTCACACCAAAGGGGGCCTGCTGTCGATGGTGAGTGACAGCACGCCCCCGGGGCGTGGCTGCCAGACGGAGGCGTTCCCATGGGAACGCCTACCGTCTGGGTCCGGCCCCACTGACATCACTAGTGATGTCAGTGGGAGTGATTTTGGCTCTTGATAGAGCCAAAATCACTCCAGGTCTTGCGGCAGCGAGACCCTACCGCAGGGTCTCGTCGCAAGCCCGATGGTCGCGATGGTCTTGACCATCGCGACCATCATCATGGACCTCGGTAACCCACAGCTATGCGAGCGTCCATGAGGCCACTCCAAGTTGAGGTAGGAGGGCCCTGATTCAGAGCGAGCGCTCTGGTCAGAGCGTCCGGCTCTGAATCAGGCCCAGTGTCTCTGCAGCAGTAAAGGCCAACTGTTTTCTATCTGTAAAATATGTATAGAGTGACTCTAGACTCACTGGGTGATAGGGGTCGACACCTGCTAAGATATACAGCAGTTATAAATATAGGAGACTGAACAGATGAGGCCAAGAATCCTTCCTTCATAAAGGTTGACTGAATACTGCTTCTGCAGAGAAGACGAGATGTGATAAACAGTATTCACAAGTGCTGTACTTCAGCCATAAGTCAGTAGGAACATTAATAAAAGTGCTTAGCAGATTGATTAAATTATCGAGAGGGGGATAGAAATAAATATGGGAATAATGGCAACCTTATATTAGATTAGATTGATGGTCCAGGAGGAGACTTGATTGTAGGACTAGTAGCACTGGATGCTGACTGATGTACTACAAATGCATGCAGTCTGACTAGTCTTGCCAATGAGAATCATGTCTATAGGGGCATACACACGTAACGATTTTGTAACCAACGATTTTCTATCAGATTTTCTGTCAGATTTTCCCTTGAAAAAGTGAACGATTTTTTGAAGTGTAATGAGCGATTGTTTGAACGATGAACGAATAATGGGCCTGATTCAGAGCCGCTCGTTCGCTCCGAGCGATGTTTGCCCAACTGCGCATGCGTACATGGGTGTGCATAATTAATACAGCAGCGTCATTGACCACGTCACTGGGTTATTTTATAGCCAGAACTGCTCGCAAAATTGTGGTAGCAAACACCAACCACAAGAATAGCGAGCAGTTCATACCCTGGTCGATGTACTCGATTAATCTAATAAATAGCGGACATGACGTAGGATGCGAGCGGCCAGGGGGCGTATTTCTTAAAAAAACGACCGCAAGTTTTGTTCGCTCGTTCAGACATAGAGGCGTGAACAGACCGCAAAGAGCGAACGGTTCATTTGAATAGCCACCCCTATTTTATGAACGAGCGAGCGCAAATAGCGTCCGGCTCTGAATCAGGCCCAATGTTCCTTCCCTTAATGAAAATCGTCATGTTGGACAGTCTGAAATGGACGATAAACGATAACTACAAACGGGAGTGTGCATTTCTGATTATCGTTCATCGTTATAACTCATAAACTGAACGATTTTTTTTAACAATTTAACGATAACGACTTCGTTATTGACAAATCGTTAAAAAAATCGTTACGTGTGTCTGCACCTTAAAAAAAAAAAAGTTTGTCTCTGCGGTTTACAAAGCAGTTGATACAGCACTGTGTGGTGTAAACAGATGCAGCTAGATGCATTCTTACTTGGATAAATTGCATGGCTTGAAAATGGAAATAATTACCACCCCACCCCTCCCCCCAATATTTGCCAAATGTATCTGATATGTAAGATGTAGGCTATACGCAGGTCATTGTTCTCTGTAGGTTTGCTGTTTGCATTGGCTGCTCGTGCTAATTCTGTCCTGTCCTGCACGTGTCCATATCCTCACAATGTCGGCTACAGTTTCAGAAGTCTGTTCTTATAGTACGTCTATGGGCAGCTGCTCAGTCCCACTTCACCTGTTCCTCATGCCGGATGCAATTATCAGCGCCTGTCAATATTCTGTACCTCAGGGACAGTTATAAAGTACTGTTTATTTTTCTTGTCCTCTTTGCTCGATAAACTTCTCAGCCTTTGTTCTCATGCTGTAAGTATCCCCCATTACACAGTACAAATGATCTAGTTATTTACGCCGTGTACAGCTCCCAATACCTTTTTTCTACTTCAGGGTCCATAGGGTATCCACAGGATACCTTGGGGTATAGGTGTGACGTCAGTCGCAGGGCACCAAAGAGTTAAGCTTTCAGCCTCCCAGGATGCACTAGGTCCCCCTCCTATACCCCGCCCCCGGGCCAAGGCACCTCAGTTTAGTTTGGTGCCCGGCCGGAGTCGGGTGCACCTGTTGGAGTGGGGGCTAGAAGAGCCCCTGAAGCTTATTCTTCATGCAGCTGTGGCTGCACAACTGGATGAACAGCATGGACAGTCAGTCCTGACGTCCATGCTGTCTTCCCTACACCCCGCCGGTACCAGAACGCCGGTACTGATCCGGGGATGCTGGTGGGCGTCTGGGGTCACAGCTAGCGGTGACCCCAGATGCTCCGGACCATGGCCGGATTCAAGGGGGACAGAGGTAAGCAGCGGGGTCCCGCGGTGGGTCCCCGCTGATCACATGGTCCTAAGTCCCCAGGCAGGGGGCTCCCTGGGGACTGGCTGCAGCGTGGAGCCAGGCGACCAACCTGCGCTTCCACTACCCCCTGGGACAGCGGACCGCAGCAGAGCGGTAGCGCTGCGGCGTCCCAGGGGTTAAATGCATGCCAGGGGAGCGCGCCTTCCCTGTCTCACAGCCGGCGCCTCCCCCGCTGCACACAGCCCTCTCTGCATGCTGCCGACTGGTCCTGTGGCAGCGCTCCTCCCCCAGGCCAGCCTCCTCTCTGCTCCTCGGCGGCCATCTTCTCCAGAACGCATGGTGAAAGCTGCTGGAAGCGCTGGACGGAAGCATCGTGGTCTGGGTCCCCCCGCATACCTCTCCTCCGCTGTGGTCAGGTCTGTGTATGCAGCGCTGTGTCCTACCAGGCCCTGTGTCTGTGTAGTTGAGTGATCAGCGCTGTTAGTGCAGGAATTGTTATTTTTCTGCATTGAATGTGACTGTGCTAGCGCTGCTGCCTGTAATCTTTTCTTCTCTAAACTGTCAGCTTTATTACTGTCCCTGTTCTTTCTGCTAAAGCCCTTGCGGTGCGGTGCTGCAGGGTGGTCTCTCGCCTATTTAATACTTAATTGGTGAGAGAGGTCACATACGTGGTGCCATCATGTCTGAAAGTGATTTTCCCCTCCGGCTACAGTGTACCACGTGCAAAGTACCGTTAGCGGAGGGGGAGGGTAGCGCGGAGGGCCTTTGCCGGCAGTGTTTGTCCATGGCGCGGCCTATTACGGTTACAGCACCGGTACAGGAGCCGCCCTGGGCTTGTTTCGCTCAGGCGTTAACAGCTTTAGTGGGCCAGTTAGCTCCGCAGCCCGCGTTTACTCCGATGGGTTTGTCCCAGCAGTCTGTGGTGTCGTCACCCATGCAGGGGTTCCCACGACAATTGGTGGTACCCCACAGTCTCCCTATTTCCCCGCTCCCGGGTTCTCAGGAGCCAGCGTGGGTTAACTCCCTGACGAGTTCTGTACAGCACTTGTCGGATGTGTTGCAAGGGGAGTCTGTGATGCGGTCTCATAAAAGGCCGGTGGCGTCTCTGTCCGCTCCTTATGAGGATGACGAAGGGACGTCTGATGATGGGGAGATTCTAGATCCTTACGATCAGGAACCTCTCCATACTAAGGACGCTGATGCTAAGTCCAAAGTATATATTCCTGGACTTATTCGGGCGGTCCGCACAGCCTTGGTGATTGAGGACGAAGTTCCCCCAGCGGCTAAATCTAAGTATGCCTTTTTCAAAGATGTGAAGGGCGATGCCACAGTCTTTCCTCTTTCGGGTCAGTTGGTGGACCATTTAGAGGAGGCGTGGAAACAACCTGGCAAAAGATACCAGCCGCAGAGACGCCTGGCGGTGGCTTATCCGTTCGCGGATAATTATTTTGCGAAGTGGGAATCCCCTCCACAGGTGGATTCTCACGTGACCCGTCTTGTCCGTAGTGCCACATTGCCGATGCCATCCATGTCCTCCCTTAAGGATGCTACGGACCGCAAGGTAGAAATCTGCCTGAAGTCCGCTTATTCCCTTGCAGGGGGGGCAGCACGGCCGGCTATGGCCATTTGCTGGGTTGCCAGAGCGATGGAGCGCTGGGCGGATTCATTAGAGGCTTCTTTTGAATCCGACTGTCCGGCCGATCAGGCGGAGTTGATTGGCAATCTCCGTGATTCGGCCACCTACATCAACGAGGCGGCTCTAGACATTAGTACTCTGGTGTCTAGAATTTCTTCAGCAGCGGTAGCTGCTCGTCGCACCTTGTGGCTGCGATCCTGGAAGGCGGACGCAGATTCCAAGAAAGGTCTGGAAGCGTTGCCGTTTACCGGAGAAGTTCTCTTCGGTCCGGGAGTACCAGACGTCCGGCCCCCAAGCCAGATGACAAGCCTGCGGCCTGACGGTCCGGGCCTCCCTTTGGGGGATCCCAGGGTGGGAGGCCGCCTGCTACAGTTCGCCCAGTGTTGGTCGACCACTACGACAGACACTTGGGTTCTGGAGGTGGTTTCCCACGGATACGCCCTCTCCTTCCGGCACAGACCCCCTGCTCGCTTCTTCACCACGGGTCTCCCATCAGACCGGAACAAGGCTACGGAGCTGCGGAAGGTATTGCACACTATGCTCCAGGCTGGAGTTATAGTGGCGGTTCCATTCTCCCAGAGGGGCCAGGGTTTCTATTCAAATCTATTTTTGGTACAGAAACCCAATGGGTCATATCGTCCGATTCTCAACCTCAAAGCACTCAACAAGTCTTTGCGGGTCCCGAAGTTTCGGATGGAGACCCTACGGTCCATCATTCTGGCGCTGGAACCTGGGGACTACTTGGTGTCATTGGACATACAGGACGCTTACCTGCATGTCCCTATTCTTTGGCGCCATCAACAGTTCCTCAGGTTTGCAATCAGCAGCGACCACTTCCAGTTTCGGGCGTTACCTTTTGGCCTGGCAACAGCACCACGTGTTTTCACCAAGGTGATGGCGGTCATGGCGGCTTCTCTGCGGCTGCAGGGAGTCCGCATGTTGCCGTATTTGGACGACCTGTTATTGGTGGCAGGATCTCCAGAGCTCCTGTTACGCCACTTGGACCTGACCATTGCACTGCTGCAACGGCACGGCTGGCTAATCAACTGGCAGAAGTCCACTCTAATCCCGTCTCGGAGGATTCTGCATCTTGGAGCCTTATTGGACTCGGGACAGCAAAGGATCTTCGTGACGGAACACAAGATCTCTGCTTTACAGTCAAGGGTGCGCAGTTGTCTGCACAGCCGCCGGGTGTCCTTACACTCGGCGATGAGGTTACTGGGCTCCATGGTGTCGGTGTTCGACATGGTGGAATACGCCCAGTTTCACTCCAGACCTCTGCAGCACCTGATCCTGTCCAAGTGGAACGGGCTGACTCAGTCTCTGAAGTCCCAGACGATTGTGCTCACCCAGGAGGTTCGCCTGTCCCTTACGTGGTGGTTACAGACGACCCACCTCAACAAGGGACGTCCGTTCTGGGTTCCAAATTGGGTCCTGTTGACAACGGACGCCAGTCTTCGGGGCTGGGGAGCAGTTTCGGGTCCACACTTGTTCCAGGGCAGGTGGACGCCGACAGAAGCGGAGCTTCCAATAAATATCTTGGAACTCCGTGCGGTCTTCAATGCTCTCCAGCAGGCACAGCGGTTTCTCCAGGGTCGCCCGGTGCAGGTCCAGTCGGACAATGCTACCACCGTGGCCTACATAAACAGGCAAGAAGGAACTCGCAGTCGGGCGGCTCTCGTAGAGGTCTCTCGGATCCTGGTTTGGGCGGAGCGCAATCTTCCGGCCATATCAGCGGTCTTCATCCCGGGAGTGCTCAATTGGGAGGCGGACTTTCTAAGTCGCCAGGACGTTCATCCGGGGGAATGGTCCCTGCACCCGGACGTTTTTCAACTACTGGTGGACAGGTGGGGTCTTCCAGAAATCGACCTCATGGCGTCCCGGCACAACAACAAGTTGCCGGTGTACGGGTCTCGCACAAGAGACGAAGGGGCGTCTCTGGTGGATGCTCTGTCCGTCCGGTGGACGTTCCGGTTCGCATACCTGTTCCCTCCGGTCTCCCTTCTTCCACGGGTAATCCGGAAATTCAAACAGGAAGGAGGGACGCTCCTGTTGATAGCTCCCGCGTGGCCCAGACGGCACTGGTTCTCAGACCTTCAGGGTCTGTCCGTGGACATTCCTCTGCGGTTGCCGCTACGACCGGACCTTCTGTCTCAGGGTCCTTGCCTTCACCCGGACCTGACTCGGCTGTCTTTGACGGCGTGGCTGTTGAGACGGCCATGCTGAGGTCCCAGGGGTTTTCCAGCTCTGTGGTGCGTACCATGTTACGAGCTCGGAAACCGTCTTCCGCGAGGATATACCATCGCGTGTGGCATACGTTCTTCCAGTGGTGTCGACCGAGAGGTTATGCACCGCGGGAGTTTCGTCTGTCTCGGATTCTCGCCTTCCTGCAAGCGGGACTAGATCATGGGCTTCGCCTTGCTTCTTTGAAGGTACAGGTTTCGGCCCTATCTGTCTGGTTTCACCGTAGGATTGCTACAATCCCGGATGTGCGCACCTTTATGCAGGGTGTTCTCTGCATTCAGCCGCCCTTTGTTCCACCTGGGGCGCCTTGGGATTTGGCTGTGGTCCTGAGGGCTCTCCAAGGACCGCCGTTTGAACCACTGGGCTCAGTGGATCTTAAATGGCTAACAGCTAAGACTGTTTTCCTTCTGGCCATTGCTTCGGCCAGACGTGTTTCTGAGTTAGGGGCTCTTTCTTGTAGACCCCCTTTCTTGGTTTTTTATGGGAACAGGGCAGTGCTCCGCACTCGGCCCGAGTTTCTTCCCAAAGTTGTTTCCCAGTTTCATATTAACGAGGAAATAGTTGTTCCGGCCTTTAACTCACCGGGTCTTTCCGTGGGTGAGGCCTCTTTGGATGTTGTGCGGGCCTTAAGGACTTATGTTGACCGCACTTCTTCGTTTAGGAAGTCGGACGCTTTGTTTGTCCTCTTTGGCTTCCGTAAAAAGGGTTGGCCTGCTTCAAAGCAAACTTTGGCAGCCTGGATCCGTATGGCTATTTCTGAAGCTTATCTTCATGAAGGCCTACCGGTCCCTCCTTCTCTGAAGGCTCATTCCACTAGGTCTGTGGGTCCTTCGTGGGCAGCTCGACGTGGTGCCTCGGCAGTTCAGATCTGCAAGGCTGCTACGTGGTCTTCTGTCCATACCTTCGTGAGGTATTACAGGTTTGACACCTTCGCCTCTCAGGATGCTTCCTTCAGGCGGCGGATTCTCCTTTCTGCACAGGAGCGTCCCCACCCTTAAAGGATACTGCTTTGGGACATCCCCAAGGTATCCTGTGGATACCCTATGGACCCTGAAGTAGAAAATATGAGATATGGTAAGAACTTACCCTTGTTATCTCTATTTCTACGAAGTCCATAGGGTTCCACAGGACTCCCGCCCTGTCGCACCTGTGCTGCAGATGGGCTTTGCTCTGGTCACCGGTTTTCCGTCTCCCTCTGGTGAGAATGTGATTCTTGTATGTGTCCAGATCTTTGTTCTCTCTCTTCCTTCTCCTCCTCCGGCCTATGGCTTGGTAACTAACTGAGGTGCCTTGGCCCGGGGGCGGGGTATAGGAGGGGGACCTAGTGCATCCTGGGAGGCTGAAAGCTTAACTCTTTGGTGCCCTGCGACTGACGTCACACCTATACCCCAAGGTATCCTGTGGAACCCTATGGACTTCGTAGAAATAGAGATAACAAGGGTAAGTTCTTACCATATCTCATATTTTCATTTTAATCAATAATGAAAAGCATTGGTGACAGCCTCACTGAAAATAAATACATTGACAGCACCGTATCTGCATATTCGGCCTGATTCAGAGAAGTACGGTAACGCCATCGCAGCTGCGTTCCAATGTGAAATTGCAGCTGCGATTTCATTACCGTACGTCTCTGAAAAATATGCTAATGACTCAGGGGGTCATTCAGACCCACTCGCAAGCGGCAGTACGCTCGCAAGTGGGTCGATGTTCCCCACTACGCATGCGCACAACGGAGGGAGCTCCGACGTGCGCATGCGCGAGACCCGGACTGCGACAGCCAAGCTGTCGCTCCGGGTCTCGCACCAAAGGGGGCGTGCTGTCGAAGGTGACTGACACCACGCCCCCTTTGGTGGGCGTGCCGGGGGCGTGCCTGCCAGACGGAGGCGTTCCCATGGGAACGCCTACTGTCTGAAGCCGGCCCCACTGACATGACTGACTGACTAGTGATGTCAGTGGGAGTGATTTTGGCTCTGATAGAGCCAAAATCACTCCAGGGCTTGTGGCAGGGAGACCCTACCGCAGGGTCTCCGTCGCAAGTCCGATGGCCGCGATGGTCAAGACCATCGCGACTATCTTTTTGGACGCTCGTATATGCTGTGGGTGGTGACCCACAGCTATACGAGCGTCCAGGAGGACGCTCCATTTTAATGGAGGAGGGCCCTGATTCAGAGCGAGCGTCCGGCTCTGAATCAGGCCCTCAATTCCAGTCCAGGAAAACATCGGAAACCTGGAACGCAGATGAGACAGCCATGACCTTTCTGGGTAGGTCTAAGCTGAGGCAGACACAGCGGGTCTCAAGATGCACAGGGTTCTTGCTACGAGCATGAACGCAGAGGCTAATTAATGCACGCCTAGAAAATGGCGTTTAAAGGGTCCGGCACGCCTGCTTTTTTCTAACCATCCCCCAGTTACCTCCCCCAAACGCTGACTACCTGTCACTCACTTTGCAATTGCATCCTCTGTGCGAGATATTAACTCCAGCAGTTGCATTAAATAGTAATACATAACTTTCATCTGCTGTTTATTATTGATAAATAGTCATCCTAACCTCCTCATTCACCTGAAAACGTGTAGTCTGCAAGAAGGAGAATAGTGAACTTAAATCAATATTTATTTTTCACTGATTAGTAATTCAGATGATGTCTTGATTAGGTGATTAGTGCTGTTTCCATGACAACGCACCGACGGACTTACGGCAGATTTCATCACTTCTTTATACTTATATAAATCTAAGGGGCATATTCAATTAGGACTTTTCGCCAACATCGCTGGTTTTCCATGGGAAAAAATATCGCGCTTGTCCCCGCTTATCCCCTTATTCAATTAGAAATCGGCGAAAACGGGACCCGGCGAATTCGGATCTGGCGAAAAAGTGCTGTCAGATTTGGGGAAATCCACCTGACACTCCCCAAAAGATGCACTGACATTGGGGATCACTATAGATACCCCCGAATAGGCCTGCTGAAGGTATTTGGGGTACTGAAATGCTCTCAATAGCTGCTAATTAGCGTCTTTGCACAAGCGGTGAAGAATAGCATTTTGCAGGTGTTTTGGGGGAAATAAGTAGTCCCAGCAAATTTGGGGTACATGAAAATGGGTGCTAGCATATTTTAAGGTTGCTAAAGTGAAGTTTTAAAAAACTTTCAAAATCCACCGGCTGCAAGCACCTGCAAACTTAAAAACACCTGGGGCATTCTTAGGGACCTCCCTGGAGCCTAATTCGCTAGTTTTTAAGTTTGTCCCCCAACTTTGTACTTTTTCGGCCCCTTTTTCAAAGTCATTTTTTGGGGTGTTCTTAAGTTTTTTAAAACTTTTTTTGACACAGTTTAGCTTTGGGGGACTGTCCCAAGGGAGCAGGGGGATTCCCGCAAGTTTGCACCCCAAAGCCCCAATTCTGCATTTTTTTTCAACAGCTTTCATAGGCAAATCTTTTTTTTTTGCCTATTCCAATGCATTGACTTTCCCGCACCGGTGAAAAGTCTTTGAACTTGAATACGGGGGAAAAGTTTTTGCCTGGTGAAATTACGTCACCGGCGATACTTTTCCACAGAAACTGGCTTTTTGCACCTACTTGAATACGGCCCTAATCCTTTACGTCTAATTGCATATCACCACACCTGGCCAGAACCTCCACAATACATACGCTCTGTTCATCTTCCCAGCAGTACCGCATTAGTGAACAGAGGCCCTCATTCAGAGCCGCTCGCTAGCGGCCGTACGCTCGTTCCGAGCGATGTTCGCACATCTGCGCATGCGTACGGTTTTTAGTACGCATGCGCGAACCAGTCAGTGCGGCCAAAAATCGTTTGTACGCTATATAGCGAGTGCCTGCTATTTTGAGTGACAGAATGAGGCGTATGTGGGTGGTAACAGGGGAAGGTGCTTGAAAACGGGGGTGTGGAATTCGAACGCAGGCGTGCTTAAAGGTCAAAACGGGCGTTTTAAGGGAGTGCATAATTAATACAGCAGCGTCATTGACCACGTCACTTGTTTTTTTTTAACTCAGAACTGCTCGCAAAATAGCGGTTGAAAAAACCAGCCACAAGAATAGCGAGCAGTTCATACGCTGTACGATGTACTCGATTAATCTAATAAATAGCGGACATGACGTATGGTGCGAGCGGCCAGGGGGCGTTTTTAACAAATAAACGACCGTATGTTTTGCTCGCTCGTTCAGACTTAGAGGTGTGAACAGACTGCAATTTGCGAACGGATCATTTGAATAGCCACCCCTTGTTTTAGAACGAACGACCGCAAATAGCAAACGGCTCTGAATCAGGCCCAGAGACAGAGAGGGAGCAGGGAAACAAAGTAAGATCATCGATACATATAATATCTCTGTTAGTTAAAGTAACATTACACTGACATGTAAGCAGTGAGACTGTTCTGTATTGTATTGTTCAGTATTTATAAATGGCAACATTTCACATAGCACTTTACAAGTTTTAAAGTGTGTAAAGACAATAAAAGTGGAAATAAAATAAAAACTAATATAAAAAGGTATAGAGTACCCTGGTTGTGAGAAAGTACAGTCTAAAAGGAAAATGGAACACTTGACCACAGGATACGTGAATGGTAAATGTAAGAGAAACGCGTCGGTCTGAGAGATTTCAGTGATCACTTAAAAGTTGAGAAGCGGGTGGGCAGAGGCTTGGAGTTCCAGAGAAAAGGGTCAACTTTGGAGAAGTTCTGTAACAGATGAGGGTAGACATGGTACATAAGTACATTAGGCTCTGCCAGCGCCCTGGGCCAGAGCCGAATTAACAACAGGGGAGCTAGGGTGGTTGCCCAGGGGCCCCCACACACACTGGGTATCCCCACACTTAGCTACATCACCAGCATGGGTGGCACTGTGACTTATGTGAACTGGGGTTTCTGTGTGGCATAATGTGAACTGGGAGCACTACAAACTGTTTTACACATTTGTGTTGCTGGGAGTATTTACACATTATACTTTTTGATAACACTACCAGCATATCATATTGACACTTATATTGATAGGGGCCCCCACAAACCTTAATCCAGCCCTGCCCTGGGCACCCCACGAGAAACCTCCCCTGAGACTCTGCACTGCTTTGCTCCCATCTACTTCTTACCTTGTGTGGAGGAAGCTGAAAGAGGGGGAGATGTGTGGTGGTACATCCGGCTGCTCTGCACCTCTGCGTTAGGGATTGGCTGTGACATCACAGCTCAGTTCCACGATTCCAGCCAATCAGACATGGAGGAGCAGCAGCAAGCTGCTTCGAAAGGAAAGGAGTTGCTTGCTGCTGCTCCACCATGTCAGCTGGCAGCACTCAGCATTGGGCAACAGGGGGGAAATGAATAACACTGAGTTAATGATATTATATCACTGTGTTTTAGGCATCCTTTAGGTTACCCTAGGCAATTGCCTTATGTCACATAGTGGTAGCAACAGCCCTGGGGGGCTGCATAACAAACATACCACTATAAAACTTTGCATAATATTCATAGCACAGATGTGGCTCTGCACCAGATAGGACAATAGATATAGCTCTGCCCAGATACAACACTGTATAATAAGGAATTGGTATGAAATACCGCCGGCCGACACTGGAACAGATCCCGGCAGCGGTAGCCCGACAGCGCTGGAAATCCCGTTCGTCCCTAGGTAAGTATTAACTAACCTAACCTACCCCCCTAACCCTAACCCTCCCTTAGGGGTGCCTAACCCTAACCTTCCCCCCCAAGTGCCTAACCCAAATCCCCCCTCTAAGTGCCTAACCCTAACCCCACCTACCCGATGCCTAAACTTAAGTCCCCCGGGGGGTGCCTAACCCTAACCTCCCCCCGGGGGTGCCAAACCCTCCCTCCCCCTAGCCTAACCCTAACCTCCCAGAGGGGGTGCCTAACTCTAAGTCCCCCCCGTGAGCCCTAAACCTAACCGTCCCCCCCGCGGCTGTCCACTCGCGGCGCCCGGCATCCCTTCGATCGGGATGCTGGGCGCCAGTTTCCCGGTGTCGGTGAAATGAGCGGCATTTCACCCTCACCGGGATATGACAGTCGGGAAGCCGGCTGTCGGTATAATTTCAGCCGGCTTCCCGATTGCATCCCGTATAAAAGACAGGGTACCAGATAAGGATCTGCATAATAGACTGGACATCAGATTTAGCTCTGCGTAGTAGATTGGGCACAGGATTTGGCACTGCACTAGTTATAGCTCAGATATGGCTCTAGATATTTTAGCCAGGGCACCACCAAATATTGCTTTACCATAGAGTTCTCTGTAATAGACTGGACACCAGAAACAGCTCTGAGTAATATACTGGAAGCAAGAAATTACTTTATAATAGACTTTTTTGCCAAATATGGTTCCGCACCAATTTTAGGCACCAGGTATAGCTCTGCCTAACACACTTATGCTCTGCGTTACACTTAGCACCAGGTATGGGTTGCATATTAGAATTGGCAGAAGATATTACTTTGCACTCTTGACTTGGCACTAAACGTGGCTTAATAAATTAGACTTGGCAGCCCTGCCAGACAGATTAAAACATTGCTGCCATTTGCCTTTGGCACTCAGACCGTCTTAGTCACCACCTGCTTAATGTCAGACTGTTGACTCAGTGGACTCAGGGGTCTAGTTACTAAGCAGTGTTAGGAGACAGAGTGAAAGTGATGAGGTACCAGCCAATCAGCTCCCAACTGTCATTTTTCAAACACAGACTGTGAGATGACAGTCGGGAGCTGATTGGCTGGCACCTTATCACATTCTTATCACTTTTCACTCTGTCTCCTAACACTGCTTAGTAAATAGGCCCCTAAGTACTGTAGCTCCAGATGAGCAGGTACCAGCTGAATTGACAACATTGAAAATGGGAAACAATTTAGTAAGTTAATAATTAATTTAATTTACACTTGTCGTCTGACGTTAATTGTAGAGTGTCCTCTGTTCCCGTTGTGGTGAAGTTCACCCATATTCTATGAAGGAACTTTGGGGGGAGATATAACTTTCTAAAGTGAAAAGTGGAGAAGTTGCCAGTACCATACCTTCTATAAAATGACAGTTAGGAGCTGATTGGTTGCTATGGCCAACTTCTCCACTTTTTTCTGTTTAGACGATTTGATACCATCTCTCCCTTGGAATTTGAAAGTAACTTTTTGTTTCTTTTTGTAGTTTTTTATTTTTTAGTTTAAATGATTTGCGGTTATTTCTTCTGATTTTTATCCTGTGTTCAGGTGTCAGTGTGCTCATAGATCTGTCTGTCTTCTACTGTTGACCCAGTTAAAAGGATCTTAACTTTTGGTGGAACCATAGTCCAAAATGCAAAAAATTAGGTTTTGGCTCCAACACCCAATGTGTGCAGTAATTAAAAAAATAAATAAATAAATCATCCATGAACTAAGGGCCTGATTCAGAGCCGCTCGTAAGCGGCCGCTCGTTCGTTCCGAGCGATGTTTGCACAACTGCGCATGCGTACGGATCGTAATACGCATGCGCGAACCAGTCAGTGCGACCGAAAATCGTTTGTTCGCTAAATAGCGAATGCCTGCTATTTTGAGTGATAGGAGGAGGCGTATGTGGGTGGTAACGGGGGAAGGTGCTTGAAAACGGGGAGTGGAGATCCGAACGCAGGCGTGCTTAAAGGTCAAAACGGGCGTTTTAAGGGTGTGCATAATTAATACAGCAGCGTCATTGACCACGTCACTGGGTTATTTTATAGTCAGAACTACCTGCAAGATTGCGGTAGGAAAAACCAACCACAAGAATAGCGAGCAGTTCATATGCTGGTCGATGTACTCGATTAATCTAATAAATAGCGGACATGACGTAGGATGCGAGCGGCCAGGGGGCGTAGTTTTCCAAAAAACGACCGCATGTTTTGTTCGCTTGTTCAGACCTAGAGGCGTGAACAGACCGCAAAGCGGTTCATTTGAATAGCCACCCCTTTTTCCTGAACGAGCGAGCGCAAATAGCATCCGGCTCTGAATCAGGCCCTAAGACCCACCAAACCATAACCAGGCCAACCGATACCACACCCAGGCTTGTCAAAACCACACCCAGGCCTACCCTAACCACATATAGGCCCACCCATAACACACCAAGGCCTGTCAAAAGCACACCCAAGCATGCCAGAACCACACCCAGGCCAACCCAAACTGCACCAAGGCCCATCCAGACTACACCTTGTTCTGCTTCTACCACACCCAGGTATGCTCCACCCACACCAGGCCTGCTAAACCACACCCAGAAAAAATAGAAATTTTATAATACCTCTTCCCACACAATTATAACTGATTTTATATGGGACTGTATAATTATTTTATTTATTTATTTATTACCAGTTATTTATATAGAGCACACATATTCCGCAGCGTTTTACAGAGAGAATATCTGGCCATTCACACCAGTCCCTGCCCCAATGGAGCTTACAATCTATATTCCCTACCACATGCTTACACACAGACACACATAGAGTTAATTTTTGTTGGGGAGGAAACCCACGCAAGCACAGGGAGAATATACAAACTCCACACAGTTGAGGCCACAGTGAGATTTGAACCCACAACCTCAGTGCTGTGAGGCAGTAATGCTAACCATTAAACCGTCTGTGCTGCCCGATATGGAAATATGTGAATGGGGGGAACATTTCCAAAGGTTTATTATAAATGAAATAACCTCAGTGATGATACTAGTTCCTAGTGAAATGATATGCTGCATGTAGATTGTGTATGCTACTTGCCAATCTATAACTAACCAACCCCATTTGTAACACTGTGTTGTGTGGAGAATATGGTCACAACCTTCACTATATAAATTTGTAATGAATATACAAGGAACTGGAGGCCGCGATACTGTGCCCAGATCAAATATCATTAGGATACGGTTCCCAGTCCACATTTTCCAGTGTTATGGAAGCCATGCCCAGTTCACACTCTCCAGGGTCATCATGAATGCCCTGCCCAGCCCCCTACTATCTGACAATAGTCCCAGTTGTCACTATACAGGGGGTTACTACCTAAACGGCTGGGATTTCAATTCATATCTCTGATTAAGGCTTGCAGGCCTACCTCCTAGACACAGGAGATGCTGTGGGACCTGGTACAAAGCTACCGTCTATAATCATGTCTCACCTGCAGACTCTTTGCGAGTTGCTTTGTCATAAATATTGGACATTTCCTGTCAGGTAGGAGAGAATCCATAATGCAGCAAAGGTTTTGAGGAAACAACATGGGTGCTAACTAGAGATGAGTGGTTCAGTTTTACTCGGTTATGTTCGGCTCTCAAAAACGGCATCATATTAGCTATCTGGCTCTCGCGTGTTTTGGATAGCCAATAAGAAATATCCAAACTAATCCGAACTTGCGCTAATTTGCCAAAAAAAAAAAACGAGTCAAAACCGAACTGCTCATCTCTAGGGCTAACAATCAAAAATGTAATTAAATGGGATACATTCCTCAATAACCTGTGTAGAACATATTCCAGAAAAATCCACTAAGATGATGCCAATTGAGTGCTCAGTAGGGGCAGGGCTGTCTCCAGGGGTCGGAGCACCCTGCGCCGGCCCCCTGCGCCGCGCGCAACCGAAAATGGGGGTGTGACCTAATTACCATAGGCCACGCCCCATATGTGACTATAGTAGGAGGCGTGTCCGCCTCCAAATAACGTCAGGCTGGGGGGAGCCTCACTAGCTGGTCTTCCCCCAGCCCTCTCCCGTCACTGAATGGATGCTGCGCGCAGAGTCTCCGTGGTCCGGCACCGCAGCACAGCTGCGGCAGTGGGGGGTTCCCAACGTCCTGATTTAGCCACCCGCGGGCCACTTCGGCCCACGGGTGGAACAGCGGGACAGTAATGTCCCACTGAAATCGGGATGTTGGGGAGGGGTGCGCCCCCTATGGATGGCGCCCCTGTGCGACCGCTCAGGTCAAACACCCCTAGAGCCGGCCCTGAGTAGGGGGATCGCACTCCACACATTGCTAGTGACGCTCTGTACAGCGCTCTACTTCCTAGTGCCGGCAGCCCTACCTCCTAGGCCTGACATCGTGAAATCACAGGTTTGAGGGTGGGGCTGCCACAGTGCGGCCTAGAGCCCTGCTCCGGCCTTGACACTACGTGTGCACCTAAGATGGCTGCCTCGTATGGTACCGTCTTGGGTAGGAAGAATTGTCCTTGGAATTTATGCCCCAAACTGGCTGCCTCATGATTTCTGTAAAGCGCATTTAGTTCTTTTGGAAAAACACGCTATATAAATACAATTATTATTATTATTATTATAATCTTTATCGGTGTTCATTTGCCACTTAGAGGTCATCTAATATCAACCTGCACTATCAGTGGTGTCACTGGGGTAGGTGACATCTAGTGTAGCAAGTAAATCCCACAGGCGCCCAAAAACGGGGCGTGACCTCACGGGGAAGTGTCGGGCCTCGCAGAACTCCCCCCCCCCCCCTTCACTCCAGGGGCTGCTCTCAGAGACTCCCCCGCACTGCCGGCTCCTCCTCAGTGGCCGGGAGCTGGTCAGTGCACAGTAACGTCACACAAAGCAGCTCCGGGTCACTGAGGAGGAGCTGGCACTTTGGTATAATCATCTGCACCCCAGTAGCGATGCCACGTGTGTACTATAGATGTGCTGTGTTTCCCCTCTAGAAATAATAATAGTAGTTGATGAATAAGGGAGACGTGCGCGGGATGCGTCTTCTGGGCATGCTATGTGAGTGTCGCAGGCGTGTCGGTGAAAGTGGTTGCATACACAGATGTTCATCCGCTCACATAGAAGGCCATAGGGCTTGTGCAATTTTTGAGGATGTGACCATTGCTGGCGTCTAAATACCAATCGGTATTTCAGTGCCTACGGATGCTGAAAGTGGGCGCCTCAGTCCTTACACGCATTGGATGTGCACTAGAGAAGAGCTTTGTAGTGGCATTTGCATATAGTCGCAGACGGGTGACTGCGTCTGCTTGGACCTCCGACTTAGGCCCAATGAGTGCGGGTAGTGCATACATAATTACTGAAATTGGTGTCAGAATGTAACCAGCCCAATAGGCTCAGCAGCGATGGGGTTAATAAACTAGAAGTAAAAATACAAATGAGGTGAAAGAAAAGCAAAAAAACAAAAACGCTAAAGCCTCAGCTGACATTGCTTAAGATTTACAGACTCAGCCATTAGATCTCCTGTAACCCTCTAACTATGCATCCATCACTTCACATCCAATTATCCATAGACATGTCTTCGTATTGTTGCGGCTGAAGTGTTGCTTCATCTATGCCGTTCTCGCAGCAGCAGCCCTATCAGGTTGTCGGCTGCGATCTGAGATCAGAGCTTCCTCTACGTTCCAGTCTTTGCAGCTAACACTACCAGATGTGTTTCTGCTGTACGCAACTCGCTGGCACAACCCTTAAGTGGGAGTATTGCAATTTCAAATGTATTTACAATATCCCCAATTAACAATAATATAAATCGCTAATTTTTCTTATCGACAAATATGGGGAAAAACAATTATTAACATTCTTTCCAAATGGAAATCTGGTCCTGATTGGTTAGTGATCTGGAAATGCCATCCCATATGTATTAATTTAGGGCCTGATTCAGAACCGGACGCTATTTGCGCTTGCTCGTCCAGAAAAAGGGGCTGGCTATTTAAATTAACCGGTCGCTCTTTGCGGTCTGTTGACGCCTCTATGTCTGAACGAGCGAACAAAACATGCGAACGTAATTTTGAAAAAAACGCCCCCTGGCCGCTCGCATCATACGTCATGTCCGCTATATATTAGATTAATCGAGTACATCGGACGGCGTATGAACTGCTCGCTATTCTTGTGGTTGGTTTTTCCTACCGCAATCATGCGAGCAGTTCTAACTATAAAGCAACCAAGTGACGTGGTCGATGACGCTGCTTTAGTAATTATGCACACCCTTAAAACGCCCGTTTTGACCTTTAGGCACGCCTGCGTTCTGATCTCCACTCCCCGTTTTCAAGCACCTTCCCCTGTTACCACCCACAAACGCCTCATTCTGTCACTCAAAATAGCAGGCATTCGCTATTTAGCGAGCACACGATTTTCAGCCGCACTGACTGGTTCGCGCATGCGTACTAAAATCCGTTCGCATGCACAGTTGTGTGAACATCGGTCAGAACGAACGAGCGGCCGCTTACGAGCGGCTCTGAATCAGGCCCTTAGTTTTAAAAGATAGTACTGTAGTCTGAGCTTTAACTTTGCCCTCCCACATTATCCTGTCCTCTGTAGGGGCCCAGGAGCGCAGGAAAGGCGTAACCCCTTCCCCCTCTCTTCCGCCCCGGAGGCCACTACCAATAAAATTCTAAAGTATATACTGTCACAAGTTCACAATATGCCACACAAAACCCAAAGTTCACATTATGCCACAGTGCTCCCCACACTGTTGATGTAGCTATATGTGGGGGGGGGCCCTTGTGCGGGGTCTCCTCTGCGACCACCCAGGCTGCCCTTTTGTTAATCCAGCACTGCTCTTACCCCCTGTAATGTCTTGACCACTCCCTCATTACGATCTGCCCCTCCAGTGGCTGAGCCCAGCACCCAATGGCTCAGTGGCCTTGGCCCTACCTCTCTTACTGTAGACAGACAAAGATTGTAGTACTAGATATTTACTTTGTTGCAACAAAGTTTCTGCTCTGTGCAAAACAGTTACCTTGCACATAAAAGCTCATGTACGCTTTAGACACTGTCTAATGATATGTTTTAATATGCTTTTCATGTATTTCGCTTTTACCTGTACAGTCTTTTGTACAGATAACGCACAGTAAGTTCTCTGTAGCTTCTGAAGTCCACTGAGCAGGGCGTGCACTCAATCAATTCACATGGGGCTAGTGCATACCTCCCAACTTTGGAGCATTGGAAATCAGGACAGAAGTGATGCCCCAACCCCCGGGGGGCTTACCAAGGGGTTGGGTATGTGATGCCAGCGCTCGAGATCCTGGTGGTCAGAATCCCGACTGGGTCACAATGCTGACAGATGAAAGTAAGTATATTACATTTTCCCTAACCCTAACCCACCCTCTCCACAGCCTAAACCTAACACCCCCCTCGCAGCCTAAATCTAACCCTCCCCCCCTAGCGCCTAAACCTAACTCTACCCCCCAGTGATTAACCCTCCCTCCCTAGTGCCTAAACCTAACCCTCCCCCCGTGCCTAACCCTCCCTCCCTAGTGCCTAAACCTAACCCTACCCCCCAGTGCCTAACCCTCCCTCCCAAGTGCCTAAACCTAACTCTCCCTCCCTAGTGCCTAACCTTCTCAAGTGCCTAACCCTCCCTCCCTAATGCCTAAACCTCCCTCCCTAGTGCCTAAACCTAACCCTCCCTCTCTAGTGCCTAACCCTCCCTCCCTAATGCCTAACCCTCCCTCCCTCCCTAGTGCCTAAACCTAACCCTCCCTCCCTAGTGCCTAACCCTCCCTACCTAGTGCCTAACCCTCCCTCCCTAGTGCCTAACCCTCCCTCTCTCCCTAGTGCCTAAACCTAACCCTCCCTCCCTCCCTAGTGCCTAACCCTCCCTCCCTCGTGCCTAAACCTAACCCTCCCTCCCTAGTGCCTAAACCTAACCCTCCCCCCCAGTGCCTAACCCTCCCTCCCTCCCTACTGCCTAAACCTAACCCTCCCTCCCTGGTGCCTAACCCTCCCTCCCTCCCTAGTGCCTAAACCTAACCCTCCCTCCTTAGTGCCTAACCCACCCTCCCTAGTGCCTAACCCTCCTTCCCTCCCTAGTGCCTAAACCTAACCCTCCCTCCCTAGTGCCTAAACCTAACCCCCCCTCCCTAGTGCCTAAACCTAACCCTCCTTCATGCCTAAACCTAACCCTTCCTCGTTAGTGCCTAAACCTAACCCTCCCCCCCAGTGCCTAACCCTCCCTCCCTCCCTAGTGCCTAACCCTCCCTCCCTCGTGCCTAAACCTAACCCTCCCTCCCTAGTGCCTAAACCTAACCCTCCCCCCCAGTGCCTAACCCTCCCTCCCTCCCTACTGCCTAAACCTAACCCTCCCTCCCTGGTGCCTAACCCTCCCTCCCTCCCTAGTGCCTAAACCTAACCCTCCCTCCTTAGTGCCTAACCCACCCTCCCTAGTGCCTAACCCTCCTTCCCTCCCTAGTGCCTAAACCTAACCCTCCCTCCCTAGTGCCTAAACCTAACCCCCCCTCCCTAGTGCCTAAACCTAACCCTCCTTCATGCCTAAACCTAACCCTTCCTCGTTAGTGCCTAAACCTAACCCTCCCCCCCAGTGCCTAACCCTCCCTCCCTCCCTAGTGCCTAAACCTAACCCTCCCTCCCTCCCTAGTGCGTAAACCTAATCCTCCCTCCTTAGTGCCTAACCCTCCCTCTCTAGTGCCTAAACCTAACCCTCAGCAGTGCCTAAACCTAACCCACCCTCCCTAGTGCCTAACCCTCCCTCGTTAGTGCCTAAACGTAACCCTCCCCCAGTGCCTAACCCTCCCTCCCTCCCTCCCTAGTGCCTAAACCTAACCCTCCCTCCCTCCCTAGTGCGTAAACCTAACCCTCCCTCCCTAGTGCCTAACCCTCCCTCCCTAGTGCCTAAACCTAACCCACCCTCCCTAGTGCCTAACTCTCCCTCCCTCCCTAGTGCCTAAACCTAACCCTCAGTAGTGCCTAAACCTAACCCACCCTCCCTAGTGCCTAACCCTCCCTCCCTCCCTAGTGCCTAAACCTAACAATCCCTCGTGCCTAAACCTAACCCTCCCTCCCTAGTGCCTAAACCTAACCCTCCCTCGTTAGTTCCTAAACGTAACCCTCCCCCAGTGCCTAACCCTCCCTCCCTCCCTCCCTAGTGCCTAAACCTAACCCTCCCTCCCTAGTGCGTAAACCTAACCCTCCCTCCCTAGTGCCTAACCCTCCCTCCCTAGTGCCTAAACCTAACCCACCCTCCCTAGTGCCTAACTCTCCCTCCCTCCCTAGTGCCTAAACCTAACCCTCAGTAGTGCCTAAACCTAACCCACCCTCCCTAGTGCCTAACCCTCCCTTCCTCCCTAGTGCCTAAACCTAACCCTCCCTCGTGCCTAAACCTAACCCTCCCTCCCTCCCTAGTGCCTGAACCTAACCCTCCCTCCCTAGTGCCTAACCCTCCCTCCCTAGTGCCTAAACCTAACCCACCCTCCCTAGTGCCTAACTTTCCCAACCTCCCTAGTGCCTAAACCTAACCCTCAGTAGTGCCTAAACCTAACCCACCCTCCCTAGTGCCTAACCCTCCCTCCCTAGTGCCTAAACCTAACCCTCCCTCGTGCCTAAACCTAATCCTCCCTCCCTAGTGCCTAAACCTAACCCTCCCCCCCTAGTGCCTAAACCTAACCATCCCCACAAAGCCTAACCCTCCCTCCCTAGTGCCTAAACCTAACCCTCCCTCCCTAGTGCCTAACCCTCCCTACCTAGTGCCTAAACCTAACCCACCCTCTCTAGTGCCTAACCCTCCCTCCCTCCCTAGTGCCTAAACCTAACCCACCCTCCCTAGTGCCTAACCCTCCCTCCCTAGTGCCCAAACCTAACCCACCCTACCCAGTGCCTAACCCTCCCTCCCTAGTGCCTAAACCTAACCCTCCATACCTAGTGCCTAAACCTAACCCACCCTCCCTAGTGCCTAAAGTGCCTAACCCTCCCTTCCTCCCTAGTGCCCAAACCTAACCCACCCTCCCCAGTGCCTAACCCTCCCTCCCTCCCTCCCTCGTGCCTAAACCTAACCCTCCCTACCTAATGCCTAACCCTCCCTCCCTAGTGCCTAAACCTAACCAACCTTCCCTAGTACGTAACCCTCCCTCCCTCCCTAGTGCCTAAACCTAACCCTCCCTCCCTAGTGCCTAAACCTAACCCTCCCTCCCTAGTGCCTAAACCTAACCCTCCCCCCAGTACCTAACCCTCCCTCCCTAGTGCCTAACCCTAACCCTCCATCGTGCCTAAACCTAACCCTCCCTCCTTAGTGCCTAACCCACCCTCCCTAGTGCCTAACCCTCCTTCCCTCCCTAGTGCCTAAACCTAACCCTCCCTCCCTAGTGCCTAAACCTAACCCCCCCTCCCTAGTGCCTAAACCTAACCCTCCTTCATGCCTAAACCTAACCCTTCCTCGTTAGTGCCTAAACCTAACCCTCCCCCCCAGTGCCTAACCCTCCCTCCCTCCCTAGTGCCTAAACCTAACCCTCCCTCCCTCCCTAGTGCGTAAACCTAATCCTCCCTCCTTAGTGCCTAACCCTCCCTCTCTAGTGCCTAAACCTAACCCTCAGCAGTGCCTAAACCTAACCCACCCTCCCTAGTGCCTAACCCTCCCTCCCTAGTGCCTAAACCTAACCCTCCCTCGTGCCTAAACCTAACCCTCCCTCCCTAGTGCCTAAACCTAACCCTCCCTCGTTAGTGCCTAAACGTAACCCTCCCCCAGTGCCTAACCCTCCCTCCCTCCCTCGTGCCTAAACCTAACCCTCCCTCCCTCCCTAGTGCGTAAACCTAACCCTCCCTCCCTAGTGCCTAACCCTCCCTCCCTAGTGCCTAAACCTAACCCACCCTCCCTAGTGCCTAACTCTCCCTCCCTCCCTAGTGCCTAAACCTAACCCTCAGTAGTGCCTAAACCTAACCCACCCTCCCTAGTGCCTAACCCTCCCTTCCTCCCTAGTGCCTAAACCTAACAATCCCTCGTGCCTAAACCTAACCCTCCCTCCCTAGTGCCTAAACCTAACCCTCCCTCGTTAGTTCCTAAACGTAACCCTCCCCCAGTGCCTAACCCTCCCTCCCTCCCTCCCTAGTGCCTAAACCTAACCCTCCCTCCCTCCCTAGTGCGTAAACCTAACCCTCCCTCCCTAGTGCCTAACCCTCCCTCCCTAGTGCCTAAACCTAACCCACCCTCCCTAGTGCCTAACTCTCCCTCCCTCCCTAGTGCCTAAACCTAACCCTCAGTAGTGCCTAAACCTAACCCACCCTCCCTAGTGCCTAACCCTCCCTTCCTCCCTAGTGCCTAAACCTAACCCTCCCTCGTGCCTAAACCTAACCCTCCCTCCCTCCCTAGTGCCTGAACCTAACCCTCCCTCCCTAGTGCCTAACCCTCCCTCCCTAGTGCCTAAACCTAACCCACCCTCCCTAGTGCCTAACTTTCCCAACCTCCCTAGTGCCTAAACCTAACCCTCAGTAGTGCCTAAACCTAACCCACCCTCCCTAGTGCCTAACCCTCCCTCCCTAGTGCCTAAACCTAACCCTCCCTCGTGCCTAAACCTAATCCTCCCTCCCTAGTGCCTAAACCTAACCCTCCCCCCCTAGTGCCTAAACCTAACCATCCCCACAAAGCCTAACCCTCCCTCCCTAGTGCCTAAACCTAACCCTCCCTCCCTAGTGCCTAACCCTCCCTACCTAGTGCCTAAACCTAACCCACCCTCTCTAGTGCCTAACCCTCCCTCCCTCCCTAGTGCCTAAACCTAACCCACCCTCCCTAGTGCCTAACCCTCCCTCCCTAGTGCCCAAACCTAACCCACCCTACCCAGTGCCTAACCCTCCCTCCCTAGTGCCTAAACCTAACCCTCCATACCTAGTGCCTAAACCTAACCCACCCTCCCTAGTGCCTAAAGTGCCTAACCCTCCCTTCCTCCCTAGTGCTCAAACCTAACCCACCCTCCCCAGTGCCTAACCCTCCCTCCCTCCCTCGTGCCTAAACCTAACCCTCCCTACCTAATGCCTAACCCTCCCTCCCTAGTGCCTAAACCTAACCAACCTTCCCTAGTACGTAACCCTCCCTCCCTCCCTAGTGCCTAAACCTAACCCTCCCTCCCTAGTGCCTAAACCTAACCCTCCCTCCCTAGTGCCTAAACCTAACCCTCCCCCCAGTACCTAACCCTCCCTCCCTAGTGCCTAACCCTAACCCTCCATCGTGCCTAAACCTAACCCTCCCTCCCTAGTGCCTAAACCTAACCCTCCACCCCAGTGCCTAACCCTCCCTCCCTAGTGTCTAACCCTAATTCTTCCCCCCAGTGCCTAGCACTCCCCCTAGTGCCTATCCCTAACCCTCCCCCTAACCCCAATACTTACTGTTGGGATGCCGGAACCAGGATTCTGACTACTGTTGAGATTCTGGCGCCGACATCCCGACAGCCGGGATATAAACTACATCCCTTACCAAGAGCTTTTGAAGCTCTAGGCTGCCCCTTAATCCCTTCCTTTCAGGCACCCATTCATTGCTGCACGTACCAGTGTCATGTGAGAGTGGAACTGATCATTGAATTGGTCATTCAGCCCAAATTCCTGCCTCGCCTAAATTCTGACAGTTGGGAAGTATCCTGTTGACATCACTTAGGAATGAGCAATCCCTAGTTTCTACGGAGTTAATAGGCTCCCTTCTCATTGAATATCGGATCAGCCCACGAAATGGCGTACTCCACTGGGTATGGGCAATTTTTACCCTGTGATCTTGATCTTGGGAGCTCTGTTGAACATCTGGACATTTAATAAGAAAAATCTTGATCGACCTACGATGCGCGCACCCACTGAAAATTGATGCATGGCCACCTATCAAGGGTGCTGTGGAACGAGTTACAGGGGCATGACCTTGTTTTATGCTATGTCTAAGCATGCCTGCCAAGCAGAACGCCGTGAGGAGCTGATCTGCCAGGCCTTCAGACGGCAAGGCAAGGCCATCAAGCCATCGGCCCTTCTGGCCAGTTCTGCCATGCTTATTTGTCTGCTGTAGTTTTCATTAGGTTACTTCTGTTAATTACCCCCCTTTCTGAATTTTACAATTAGGACATGCTTTGCCGTGACCGGATTCATTCAGCTATGTCCCCTGATCTGCCCGCCTACGCATCCTTTCCCTCAGTAAGTTTGCACTGACAAAAGTGTTGGGAGTATGATGCAACCAGTGTCTCATCTATCCCGCTCACTGATGCAGCCGCTGTTGTGCTGTCTATGGCCTCACATACACATCTATGTAACCGTATTCATCACTGCAGAGAAGACACAAATACTGTCACTTTCACTGACATGCGGAGCCTGAGGAAGACCCCATGGGACCATAGGTAAGATGCTCCTTTGGTCTCCATTCATCTCAATGTTTCTGTAAACATAACATTTTTTTATTTTTTTATTTACAGTTTCTTATATAGCGCAGCATATTCCGTTGCGCTTTACAATTGTAAACATTAATAGAACAAAACTGGGTAATAACAGACAGATATATAGGTAGGAAGGCCCTGCTCGCAAGCTTACAATCTATAGGCTTATAGGCATTGATGCACAAGGATAGGTTCTATATATTGCATTTTGGTCCAGCCAGAATGCACAGTTGCATGACCCATTTACACCGGAATGTCGGCCAAATATCATGAGGATGTGAGAGAAAGACGATGTGTGAGGTTGTGTGTGGACTGTGAAAGGGGATGTAATTACATATGGAGGCTATGAAGGTTATGTGGGTGGTTCTGGGATCTGATAAGCTTGCCTGAAGAGGTGAGTTTTCAGGGATCGCTTGAAGGATTGGAGACTAGAGGAAAGTCGTATTGTGCATGGTAAGGCATTCCATAGAGTGGGTGCAGCCCGAAGAAAGTCCTGTAACCGTGAATGGGAGCAAGTAATGCGTGGGGATGAGAGACGCAGATCTTGTGCTGAGCGGAGAGGTCGGGTTGGGATATTTTGAGATGAGTGAAGAAATGTATGTTGGTGTGGTTTGGTTAATAGCCTTATGTGTAAGTAAGAGTATTTTGTATTGAATACGGTAGAAAACCGGCAACCAGTGGAGGGACTGACAGAGCGGGGCAGCAGACGATGAACTTTTGGCAAGGAAGATAAGCCTTGCAGCTGCATTCATAATTGATTGTAATGGAGATAGCCTGTTTTTGGGAAGACCAGTAAGGAGGCTATTGCAATAGTCAATACGGGAAATAATAAGTGCATGGATTAGAGTTTTTGCAGTGTCTTGTGTGAGATATGGTCGAATTTTGGATATGTTTTTTAGATGTATGTAACATGATTTTGAGACAGATTGAATGTGGGGAACAAAGGGCAGTTCAGAGTCAAGGATGACACATAGGCAGCGAGCTTGTGGGGCAGGGTGGATTGTCGAGTTGTCAACAGAGATCAGTTGGTAACAGTTATTGGCTGGTGGAAATATAATTAATTCTGCTTTAGAAATATTAAGTTTCAGGTGGCGAGATGACATCCAAGATGAAATTGCAGAAAGACATTCAGTGACACGGACCAATGGTGATAAATCTGGGGAAGATAGGTAGATTTGAGTATCATCTGCATACAGATGGTACTGAAATCCAAAAGAGCTGATTAGTTTGCCAAGAGAGGAGGTATAGATTGAGAATAACAGAGGCCCTAAGACAGAGCCTTGCGGTACTCCAACTGATAGAGGTAGTGAAGAGGAGGCAGAATCAGAAAAACAAACAGTAAAAGAGTGATCAGATAGGTAGGAAGAGAACCAAGAAAGAGCTGTGTCCTTAAGACCTAGGGATTGTAGTGTTTGTATGAGAAGAGAGTGGTCAACTGTGTCAAAAGCAGCAGAGAGATCTAGAAGAATTAGGAGTGAGTAATGGCCTTTAGCCTTGGCAGTGACCAGATCATTTACTACCTTAGTCAGTGCTGTCTCAGTGGAATGTTGAGAACGGAAGCCGGACTGAAGTGGGTCCAATAAGTTATGTGAGTTAAGAAAGTGTGTGAGGCGGGTGTAGACAAGTCTCTGGAAAGTTGCCAGTAGAGATAGAGAGATTACAGATTTTAGTTAGCGTTGGGATAAGCACAGGAGACAGAGCTTTACTGATTTGTGAGGGTAAAGGATCTAGAGTAGAGGTAATACAGTAGGAGGAAGAGAAGAGGGAAGATACTTCATCTTCGTTTGTGAGATCAAATGAAGAGAATGTGCCAGAGGATTCAGGTAGGGAATTGAGCAAGTCACTAGCTGAAGAAGAGCATACCATTTCATTTCAGATCTCATCAATCTTGTCCCTAAAATAGGAAGCAAAATCTTGCGCACAGATAGTAGCAGGTGGTTTGGGTGAAGGAGGGGTAAGAAGCAGGTTAAATGTATTAAAAAGTCACTTGGGGTTAGAGGCTTGAGCAGAGATAAGAGATTGGAAATATGTTTGTTTGGCAGTGTCCAGAGCAGCACATTAAGAGTTGTAGATAGTCTTATATGTGAGGAAGTCAGTTGGAGTATGAGACTTTCGCCACTGACGTTCAACTTTACATGAGAGTTTTTGTATATGCCTTGTTAGGTTAGAATGCCACGGTTGACGTCTAACTCTATGTGGTGTGTGATGGGTAGCTGGAGCTACTTCATCGAGAACTTTTTCTTGAATCTGATTTAGGTGTGATGCCGCAGTCTCAGGAGAAGTGAATGTAGAAATAGGTGAGAGGTGTTGTTGTAGAGAGGTAGATAGTTGTTGAAAGTTAATAGCATCAATATTTCTGTGGGTTTTAGGTTTAGGTTTGGTTAATTTCAAGGATGTTGATGTAATGGAGGAGAGTGTGCAGGTAATAAGGTTGTGATCTGAGAGAGGGAAAGGAGCATTAGTGAAATCAAAAAGTGAGCATAGTTGAGTGAATACAAAATCAAGGCAGTGGCCCTCCTGACGAGTAGCGGAGTCAGTCCATTGGGAGAGGCCAAGAGAGGATGTTAAAGAGAGTAGTCTGGAAGCATGAGGAGATTGTGGACTGTCAATGGGGATATTGAAATCACCGATAATGATGGTGGAGATGTCTGATGATAGGAAGTGAGGGAGCCAGGCAGAAAAATGTTCCAAAAATTGTTGAGGTGGCCCAGGTAGGCGATAGATAGCAGCTCGCACAGAGAAAGGGGTGAAAGTCCTGATACAGTGTACTTCAAATGATGTAAATGTGAGTGAAGGTACCTGTGGGAGAACTGTGTATGTAACAGATTGGGAGAGTAATATTCCTACCCCACCTCCTTTACAATTACCAGGCCTGGAGGTGTGTGAGAAGTGTAGGTTACCATATGAAAGTGCAGCAGGAGAGACAGTGTCTGATTGTCTGAGCCATGTTTCTGTTATGCCAGAAGGTTGAGGTTAGTTGAAATAAAGAGGTCATGGATGGATATTAGTTTGTTGCAGACAGAGCGTGCATTCCACAAGGCACATTGTAGTGACTTGGAGGGTGAAGGGAGGCACGCAATGTTTATGAGGTTAGCTGGATTTATAGCTCGTTGTGGGTGTGGCATGTGTGTTGGGCCTGGATTTGGTGATAATCAGCAGCTAATAGAAGCAGAAGGAGAGAGATATAAATATATTGGTGGGATTTGTATGATAGATTTTTATGGCGACAGGTTGTGGATGTCATTGTCAATGTGTATAGATAATTTAAAAGCTTGTGTGTTTGTAAGAGGAGAGAAGATTAATTAGGTAGCAATATGTACAGAAGGATGAGCTTCAGTGAGAGTAAAGGATGTAGTAGCCTTAGAGATGATTCCATGTAGTGAGATAACAAATAGAAGTTTGTGAAGCATTTTTTTCTCCTAATATAAAAAAAACACAAAGTTAAGTAATGGTTTAGTAATTACCTGGTAATAGATGTTGTTCAATGTTTTTCAACTGTTTTTTTAACTGTTCAGAAAGCACACTTGATTTTAACCACTTAATGCATAACCACATCAAGCTGCTACCCTCACTAAGACTGAATGTTAAGAAATAGTATGGCTGATTAAGACACTGGCCTCATCTGAGCCAATTGGTCAGTTGATTGAAATGCAAATTGATCAGTGGACATACATTGCTCTAAGTTTAAGTAAACAGGCAGTATGACACTATAAACTGTGCTTCAGTGATCCCCATCCAAACACAGGTAATGACTATTGCTAGCAAGTCATAAAAGATTCCCATACATTTAAACAAAACCAATTACAAACATGTACAAAATTATACACATACTTTAAATACCCAGCTAATTTTGCATTAGTGCAAATATAGATCAGGAGTTGTGGTTTGCAGGATGGCAAGGAATATCACATACATTGCCTATACAGCTGCTGGTGCATGGGGGTTAATGCAGATTCTGGCACTTGTAGTACTCAACATAAAAATAAATACACACACATATAAATGGGTTAGAGTAATCCGGTCCCTTCAATGCTCATTGGGTCCTAGGTGGTAACATAGGTTGCCTAATAGATGATACGGTTCTGCTGACATTGTAATAGGAAGCAGCAGCAGTAGCACCCGGTACTGGGTGCTGGCACTTTTGGGCCCTGCAGGTTCTGGGTTGCTGGCATCCTTTCCCCTCCATGTAACCAAGTAACTACAAGCATGGCCTGTTTAGTACTTGCAGGAGTTTTTCCAAATCTGGAACATTCAAAACTTGAATATAAACATATACTGTATCTACTAAAAAAGCAGTGGTTCTCAAGGAAGTCAAACAAGAACTGATAATGGAGACAGACATAGATGATGAAGATTGAAGTGGAGGAAATAAGGAGACAAGGCAAGGGACAGACCGGATGTGTGGCGGTGCGGGCAGATGTTATAGGACATCGGCCTCAGAGAGCTCACAGGAAGTCACGTAATTGGACGAAGAGTCCTTGGTTGACATGGTGGAGAGTTCTCCCATCTCGTCTCATTTTAGTCATCTTTTCTATCTACCAACAATCTCTGCTTTAGTAGTTAGAATGTTTTTGTTCGAACCCTACGTATTGCTGCCCCAAGACCTGCTGCTGAAGACAGCTGCTCTATAGGCACACCCTTGGGCATTCCGTTAGCCTGTTGTCTGTTTACACTATTACCGTATGTAGAAAATAACAGATGTTCAGGCAGGGGTCCAATGTTTGGGATACGATGCTCTTACAAAGCAAAACATCTTTGCAAACTCTCGCAAGGAAATAATCAGAGCATGGCAGTGGAAGCCAGGGAAACTGCTGTAACACAGAGCAGCGAAGCCGTCGTTACCTTGAGTCACGTTATGTAAATAACGCTTTGCATCCCTGCTGGCTCTTCACGAGTTTTCTGACATCAGGAAACCATGCAAATAACCGGAGACGCTTATGCTTGGGAGACCCCGATGATCAAAATCAGCTAAACACAATTTAAACATATACTCAGCAATACATGCAGGTGTAGGATGCCGTGCACCAGTCTCATGAAGGGGTCTCATACAACTTCTATACCACTCATGGTTATTTTATCAGCCTTCCCCTAGTCCAATATACGCTACATTAACTACAATGTTTATCAGTCTTCCATAACGGTGCACAGGTATTAAAGGGTTTGTTCCCATCTGAATGTCCTTCATTCGCCCCCATAGCGGTTTCAAGATGTATCAAATCTTCTAAAGAAGACAAGTTGCCCATAGCAACCAATCAACTTCTAGAAGCTGATTGGTTGTCATCATTTGAAGGTTTGATACATCTCCCCCTGTGTCACAGTACTACTGGAATTTCTGGATTACCTTCGTGCTAGGTTGGTGATAGTTAACTCTAATGCTGGGTACACACTGGCCGATATATCGGGCGATCATTTGATCGGCCAATATATCTGCTGCCCGTCGGCCAGTGTGTACAAACGATATGTCTGTGAATGACGACGTTCACAGACATATCGCATTCGCTGTGCTGCACAGCCAATGGACAGATATATCTGCAGACATATCTATCCATCGGCAAGTGTGTACGGGCGATCAGGTGAGTCTACTAATGCTCCGGTGGATGGACAGCCGCATCAGTCGGCTGCCGGCCACCGGGGAGAGAGGAGTGGGCTCCGCACGGGAAGTGCACGTGGGCCCCCTCCTCTCTTAAGACGCCCCAGGATGGAGTTCCAAGATGGATGTCCTCCTTTATTTGTTACTCAGGTGGGCAGGTCACAACTGGTCAACACATCTAAGAACAAATCCCTCTTTTTTCATTTATAATATTTAGCTCTATTTACTACATTCAGCTGTAAATATATTTTGTATGCCTGACTTAGTTATACGCAAAGAAAGGAGCCATTTTCTGGGATGCACTTATATTGTGGAGATTGCAGCCTATCAATTCACTAGGAACTAATGATATCACTGAAGCAGTTGTGGAGGCAGCCATTTTTTGGGGCTGAACTCATATGTCAGGGAATCAAACCTATCAATTCGCTAGAAAACAGTGACATCACTGAAGCACAGGTGCAGTCAGCCATTTTGTGGGCTGTGCCACAATATTCATGAGAATGATACCTCTGATTCCCTACAAATCAATGGCATCAGTGAGGTGTAAAGCGCAATTATGCCATTGGTTCCCAGTGAAATCGTCGGCTGCACTCTTTAAAAATATTTGGCTGTTAATATTCTTAACATTTGCAGTATAATTCGTATTTCTCTGCCATTTAAATTGACTGAAGACACAGTAGTGAGGGTCACAGATGGACTTGTTGATTGCTAATGACACCTTCAAGGCTGCTGAGAATGTTAGCATCAGTCTTCACAGAACAATAGAGTTAGCAGTTTCCAATAATGCAAGTCTGTCACAAGCTAAGAAAATAATTGTGCCTTAAGGAAACCTTTCACGTGTTCAGTAGCAGTCAGCGGAAAATGTTACACATGGAAGAGAATGCTAAATAACACATCTCAGTTTTATACCTCAGGTGTCAGATTTAATGTGGATTGTTTCATGTGACACGACACGTCCTGTGCCACGGGAAGGCGGGAACCTTGCGTCGTCAGGCACAGTGCCCAGTGTCCTGCATGAAGCGCACATGATTTGTTCTGTTCAGATGCTAAACTTCTACGTGCCGGCGAATGCAATACTGTAATGCTATCCTTGGCACAACGGGTCAATGCATCGACCATAAATAATAAGAACAGGATTGCTCTTGAACCCATCTTCTAGCATCTATCTATCATAGAGGGGGCAGATCATTTGCTGACCATATAATGCTCAAAATCAACTTCTTGTGTTATTCATATCTCTCTATATTAGTCCATAATGGACCATTCCCACTATTTCTACTATCCGTCCCCGGTCCCCTTCTTTCTTAGATTGTTTTCTCTCTGATCTGTGAGTGACTCCTCACTTCTACAAGTGGCTCATCCTGCCCACTGTAACCTATACGGTGCGCCCAAGATGGCTGCCTCGTCTGGTACTTCAGTGGGCTGGACAACTTGTCACATCATTTATGCGGAGGTTATCTTTTTAGTCATTTACCATGTTACCCTTATACAGTATGTCTTACTTCCATGTGTTGCTTGTCTGGCACACTATAACCTATGTAGTGCGTACAAGATGGCTGCCTCATCTGGTATTCTGGTGGGTAGGATAAACAATGCATGGGTGTGATGATTATACAAGGGTTGTGTATTTCAAATTAGTATTCTGTAGTACCCTGATTACGTGTCATTTCATCCAGGCATTGCCGATTCCACCCAGTGTAACCTGTGTAGTGCGCCCAAGATGGCCGCCTCCTCTGATACCTTTGTGTGCAGGATAAATAATACTTGGAATATATGACAAATAATGGCTTCCTCAATTCTGTATTACGTATGTTCACGGTTTTCTGCAAATCTAATTCTCTGTGTTTTTTTTGTTCATGGTTTCTGTATAGTATTTTCTGTAAAGCTAAAATCTCTTTATTTTGTTCATGATTTCTGCAAAGCGCCTTGAGTCATTTTGGAGGAAAGCACTACATAAATAATGTTATAATTATTATTATTATTATTATTATACAGTAGCGACATGAATAGATGTCAAATTCGCTATAAAATAAATATAAAAAAAATTTGCTATATATTTGTTTAGTATTGATCTCATCCATTATATTTGGAGATGACACTTGTGTGAAATGAATCCTTATATTTGGCAAGCAATGATGCACTTAGTGGTCTATGTACTAAGACTCCACTTGCCGTGGAGATAAAGCCGCTTCTGCTTCACCCATTGATCGCTGCAAAGCAGGAGATGGCTGCGGCGATGTGCACTAAAATAAACTTTATTGACAAGCAGCCAAAATGACAAAGAGCTCTCCTCCTGCTTCTCCAGTAAGGAGAGGCAGATACCGGCAGCCAGAGGCGATGCAGCCAAGACGCTGGAGAAGATGGCTGATGGAAAGTGACCTCTCTCCTTAGTAATACCTGTGACACCGCTGCCAAAGGTGCCTATGGCAGTGCGATGACCCGGCCTGCTCTTAGCACTAGCAAGCAGAGAAAAGCAATATGCACAGGGATTTTCTCTGCCTTTTTTGTTTGGCCTCCTTATCTCCCCTTAGTACATGGACCCCTTGGTTTTTAAAATGTTCCATGGCGGATGTAGAACTGATACCCCCCCAACATTTTAGATTCATGAGTCTGGACAAAGGGGTGTGGCCACGTGTCATTTGGGGCGTGGTTATGTATGGTAAATGCTAGGCTTTCCCTTAGCCACCGCCCATCAATTCCAAACATGCAGTAATTGCAACACATGCCAGTTGCAGGGCCCAAGGCACCTATTAACCACTATATAGCAGGGCGTCTGTGAAGGGGAAATCCTGCCCAAATCAGGGCAGTTCGGGGGGAGTTCTGAAAACCGGCAGCAGAGGTAAAATACACCTACGGTGCTTCACAAGCAATAATGTGCTCCATGACCCTACAGTAAACTAAAGATGTAATTAGTAGTCTTCTAGGAAGCCTGTATTACAGTATCATGCTTTTATATAGACGTGGAGCTCCTTGGTAACGTCTAATAGCCGTATATGTTACAGTGTGGATGCATTATTGCCATTAATGAGAAAGTACCTAGGAGTATGATTAAAGGAAGATATGTTTCTTCCAGGCTCCTGTCATGTGTCCTGTGATTCCAATAGAAAAATATTTCTAATTCAGCATTCATAAATGCCAGGTACGGGATGCTTAAGCTGGATTGGAAGAGGACTATGCCTGTCGTGGGTTAAACCACAAGGCTATGGGTGGTTTGTATGAGGTCACATGGGTGAATCTTAGCCAGTTAGGTGTTAGTGGGTGGGGTTGGAGGTTAGAGTATTTGAGGCTTGTGGTGACATGTTACAAGCCTCTTTTTGTGTTTGCGTTGGTGCATTGCTGGGCCGCGACGATTATTGCCCGTCCTTTCTGGGGGCGCTGTTTGGGCCTGTCAAATTTTTGTTTATTATCATTCTTGCTTGTAGCTTCCTTTATTTCGTCCCCAGCATCTCCTGGCCTCCCCTATCTCTTCCCTGGCCCTTCCCCATGAAGCCATGGCCCTTTTTTGGGTGCATTATGTCCCTTTGAAAAGTGGGGGGCGCCAATGCTCTTTCTGGCACAGGGCACCAAAAAGTCTAGTTACGGCACTACTGAGGGCACAGGCTGCAGCTACTGTTAATACTGTAAAACTGTGATTTTATATGGCGGCTGCTACTGCAAAAAACACGTCATCCCCCAAGACGAGCAGGTGCCCCAGAGGTACGTCAGGGGCAGCAGAGCTACATGGAAATCAAATTGGTTCCGATTACCTCCCACACCGGGACAGTGTTGGGTGCAGGGGCACTGTAAGAGAGGAGGGGGCCAGTGTGCAGACTCAGTGCGTGCCCCCTCCTCTCTCTAGCGGTGCCACTGCCGCCGCGGCCGGCGGGTGCAGCAGTAGATTCTGGTTTTGTACGTGTCTCCGGGAAAATGGTACCCGCTCCGTTTTCCATGGGACAGCAGTAGTGCGCATGCGCGAGTCACCAGGTAAATGGCCGCCGCCATTTTCCTAGTGATTTTTGCTGCTCTGCAACGCCAGCTCGGGCAGCACTCTGGAGGCGACGGACAGGTAAGTATAGAGAGTATATGGGTGCAGGGTGGGCGGTGTGGGCCCCCTTGGACCCAGGGGCCCGTGTGTACCGCACCCATTATAGATACGCCCCTGGTTGGGCGGTATGAATATATACATCTATTAACATAATTTATGTATCATATATGTGCAGTTTAACAGATAACACTATAGTCATGTCTATGTGCTTTATCATTTCAACAGATCTGCTACATACGACTAGCGTACATCTTGAATAAAGGCCAAAAACACCATTACATCCCATTTCATTGCCCCTCGGGGCATTCATGTTCAGGAAGCACTTTATCCATTACGAACATTATTTAAATAAGTAATTATAGGAAGATGAGAAAATGTGAGTTAGTTGGCAGCGGGACGTTACGTGTTTCCAATTGTCAGACACATTGATCGAGGCGCCACGTGTTAAAGATATATATTATTGATTGTTGTGCAACATTAGTCACCGGGGTGGGAGCAGCAGAGAATCCCGGTAACCATCCATCCATATAATGCTTTTAGAGGAACATATAATCTTCCAGTTAATGGAAGCTGTTGTCATTTTCTATATACCATTAAATGCATGTTGGCGTCCAGCAGCCCAGGGTGATTTCAGTTTGTTTTTCAGTAATGAAAACAGAATCTATATAAAAGGGGAAAAAAAAATCAAGTGTATCGCTCTACTAAACACGTGTCTATCATTGTTTGCTGGTGAAATTGAGTTATTTATACATACACTGAAGTGAAGCGTATTCGCGTGGCGTGACGGTCGGTTTCTACAAGGTCCTGGTCTACGATTGAAGAGTCTCTGATGGGTGGGTGGAGCATTGATGTCGCTGAATTTTGTTTGGGTGAACCTGCCAGTTGGTATGATTATTTATCAAGCTTTACTAATGCTCGGTACGGTCCACCTATAGCTGTCATTCAGTTGACTGACAGGAAAGGACGGTACTGTTGAATAACGATTCCAGCATAGCCCACCAAGTGTTAATGGGATAAAGATCAGGTGATGGTGGAGGCCACATAGGGGAGTGGGGGATGAATGGGGAGGGGGGCAGGGAAGTCTTTGAAAATCCTTGCCTTGACCTTGAAACAGTTTCTGTGTTAGAAAAACACAGACACAGTGTAATATGTTTTGGACCGTACCGAGCATTAGTAAAGCTTGATAAATAATCATACCAACTGGCAGGTTCACCCAAACAAAATTCAGCGACATCAATGCTCCACCCACTTCACCAGAAAGAGAAGCAGGATGCAGGAGGATGGCTAATCTGGACAGTCAGCACACATGAGCCAGAGTGACGCTGTCAAGACAAACTCCTCTCCTGACTTTGACTAGAAGGGCAGCAGCCATTTTCCTGTGGTCCACGTCTTCTGCAGAGAGGACATGATGATGAAACACAGGGGCCTACTGATTAAGTAATTATCTCACTGCGAGGGATACTTAAGTATCCAGCTCGCAGTGGGGGAAACGTATCACCGGAGCAATTCATCATTGCTCCAGTGCGGGGACAGCTGCTCCGAAAAGCCTTGGTTAGTATCGCAGCTACAGATGTAGCACCTACCCTCCAACATGACCCATCCCATTAGGCACAGAATGCTCTACTCCTGGACTTTTCTTAATTTATGATTGCAGACACCTGTGTTGAACTACGCAATATATGAGACAGGTGTTTCTACACAGGTGGCTGCAATCATAAATTAGGTGGGAAGTCCAGGAGTAGAGCATTCTGTACCTAATGGAAAGGATTGTCATGTTGGAGGGTCTGGTAGTTGCATTACTTACCTCCTCCCCGTCGTCCCTCGGGTCACGTATGCGCACAGCCAACCGGGGAGGTAGTGAGGAAGCGGTGGAGGGATCCGCTCAGATCCATCTTCGCATCCACGGAGCTCCTTCCCATAGGAAGTAACGGGGCTACGAGAGCAAGCGCTGTCTGAAGGTGGCGCTTGTTCTCGGAAGCGAACTCCGAAAAATTTAAGTTTTTGGAGTTTGCTGAATATAAGGGGTCCTTTTCAGGCCCCTGATGATGAATGGCCCGGTAACTAAAATATGCGCAAACTAGCATTTCCGCAAGGTTACCGGGCCATTTAGTTTTGATAAATAGGCCCCACAGACTATTATAAATACTATATTTTATTCCTTTTAGTTTTCTCTGTGTAAGCTAAAAACATACCTTCCAATATGACCCTCTCAGGAGGGACACAATGCTCTGGTCCTGGACTTCCCTGGTAAGAGGCGGGGCTGCAGCGCAGTTCAAAATTAAAATAGGGGAGTCACACCAACTGTCATTTCGCACACTGCCAGACATCACTGGCTGGGACTCACTGGCAGTTGGTGTGACTCCCCTATTTGAATTTTGGACTGTGCTGCAGCCCCACCTCTGGAGCCGCCACCAATCATAAATTACCAGGGAAGTCCAGGACCAGAACATTGTGTCCCTCCTGGAGAGGGTCATGTTGGGAGGTATGCAAAAAGGTAGCTCAGATAATGCAGAGGAGTGTAACAGCCATTTTATCGTGGTCCAGCCCTGGAGGCACAGCGGGGATCCGAAAAGTGACCTGCCTTCCTGGGACTCCCAATATTTCTAGTGCCTTTTGACATTCGAGGACAGTAGGCAACTACTATATAAACCAAAAGCTGCCACGGGTCGCCATGGAGATAAGAACTGGTTCCTAGGGACTGAGCATGAATCCTAATTCGTTCATAACTTAACTGGGCTGTTTGGAAAGAAATGTATGTGGGTGATTGCATCTGACTGTGTGTATACAGTTGCATGTCCTAAATATGCTTGTATGCATATTTAGGACAGTTACATCTGCTGTACATAATATTGATGTTGCTATACAGTGCACATTGAACAGTTCTATTTTTATGCTATAACATTGTTATCATATAGTTATCATATCACGCATGTTAAGTATTCATATCTAATCTGCAGTAATTATGTTCTTTCACACAGAATAATGCACAGCTGATAAATGGCATCATAATGTACAATGCTGGCAGGATTACCGTTGCCATGTGCAGTGCACGACATATTCTTTTTGTCCCAATTGCATATTCATTGAATTGTTTTATTCCAATTTAATACAATATTTCTGGGGCATGTCCAACTGAGGGCCTGATTCAGAGCCGGACGCTATTTGCGCTCGCTCGTTCAGAAAAAGGGGCCGGCTATTTAAATTGAGCGCTCGCTCTTTGCGGTCTGTTGACGCCTCTATGTCTGAGCGAGCGAACGAAACATGCGCTCGCTATTTTGTAAAGACGCCCCCTGGCCGCTCGCATCCTACGTCATCTCCGCTATTTATTTGATTAATCGAGTACATTGAAAGGCGTCTGAACTGCTCGCAGTGCTTGTGGTTGGATTTTCCTACCGCAATCATGCGAACAGTTCAGGCTAAGAAACAACCAAGTGACTTGATCGATGACGCTGCTTTGTTAATTATGCACACCCTTAAAACGCCCGTTTTGACCGTTTGGCACGCCTGCGTTCGGATCTCCACTCCCCTTGTTCAAGCACCTTCCCCTGTTACCACCCACAAACGCCTCATCCTGTCACTCAAATTAGCAGGCACTCGCAATTTTGCGAACACACGTTTTCCGACCGCACTGACTGGTTGGCGCATGCGCAATACGACCCATACGCATGCGCAGATGTGCGAACATCGCTCGGAGCGAACGAGAGGCCGCTTACGAGCGGCTCTGAATCAGGCCCTGAGTTTGCCTCCTCAGACCGTGCTGATAGTGTCAATGGCATCACGGCCCAGGAAGATAACAGTTAATTTAACGCTTTAATGGGTCAGAACGTGACTCAGCCCAGGGTTGGGCTTTCAGTTCCACTGATGTGGAAAGAGTGAACAATATAGTTGACAATAAAATTAATTTATATATAAGAAGGAAAGGATATTTTAAATGCATCCCAGAATACAGAATATTTTTTTTTTAAATGATTTTGTTCTGTCATCGCCATGCTGAGATTGCCGAGACAGAACATGCATTATGGTAGCACAAAATAAATACTACCACAATACTTGCTAAATATAGTTCCTTAGACAGACGTAACCCCTTTATTGAGTTAGCAAATGTTAAAATTAGCCCTATCGCTGGGGAAAACCTCTGTTCCACCAGCAATAAGGCTGTTCACATTTCATAAATCTCCCCCTCAATCCCTGTTTTATTAAAATGTGGATGTAGACATGCACGTTATTCCTTTTATGTCTCTGTAAATCAGAACATTAGAGTCTACACAGGTCTGACAAGTTTCCCGTATATTTTGGAGGAGTCTCTTGTACATGACCCTAGTCAAAGCATTAAAACAGGCCTGACCAACCTGTTGTGAAACTACAAGTCCCAGCATGCCCTGCAACAGTTTTGTTATTAGGGAATGCTAAAACTGTGGCAGGGCATGCTGGGATGTGTATCTTTTCAACAGCTGGAGAGCCACAGGTTGGCCAGGCCTGCATTAGAAGACACTCACAGGGCTAGAATCAGCATTAGAACACTCACAAGTCTAGACCAACATGTAGCCAATCAGCATTAGAACACTCACAAGGCTAGACCAACCTATAGATAATCAAACCTTTGGAGCACTCACAAGGCTAGACCAACCGTTAGCCGGTCAGCATTAGAACACTCACAAGACTAGACCAACCTATAGCCAATCAGCATTAGGACACTCACAAGACTCTACCAACCTGTAGCCAATCAGCATTAGAACACTCACAAGGCTGAGTGTAGACCAACCTGTAGTTAACAGCGCCTTCAGCAGGAATATACACTCAATATATATAACGCATTAGTATATATGAATGATAAGTTCTTGTTTAACAAGTATTCTTGGAAATATCAACCCTAACAGAAATGCAGAAACATATTTGTAAGCTCCATTGGGTTTTTTTTTTCTTCTGAAAATAACTTGTTCTAGATATTTCATTTCCCAGGCTGCCAACTTGTCTTTTTTTTATCCAAGTGGTTAAATCTAATCAAGGTGACAGATACAATGTGTTATCTGGATTTTGGAAACCATACAGCTCATACAGTAAATCCAGAGTTACTTGAAACCGCAACACAGTCCTGTAATTAAAAGTGAAGGGGAGTGTGCGTCGGTGGAACTGTTGACTCACATCATTTGGGATTTTGTTTGTTCTGTTTTACAGGGTGTAGAACAAGTGGTTTTCATTTAAGAATAGTGGACCTCATTCAGAGCCGGTCGCACAGAGCGTGTGGTCGGTCTGAATGAGAGGAGGGCGTCTTGAATTTTCAAGACGTCCTCCTTTGCGGTGGTAAGGCTGTTAACACCCACAGCCTTACGACCGCCTAAGGTGATGGTCGTGATGGTCAAGACCATCGCGACCATCGGGGCTTAAGACGAGACCCTAGGGTAAGGTCTCCCTTGTCGTAAGCCCCGGAGAGCTTTCGGCTCTGTCTGAGTCGGAAGCTCTCCACTGACATCACTAGTGATGTCAGTGGGGCCGCCCCCAAACGGTAGGCGTTCCAATGGGAACGCCCCCGTTTGGGCTGCCACCCCCCCGACCCGCCTTCCAAATGGGGCGAGCTGCCAATCAACATCGACAGCTCGACCCCTTTGGATCGAGACCCGCTACGACCGGCGCTGTCGGTCGTAGCGGGTATCACGCATGCGCACGCCGGCGCCGTCGTGCGCATGCTCTGTGGGGGGCCATCGACCCGGTCCGAGCGCATCGGCGCTAACGACCGGGTCTGAATGACCCCCAGCTTGCTAGAAAGATGGGAATGGTCGGTAGATCACAATAACCAAAAGAGTCCCCACACCATACTTACCTACTTTCTGTATCTGGTTTGGGGAGCTTCCTTTATTTGCCTGGGAACTATGTCGAGTGCAGCGCTGATAAAAGGGACAAAAAGCCACTCTGCGCGGCCGACGGAGCCCTCCTGTGCTGCCATCGGCACCCCCTGTGGTCGCCAGCTCTTTTTCTAATTTTTGAATGGCCATGGCCACGCCTCCCCTGGAATTGGCTACGCCCCCCCCTAGTACCTGGGCACATGGCAGCTCTAGACGCCCCTGATCGCGTCTATCGTGTAGGTTTGAATTCCTTCCATAGAGTATGAAACACTAGAAGCTTTTGCAGCCAATGGAAGCTTGGTTGCAGCGGGGTAGGAGGGCAGAGGAGCCCCCACCCGCAAAATATGTGAAACAGCAGGACGTACGAGTATCTTCTACGATACATCAGTGACGAAATGTTCATGTTTAATGTTGATAAACACGGTACATTTTGTCCATTGTCGTTGTGTCTTATTGTAGCAGTTCCTCCCCAGTCCTATTCCTGTCTAAATCCCCATTGGACGTTTATTTGCAGCAAGTTGACAGAGGCTCCGTTAAATACTCATCTATTTTTGTTATGTTTCCACGTCACATCCACTTTGCACTGCTCACAATACGAGGAGACTGTAGAAAACACTCTCCTCCATCTATTCATTTCTATTGAAAAGTCTTTCATTTGTACGGGCGCCAGAGATGTCATCTTTTCATCTGTGTTTGACAGATGCCGAGCTCCAGACAATTCTTTCCTCCACCACCCCCTGTCTTATGATTCCTAAATTACATGTCACTCAGGCTGGGTGGGGGCGTCGGGACTTGCATACGGAACATTGTTTGTTTTCGTCCTAGCTTAGAACTTGGTTATCTAAATATTGCACAGACTGAAATAGATCTTTTGCGGGGTCCCCTGGCAGAGAGGAGATAAAATGTAATAATGCCCGTCCATATATTATAATAACAATTGTAACAATCGTTAAATGTCCCTTTGTAAATTCTGTATGTAGACTGTTACATGGAAGAAAATGTTGTGTTGAATATGGCAATTTCTTTTAGGACTTCAGGTCATCTCCAGATTTGTCCAATGTCCATCAATATGCACAGTCCTACTCTCCCGGAACACCTGGGAGAGTACCTACATTTGGAAAGTCCCCAGGACTCCCGGGAGAGCAGGTCATCCTCCTGCCGCCCGCCCGTTTCCTAGTGAATAGGGTGGAACAGGGGATCTGATGGTGCAATTTTTCATTGACCTCACTTGTGCTTTTAATGACAATAATTATTAATGAATTATTATGTATTCATTATCTAATTATCAAATGATGCCATCGTGACACTGCTCCATCTGTGTGGTGCCGCGATTTGGGGAGGGGGGGCAGAATAAAAGTAGGTCAGTTTGTAATACCATAGGACAGTATATAAAATGCCTACAGTACCTCGAACACTTCAGATTTTTTTTGTGGGCAGTTCCAATTCCGGTATGCATGACAAGCACCACAAAGGACCGCTGTCTCGGTAAGAGCGGCCCTTTGCGATGGAGGGACTTCCAGGCTCTATGCCCCACAAGCCCCTCCGGCGTCCTTCTGCGCCTGCAACACACCAGGCACAAGAGCATCATGCCTCTGTCTCCGTGATGTCATCAGATCCTAGTGAATTGATAGACTTTTAGCTCATCCGTATCAGCCGAATAGATCAGCCGTCTATGATTAGCAGTCAACAGGTCTTAAAAAATATATATATATATATATATATATATATATATATATATATTTTGCATGCTAGAAATTGTGTAAAAGTGAATATATATTTTTAAATGCAGTTGTTTTAATAATTGTATGCATCATAGATATTTCACAGTGTGCTTCTGTTCTGTTTCCAATGGGATCCGTTTTTCATTTCTGATGGCCAAAAATGATGTGTTTTACCAAGATATGGTAATCAGTTCCTGCTTCCATATATTTACATGTACATGAAACGAGAGCACTATTTTTACTCGTTCGGTGGACGTCCTTTGTGCGGAAATCCCCCTGGCTGTTCAGATGACCCACTTCTGTAGCACATAGTGCATATGGAATCCTGTGCTTGGTACTTGAATAATCCTGCAATGCTGCCCTATTAAGCACACAGGGGATACGTGTCTGTGTTATTACTTTCGCAGCCTCACCTTAAAATTCGCACCTGATGCAGAGTTGCACGAAAGTCAGTTTTGCGCATGGATCTTGTGGCTGAAGGGGCGTAATTGAGTGTTAAAGGCGCATTCGCTTGTCGCTGGAATTGCGGACTATGCAGAATGTGCATTCGCATAGATCGCCTGTTTTCAGACTGGGGGGTGAAAGTGCGCCCTGATATTTATTTAGAATTTTGTTATTACAGAGAACATTTCAGTCATTCACATCAGTCCTTGCCACAGTGGAGCTTGCAGACTATGGGCTTCATTCAGTGCGAATGCGGCGAAGATCATCATTTTTCTTAGTGTACGCAATGCGGGTGTTTGGCCATAGCCAGGCACATGTGTTTAAAATGGCGGCTGTGGCACTGAAGGGGTTAGCACTCGTTCCGAGGTGCCACCTTTAAATTGCCCAATCAGCACTAGGCGCCATGTACTATAAATGTATATGTAATATTGTGGTTTAAAATGTTATATTTAATGCGCTGTGCGCAGTTGTGGAAATGGACTGTAAATACTATGCATGTAATAGGGTGAGAGTTTAGAACATATGGGGGAGATGTATCAGCGGCGACATCGCCGATGCGGTATATCCCCCCCAACTTCGCGTACATACCGCGGGTAATTACCGCGGTATGTACCAAGAATATCGCAAAGAACAGCTCTCTCGATGAGAGCTGTCCTTTGCGATGCTGCCGGGCAGAAGGACTTCCGGGTTTAACACCAAGAAGTCCTTCTGCGCATGCGCAGAAGGACGCGGACCGCGGGGGCTCATGGGAGGGATCCGTCCCATCCCCGAGCGTCGCGCTAAGAAGCCCATAGGCTTCTATTGGGTAATGCCACCTGAAGGTGGCGTTACCTAGCAACGCGAAGCAGCAGAATGCAGCGCATTCTGCTGCTTAATACATGCGGGGAACACGGTAAAACCCCGAAAACTGCATTTTCGGGGGTTTTACCGCATTTTTGCCGTTAATACATCTCCTCCTGTGAGAGAAAACTTTTTAAACTCAGCCAATGTAATAAAGTCACAGAACAGGAAAACTCGCATGTTTTTCAGACTCAAAAAACTCTCAAGATTGAAACTCATCCAGGTGTTTCCGGTTTTGAATATACAACTCGATCAATGTATTCGTGTGAGAGTTTTACTGCTAAACTCTCACATTTTCTCAACTCTCACCCTATTACATTTGTCCCCAATTGTTCAAAGGAAATTTGTCATGACGTAAGTGATATGGCAATTATCCTGACCTAGAAAAGGTGTAGTGTCAAACACTTTCTTTGATATAGGGGGTCTCCTGTGTGTCTCTATGTAAAATTCCAGCAGGTTTGAGAAAAAAAAATTGGGGGCCTATTTACTACAATTCGGTTGTAGTGTGATATTTTTGTCTAAATCCGCTTTGCGAATTTAGGAAATATCACAATGATGTAGCAAAAATCCCTTGCAAGGACGGAACTTGCAATAAAGTCCTATCTGCCGTCTTCTCACTGTATTTTTCGCAAAATTTCCCAAAGTGATTGGTGCTTCGGTGATGTTCTCTGGGGCTCCTGTCAGCTGGTCTCCCAGCTCCTGCACTATGACTCCTGTCAGGTGTTCTATGCACCCTGTATATACAGGTTAGTTTATTTTTTTAATGATCAGCTTGTGGTCTGTTTAGACCACTGAGCTGATCACTGGGGCCGGCTCCGGGCTCTGCTCTGCCAGTTAGAGCAGAGCAGGAGTAGGGGACCCTGGAGGAAACCCTGGATAAAACCATCTCCAGGTGGCTTTGTCATCACAGGGTTTCCCCCGGTATTTTTTCACCTTTTATTTTTAGCAAATCGCAGTCTGATTGCATTTCCCGTTACAAATGCGATCTGCCTAATAAAAATATGTGATCATCAGATTTTGGAGTAGAATTTTACGAATTCCACTCCAATTGCCCTTTAGTAAATTTAGGTAAACCTAAAATAATGTCAAACGGGTGTGAAAACACCTGTTTCACATTATTTTAGTAAGAAAAATGTTAATAATGTTAATAAATAGAGCCCTTGTGTTTTAAGAATTTCCTTATTGTGGAACTTCCTAAGACTGGAGTTGTTAGGATTGGTAAAGCCAAACTGATTTGATGCAGAAATATTTGAGAGGATGAATGCAATTTACCAGTTCCTGTGAACTGTAAGATGTATTAATTTATATTTTGCTAAGGGATCCAGGATGGGTTTTTATCCCCTGTTGTATTGCGTGTAAGAAATAAAGAATGGGATAAAAACAGAGGCCCTAATTCAGAGCCACTCGCAAAAAGCGAGCGCTCGCTCTGAATCAGGGCGGGTGCTTTTTTTTTTTTTTTAAACCGGCCTTTTTTTAAAACGCGACCATCAGGCTTGCAACAAGATCCTTGTGGCAGGGTCTCGTCTGCCGCAAACCCCACCCCCCCTCCCCGCCTACAAAATGGGGCGAGCTGTCTATCAACATCGACAGCCGCCCCGTTTTGCTGCGAGCCCCGGAGCGAGTAGATGTCCTCTGAGGTCTGTGCTTCTGACGAATACCCCTGTATGCTGTGGAGGAATTGGCTTTTTCAAGTGGGTGGGATGCATCGAGCAACACATTTTGCATGCGATGCATAGCACCACCCTACGCATACATTGCCGTCGTTAATTACGCCGGTGTGCATGTAAAAACACACAAAGGACAGCTCTCTCGATAAAAGCTGTCCTTTGGGAGTGAGGGACTTCCTGGTCTATGACCCTGAAAGAAGGACGCGTGCCCACACACACCCAGAAGGAGCCAATGTAGGAGCCTTGGAGAAGTGGTTGCAGATGTCAGTGTAGGAGCCTGGGTGGAAGTAAGTGATACCAAGTGCCGGTGAGGGAGATTAATGGTGGCAGTGTGTCACCCATCCATGGCGCAGTGGGCGACGTCAGTAACAGGTGGTTACTGATCGTTAGACGGAATCCCTAATACCCTAAGATGGGATCACAAGTAATCTATGATCGCTTGGCAAGCCATGATGCGTTTATCGGCTCCACAACGTGTACTGTGCGTCAGTAAAGATAGCATCTCACAATATTATACCTCCCGATTGTCCAATATCAACAGGCAAAATAGGGAAAGGGCTTTGTGGGTTATGTTTTTAGCATGGTTTGGGTAAAGAGGAGCGCTACCCAGCTGTATTGGGGGTAAGGTTACCTTTTAACGTAAAAGAGGGAAGAAAGCGCAGAGCAAAATGCTGCATTAATCTGCAGATTTGCAGCACGTGTATGGACACTGGTCAGGGGAACAGTTAAAAAAAAAACCCACTTAACTTTCATAACCTAAATTCAGTGCCGATTACACATAGGAAATTAATATTTTCCTGGAGAAGAAGATACTGTACCTGTGTTTAATGCGTCTAATTTATGAACCGGCTATTCTGCAAAGCATGGGGAAGTTAGTTAGCTCATAGTGGTAGCTGCCCGCCGGCTGCCTTCCTATTATATATATATATATATATATATATTTATTTATTTTTTATTATTATTATTATTATTATTATTTATTTTTTTAGTTTTCTTTTCTTGTCTTAGATATTTTGCTACTGGAAGCCCTAGGTCCAGCTCCCAGTGCAGTGCGCATAAGTGACTTGGTATATGCGGAAGGACAAATTCTCTTGCTTTCCCATTTGTACCTAGCAGTACATATCCCTCATATCCCCCTGCTATGGCCAGTCATACACTGCTACATTATTGTGCCCAGTTGCTTTTCTTTGCGCCTAGTATCCAAATTTGGACAACAATTATCCAAACACTCACCAGTTGGGGTGTTAGGATAAGCCCCAGTACTATCAACATGAGGCTAGTTTTTAATAAGGGGGAAGGGGTGCAATTCTGTGAACAAATTCAGCTCTATTTTGCATCATGACAGTTGGAGGGCACCTTATGAGGCAAAACGCGTCATCAAGGCCCTGCTCTGCCCTCTTTACAAAAGGAGGAACAGGATCCAGGAGGGAGGCCTACTTTCGGGAGTCTCCCTGAGGCTAGGCATAACACCCTATTTTCTGTAGATGTTACCAATTTATACTTTAAAGCTAAATAATGTGTCAGTTAAACAACGCATTTTGAAAGGAATCGGTATGAAATACCGCCAGCCGCATGGTTCGATTTCCTGCAGCGCCTGGCCAACAAAAGCAGAGTTCCCGGCAGCGGAAGCCCGACAGCACTGGAAATCCCGATCGTCGCTATGGTAAGTATAAACTGACCTAACCTAACCCCCCTAACCCTAACCCTCCTTAGGAGTGCCTAACCCTAACCTCCCCCCCAAGTGCCTAACTCTAATCCCCGCTCTAAGTGCCTAACCCCCCCCCTTCCCCGCTGCCTAAACCTGTCCCCCGGGGGGGTGCCTAACCCTAAGTCCCCCCCGGGGGTGCCTACCCCTCTCTCCCCCTCAGCCTAAGCCTCCCGGGAGGGTGCCTAACCCTAAATCCTCCCCGGGTGCCCTAAACCTAACCCTCCCCCCCCCCCCCCCGCGGCTGTCCGCTTGTGGCGCCCGGCAACCCTTCAATCGGGATGCCGGGCCCCGGTCTCCCAGCTTCGGGGAAATGCCAGACGTCTCCATCTAGACGCCCGGCATTTCACCCTCGCCGGGATATGACAGTCGGGAAGCCGGCTGTCGGTATTAAGGCAGCCGGTTTCCCGATTGTATACCTTCTGAAATTGTCTCTAAGAATATTTTCAGGGGCTGGCAAGCCCAGTATTTCCCAAAGACTGTTGAAGAATGTTCAGTTTGGAATCAGCCAAATCATTATGTGCGCATTTTGCATCTACCGAATGGTATCTACCTATCAGCTGAAGCGCCAAATATCTGCCCACTCGGATTTTGATGGGTGTGGCCAGTAGGAAGCTGATTGTAGCTCTTGTCATTCAGTTGAAGGGCCGACTTACTGCCCGTACATTTCCTCTATAATCAAATGGGCTGATATAAGATAAGATACTGAATTTACAATATAACTCAACAATAACTTATTTCAGATTCACAGTATTTAGCTCACTAATCCATAGCTTGCGGCATATAATAATTTGCTTGCTCCTTAAATGTTGAAAGAGAATGAAAGAGAGGAAAACACACAGCTGAATCTGGCAGTAATTCATACTACTAAGCTCAACATGCTGTTGATTTCACTTTACTTAATAAGCTACTGTATGTGCCAGCAGCTGGTTAGAATCCAAATACAATGGCTGCGTCTTCCCCTTCTGTCCGTTACGTTTCCTCTAATGTTTCCTCATCTGTCGCTGTTACTTTGTTTGCATAAACTGACAGAGGATGTTATCGGATTTATATTTTGTTCCGAGGTCCCAATTCGCGCGGGGTGATGAGTTTTTCGCGACAGATCTATTGCTGAGCACCTGCGCTTTCCTTTATCTGTTCTCCGCAGAGGGAAACGCTGGAAAGATCACAGCTGGATTATCATTTTAGGAACAAATTGGATACTATTGATTACAGCAAGATCAGGGGAAGGAATTGCAGGCTGAGATTGTCAGGGGAGCTGACTACATATGGTTAATACGACGAGGTTGGAGACAGTGACAATGTTGGTGGCTTTAAATCTCATAGGATTCCACTTATCGTATGCACACAGGTAAAAACCAGAGGCACAGGATAAAGTGTGATTATAGATCATGCCCTGGATGTGAATGGTACAGTGCAGACTGAGGAGCTCATTCAGACCCGCTCGCTCGCACCCAGCGTATGCAAATCCAGCACACACCCAGCAAGGCAGGTGATCGCACGGCAAGGCATAAGCACGCCGACTATGTCTTGGCGTGCGATCGCATTGTGTATGCAGATGCCCACATGCCTTTTATGAGACGACCACTTGCGCACGTCATCTCCAGGAAGTGTATGAAACCATCGGTACATCGAGGACCATCGGATGCGATCGCAGCGCTTGAGGTTGTCTATACTCTGCCGTAAGCACTGCGATCACTTCAGTGTGAAATACAACCAGGTGACGTGTACTATGACGCTGCCTGTTAATTATGCATGCCTCTGAAACGGCGTTAAGACGCTCAGGCACGCCTGCGTTCGCAGCTCCACTCACCCGTTTATACTGGCCAGCCCCTGTCACCACCCACAAATGGCTTCTCCTGTCACTCACTCTGCTGGGCTGTCTATGCGCAGCGAGCGAATGCTTCCCGATCTCTCGCAGTGGTTCGCGCACTGGCACTGCAATGCGTACGCATGCACAGAATGCGAAAATCGCCCAGCTACGAGCGAATGCATCCTTGCGAGCGGGTCTGAATCAGGTCCTGAATACCTAACTTTATTATTATGGGGCATATCTGCAAAATATTTGTGGGCTAGCCCCGAAAACAGCTGAAAAAATTTAGTATGGGGGATTGCAACTGATATTGGAATTATCTGCTGCAATCTCCCATTATCGATCGCAAAAGCAGCCCCGATGGGCTTCTATGGAGGCTGCTAAACATCTTCAGATGGTGTTAGCCATGGGCTACAGTTCGCAAAACTTTCTGGAAGAGCGATCCAGTACTCTCCATTTATACCTGCGCTGTCTGGTGACTATGCATGTGCAGTAGCATGGCTGAAGTACCCAGAAGTAAAGTGATCTTACACATGGCAGGGATGGGCTCCCATCAGAGCCGCTTGTCCCTGGAAGTGATTAAAGGTACATTCCAGCAAATCCTTGATTTCCTATTACCATGATACGTGGCGATCAGAAATGATCATTATCGTATTATGAAGGATAGATCTGGATAGATAGGCACGTACTTCTCATTGTTAGAGGATGTGGCCAATCTGGAAAAATCAGATATTGTCTGGCAGGACCAGGTTTATCACTGATAACGATGGAGTAGAAATAGCACATATATGAAATATAGCAAGCTGTTCCTATTTTTCCCAAAGGGCCACTAGGCAGAGACACATTGAACTAACAGTACAATGAATATAATACTTTACAATTGTCTCACCTCTGTCCCTTGCTTCATCTAGATCAAGGGATGGGGAACCACAGGCCCGGGGGCCGTATAAGGCCCTCGGAATCATTTGGCCTGGCCCTCTGAGCTTTTTTTCTGCTAGCCTCTTCTGGCTAGCACGGAGCCTAGAATGGCATCCTGCAGGCAGAATCTATGCAGCAGTGCCGCCTGGAGCGTCCTTAGGACGCTTCAGACGATCACACCTCTGCCCTTACAGCTCAGGATGCTCCGGGCATTTCTGTAATCAACTGCGATGTGACCCTGCCCCCGTGTGATGTCACATGGAGGGGGCGTGGTCTCCACTGGGCCCGCAAATAATATTACATATATCAAAATGGCCCTCGGCGGAAAAAAAGCTTCCCCACCCCTGATCTAGATGCTAATATGCATCACCTAAGTTCTAAGGGCCTGATTCAGAGCCACTCGTAAGCGGCCGCTCGTTCGCTCCGAGCGATGTTCGCACATCTGCGCATGCGTATGGGTCGTAATGCGCATGCGCCAACCAGTCATTGCGGTCAGGAATCGAGCGCTCGCAAAATAGCGAGTGCCTGCTAATTTGAGTGACAGGATGAGGCGTTTGTGGGTGGTAACAGGGGAAGGTGCTTGAAAACGGGAGTGGAGATCCGAACACAGGCGTGCCAAATGGTCAAAACGGGCGTTTTAAGGGTGTGCATAATTAACAAAGCAGCGTCATCGACCACGTCACTTGGTTGTTTCTTAGCCTGAACTGTTCGCATGATTGCGGTAGGAAAATCCTACCACAAGCACTGCGAGCAGTTCAGACGCCTTTCGATGTACTCGTTTAATCAAATAAATAGCGGAGATGACGTAGGATGTGAGCGGCCAGGGGGCGTCTTTACAAAATAGCGAGCGCATGTTTCGTTCGCTCGCTGAGACATAGAGGCGTCAACAGACCGCAAAGTGCGAGCACTCAATTTAAATAGCCAGCCCCTTTTTCTGAACGAGCGAGCGCAAATAGCGTCCGGCTCTGAATCAGGCCCTAAGTTCCTACTTGCTTACCAGGGACGGACTGCGCACATGCACAAAAAGGGGGCGTGGTGATGCTACCTTGGGCACGCCCCCATCTCTCTGCAAGCCGGCCAAGCAGAGCACCAGGAGGTGGAGCTTCTCAGCCAGGCTTTCAGTCCGGATCAGTTCATTAGGCCAATTCTGGCATTTACCCGAGGGCCCAGATGACCAGTCTGGCCCTGTTGCTTACATATGGTACCTGTCCTTTTGCCGCCAGGAGACCTCAGAGGACAGATCCACATCAGCAGGTATGACTAAGTTGCAATGCACATATTTAGACCCAAGTAATCCAGTGTATTCAAATTCAAAGAATGAAAATATAAAATTTACAGTTTAAAATAATCTCACTTTCAGGGTCAGTGTAATAAATGAGGGATGGGGGCCACATGTGGTATTAAGTCATGTTTAGTGGTGACATATTCATTTGTAAAAGGCACGCACTGTGAGGTCCCAGCTTCCAGGCCAGATGGCCCATGGAGTTACACAATGGGGGTGTGCACAGACCTGTAATATAAATGCACACATTGTACATATGTACATGACTTATACAGGACCCTGCAATCATTCAGCAGTGTTATATGCCAGGCCGTCTGCTCCACTTTATTTATGGAGACAGGTGGGCACTAGAATGAAGGTAATTCTCTTTAACTTTCTTTCTGTTTTGCTGAATCCAGGGCCGGAGCTTGGCACGGACCCTGCAGGGCAGATTGGGAAGCGAGATGTGCCTTCCAGCCACTGGTGTGCAGGGCAATGCAGGGGTCTTTATAGGGAGGGGTATTTGAGTTCGGCCTAGAAATTTTAAAAGCACTGGTATGGAGGTGATCGATCAATCACTTTACATTGGCATCCTACTGCCCAGCGACAACTGGCACATGCTTTGCCCACAGGCACAGGTAAGGGGTGTACTATAAGGGCTGGGGGTCGCTTGTGCCCCTTCGAGCACTAACATCATGCCTGCATGCACAGTTTGAGTTTGTACCTGGGCAGTGGATATTTGATACCTTCTCACTCGTAACTTAGGGGGTGATTCAGCGCTGACCGAACGCAGATGGTCGGAAATGTACGCATGCGCCGGACCCGTACTGCACAATGTGCAATACATGTCTGCGATGTCGCTCGCAGTCCGTGGGCGGGGAGGGGGCAGCAACAGCCTCCGTTTCCCAAAACGAGAGCGTCTCGCCACCGTTGGGTGGGAGTGGAGAAGCCAGGATCTCTGTCGGCTGACGCGAGATTTCCCGGCCTCTTTTACTCATCTGCGGCCGACTGGCCTGCGTGACCCCATGGTCGCTCAGCCAGCCGATGGGATCGCAGATGATCTGATGCTGCATCTAAGGATGTGTGAACACAGACCTTGATATCCACATTAATCCACCCTTGCAGCAATGGAATGGCAACTTGGGTGGGGAGATTAATTTAATGGGCCTCCATAACTTCAACTAGTGCAATAACTTTCTCGTTCTAGAATGGTGAATTTAGTATCAGTTAGCAGAAAGCCCTATTAATAGCATAACGTATGTTTTTCCACTTCCTATGCATATACTTTATGGCTGGAAATGTTTAATACTGAACTGGGGTTGTCATTAAGGAATTCTGAAGTGTAAGCCCTCTCTTAGTAAAAATAAAATCCTTTTAAATATATAAATTTTAAAGACATGTTTAGGAATTGTACGTGGAGGCATCCTGATGATTGAGAGCTTTAGTCTGTGATTAGAACGCTTTAGGACTACAGTAGACCTGCACAGTGTTCTCACTCACTGTCTCCCCCTACTGGCCAACACCACCCACTGTGCTGGAACTCAGTGAATCCTACGATTAGACGCGGTAAGAAGAAGCAGTGTTTCCTCAGCAGGGCTTCCTATTGAAGCCCTGCACAGAGAGAGAGAGAGTAAGCGGGGAAAGCATTTTTCTGAAAACCAGATTGCAGACCATAGTTGGAGTATTGGCAATTCTACAGTATTTTGTAGGTAGACATCTTGGGCCTGATTCAGAGCCACTCGTAAGCGGCCGCTCGCTCGCTCCGAGCGATGTTTGCCCAACTGCGCATGCATACGGATCGTTATACGCATGCGCGAACCAGTCAGTGCGGCCGAAATTCATGTGCTCGCAAAATAGCGAATGCCTGATAATTTGAGTGACAGAAAGAGGCGTATGTGGGTGGTAACAGGGGAAGGTGCTTGAAAACGGGGAGTGGAGATCCGAACGCAGGCGTGCTTAAAGGTCAAAACGGGCGTTTTATGGGTGTGCATAATTAATACAGCAGCGTCATTGACCACGTCACTGGGTTATTTAATAGCCAGAACTGCTCGCAAAATTGTGGTAGCAAAAACCAACCACAAGAATAGCGAGCAGTTCATACCCTGGTCGATGTACTCGATTAATCTAATAAATAGCGGACATGACGTAGGATGCGAGCGGCCAGGGGGCGTAGTTTCCCAAAAAACGAACGCAAGTTTTGTTCGCTCGTTCAGACCTAGAGGCGTGAACAGACCGCAAACAGCGAACGGTTCATTTGAATAGCCACCCCTATTTTCAGGACGAGCGAGCGCTAATTGCGTCCGGCTCTGAATGAGGCCCCTTGTCCATACTATATACTGAGACCCCTGTTTCTAAGGGCGATTACAACTATGTATCAATTATGTAAGTAATATAAATTTAACCAGTACTATACCAATATCTACTGGTAAGTTGCAGGTGCCCACCTCCTTTCTGGGCACATACTGCAGTAGGTGAGCTACTAATGATAGTGAATGATGCAATCACTGTGCTTTTCATCCTGCATCAGCAGTGCTTCAGTGAGCGAGGAAATAGAGTTACTGGGTATGTAAGCCTATCCATATACTAATGATGAATGAAGAGCCTGAGCAATCACTTTTTACACTGATCAGGAGACAGACAGGCAGTTTGGAAGGAATGCCAGCCCAACCCTGGCAGCGTGGAATAACACAGGATATGGCAGCATGTGGGCAACAACTTGGCATTCTCCTAGTACTATCCTGCCATCATTTCTTACAAAACTAAACAGTTTGCTGTAATATAATAATACACATTACACATCTCCCTCTTGCTCATAAAGTACAGCTTTATAAGCTGCAATCCAGCCTCTCCCAAGAGCCACATGGAAGGATCACTTAGAACGATCTCTCCCCTGCCATCTGCAGCTTTTAAAGCATAAACGCGCGGCAGCGAGCGAGTTAATTGCGCTAATGTAATGCCATCAGGTCCCCGGTCTCTCGCTGCAAAAAGCCGCAAAGATTGTTCTTAGTTTTTTTAGGAATGTTTTAGGTATCTTCAGCAGAGTGCGTCAATATGTACAGTACTGTAACTTTTACCAAATACGCTGTTTTATCTGTCTTGCTTTGTTCTGTGTTCTTCATCCATGTGTGTGGAAATCCATTGCAGAGGATCAGAGTTGCGACACAAGCTGTCAGGAACACCAGTGCATCAACTATAAGCCATGTATGAGCCAGTAAATTACAGTTCTGTCAGAAGTTGGGCAGCCGCTGTATAATAAACAGGTGTGCGTGGAGCAGTGCCTAAAATCCTAATGAATCTTAATGCAAAGTTTGAAGTTCAGTGCTAGCTAACAACCTGTATCGCCGCTTATTACAGCAATACAGATTTTAGCGAAATACCAGCACCTCTGAGAGGGCAGCTTGGGAAAGGTCCACAAATGCGCACAGTCTATGACCCAGCAGGGATGAAGCGGGGAAGGGCTGCCGTGATAGCTGGAAGTGGCTTCCCATGGGAAGTGCTCTCTGTTTTCACAGTCTGGATTGGCAGGCAGAAAATACCTACCGCTGGGACTGCCTGTCCGTCATTTCATCAGCAGGGAGCGTGTCCAATGAGAAGTCACTGCTAGGCGCTGCAGGTGGCGGATTTTACTCTACTCGTAGTTGAGCAATTATTTGTACACATACAGGTGTGTGCTCCCATATGCCCACTCTACCTGTATTACACCCGCACGATTCTGGCTGGATCTGTAGAACCTGATTTGTTATATTCTTACTACTTTAACCCTGTGTTACACTGTAACTCATTCTACCTGGTTAATAAAGCAATCCCTGGCTAAGTTATTCATTGTGTGGACTGACCTCCATCACACGCTACTGCCACCTGTATCAGCACCTATAGAATGTGCCAATAGAAAACAACTCATAGGTGTGTGTTTTAGTTTCCATCAATATAACGCGTTTCATGGGTCGTTGCTTGTTTCATCAGATAATGAAGCGTGCTTGAAATATGAGGATTGTAATGCTGTCAAGGCGCTTACATACAGAGGTGGCGGCACTGCAGTATGCAGGGTGTTTCCTGTAGTAAAAGCAGCCTCTCCCAGGAGACTGTCAGTGGCGCAGCCTTCCTCTATGGGAGACGGAGCTGAAGGCAGGCTGAGATGCCTGTGCAGTAACGCAGTGAGGTTGAAGGTCATGCCGGCAGCGGCAGGAGCGGAGTCAGGGCCAAGCGCCCTCCAGCGTTTTCTGCTCAATAATAACTTTTTATTTTGCATTAATAAACACAATTTATTTAGAAATAACGCTACGTTGGAGCAGACTTTCTTTTCTCTTCTTTGACCCAAGAGTCTCATAGAAGAGAACATTATAATGGAACATACTTACCTTCTCTCCCGGAACGGCCAGGAGCCTCCCGAAAATCGGGTGCCACTCCCGGCCCCCTGCAAGAGTAGGCAAGTCTCCCAGAATGGCCTCTGCCTGCCCCTCTGTGCCCGCAGCCAATAGCACCCACTTAACGAGCAAAAGTGGGTGGTCCAAGGTGGATGATGGTGAGATTCGTGCTGGTTTGAGCCAGCGTAGCTACGCCCACTGCTTTACAATGCTGGTAATATAGCCATTGTAAAATGGGAGGGCCGCGATGACACAATCGCGCCGGCACACCCTGCACCGCTCACTTAAGCCGCCCCCTGCTGCACCAACCTGGCTGTCCCCTTCCATAGGGGACTGCCAGAAAGTCAGTAAGTATGTTATGCAATAAGGACCCTACATCTTAAACTTGAACTGTTTGGTTTTCTAGTTTACCTGCACCAGGATTGTTTCCGCATTGTGTAATACCTAAGGGGATTCTCAATCCCCTTTCATTTCAAAGTCGCAGCAACACAAGCTAGCAACGTCTAAGCAGAGGAGTACCGTAGATCTCGCAGCCCAGCAAGTTCACTATCAGGGCTAAGCTCCAGAAAGCGGAACTTTTAGGATCTTTGTACATTTTTTAGCTTGTTATATTTTACTTTTGAGATAAAAAATGGAAAGACTGCAGCAAATATCTCTAAAATCTAATTCAGCTACCCCTTATGGCGCAATTTGCTTTGTCATATGTGCGTGGTGAAGTGTATTATCTTTTACTTATAAAACAGTAACATATAACATCATCTTTTTATATATATATATTTATTTTTTATTTTATTTATTTTTTTATTTAGGTTTTATGTTATCTGTGTTTATTTAGAACAGTAGCCCTATATATCTCAGTACTCTTATATAAATGAGCTTTTCTCTAGTAAATATGCTAACATCCTCTTTATTACTTATTTGAAATTAATTAATTAATGGGCCCGGTTCATTTGGTCTGTAGTTTAATATGCCTTTATTAGGTTTGCTGCTCAGATGTTAGGAACATTATTACATTTCTTCTGAATTTCCACATGATAAAGTATAATCTAATCAGGCGCCTTGTCTGTCAGCTATCTAGATGGCAGATACTGTATGTGCTTTTGATAAAGAAAACATCCTGTATTTTCTCTCTTAGGGGACTATTTATAAAACAGCAAAAAATCCTGTAAAAATGTTTGTTTTCGCAGGATTATATCAAATGAAGAGATTGTTTCGATAGCTGACGCAGCTTCAGATGGCGCTAGCCCCTAAATGTGGAAACCCAGCTGTAAAGGAATCTTCTGATCCCTTCCTTATTATTATTATTTATTACCAGTTATTTATATAGCGCACACATATTCCGCAGCGCTTTTACAGAGAGAATATTTGGCCATTCACATCAGTCCCTGCCCCAGTGGAGCTTACAATCTATATTCCCTACAACATGCTCACACACGTACACACTTATGGGCAATTTTGAGGGGAGCCAATTAACCTACCAGTATATTTTTTGGAGTGTGGGAGGAAACCGGAGTACCCGGAGGAAACCCACGTAAGCACAGGGAGAATATACAAACTCCACACAGTTAGGGCCATGGTGGGAATTTAACCCATGACCTCATTGCTGTGAGGCAGTAACGCTAACCATTACACCGTCTGTGCTGCCCTGGAACCCCTCCCCTAATGCAATAGAATTATTTTTTCTTCACTGTACATGAACAGTGGCACTAAGACTATCATTCTACAGCTGTCTCTATGCTGGGAAAACATGTAATTGAATGCGGTGTTCCGGCTGGGGATTCATGGTAAATTGGCCAGAAGCTGCGCGAATTGTGGCAATAAAAGATATTTAACAGAGCCAAATTTTGTGAACTCCCTAACAGTTGACGTCTGTCCTTCAACCCCATTTGATAAATGCTTAAAAATTAAAACTAAACCAAATAAATAATGACACATGACAACTGTGTCACGAACCGTTGAGAAGAAGCCAGGGGGTAGGGTGACTAGGGATCAAGAAGTTGAGTGACAGCTAGGTCTCCCTATTGCGGCCAAACCCAGGTTTGGCTGGACCTGCCCAGAGGCACGGAGTCTAACCCACTTGGTGGTCTTCACCAGTGACCCCTCCAGTTGGGATTTGGGTTTCGCTGCACCAAGTGGGCAGGTCGCGGACCTCTGGACAGGTACCTGGGAATGGCAGAAAGACCGGAACTAGATTAAATTAATAGTATATTAACTAATGCTGGAATACTGAAGATGAGCAGGATACTTGAACACTGGTGATGAACAGAATATTTGAACACTGGAAATTAACTTGAGAATGTAGAGAGCCTAGTCGCAGGCTTGCCTGAGAACACAGGGAAATGTGTTGGTGATTTGCACAGAGAGACACAGAGATAAGTGGACACAGGCATGTACTGAGGATTGCTATAGATCCAGCTGAAAGCTGACTAGAAATTAGCAGGAAGCCTGACACCTCAATAACACAGGGAAGCTGCAGTAGAGCTAGCAGCATACTACAAGACACACAGGAAAAATAACATAAAACACTAGAGTTCTGAGAGAGAACTAAAGTCTCAGACTGAGAATTAGCATGGAAGCTAATATAGGTTACCCTGGAAGAACTGTGAACAGGCTGAAGCAACACTCTGCAGAGAATAACACAGAGCTACACTTGTGAGAATCACAGTAACTGGAACAGCGAAGTTGAACAGGAGTTTCCTGTTCCTGGAGTCAGACTAAAATAGCCTTGGGTAGCTGGTCATTGAATCAGAGGATCAGTTGAGTGACCACAGGGCTACCATTGGGAGAAACTAGTCAGGTGATATGGACCAACATGGCTGCACCCGTCCGGCACCCCGGGAACCAGGATGCACACACGGAAGCCCTAGCAGACCCTGGGGAGAATACTCAGTCACCACTCACCTCCACTCCCAGTGACTGGACACCTAAACCCAAGGACGCCGGCGTGAAGATGAGTACAGGACGATCCCAGGCCACATCCTGACAAACTGGAGTTGGCGTCTAAATTGGTAGAATTTATTTGACATCTAGTTGAATTACTATAATTGTTAGTATGGTGCAGGCACCCTCCCTCATCCCTGAACATGCTCAACCTGACGATGTCGTTATCATTCAATCGTCCATTTATATCGGAAACAGGATACCTGGCTTACTTAGACATTGGTGTTCAACTCTTCCCAAATCACAAACCTCGCCAGGATGAGCGTAGTCCAGTTTCCTGGTCGGGACAGTAATAGCCTAAATCATAATCATTTGTGGGGAGAGGGCACCCTGCTAGTATAAAAATACCACATTCACAAATAAACATCCGTTCATTCCGCCACCAACAAATGACAGGACAAACAACATAAAAAAACAAAATGGGTGGGAGGGTGGTAATTTCCAGAAGACAAGAGGAATAATGTAGCCTGTCAACTCCTACACTACATAAATCTCACTCCTAACACACAATCATCTCTCTTATCAATAAGGCATAGAAACATAGGAGAGATGTATCCAAGCTTGGAGAGAGATAAAGAACAGTGTTCTCCCCAGGCTTTATTTAAAGGGTGGTCCGCCCGTAAAAATGATCTTGCCGCCCAGGACCTGCAGGATGCGCTGTTTGTCCTGTGTGCAGCGCCGCAGAAAGCAATCACAGCCGGCAGCGTCTTCTCAACCAATCGCCGCCGGGAGATTCTCTTCACTACAGCCCCCAGAATCACCCTGGTGCTTGCGGCTCCTCCTCCCTATGTGTCCGCCTTCTGCAGCTGCCGCCCGCTCGTCGCTCAGACACAGACTCTGTTACTCTTCCTGTGCCCCGTCTTCCCGGCTCACTCAGCCACACTCCGATCCCTCTCCATCACACGCTGCTCCCGCCACAGCCACTCTCCATTCACTGTGCCTCAGTGGTGATGTCGGACCCAGGCCGGGGAGGTGTGCACACCCGTTGGTGCTGCAGAAACACTTCCAGAAGCTGGTGCCGCAGCTGCTCAGGTGTAAACGGTGCTGGTAGAGGAGCACCCTGAAAGGTGAGGACCCGTCATTGGTGTTACTGGCTGGCTTTGTGGCCTCTGTCACTCCCCGGCTATGTGGCCCCTTCGCCTGGTATTAATTCCCATTTACCCTGACTGCTGTGTGCACCCCCTCCTTACCCCTAGCACTGCCTGTCCCTAACCTCCTCCTTACCCCCAATACTGCCCTAGCTATCTACCCTTGTCCCCTCCCAACACCCAGCCCAGGTATAGTGTGCAATAAGGGGCCATACTATGTACATATTGGGTAATAAAGGAGCCATATTAGTGTGAATTGGTACTATTGTGTGGCCACGCCCCCTCCATGTAAATCTACGCCCATTTTTGCACGAAAGCTGCCACCCGGCTGCTACTTTATGCCACCTGGCTGCCAACATTTTCTGGGGAGAACACTGGAGTACCAATCAATCAGATCCTGTCATATTTCAAACACTGCCTGTAACATAACAGAAGCTGATTGGTTAGTACTTTTTTTTTTTTTTTTATCTCCCCAAATCTCTCTCCAAGCTTTGATAACTCTCCCCCATAACCTCCGAAAAGTGTCAGTCACTGGGGTGTGTCCATTTTGCAGTGAAGAGTGGAGAAGTGGACCAGTGGAGAAGTTGCCCATAGCAACCAATCAGCTTTGAGGTAGCATTGGTGCATTCTGTAAAATGATAGGTAGAAGCTGATTGGTTGCTATGGGCAACTTCTCTACTGTTCCCCATCTCAACTCTATTCACTGCTTAATTGTTTAACCCCATTCCATTTTAATTAATTAATGCATGAGTGAGTAGCACAGGAAACAATGCATTATCTTATAATGGATGTCAATACAGCTTAGAATTATTTAATGAACTGTCTCTGTATACTTCTCACACACACAGAGAGACAGGACATGAAACCTCCATCAGCTAAAGACTGAGTATGACACCTTCCCTGCAGACTGATCTAATGCTACATGCGAGCTGCTGTCTCACAAATGCCACACAAATACGTTCCCTCAAGTGTTCAAATCTCAAAAATACCAGTAGCAAAAATACACTGAAATATAAATGTATACAGTAAGTTATTTATTCCTACTTCTCACGTAGGGGAAGATGGATCCAGCCACTGTAGCCAAGCTATGCCAGGTGATCTATAATGAGTTGTAACCCTGCAGCATGGCATGGCCCAGTAACATCATGGTCACAGCAGGGCGTGCCCATGTCCCAATAACATCATGGTCACAGCACAACAGGGTGTGCCCATGTCCCAATAACAGCATGGTCACAGCACAGCAGGACATGGCCATGTCCCAATAACAGCATGTTCATAGCACAGCTGGACGTGCCCATGTCCCAATAACAGCATGGTCACAGCACAGCAGGGCGTGCCCATGTCCCAATAACAGCATGGTCACAGCACAGCAGAGCGTGCCCGTGTCCCAATATCAGCATGGTCACAGCACAGCAGAGCGTGCCCGTGTCCCAATATCAGCATGGTCACAGCACAGCAGAGCGTGCCCGTGTCCCAATAACAGCATGGTCACAGCACAGCAGGGCGTGCCCGTGTCCCAATAACAGCATGGTCACAGCACAGCAGGACGTGGCCATGTCCCAATAACAGCATGGTCACAGCACAGCAGGGCGTGCCCATGTCCCAATATCAGCATGATCACAGCACAGCAGGGCGTGCCTATGTCCCAATCACAACATGGTCACAGTACAGCAGGGCGTGCCCATGTCCCAGTAACAGCATAGTCACAGCACAGCAGGGCGTGCCCATGTCCCAGTAACAGCATAGTCACAGCACAGCAGGGCGTGCCCATGTCCCAATAACAGCATGGTCACAGCACAGCAGGGCATGCCCATGTCCCAATAACAGCATGTCCATGGTCATAGCACAGTAGAGACATGGGAAACCTCCACCTACCCATTGTGTGAACCGTTTGGGCTGCCTACTCCAAAAAACTCCCATGTACTACTGTTCGCACCAGTGGTACACAATCACCACTGCTTACTGATTACTACTGGGACAAGTCAAAACCTGGACTGTATCACCTAAATCAGGACAGCCAGGAGGTATGCTTTCATTGCCTAGGATTGCATGTTGTGGCCTCTCTATCCATTAGTGCAGTGATTCCCAACCACGGTCCTCAAGGCACACTAACATTCCTGGATTTAATGTGATATCCATGCTTAAGCACAGATGGTTAAATCAAAATTACTGAGGTACTAATTAAATCACCTGTGCCCAGCTATGGTTAGCCTTAAAACCTGGACTGTTAGTGTGCCTTGAGGACCGTGGTTGGGAACCCCTGCATTAGTGGCTTAAACATGCTCTAACATATGGTGGGATGTATCCAAAAAAATGTGGTCAAACCACCGAAAACTGCTGTTTTTTTTTTTAGGTTTACAGCAGTACATAAGGGAGCAGTCCTCATAGAATTTTATGGGGCTGCGACGGTCTGTGTGCAGCAAGCTTCAGAAAGTCTGGCCAGGCGTTTTTCTAACCACCCCCCATTACGTTTGCGAGTGGTTCCTTTGTACGGTTGTTATCGCTTCGCAATCGCTGCATCTGTGACTTTCGTGCATGCGCAATAGCAATCTGCGGAAATATCTGCATTGCGTAAATCTCTAAATCAGACCTATAAGGCAGCATGTCAGGGGAGGCAGAGAATACGGTCAGCCTGTCACGTTACATAGATACATGGAACTCTTTACAAAATCACAATTGTTAACATATTCTTTGTCATCTCACAAAGAACACATATTTCCCCATCCGAGCCTTTCGTCCTCTCCTGATCAGCACTTTCCTCCCGTTGTGCCATTATAATTAATCTTTTGACGCCGCGGTCTCCATCGTTTCTCCTCCGCTCTTTCATTAGTCTTTTGTACTATAGTGCTTTTTCTTTTTTAATACCAATTTTAAAATCCGAAAAGTTACGGCTATGCCGTACTTATAATGCACTTTTCTGTGCTACTTAATGAGTTCTTTGCTCAGCCGTGCTGTGTGATTCTGGGTCTCCTGTAGTTGTACATAATTAATTGCTATTGTTTTATCCCATCAGATGTGTGACTTGTGCTGCGGTCAGTGTTACATTCTATTCATCAGTTTTACTATTCTGCTGTATAAAATCTGCCTTATGCAACATAATTCCTCAGAAACCCTCCCTAAACCCGCTTTCCATCATGAATGGCATTACAATTTAGTTATGTACATAAATGGAATAAGCGTTGCAGAAGAGGAGGACGCAGCCTACAAAGCCCATCCCCTGGTGCATATCCATGTGTCCGAAATTTGCAAGGACTAATGCGCCCACTGTCAGCTTCCGTAGATGCTGAAATACAGCTTGCACCATCAAAACGTATACAAACCCTATGGCAGGTGCAGATTGTCCATCTGAATTTGTCCTTCCTGTAGTTCCCATGTGCAGCCTGTAGTCAAGCCCATATGTAGTGCCCCCTGTAGTTGTGGCCCCTTATGCAGTGCCCCTTAAAGTAGTACCCCCTCAGTACTTACCTGACCTTAGTCCGTGTTCCAGCTGCTGCCGCTCCTGTGCTGACTGGATCTAACTTGATACTGCTGGCGTGGCCGCGTAGGCTCCTCACAACTGCTCTGCATCACTGGGAACGCTGGTCTCTGAAGTGAGGCCCCCAAGCCACCGCGGGGACTGCGGGGGCCATTGTTACGCCACTGTGGGTCTAGTAGTCTCAAGTTAATAGTCTCTGGATCCCCATACACCTATTCTGCTAATAATATCGATGGGGCATCAAAAGAAAACATTGATGTTCTGTGACCAATGTTTTAGTAATATCAATGTTTTGCTGTCGATGTTGAGTGACAGCATGCCCCCTTTGGTGGGCGGGTCGGGGGGTGGCTGGCCAGACGGAGGTGTTCCCATGAGAACGCCTACCGTCTGCGGGCGGCCCCACAAGTGATGTCAGTGGGAGTGCTTTTGGCTCTATTTGAGCCGAAAGCTCTCTGGGGCTTGCGGCCACGAGACCCTTGACCATCGCGACCATCATCCTGGCCGCTCGCATTAGCTGTGGGTGGCCGCTCCATACAAAAAAAAAAGACGCCCTGATTCAGAGCGAGCACTCTGTCAGAGCGACCGGCTCTGAATCAGGGCCTCAGTTCATAGGTTGCATTGTAGTGTCGACAGCTCATATTATGCCACACTTTAGTGCCCCAGTTCATATTATGCCACACTGCAGTATCCCAAGTTCATAACATGTCACATTGTATTGCCTCCAGCTCATACTGTGCTATATTACAGTTCCCCCAATTCATATTACGCCACATTACAGTGCCCTCCAGTTCATATTGTGCTTCATTACAATAACCCCAGTTCATATTATATAACATTACAGTGCTCCCAATTCATATTGTGCCACACCACAGTTGGTGTGCCAACCTACATTTCATACAGTGCATATTTCTGTGCCACCAGTTCATTTTATGCCACATATTATTATCACATATTATGTAACATTAGAGTGCCCTTCAGAAGATGAATCGTATCAGTGTGGGGCTTTACTGAGAGGGAGAGACAGAGATTACCATCTAGTTCTGACGATTCCTCCTTTTCAGACCGGGCAACAGGCCAGAACCAATTTCTTAACATGCAATTCCGGGAGCTTGGCAGACAACTATATGACCTGGGTCTGGGGCCCCTTAAGCCTCTGGGCCCTGGCACCCCCTGCACCCACCATAGCTATGCCCATGGCTAGAAGAGTCATGCAAATTAAAATTTTGGGTGAAGGTCTTTTTTTTTGAACTATGGGCAGATTAATATTATAAAAAAATTGTCCCTTCCCCAAATTGTAAAAGGGCAGTCTGCGAAAGGTCACAGTCCATTGCAATATAGCTAGTTGGAGGAAGGGGGCTTTCTATTAAGTTATAATTCTGCTTCACCAATACTTCAGCCATTGTAAAAATTACATTAAAACACACAAAAGTGCCACAAGTTATAAATACAGTCCCGAATGCCCCTCACTTACATGATCCATTTAATACATAATGAATAAAAAATCAGATCTAAAATGTTAGCAGAATGGACTTTAAAGTGACATATCCACTACTTACACAATGCACATTTCCAGTCTGTTCCACATCCCTGCAAAAAGGCAGCTTGATTTTTTCTGCACCAGCTTCCAAATTCAGGGGGTGTACTAGGGGCAGAAGTATGGGAGACAATGGAGGCGCCTGCCGCCGGGTGCCAGCACTGAAGGGGCACCTCCTCCATCACCCACAATATATTCACCCCACTTAGGGCTGTAAATATGGGGGATAGGGGGGCATTAAATGATAACTTGCCTCCGGACACCTGGTATAAACGGTGTACACTTGTGTAGGTGCGAGGCGGACAGGTAAGGAAATATCCGTTCAGTTAATTTTTTTTTCTAATATTAGAAACTCAGGCAGCCATATTTGTTGACCTAGTTTTGCACCTGTTCACCTCTGATAAGTGGAGACCGTGTTGCTGCCATTGGCATGGCAGGACACGATGGTGAAAGTGCCAGCTGAACCTGTGTGAGTCTTCAAACTGGGATTTATCAAGACACTCTTTATCAAGACAATCTGCGAACGCAGCAACATGCTTTTATTTTTAGTCTACCATGGCAATATATCCCCGTTAGAGATTAATTAATAATGCCGATATGGAGGAGGCTGTAAGAGGATAAATTGTTACTGTCATAAAATAATTCCCAACTGAAAAGTGCAAAGTAAAAGGATTCCAATATAGCTGTGATTACCATTATAATATCCATTAAAGAGGCATAATACAAAAAACATGAATGCGGCTTATCACTTCTTCAGATGGAGTTAGCCATTGTAACATATGGGCTACACTTTGTAAATCTTTCCATGATTGGGATAGGAAGGATCCCTCCCCAGCAATGGCTGCTCGCACATGCGCAGTCTGATGTTGATGAAAACGCACTGATACTTTTCAGAAAATGGGATGGGATCGGTATGAATGACCGCTGGACCTATGTCCGGCGTTTCAAATCCCGGCGCAGGAAGACTGGCAGCAGTGATGATCCCGACAGGTAAGGAAATGGACTATTGCTGACCCTGCCCCCCCTAACCCTCCTTTAGGGGTACCTAACCCTAACCTCCCCCCTAGTGCCTAACCCCCCCCCCGTAAGTGCCTAAACCTAACCGCCCCGTCTCCGCAGCCTAAACCTAACCCTTCACGGTGGGGTGCCCAACCCTAACATCCACCCGGGGGTGCTTAACCGCTCCCTTCCACTAGCCTAACACTCCCGGGGGGTGCCTAACCCTAAGTCCCTCCCGGGAGCCCCTAACCTATGCGGACTGTCCGTGCCAGCCACCCGGCTTACCTTCATTCGGAATGCCGGGTGTTGAGCTCCCGGCGTAGGGATAATGATAGTCGTCGGTATTTCAACGCCTATCATTAGTCCCCTGTCGGGATTGCACAGTCGGGAAGCCGGCAATCGGTATTTCAACCATCAGCTTCCTGACTGCATACCATAGGGATCATTATGCCTTATACCCAATGCAGGGAAATTATAATAATAACCCCATTTGAATGTATATATCGGTTTTTTCTTTTATGTAACAGCTTCATAATGGGGGTAAGATGCAATCAGGGAGTTAGGGAGATTGCTACTATTACAGGGAGTCTCCCTGACAACCAGGGAGAGTTGGCAAGCATGGTGTAAGTTGCAGAGTCCCCATGATCCAGGAGCCCGTGGGCACAACACGGTACACCCATTATAGATTCGCCGGTGATACCTCCCAACATTGTATTCCAATGGAATCAAGAATAGGGTTCATGGCCATGTTATTTCAGTGGTGGCCATGTCATTTCAGTGGTGGTCATGGCCACTCCACAATGGGAGTAGGGATTGTTGTGACTGAAGGCGTGGATAGTGCTTCAGTTACACTAGGCAGCCCCAAAAACTTCCTCCCCTCCTCTAAAAATACCCTTGACTTGCAATGTACACCTGCATTGGCTCATCCATGGTGATGAGTCGAGTCCACTGAGCGATACCCAGCTACCACACCAAAAAGTGTTTTTTTTTTAAATAAATCTTTTATGTATAAGACTGCTGTAATGTAACTGTAATATTATAACTACCTTCAGAAGCAATAGTCCCGCCTCTTTCCATTTCAAAATGAGGGACTTTCGGCTTTTGCCCTGTGATTAATACATGGTTTTTCGACAGTAGTGAAATAGTTTACATGAATTTCCCCAGAATTCCTAGCCAAAGGATGCTTCCTGTGCGATCTGAATTTGTGTGGGATTCACTTGCTTTTTGGAGATCTAAAAATGGCTTTTATTTAAAAGAGTCACTTACTGTCCTACCAATGACACAAGCATCTCTTTCCCACGATAATTAAAATATAATCAATAAAAAGTGTAAAGTTCTATTTTCCTCACTACACCTCACTGTTTTTCTTCATATTATGCCTGGTTAAGAAATAATTACACCGTTATCATCCAATTGATTATCTTGTATAATCTGGGACGTTCACATGGGAAGAATGTCAAGTATTCCTAATATTTTCAATGAATGTCTCTTTTAAAGGATGATGATAAGATTGATTAAATACCGTTACTTCAAAAGGGACTGAAAACAGCCCTGTCATAACTTAACTTTTGTTATGTTGCCAGTGTTGATCCTTATTTAGTTATTTTCAAATGTTTAAAATCAATGGCAATGTATTACTGGAAGTTACAGATGGACTAACTGAAGCACTTATACAAAGTATATCCAGCCATCGTTCTCTCCTCTCTCTGCAGCAGATTGCCATGTTAGGAAAATGGTGCTTTTGCCCCCTGATCCACCACAGTGTGACTGATAGGCTTGCATACTTGCTTGGCACAGAATGTTCGGATTGGAGGCGGGGCTAGTTATGTCACAGTCGCTTCACTGACTGGACTGTCAGCTTTTGCTCTTGTTTTATAACTATTAGCCCATTGTCCCAAATATTTGGGAGAGACGTACTGTATATATTTTGACAGATCTACAGAGGGGTTCTTAAGTTGTCTACAAATTAGGAAATTCCTTATTTATGTTCTAGCCTGCCGTTCTGAGTTTTCACTGCTGTACAGAGCCAGATTAACAATAGGACGACTAGGTTGGTCGTCCAGGTGCCCCCACAGGAGTCACCTATTCCACTGATGAATCCCTGTTTGTCTTACACAGCATTTGACATTTTGGGGAGCTGCAGCCTCTTTAAGGGAACTGTGTAACAATTAAAAAAAAAATTCCGCAGAGCACAATTATTAGTGAGCGACTCGTACTTGTACTCTACTTAGCTTACTGTCTGCAATTATTTGTCCTCTGTCATTTTCCATTAGAGGACTATAGATGTTCCTTACAGTAGTTTTCAAATGACTCACAGACAGATGTGTGATATACGAACTGTAAAGATGTATCCCCAGGAATTGCTGTTTCATTGCAAATATATTTAGTTCTGACAAGTTCCTGAACTATTCTATTCTATATTTATGTTTGAGCTTTATTACCATAGTACAGTATAGAGTTACTTTATATAAAGCATTTTGCAGTTTAAGTTGCTGGTGAGTTAATTTTTGCCACAAATTTATTTGACGTTAAAATATGTGTCTTTATATTAGCGACATAAAAGTAACAGCTACAAAAATTTAACTCATTATTGTATAATGAGATGTTACTAAGGCTTGTCCTTGTGGTAACAAAACAAACTATTGCCTTTAGTTGGTATTGAGCCACTTTAATTCTATGGGGTCAATTCAGTGAGCCCCTTTTTGGGTAGATCTATGTACACAGACTAATGAGGATGGAAAAAAAAATGAGTGCGTCCAAAGGTACCGTAAGTGCGGCATATATCTGACTATACTCACAGGACCCGCCAACTCACCCCTAATTGAATTGCCACCTATGCATTGAGTATAATTATGCAAGCCCTGTCCCACCCCAATACCTTTCCACTCTTTGTTTCTTTCCTCACTATCAGATGTAATGGCCACAGTAGTTGGTTTTTAGTCAGTGTTATTCATAACCAGAGGGAGGATTGACATGGAAAATAAAAGGTATATACAAAAAAAGGTCCAAAGACAAATTACAACTGTGTCAGCAGAAAGTGATTTATTGTAGGGCATTAAAATTGACAAGGACATAGACAAAGGACAGACTCCACTATCACTGTTTAGAAGGACATTATGACATTACTGTTAGGTGCTGCTGGACCTGGTGCCCAGTGTTCTCTTACCGGATCCAAGGTCGCTTCTGTTGGAGGCCTGAGTTTTCTCTTCCTGTCAAACCAGCCACTATAGGATTGGGCATGCAGCTCTTCCAGCTATTTAGTTATAATGATGGGGTACAGAGTACTCAAGGCCACTCTGTGTAACCGTGAGTCCAGGAAAGGGGTAATAATGCCCTCAAGGAGGCGGCACACAGTTTTGACATAGTATCTCCCATGGGGTGGAACCCGTTGTCCAGTTGCTCATTATAATTATAATGCTCCTGTAGGAGCAGCCTTACCTCCATTTTGGTGAACAGTGATAGCTGGTGCATTGGTAATAGACAATATAGTTTTAAGCCTCATCCTTGTGGTCTTAGTTCCTCACTCTGGGTCTGATGCATGTAATTCTATTTTGTTGTTGGATCCTACTATTTTTTGTGCTGTGCAAGTAAATGCATCTATGTGCTAATCAGAGCTGTACTCATCTCAGTCACATTTGCACTTGTGACTAGTGCAAGCTTATTGGGGGCAAGTTGAGGGTGTGTAGATGCAACATTGAAGATGCCCACAGTGTTTTACAACCAGGTATTGTCGAGACACGGACAGCCCCTGAAACAGTCCAAGATTACTAAGTGGGAACCAGCCCTTATGGCCTCATCTAACCTACCGTTACTGAAATATAATGTTCTGAACCCTTCTTTGTTCTTGCCTGAGAGCCAGCATGTTATTTTCCCAACTAGCAACTCTAATTTTTCCCCCGATGCTAACCACACATAAGCACTTTTAACACTTATAAAACACAATTCCCTTGGCAAAATATTCGAGGTATAAAAACCTTCTACATTTCCTGCTTCACAACATATTTTAGGCTTTTTGAGGAATTACGGTATCTGCACAATTTATAATTGGATTAAAAAAAAGGCATTATTCTAGTCAAAGTCAAAATGATACATTGGTCTGTGAGTAAAAGACAAAACAAAACATTTCTAATGTTCAGACAAACTTCTATCTCTAAAATGTCTCTCAAAGTCATGTGGATTCCATAGAAAGGAGCCCTTTTGGATGAACCAAGGATGTGGAGGCATACAGTACCCAACAATTTGTGAAACTGATGAATAGAATGGTCAGTCCATCCACAGTAGGAGAATCCTGTGAGGCCACAAATTATGACCAAATACACAACATGTTGACTAGACTAATCCTTTGTAGTTTAGGTTCTGCCTGTATTAGGGTGTTATTGTGACCCAGAAATGAGTGGTGCCGTGTTTTCACTAGGGGCGGGGCTTGCTGCAGGTCAAGACTTCCTGTGAATTAACTTTTCTCATTGGTGTGCCTATTGAACCTTTTGCCTTTAAGATGCATTGATCCAGGTGTTTCTACATTTGACCTTTGGAGAAATATGTCCCACCTGGGAACCAGTACTCCTTTCCCAAAAATAATTTAGATGTAGGCTCCATCTGCAGGTATAGGAAGATGGCAGTGGTGTTATACAATGAAACTGAGTATTTCACCACTTGGTGTTATATAGAGAAATAACTAAGTACAATTTTTATCAGTCTAAGTCATATCCTGTATGTCATTTTCTTTGGTCTTTGGGTAAGCACCAAATTAATGGTTCTCGTGAATAGGATTTCATAAGAGAATAGTTTTGTGCCACCCCATGAATGGTGCTTAATGAAAACAGTAAACCATAGTAAACTTTTTCTAACTTGTATTTTGGCCAGTTTTTATTGTTCCATTATATATTTCTACTTTCCCATTGCTTTGTGGATGACAGGGGCTTTGTAGTTGTGGTTTGATCTGCAATAACTCACACATTAATCTCATTACCTGTGCTGTGAAATGAGTCCTTCTTCCTGAGGATAGAACTTGTGATAATGTGCATACAATTACAGTAAGTAATTTCAGCTGCTATCTGTGGTGACGCTTTTGTACACGGTCAAGCTTCTACCCATCCTGAAAGCATATCTACACATACTAGGATATGTTCTAGTTTTCTTTACCGTAGGTAACAGTACAAAATCAATTTGCAGCACATCAAGGATCACTGAGTATGTGGGAGATGCCCCACCTGGGTTGTTTTGGTAGCATGTGTAGCATGTTCTGCAATAATTTTTGCACTGTGTAAAAGAATCATGTGGCACTGTTGGTTCATTCTCAACTCTGTCAGTATGGGTGCTATACTATATCAAGTGTCTCTTATCTTTCAAAGGAGCAGACACTTGGTTCAAAAGTTTTCATCAAAGAAAGGAGGAGGAATTTCTGGTATAATTAATGCAGCAAAAAATGAGGGGACTGCTAGAGTGGCATATCTGGGCATCTAATCCTTTAGGGCATTACCTTTAATTTTATCAGAGTTAGTAGTGTGTGCTTTGGATTTAAGTACAGGTTTCTGTTTTGTAAGTATGCCCCAAAGTCATGAACTACCCCAAATGCATATTTTTGGACTGTGTATATGTTTAAGTTTACTGTTTGACCTTTGGCCAGTGCAGCTACCTTCATTAGGGCAAAACTTTCTGCTTGTTGGGATGATGTGCAGTTAGTAAGAGAGTGGGACCCAGCACATGTGTGCTGCAAGGTGCATACAGCATGTCCTCGCTGTAAATCCCCCTTATCATCATAAGCCATCCACAATATAAAATAAATACAATAAAAAACAAAAGAAAAGACACACTGAATAAAATATGGAAAATTTGATATAAAAAAGGACTGTCCTGTTTCAGGTCCTTTTAAAGAAGTAAATGATGGAAAAGCTGAATGTCCAGGTGAATGTACCATACTGCTCCCAATACAGGTTGCAATCTGGTGTTTGAATAAATCAATTTGAAAGTGGGCAACTTTGCATTGGATGGCCAGACCTTATTGGGCTCCTGCACTTCCTCCAATAGGGTTTATCTTTCATCCTGGTTTCTCATCATTCCAATCGGATGAGGCTTTGATGAGGAGGGCACACACAGTGCAGTGGTTGGTCAATTTGGCCAACTTAACTTTTGTAATTATTATTCTTATCCATTGGAGTTGTGACAAAAACTTAGCAATGCCTTCTCCAGAAGAATGTACACTGAAAACTGATTTTGCAGCAGGACAAATAAGTCATCCAGACCTACTGTAGTCCACACTCCATAATTAACTAGCGAAAGACTGTACAGACAAGGGGGGCGGAGTTTAATTGTATTATTCATAGGTTTGGCCTGTGTTGGTACTTGGTAAATGTCAATACTTACCTACTCTCCCGGGAGGTGCAGAAGACTACCAATTTTTCGAGTAGTCCCCCTACACCCCGATAAGAGTGGGTGGATATTCCGCATCCTGCCCACTTCCTAGCAAAGTGGTCATGATGAGGAGATAATTACCAGGATTTGCATATTCGTATGGAGGGGGTAGGGCTGTAATGGGGTGAATCGTGTGGCCTAATGACATGAGCATGCTTCCAGAGCAGTCAGCTGCATCTCCTCTTCAACAAAAAGTAGGCTAGTATGTATTTGTCTCCTGTCCTCCCCTCTTAATCTAGCTCTAAAATTGTAGCAACTTAGCTTTTATTTGAGACACCATACATGTAGCACAATCTAATGTGAATTTGAATGTATATAATAGTTCTTGGTTGTGTACTATTGCTCATTTGCAAAAATTGAAGTAATCACTACATAATAACATGTTAATAACTTTTCACTAGATTCAGCGGGAAGTAGAATCATTAAAATGCCTCCACTAAACTGTTTGGTAATCCATCAATTTTAGGACTGACCTGGACCTGAGACAAAATGAAGCACTGCTCCCAGGAGAGATGGTAGTGTCATATTCAGTTTTATATTTAACTCTGATCTATGTGACACTAAAAATAAGAGATCTTTTTGTATCCAGGTCATTTATAGATCTCAATATTAACTGTTTTAGCGTCTATTCAGGGCAGGATCCTATGCATGTAAGAAGTCGTCTGACAGATATATTGATAAAAAGTAATTATACTTGAGTAGACCACCCTCAGGTTTCCCGACCCTCTACCCCATGCCATATGTGAGCCATAAAAAAATTCATCCTCTGCAATGTATTTCCCCACGTATTTCTCTTTATTACACATAAAAGTGTAAAGTGAGTAACTTACTATGTGTGTCAAACAGGAACTGGGGGTTACTATGATGAGGCCTTACAGACAGACAAAATAGTGCACCTGTCATTATCGGGTTGGTTACAGGATGCCTGCGCTTGGGTTAGGATACCGACACCTCTTGGTTAAGTATCCTAACCCTACCCCTAAACCTAACCCTCCCCGCACCCTAAATTTAACCCTCCCCCCCTGCAGTCTAAACCTAACCTTCCCTTCCATAGCCTAACTCCACCCCCTGCAGCCTAACCCCACCCCTGGTGTTCAACATAGGAAGACATCTGTCTGTAATAGTGCTTCTCAAATCCAGTGCATGGGACACACTAACAACGCAGGACTATGTAATATATAGAAGTGTGTGGTGGGCATTTGGCTGTTATGTGGGTTCCTATGGTGTGCATATATGGGCATGACGCTGTTCATTTGGGCACAGGGTTGTATGTGGTTAGTATTGGGCTATAATTCTGGGCACAAGGCTACATGTAATGTGCACTTATGCTGGCATAGGACCTGTAATGTATAATATTATTTTGGCCAATCTTTGTAATTACATTTAAACCATAATATGCTCTACTTCTTCACAGATCATGCCCTGTGCCACAAGCAAAGTCTCTCTCTGCTGCTGTGTGCTCCTGGGCATCAGCATAATGCATTGAATACTTTGGCATGTTCCGGCCATTATCTGTTGACTATGAATATGTAGACGGGATCCTTTGTCGTAATTCTGAGGCACGCCAACACGCTGTAGCAAACATACAATTACGTCTTTGACAGTACAGCCCAGAAGGAATCCGAGATTAGAAGCGCTGTCAGCTGCTAGACATCCGTGTCATGACTGTCAAAGATATGATGGAGCATTAATGTGGAATTGAGTACATTGACAAAGCAGAACATAAAGGGAAATGCAGCCTATATATACAGTCAGGTGCATAAATATTGGGACATTGACAGAATTTTCATATTTTGGCCTCTATTCACCACCACAATGGCTTTGAAATGAAACAAGATGTGCTTTAACTGCAGACTTTCAGATTTAATTTGAGAGTAATTACATCCAAATCAGGTGAACGGTGTAGGAATTACAACAGTTTCTATATGTGCCTCCCACTTTTTAAGGGGCCAAAAGTAATGGGACAAACTAAACCTAAATCTAACTTTCACTTTTTAATACTTTGTTGCAAATCCTTTGCAGGCAATTACAGCCTGAAGTGTGGAATGCATAGACATCACCAGACGCTGGGTTTCATCCCTGGTGATGCTCTGCCAGGCCTCTACTGCAAATGTCTTCAGTTCCTGCTTGTTCTTGGGGCATTTTCTCTTCAGTTTTGTCTTTATCAAGTGAAATGCATGCTCAATCGGATTCAGGTCAGGGGATTGACTTGGCCATTGCATAACATTCCACTTTTTAGCCTTAAAAAACTCTTTGGTTGCTTTTGCAGTATGCTTCGGGTCATTGTCTATCTGTACTGTGAAGCGCCGTCCAATGAGTTCTGAAGCACTTGACTGAATATAAGCATATAATATTGCCCGAAACACTTCAGAATTCATTCTGCTGCTTTGTCAGCAGTCACATCATCAATAAATACAAGGGAACCAGTTCCATTGGCAGCCATACATGCCCTTGCCATGACACTACCACCACCATGCTTCACTGATGAGGTGGTATGTTTTGGATCATGAGCAGTTCCTTTCCTTCTCCATACTCTTCTCTTCCCATCACTCTGGTACAAGTTGATCTTTGTCTCATCTGTCCATAGGATGTTATTCCAGAACTGTAATGGCTTCTTTAGATGTTGTTTGGCAAACTCTAATCTGGTCTTCCTGTTTTTGAGGCACACCAATGGTTTACATTTTGTGGTGAACCCTCTATAATCACTCTTGTGAAGTCTTCTCTTGATTGTTGACTTTGACACATATACACCTACCTCCTGGAGAGTGTTCTTGATTTGGCCAACTGTTTCCAAATGCAAATGTCAGACCTAGAATCAACCCCAGACATTTTACCTGCTTAATTGATAATGAAATAATGAGGGAATAGCCCACACCTGTCCATGAAATAGCTTTTGAGTTGATAGTCCCATTACTTTTGGCCCCTTAAAAAGTGGGAGGCACATATAGAAACCGTTGTAATTCCTACTCCGTTCACCTGATTTGGATGTAATTACCCTCAAATTAAATCTGAAAGTCTGCAGTTAAAGCGCATCTTTTTTGTTTCATTTCAAAGCCATTGTGGTGGTGAATAGAGGCCAAAATATGAAACTTCTGTCAATGTCCCAATATTTATGCACCTGACTGTATATGACAAAAGCATTAATCACCTGGGTCCTCTATTAGCCATGATAGTCACATGATAACAAGAGAAGGAGTAATAGATTAGTGCATTCACCCTTTTCACTGCCCGCGCCAAATGTGGACCTATGGAAGTCACGCTATTTTCACAATTTTCCTGTTCCTCATTAAGGGTCGATCACAGAGTTTTGCAACTTTGCGTGTGTGAAAAACCCTAAAAACCAGTAGGATGCATGCATTACACAGGGTGCATGCGCAGAGACGCAGCTGTGACTGAGACACGTGGTTTCCAAATGTGCTGAGTGCTCCGGGGCCAAATGCGCATGCACGTACCGCAATACCCGGAAAGCAACAGGACTGTAGGCTATAAACTGGGAGTATATAAGACCCTAACGATGAGCAGCGAGCAAAAAATTAAAGACACTTGAAAAAGTCACGCCAATAGAACGAAACGCGTTGGTAACACGTATTCACCATTATATGCCAGATCCTTGGCAGAGGTGTCAGACATGAGAACACATGTAGGAGGAGTGGATATGGTGGAACCTATTTGTGTAACCTAAAATAAAGACCTTTGAGGAACATAATAGGAAGTCTGGGAACTGTAGTACTTTATTTGTGCAAACCAAAAAGAACTGGCATTTGTGCATTATGTCACACAGGTTTTGGGATTGCATTGGAGGATTGATTCATGCAGTGGCGTAACTAGGGCAGGGCGAGCGGGGTGCGTGCCCTGGCGGCCACAGTACCGGCCCGCCCTAGTTAGCCAGTGTAGCGCCGACCGCAGTGAGTGCGGTCAGCGCTACACATTTACACAGGACCGGCGCTAGGCTTCCAGCACCGGTCCTGTGCTGCACAGCTGAGCCCCTTCCCTTCCCCTGAGCGCTTGCCCAATAGCACCAGGAGGAGGGTGGCAGGCGGGCTCAGACTGCATAACACACACATCGCCGCCAGCACATAAGCCAATAACCAATACCACCTAGCCTCATTCTACCACACCATGTTTCGCGAACATTGACCATCAATGGCCATCTCTACTGAGCAGTTTGAGGAACTTTGCCTACCCTCCATGTGTAAGGGGTCACAGCTCTGTAACAGGGCGGCAGTGCGCCCTGTGCGAGCCCCACCCACTAAACCCTTTACATCATTAAATCCATATGTACTGATTTTTAGTTGCAGGTGGGTGGCGAGGGAAGGCGGAGCCAGACAATTAGCATCAGCAAGCCCCACCCCTTATGGAAAAATTATGCAAATTCTGCATCTTTAACTAGGGGGTAGGGCCAAATGACATGATTCTCATTGAATCGCTTCATTATGCCTCGTCCCCTACCTGAAGACTGCCGGCCGATCCCCGGAAAAATTCTCCCCATTCTGTCTACTTTACTAGGAAGAGGGCAGAATGCAGGAGAAGTGCCTACTCAAACAGGGAAGCAGTGGGTTACCCGAAAAATCAGGTGCCTACCGCAGGTTTCCAGGAGAGTAGGCAACTGTGATTAAATCATGCCTAAGGGGCCAGGGCGCCCAGGGTTGCTCCGTGCAGCTCCACAGGCTGCAGGGTGAATGCCGAAAGACACTCTGGCATACCTCCCAACATTTTAATATAGCAAAGAGGGACAGGTCTGAAAAGGGGGTGTGGCTTATGGGAAAATGGGGCGGAGCCTCGCGGCTTCCCCCGTTTTCATCACTTTGGGGGCGTGCCCAGCACTCTCCGAGCTGCTGGGCAGCCCCCAGGCAGTCCATACACAAGAGATCTGTTCTGCTCCTGCACACCCGCTGCTCTGCTAAGCAGAGCAGAGGTTTGTGCTCTCCCCAACTTCCCCCCCACCGCGGGACACTGTGGCCCGCGGCAGCGACAGCGGGACAGTCCCAGAAAAACAGGACTGTCCCGCTGGAAGTGGGACAGTTGGGAGGTATGCTCTGGGCAGCTATGCAGTGGCGCTATTGGCTGCAGGGGCCACTCCCACATCCCTAGTTATTGGCCGGTTGGTGAAGCCTCCTATTATTATGGGAGTCTCCCTGACATTCCGGGAGGGAGGAAGGGATGAATAAGCATTATCTGTATACTGTAGCACAGTATAAAATGATGATGCTGTATAAGCAAAGAGTAATATTAATTCATATTTGTTCTGCACTTGTTCCCTTTCTGCCTACACAGATTGAACATCAATGCTTCCTAATATTTTCCAGTTCAAACTGAATTTATTTCTTCCAGATGAGCCAAAACGATAAGGATTTCATGTTCTGCTCAAACACTGCATATGACGCAAAACCTGTAATGGCATTCAGGAATGTGTTTATTCATTGTCCACGCGCCCACGCTCGGCATCACAAATGTGTTGTTTTAAGAAGTTATTCAGAAGGGAAAAATAATTTTGTATTTACCATCCCGATTTAAGCATTTCTTTAGGAATCCGTAGAACATGCAGTGGCCTTTATTAACTTCATAATTCAACTTAAACTAAGTTTAGATTCATTTTAATGAAATGCTTTGTTTAGATGACCTGCGACCTAAAACCAGATGCCTGGCGCCAAAATCCAGATGCCTGGCGCCGAAATCGGAAAGATATAACACTTGGCGCTGACAGTGCACATCATCCATCCAGCTGTAAATTTAAAGTCCAGTAGATATGTTATTCCTGAAAGTTCAAAATGGCTTTTTTGACTGTTTTTGTTAGCATACACAGTAGAAGATAGAGTCTTCTCAGCTTGGTCAGTACACCTGTAACATAGTGTAGCGCAGTGGTCTCCAACCGGTAGCTCACGGTCTTAATTTTGGTAGCTCACCTAGCTGCAGTACTGTCGACTCAACTAGGAGGAAGTGACCTCTGTCGTGTGCTCCCCCGTGGTGTGGACGCCATGGTTGGAGCCAAAGGGAAGCATGTCATGTGATTTCCGCAGCCTCTACATGAATCACCTGACGTGCTTCCCCGTGGTTCCACCCACGGCGTCTACATTACGAAGGAGCAAGTGAGTACCGCCAAGCCCTGCCGGAAAATCACACCAAGCAGACCTGGCTATATCTTTTGCTCCTATACCGCACGTACCTCCTTGGAGCCGGTAATGAACAGTGAAAAGTGCCTGTGCGTAATTTTTTTTTTTTTTCAAGCTACAGCGATATCACTGTAATAATTAAATGCATTACAATTTTTGTAGCTCTTCAGAAGGTTTCATTTTTCTAAAGTAACTCACACCTCAATTAAGGTCGGCGACCACTGCTGTAGCGGCTTAGGGTAATAACTTGATGCAGAGCATAAATGTACTGCATACAATAGCAAACAACAATCAGGTTCTCATTTACATCCTTTAAACTCTACAAGAGAAGTCATATCTGTAACCATTGGATGTTTTAAAAGCCCCCGCAGTGTATTCATGGAAAATATTCTTGCAATGTAAGACTTATGTAATATCATGGTGCATAGAGCAATGCTGTAACCTTAGCTTTCTTTAGCCTGACTAAAGAATTTCTCTAACAGCTGATATCAAATTGGTTGCTTGGGTTATACTATATATCATTGCTAATTTCACCAGTGATTGATATATTCTCATTTCCTATAATTCTCATAATATGGATGTTTCAAGGGTCTGCACTCTGGGCCTGATTCAGAGCCGCTCGCTTTGACCACCCACAGCTATAGCGAGTGGCCATGATGATGGTCGCGATGGTCAAGAACATCGCGACCATCAGGCTTGCGACGAGACCCTTGTGGTAAGGTCTCGTTCATCGCAAGCCCCAGAGAGCTTTCTGCTCTAACAGAGCCGGAAGCTCTCCACTGACATCACTTGTGATGCCAGTGGGGCTGCTCCCAAACGGAAGGCGTTCTCATGGGAACGCCTCCGTTTGGGCAGCCACCCCCCGGCCTGCCCACCAAAGGGGCGAGCTGTCACTCAGCATCGACAGCTCGCCCCCTTTGGTGCGAGACCCGGAGCGACGGATTGCCCGTCGCTAGCCGGGTCTCGCGCATGCGCACGACGGAGCCGGCTCCATCGTGCGCATGCGCTGCGGGCCACCATCGACCCGGTTGCGAGCACTCAGCGCTCGCGACCGGGTCTGAATCAGGCCCTCTGTGCAGTTATCTGGTCAGCTAGTCAACATTCAGAAGGTCGACATTCAGGGCTCTATATACTAAGCCTTGGAAATGGGTATATATTTGAGAGGAAGTGGGCTATGTGCATTCCCAGGCTTGCCTACACTCCCGATTTGGCCGGGAGCCTCCCGAATATCGGGTGCGGCTCCTGGCCCCCAGAAAGGCAGGCAAGCCTTCCGGCATCCACCAACCCTCCCGACCTCCCCCCAGAATAAACTAGAAAACCCAGCAACGGGGAGGGCAGTGACGCGATTTGCACTGAATCGCGTCATCGTGGCCCCGCCCCTGCTTCACAATGTAAAAAAAAATTGTTAAGAGGGGGCGGGGCCACAATGATGTGATGCGTGGCTCCGCCCCCAATGTGTCATGACTGTCAGAACACGCCCCCCAGCTGTTAGCCGACAATCAGCTCCCTCCCGGAAGGAGGGAGCTGATTGTCGGCAAGTATGGTGCATTCCCCGTCTGGGGCCCCCTCCTCTCTCCCCGGCGGCCGGCTGCGGACTGACCACAGCAGTAGACTCTGATCACTAGTCTGTGCTCAGAGTCTACTGCGCATGTACAAAACGCTGGGAAAAGGGCCGCTGCAGCCATTTCCCAGGCGTTTAGTTCAGGGCTGCGACAGCCAACGCGGGACTTTGGAGTGATAAGTATGAGTAAATAAGAGTGCAGAGTGTACGGTGCGGGGCCCATGCGCACCTCACACCCTATTATAGATATGACCCTGCTTGGAGAGCGATAAAGTGGACGGAGATAAAGTACCCAAAATATTGTATAATAAATTATGCATGCTTGCCTATTCTTCATAGCTCCCTCCGGGAGTTCCAAGTATGGAATACAGAGGGTATGGCTAATGACTTGCGTCATCCTGGTACTACTCCCGCTGTGCAGCAATGTAATTCGTGTTATTGTGCTAGCGGGGGAGGGTCCACAGTAACGCCATTTGCTGTCAACAGTGTTATAAATGCCTCACCCCTTTATGGGCATATCCATAGTGTGTGCAGGGTGTGCGCCCATTGTGCACAAGGGCCCCCGGGTCCAGAGGGGTGCACACTGCTCAACCTGCACCTATTTATGATACCTCTTCATCCAGATAACAAAAATCACTGGAAAAATGGTACAGGTGCCATTTTCCTGGAGATCGGCGCATGCACAGCACTAACATTACTGGGAAAATTGCAAGCACACCATTTTCCTGGAGATTAGTGCATGCAGTATCATGCGTTGGTGAGAGAAGAGGGGCCCTCAAGGAGACTATACATGGGCCCTTTCCCCTGTTAGACCGCCCCTGTACCCCTTCCATTTAATTGAGGGAGTGGGTGGAGTCCGAAATAGTAGTCTGCTATTCCGGGAGTCCCAGAAAAGTCTGCCAAATTCAAGGGTCTCTCCTCTAATTCCAGGAGTGTAGGCAAGTATGAAATAACGGCCTTACCCGCTGTTCACATTCACATTACAGAACAAGATGAGATGTACTTTGCAGTTTCTCCTGTACACAGTAACGTTAGATGTGGGTCTCACAATCACAGTGGTCAGGGAACAGGGGTAAATTACCCCACATGGGGTAAAAATTTAATTCCTGGGGGTAATGGACGGACAGCTGGGCATGCATATGAATCATAATAATATAGAATGATTCATATGCATGCCCCGGCTGTGCCGCAGGGAGGCTCTAAGCCGGACGCCCGCTGAGATGTTATTACCAGCGGGCACCCAGCTCCTTCCCTGCAGCGCCGCGTTAGCCGGAGGCTGGAGTTCTCTTCTGAACTCCAGCTTCCGCCTCTCTCCATGCGCACTATGGAGAGACGTCATGATGTCTCTCCCATAGTTCCGAGGAGCAGCCGGGCGGACAGGACGGCCGTGAATGCAGGAGCGGGGATTAAGGTAAGTGGTTTTTTTTGTACAAGCGGCACTACAGGGGCATTATATGGGGGCACTACTACAGGGGCACTATATGGGGGCACTACTACAGGGACATTATATGGAGGCACTACTACAGGGGCATAACTGTGGGGGCACTACTACAGGGGCATTATATGGGGGCACTACTATATGATTTCCTTCCTTTCAAATCAAGGGGGTAATGTTGGGGTACCTAAATATAATTTGGGGTAAAAGGTAAAAAAGTTGACCCCTGCAACATCAAAACAAAACTTTAACAAATCCTCAGATTTAAACCAAAAAACCTTTAAAATGTATTATTTTTTTCTCCCCTCAGTTCGCATTTTTTTGCCTGGAAAAATTTGGCGCAGCGTTGTATTCTATTGTACAGCTATAACTTTTATTACGTCTCCGAGTGATTCTCAGACACGAAAGAGGATTCATCTACCATTTCCTCACACCTAAGTAGATACAAAAAAAACTGTTTTAATAAAACATAAAGGCATTGTGCAGTCCTGCCACCCTGATGCCGGCAAATGTCTTATGCCGGAATATGTGGCAGACTGTAGAGTACAAGGCTTTCCGCTGTGTCCCTTTTCGTGCATGTGACATTATTCCCTGTGACATTTGCTGTGTTTTGCCACTTGAGGGGAAGAATTTGCCAGATGGAGATAAGAGCAGACATGTCATGGCAAGTCCTTCCAAATGCCGTAGCAGGAACATGTACAAAACGAAATATTGTGCTGACAAAAATAGCTGATTTTTTATTTTTAAGAAATAATCATCCAAACACAGGGTTCCAAGTGCAACAAGTTATATAATACAAAAACATTCAGGGACAATGGGCCTAATTCAGACCCGCTCGCGAGCGCTGAGCGCTCGCAAGCGGGTCGATGGTGCCCTAATGCGCATGCGCACGACGGAGGGAGCTCCGTCGTGCGCATGCGCGAGACCCGCATAGCGACAGCCAAGCTGTCGCTATGGGTCTCGCACCAAAGGGGGCGTGCTGTCGATGGTGAGTGACAGCACGCCACCTTTGGTGGGCGTGCCGGGGGCATTGCTACCCAGACGGAGGCGTTCCCATGGGAACGCCTACCGTCTGGTAGAGCCAAAAGCACTCCTGGGCTTGCGGCAGCGAGACCCTACTGCAGGGTCTCATCGCAAGCCCGATGGTCGAGATGGTCACGACCATCGCGACCATCTTTTTGGCCGCTCGCATAAGCTGTGGGTGGTCACCCACAGCTATGCGAGCGGCCAGGAGGCCATTCCATTTTTAGGTAGGAGGGCCCTGATTCAGAGCGAGCGCTCTGGTCAGAGCGTCTGGCTCTGAATCAGGCCCAATGTTCCTTCTTGAGAACAGCAGCTACAAAGCTTCTTGTGGCAGCCAAGTCGGGGACGGGAGGGTAAGTCAACCTTGACCATGCTGGTGGTCTATATTAATGTAGGGTAACCAATCAAATCAGGTGCCATATTAGTTACATACTCATCACTAATAATGCAGAATGCCATGGATGCCGTTTGCCCTGTGTCCACCATTGTAAACAGGTTTTGTTTGGGCTCAAGCGGTTGGTAAGTCATGTGCACCACCAGTGGTGTATCTGAAGATCTGTCTGAGTTGGGGTCTCGGCTCCCAGGACATATGAAAGCACAAATGCAGCCCAGTTATTATTGCTTGTTATGAGTGACAGCCATATTGTGTGTCTCCATTTTCCATGGCATTTATTCCAATGTGGTTATAAATGAGTTATCATCCCACCAAACAATTATCTGGAAGGTGCAAAAGCGCAGGTTCCAGCACCTCCAGGGATATGTAAAAAAAAGAAGTAATTTTGCGTGGAAAAAATAAGCTCTGTGCAAATCAATCCACCCTTTAGACTATGTTATCACATGTGCATTGTATAAAATAACAGTGAATTCAAATTGAAATTGCATGACATAAGGAAATATTTGCATGTTTATAATTGACCTGTGACTAAATGTATCCTTACCTCCTCTGCAGCAATAGGCTTCTCTAATACTGTGTGTATTATATGGTGGTCACTAATGCTGTCTGTAGTATATAGCGTTCATTAATGCTGTCTGTAGTATATGGCGTTCACTAATTCTGTCTGTAGCATATGACTGTCACTAATGCAATCTGTAGTATATGGCGATCACTAATGTTGTCTGTAGTATATGGCAATCATTAATGCAATCTGTAGTATATGGCGATCACTAATGTTGTCTGTAGTATATGACGATCACTAATGCTGTCTGTAGTATATGGTGATCTTCATTAATGCTGTCTGTAGTATATGGTGGTCACTAATGCTGTCTGTAGTATAAGACATTCATTAATGCTGCATTCACTACTGCTGTCTCCAGTATATGGCATTCACTAATGCTGTCTGTATAATATGGCGGTCACTAATGCTGTCTGTATTATATGGTGATCACTAATATCTGTAGTTTTTGATGATCACTGATACTGTCTGTAGCAGATGGCGATCACTAATGCTCTCTGGATTATATGGGGAATGGGGCACTAATGCTGTTTGTAGTATATGGTGGTCACTAATGCTGTCTATATTATATGGCAATCAATATTGCAGTCTGTATTATATGGTGATCACTAATGCTGTCTGTATTATATGGTGGTCACTATTGCTGTCTGGATTATATGGCGTTACTAATCCTGTGTGTAGTATATGGCGGTCACTAATGCTGTCTGTAGTATATGGCAATCGCTAATGCTGTGTGTAGTATATGTTGGTCACTAATGCTTTGTGTACTATATGGTGGTCACTAATGCTATCTGTAGTATATGGCGGTTACTAATACTGTCAGTAGTAGATGAGAGTCACTAATGCTGTCTGTATAATTTGGCACTCACTAATGCTGTCTGTAGTATATGATGGTTACTAATGCTGACTATAGTATATGGGGGTGACTAAAGCTGTCTGTAGTATATGGCAGACACTAATGCTGCATGTAGTATATGGCAATCATAGAGGTTGAAGGTGACAATTATCCACTGAGACTGGGCCAGGGGGACCAGGAGAGTGATGAGTCTTTGCCCCATGACAGAAAGGCTGGCTTCACCCCTGCCAGCAATCTCCATATGACATTTGTACGTGTTACCTAGGAGGCGGCAAATCAGCCATCATGTATGACACTGTATACTGTTGTGTAATATCACTTTTATACTAATTACAGACTTATGTAGCCTAGAAATGCAGATGTTTGCGGCTAAGGTCTGGTGCACTGGAGAATTCTAAAGATTAAGGGGTCTATTTACTAAGCAGTGTTAGGAGACAGAGTGAAAAGTGATAAGAAAGTGATAAGGTGCCAGCCAATTAGCTCCCAACGGTCATTTTTCAAACACAGCCTGTGAGATGGTAGTTGGGAGCTGATTGGCTGGCACCTTATCACTATCTTATCACTTTTCACTCTGTCTCCTAACACTGCTTAGTAAATGGACTGCTAAGAGTAAACGTATTGATATTATGCGGAGTTGTTTTCAGATGTATCCTTTCAACCTAGTATAGGCCCTGGTGGTACTGCTCACTGATAATAATGATGACTGCTACTAAACTAAACGTACTAACAAGGGCGGCCGCCTGGCTGTAGAGATGCGAACCACAGTGCATCAGCCCCAGTGTTTTCTAGCATTACCCTAATTTTTTTAGGGATTTTTTTTTTCTGTTTCATGATATATTCTTGAATTCCATGAACAAGTATAAACAAGACTGGAGACAATTACTAACTAAAGGCAGCCCCGCACTCTGTACTAGCAGGTCCCTGGGTGACATGAGTGTGCAGGGCCCCGGATGTCTGTGTGCGGTTTGGCAGATTTGGTTGCGTCACCCAGTTACATATGTTTTGAAGGCACTAAAGTGGTTTCATGGGGGTTACGGAAAGGGAGTCTCAGTGCAAAAAGATCTTACACACATCATTGTATGAGATAATTTGTTCTGTATCTCTACACCATGACCCAGATAAACTGTTAGAAAGAGAAAAATCTCAGGCGTGAAATAAGAAATTCAGGTTTAAAAACTCCAAATTGAATCAGATTAAATGAGACACTCGGCTTCAGAATATAAATTAATTTATGCATCTTTTGTTGATGAAAATGTGTTATGTTTATTAGTTTCCTTTAGAGTTTCACATCCGTTAAACATCATTTTTCTGGGAATATTGCAGGCCGGTATCTTCTATTAGGTTTCAAAATGTACTTTCCTAAATATTCCTCCTTCTTCAGGTTTTCTTTTTTAGATGCCTGATCACATCAGGGGTCCTCGGGAGAAAACAGCAGGAAGCCCAGGGAAATGACATCATTTAAAGTGGGATTGCGTAAAAATTTATGAAACAAGGTCCTATTGGACAGATTCATTTAGCACTGAGGTTCCAATCAGATCCATGTTCTCAAAGGGATGTAGCTATAATCCCAACAGTCGGGATGCCAGCGGTTAGAATGCAGGCGCCGGAATCCTGACGGTAAGTACTGAGGTTAGGGGAGGGTTAGGGTTAAGGGGTAAGGTTAGGCACTAGGGGGAGAGTTAGGGTTAGGCACTAAGGGGGGAGGGTTAGGTTTAGGGTGCGGGGGGAGGCTAGGTTTAGGCACTAAGGGGGAGGGTTAGGTTTAGGCAGCAGGGAGAGAAGGTTAGGGGTAGGGAGAGAGGAAGGGTTAGAATACTGACCAACAGGTGTTGGTATCCTAACCTTGTCGGGATGCTGGTGTTGGGATGAATGACCGCCGGGATCCCAAGCGCCGGCATCCCATACCGAACTGTTTTCAAATACTACATGGGATATCCTGTCCCATAGAGGTGCACACAAATAAAGCGAGCAAGGCTTTCTTACATCCGTAACTGGTCCTTTGCACTTAATTTAAACAGTCAAAATGTGTTGACTTCAAGCTGCATTTCACCAGGTTTTAATCAGCCACAGAAACTGTTTTATTCATGAGAGACCCGGGTCAAAGGGATAGTATGGTAAGCCTATTTAAGGGGCATGTTTATTAAGCAACACACCTTCGGCTGCTCACCTCAAGTGCACTGATGTAACACACCTCCAGCTGCTCAGCCCAGGTGCACTAGAGGAACACAGCTCCATCTCCCCCCCTCCCAAGTGCACTGGTTGAACACACCTCCAGCTGCTCACCCCAAGTGCACTGGAGGAACATACCTCCAGCTGCTCACCCCAAGTGCACTGGAGGAACCTACCTCCAGCTGCTCACCCCAAGTGCACTGGTGGAACACACCTCCAGCTGCTCACCCCAAGTGCACTGGTGGAACACACCTCCAGCTGCTCACTCCAAGTGCACTGGTGGAACACACCTCCAGCTGCTCAGCCAAGGGGCACTAGAGGAACACAGCTCCATCTCCCCCCCTCCCAAGTGCACTGGTGTAACACACCTCCAGCTGCTCACCCCAAGTGCACTGGTGCAACACACCTCCAGATGCTCACCCCAAGTGCACTGATGTAACACACCTTCAGCTGCTCACCCCAAGTGCACTGGAGGACATACCTCAAGCTGTTCAACTCATGTGCACTGCTGGAACACACCTCCAGCTGCTCACCCCAAGTGCACTGGTGGACCACACCTCCAGCTGCTCATCCAAGGGGCACTTGAGGAGCACAGCTCCATCCCCCCCAAGTGCACTGGTGAAACACACCTCCAGCTGCTCACCCCAAGTGCACTGGTGGAACACACCTCCAGCTGCTTCCTCAAGTGCACTAGTGGAACACACCTCCAGCTGCTCAGCCCAGGTGCACTAGAGGAACACAGCTCCTGCTGCTCACCCCATGTGCACTGATGGAACACACCTCCTGCTGCTCACCCCAAGTGCACTGATGGAACACACCTCCAGCTGCTCAACACAAGTTCTGATGGAACACACCTCCAGCTGCTCACCACAAGTGCACTTGTGGAACACATCCAGCTGCTAAGCCCAGGTGCACTAGAGGAACACACCTCCGGCTCCCCCCCACCACCACCACCCCTAAGTGCACTCGTGGAACACACCTTCAGCTGCTCCCTCCAAGTGTACTGAAGCACTGCTCACTCCGTTTGTATTAAAACACATATCAAACAGCCCAACCCAGGTCCCTTCAAACACATAGTGTGTCCCTCATTCCCATAAGCATTATAGCATACAGCAGAAGTACATTTAATTAATTGAATTTGATTTAATTACCAGTCAGGACAATTGTCGTGACTTTTGTTTTAATTAGTACATAGTGTTATTAAGTACCATTTATTAATGTTGACTCAGTAACCTATAGCCGACATGTAGATTATTGTTACATTGTCTAACAAAACTAATTTATGATTTATTGTTATGGGTTTAACCAAATATACATTAACCCTTTCAGTCTATATTGGATGAACAAAGCGATTGGAACTTGTTTCCGATCCATCCGTGGAGATATGCTGGATGAAAGCAGTGTTGGTAAACAATGACTCATTGTGTTGTACGACTCCTGTATTTTGGAAAATGAAGACAAAACTCAGGCGCTGTGCCCAGGAGGATAGCTGTTCCGATAAATGTGTTTCTCTCCAGTGATCGGGACTCTGATAGACCACAAATCTCAGATGCTAACAGAACAAGAAGAACTATTGAAATGGCTAAAAACAAAACAACAAATAATAAGTGAAATGGCACTAAAGCACGATCTAAAAAACTATAGGACTATACACCTATCTGTGTGCATGTATATATATATATATATATATATATATATATAGTGTACACACACACACATAAAGGCAAAGAAAGCAAGTATGGCTTGGTTCACATTAGACGATATATCGTCCGATATACCAATTTGAGGCGGATCGAATCGATATATCTGGCAAATCGTGTAATGTGTAGCCACGATTGCACGCTTCCGCGTGTCATCGTACTTCACGGCCATTCACACGATATCGCATGCAATGCAGTGCATATTCTTGATGGACGGAACGAGTGATCGTTCCTTCTTTCATTAAATCTTCTAGTGTGTACCGGCAATCTTGCATGGTGCGGGGCCAAGGGTAATCGCCCCAACTCTGCCTAACTTTTCACCTGGAACAAACCATATTTTCTTATTTCTGCATGCAGGTTAAAATTAAATACTGGCTGCTTTTGCATGTAGTCCATTGATGCTGGGCATCTTTATTATTACACAGCAATTTAGATTTTATATAAAACACCCCCTCCCAAATTTAATCCCAATCTGCAGATTTTTAAATATCCACCTGCAGTTAACATGGTTTTGCCAAGGTGCAAAGTTTTTGGGGAGTTTTTTTTGCTTTGCTCCCAACTGAGAATCAGCCCCAAAATGAACAAACCCCACAATGCTCTCTAATGTTGCGTATAATAAACAGATCAGATTAGACAATGAAATTAGCTGATGGAATAGAAGCAGCTTCTCCTGTGAAATCCAACCAGCAAGCAACGAAACGCATAGGATGGTTTGCTGATCTATGGCCACCTTTGGATCCTGATCGTCGCCCGTGTTTTTAATCCTGCATGATTTATATTAAATACAGTATTTGCCACACTGTAATAGGCCTTTGCCACTTTTTTGGTGTATTGTGGTGCTAGGCTATATGTTAACATTGACAATGGAAACATCTCAGATCATCTAAGAAGAGGTTCCTCTGAAATGTATCATACTGTATAAACCACAAAATTTGTACATATCACTTGGAATTGGATCCCTTGATATCTTTAACACACTCCACCTAAGCATCTTGTGTTGTCTCTCTCTCTCTCTCTCTCTCTCTCTCTCTCTCTCTCTCTTTCTGTCTCTCTCTTCCTCTTCAGCACTCATCCCCTTTCATCTTCTTCTTTATCCCCCTCTTAATCTTTCTAACACTTTCTTCCTTCTCATCTATGTCCGTTATCAGCACTTGATTTTATTATATAGATTATCCATAGCATTACCTTTTTTCTTTTCATCTTTTCTATTATACTTTTTGAGACGTCATCGCCTTTTCTCCTCTACAGAGTGTATATTTTTTAAGTGGCCTGTGCATCCCTGTGCACTTTTTTCCTTTTTCCTGTACTGTTATACATGTTCCATCGTGAGGCAGTGTGTGATGAGTAAGTAAGGTAAATAGCAGAAGTGTTTGGATACTGCAGCTGTGTATTATGCCGGAACTCTCCGTTGCGGTTTTTAGTAAACATATTTCACATATGCTAATATGGACACTGACGCCATCAAACTCAACATTATCCCCTGTCACGGCCAGGGTTTCTCGGCATGGTGGTCACCGGGTATTACCTGTGAGGTCGTTATGGTGGGGGGGTCTCTGGCAGCGGTGCTGGTGTTTGGCGAGGGGCATTGGCTAGGCATGGTTCTGTGCGTGCACATTGTCACTAGGCCTGGTGTGGTCTGGCGGTGTTTCCGTCCCATTGGCATGGGCACCGCCATCTTGCCTGCGGCCATGTGATTCCAGCTGTCCAATCCTGGTAGGTCATGTGCTCATTCCAGCCAGTCACAGCGCGGCACTGAGTATTTAGGAAGGTCCAGAGCCTTCCTTCCTTTGCTAGTGCAACGTGTTTCTCAGCTGCGGCTAAGAGAGAGTACCTATGCCTTACCTGCCTGCTTGAAAGCGCTACTAGCCTGAACCTTGCCTGCTCCAACCTGCTGGACTTACCCTGCACCCTCCATTTACCTTCTCACCTGCCTAAGTACCTGAACCTGCTGTTTCCCTGCACCTTGCCTCATTTCACCCCCAGCTGGACTTCATTACCTCTGCCTGCATTTGTTACAGCTCACCATACCTGTATACTGGACTATTCCTGCCTGTCACTATCTGGACATTCTCCTATTAACCCCACTACAGTTATCAAGTGCACTTTAGTGCTATACCTGGACTTTTTTCATTTGCCATTCCCATGTCTTCTAAGCCACTTATTAAAAACTCCACTTTTTCATTTAAGTCTGCTTCTGTGTCTGCTCCTATCACCACCCCGGGTCCACAACAAAATCAGAACCTCACACCCCCATAATGTTAACTATTAAAATATAAACGTGGATGACATCTAGGTAGATCTCGTACTTGCCAAATTAAGTGAGAGCATGGCAGTTTTAATTCATGTATACAAAAGCATGAAACACGTTAGTGATTGAACCATGGTATATAAGGGCACAGTAAGCTTCAAAATTGTATCTGTCTTGATGGTTCAATAGAGTAAAAAACGTGAACTGGATTATTGTTGGTGGAAACATGTTGTACGTTGTGGAGATTACTGTTAATGTCTCTCCTGTTGCTTTCCAGGTGATTCTCTAGTGGACAGATGAGAAGAAAAGGATGACTAGCTGGGCCAACCACTTTCTCAACGTTCTCATCTTCCTTCCCTTGGTGGTGTCTGCAAAAGGTAAATTTTCATCTGCATGATAATAAATATGAGTAACATTAGTAAAGTCTTCTAAACTACAGGAGTCATTTACACAGCTGTGCGTCACCAACCACCAAGATTCGTCATTCCGGTTTCATCAGGGGTTTATAGAGTTTTTTTATTGAAGTCATGAAACGCGTCATAAATCATTATAAGGAACAATGGATTCCCTTGTAAATCAATGGCGAGATTATACATTGAAATTGGAGAACCGTGGCCATTAAATAATCACTGATTCCCTCATTGACTTATAATAAGAATATCATTTCATAAGGGTTGTCTATGGCAATAGAGTGCCCTTTATGTTAAGTCACGGAACTTTAGGTTGTATTTTAATATCAGTATAATGTAAATGATTACCCGGGCCGGGGCTTGTTGGAGGGGCCTAACGGGGGACTACAGTAGGTCAGCTGCCCCTTTAAAAAGTATTTTTTTAATTTGGGAGGGGGGGCATGGACAGTGACTGCCTGGATTTTTAGCAGACTAAGAAAAAAATAATCTGCAAAATCGTTTTGCGGTATCATCAGAATCTGTGTGGCCTGGTCAGACCTGGGTGTGGTTTGGAGATCTGGGTGTAATGTGGACACATCGGGCTTGATTCTGAGTCACACGTATGGCGTTCGCAATTCCGTCCTCTTCCAGCTTTCGCAAATCCTTGCAAACTCCCGCCTGTATTCATAGTCAGCCGCAACAATCCCCGCACCGCCATCAGCCTTATGCTTGTGCGAGCGGCCGTCCATCGCTATAGTCAGCGTTTGCACCAGCCCCATCCTTGGCACATGGGGTCCTAATGAAATCGGATGGATCCCTGCATGCACTGAGCTCAGAATAGGACGCAATTCTGTTACCACGGCCTCGTCATATTTACCTGTGTGTTTGGAGATTTTTTTATTACATTGATCGAAGTGCGTCTGGTATTGCGCTTTTCTGTAATAGAGCCCCTGCGTCTCCAGGACCTGAGATAGAGGGAAGGAAAGATGGTGCACACATAAAAGAGGAAGCACTTACAAATGCACCCGCTTCACTCCCATATCTCGCTGAAAAAAAATCGCGTCCCACAAAATGAAATCAAAGTTATGCATTTCTCAAATCTGCATTAGCAGGGAACCTGCAGTAAGTGGCGGTATAAAGACCGACAGGGCAAGCCTGCACATGACGCCATAAAATTCCAGTGGTTTCTTCAGGAGTATGGCGCCGGCACCATTTTTCTGGAGATATCTAGCTTACGCAAGAAGACTCTGGCACAATCCAAGGGGAGGGCGCGATACGTAGAGTGCACAAGCGTCCTTCCTCTTCTTTGATAATACGCCCCTCCATGTATGTATATATTTCTGTACGTTGTTCCACTGGTGCACACAGCAATTTACAATTGACAAGAACACAGTAATGTACGATGGTGCACTGACCTCAGGGGAAAGTGTTGCGTGCACGGTGAAACTCCCTCCTGCCACTTAGCAGAATCTTTGAACCCTTGCAGCTTAGGAGAATCTCAGCCATGCCTGGTCCTGTAACTCCTGGGATATAAATGTACTGTATACTGCTCCAGGTAAAGTTTGACAATGCAGCTTGTCCAATTAATCGTGTTCTAAATCTCTGTAGCAGTTTACATCCAACCTTGGTTGTCAGCCTTGGAGAATAGCGAGACTGTAGGATTCGGAGGGAGGGTGTTTCTCACAAACAAGGCCCTGAATTCCCAAGGTCATGCTAGATTGGTTTAGATGTTTATGTGTATGTATATATATATATATATATATATGTATATATTAGTATCCTGTGTCGTGCTGGGTTGCATGCAATTCGGAATGCGCCAGGACCCCCCCTCTGCAACTTTATTGCAAACTGCACACGCATCACGACCCTCACCGGCAATTTAGAGCAATTACAACAGGCTCTGGGCCAACCAGATCTTGGCCGATGTCACATAGGCCTGAATGGGTGTTACCGGCTGGCGTTGGAGCGGTCTCACATGTCGAGGGTGTGTAGACAGAGATGCAGGCTATTCTGAACTGCGCAAATGCAGAGATCTGTTCATTTTCAGTCGGATCGATATAATAGTGATGACTGCTACTCTCACAAGCGGAGGCTTGGCGGCGGGGCGATCGTTGTGAAATGGTCACCGAATACAGGCGGTTGTTCGTGGGAGATTTCGAATCTCTAGGCGCAGCCGGAATTGTGATGGCGTTATGTGCAACCAGGGCCGGTGCAAGGTTTCTCGGCACCCTAGGGAAAACTTCAGCCCACTCGTCCAAAAGGGTGGGAGCCACCGCTGCATGAGTGAGTAAGTGGTGCCCTACTGAGCAGTTAGCATACTAGATGGGCTGAGTTGGCCTTCTTGTCACTTGTTGGACCCACTTCCAGGTGACATGGGGTTCTTTGAGTGTCTAAAAAAGAACCATGCAAGGCCCCTTTACAGATGAGATCCAAGTTCTGGTTTCTGTAACACTGTAATGCACGTACAGAAACATCTTTTATTTTTATTTTCAACAGTCTCGCAGGTTTGTTTTGTTTTTTTTATACCTTTTTTTATACCTTTTGTTTTTATACCTTTTTGTTTTTTATACCTTTGGAAAACTTATCCGCCATAAGCTCCATACACACGGAGTGATCAGACAACGATAAAGATATCGTTGTCAGATCGTCCTGCATGTGCTGGATTTCTGATATCGAACATCCCGATCGCGGGTCCCTATAGTAACCAGGCTAACGTGGTCGATATCGACCAGGTTGGTCTGCATGCACGGGCGATGGTCGATTTCGATATCGACTGTCGTTTGGGGGTTGGAAGGGCCCAAAAACAGGACGATATGAACGATAACGATATGATCAATATCGTTCTGTTTAATCATACCGTGTGTACGCATCAATAAACTGTTTGCAGAAGCCCCGAGTCATGAAACTTGTCGAAAATAACCAAAGATGCTGCATAAAACATTGGAAGTTAATGTAGTATTATGAAGTCATATTGTATCACAAGCCTCCCATCGGAGATTTCCGTAGATAAAGAGTGGTGACCTCAGCGCGATAATAGCAGGGCACTGAGGTATGGTTTCCATGAAAAAAGTAAAGAGGAGCAGGGCTATATGTAGGTTAATGTCTTATTAAGTCATACAGATGAATTATTCTCTTTCTCTCTTGTGTGAATCCTATTATTGGGCGACTCGTAATTAAAATAAAAACGATTCTCCTTTCTCACTGCTGAAAATTAATTCAGTGGCCGCTGAAGGCTTCATCCATTTCCCTTTTGGATAATACGGGCGCCGAGTAGATGAAAAAACGAGACGTGTCAGAAAATATTCAGAAACATAGAGAGCGTGTTCCTTCCGATAGTAAAATGATTTTCTTCTTTTGTCCTTTTCCTTAGGAAGAACTGGCAAAAAATTACTCCTTTTTTTTTTAGGCTTTCGTTTCATTTTTATAGCAAAATTGTCACGCTGGGAGGCGGTTTTCTGAAAGCTGAGGCCTGAGGCTGCGGGAGGAAACAGAGGCGAGGGGCCTGAATGTATGACCTCCGCATCCACGGGTCTTGGTCGTTGGCGAGACCTAGTCAAAGGTGCGGAATCTAACCCACGAGATGGTGTTCGCCAGTGACCCCACCAATCGGGATATGGGCTTGAGCTGCACCTCGTAAGCAGGTCGCGGTCCTTTGACTAGGTGACCAAAGCCCGCGGGAAAAAGGAGAGACGAACACTCGTGGCCCAAAGGGTCTGTGCCGGTAAGGGGTACTTGAGGTACAAGGAAGTGTGCACTGTGGGCACACTCTACCGGGTTGCCGGTTAGAAAGAGTGCACCACGGTGCAATACTGTAACACGTAGGTAGGGACCACAGAGTCCAGTAACGAGGTGGGTAGTGGTACTGGAGCCAGCCAGAGATTATGACGCTGGAGAGGTGGGTACGTATAACTACACTCAGGCTGTGATGGTAAAGCACTGGTGAAATGGATAGTATACTGCACACAGGCGGTGGTGGTAACGCACTGGTGGAATGGAAGGTATAGCTGCACACAGGCTGAGGTGGTAAAGCACTGATGAGATGAATGATATAGCTGCACACAGGCTGAGATGGTAAAGCACTGATGAGACGAATGATACAGCTGTACACTGGCTGAGATGGTAAAGCACTGATGAGATGAATGATACAGCTGTACACAGGCTGAGGTGGTAAAGCACTGATGAGATGAATAATATAGCTGCACACAGGCTGAGATAGTAAAGCACTGATGAGATGAATGATACAGCTGTACACAGGCTGAGGTGGTAAAGCACTGGTGAGATGGACGATATAGCTGCACACAGGCTGAGATGGTAAAGCACTGATGAGATGAATAATATAGCTGCACACAGGCTGAGATGGTAAAGCACTGATGAGATGAATGATACAGCTGTACACAGGCTGAGGTGGTAAAGCACTGATGAGATGAATAATATAGCTGCACACAGGCTGAGATGGTAAAGCACTGATGAGATGAATGATACAGCTGCACACAGGCTGAGGTGGTAAAGCACTGATGAGATGAATGATACAGCTGCACACAGGCTGAGGTGGTAAAGCACTGGTGAGATGAATGATATAGCTGCACACAGGCTGAGGTGGTAAAGCACTGGTGAGATGAATGATATAGCTGCTCACAGGCTGAGATGGTAAAGCACTGATGAGATGAATGATATAGCTGCACACAGGCTGAGGTGGTAAAGCACTGATGAGATGAATGATATAGCTGCTCACAGGCTGAGATGGTAAAGCACTGATGAGATGAATGATATAGCTGCACACAGGCTGAGGTGGTAAAGCACTGATGAGATGAATGATATAGCTGCTCACAGGCTGAGGTGGTAAAGCACTGATGAGATGAATGATAGAGCTGTACACAGGCTGAGGTGGTAAAGCACTGGTGAGATTAATGATATAGCTGCACACAGGCTGAGATGGTAAAGCACTGATGAGATGAATGATAGAGCTGTACACAGGCTGAGGTGGTAAAGCACTGGTGAGATGAATGATATAGCTGCACACAGGCTGAGATGGTAAAGCACTGATGAGATGAATGATATAGCTGCTCACAGGCTGAGGTGGTAAAGCACTGATGAGATGAATGATATAGCTGCACACAGGCTGAGATGGTAAAGCACTGATGAGATGAATGATATAGCTGCACACAGGCTGAGATGGTAAAGCACTGATGAGATGGACGATATAGCTGCACATTGGCTGAGATGGTAAAGCACTGGTGAGATGGAAGGTATAGCTGCACACTGGCTGAGATGGTAAAGCACTGATGAGATGGACGATATAGCTGCACACTGGCTGAGATGGTAAAGCACTGGTGAGATGGACGATATAGCTGCACACAGGCTGAGATGGTAAAGCACTGGTGAGATAGACGATATAGCTGCACACAGGCTGAGATGGTAAAGCACTGATGAGATGGACGATATAGCTGCACACTGGCTGAGATGGTAAAGCACTGGTGAGATAGACGATATAGCTGCACACAGGCTGAGATGGTAAAGCACTGGTGAGATGGACGATATAGCTGCACACTGGCTGAGATGGTAAAGCACTGGTGAGATAGACGATATAGCTGCACACAGGCTGAGATGGTAAAGCACTGGTGAGATGGAAGGTATAGCTGCACACTGGCTGAGATGGTAAAGCACTGGTGAGATGAATGATATAGCTGCACACAGGCTGAGGTGGTAAAGCACTGATGAGACGAATGGTATAGCTGCACACAGGCTGAGGTGGTAAAGCACTGGTGAGATGAATGATATAGCTGCACACAGGAATAGATCACTGGAAGCAAGGGAACCTGGAACGAGAGACCACTAGTAACACTAGCAGCGACAATTGTTCAGGCAACTACCTGATACACAGGAGCCGGATATATACCCCTGGAAGCCCACTGATTGGTCCACAGCGTCAGCTGACCGGCCAGACTGTCAGGGAAGGAAGGATAGTTAGAGAAGGAAGTGTCATGGCGGTGCCCATGACAGGAACTCCGATCCCCGCGCACCAGGCCACCCGAGACACCAGAATCAGGAAGAATGCTCAGCACCTCCACGTCGCCGCACCAGCCGTCCGATTGCCCGGGAAGTCAGAGGAAGCCGGCGGGACGGTAAGGGATGGCCGATCCCCGGCTGAACTCTGACAAAAATGCTAACAGCAATTATTGGCCCATTCTAATTATCATATCCAAGTCCCCTCCCCCCCCATCTCCCCAATGAGTGGCAGCTGTTATTCAGACTGGCATACTAATCAGCCGCTAGGATTTGCATAAGGGAAAAGGGGTCTATTTACTAAGCAGTGTTAGGAGACAGTGAAAAGTGATAAGGTGCCAGCCAATCAGCTCCCAACTGTCATCTCACAGGCTGTGTTTGAAAAATGACAGTTGGGAGCTGATTGGCTGGCACCCTATCACTTTCTTATCGCTTTTCACTCTGTCTCCTAACACTGCTTAGTAAATAGACCCCTTAGTCTCCTATAGAGTGTAAGCTTGCGAGCAGGGCCCTCTTACCGCTTTGTCAGTCTGTAAACACCAAGTCTTGATTAATTACTATTTGTTTCTAGTTGTAAAGTGCAACGGAACATAATGGCGTTATATAAGTAACGGTTACTAGAGTTGTGGGTGAAGATATGCAAATTAATCCCCAACTTTACCTTCTAGATAAGTATTCACCATAGGGGTAAATGTAGCAAATTTTTGAAAGAGTAGAAAAGTCACTGGGGCGATTCAATTCAACGTGAATTGACTAGCGCCGGGAATAAGCTCCCGGAGCTATTCAATTCAGTGCGCTGTATGGCCGGTTCTCTCGCCTAAACAAGGGTGTGCCAGGCGTGCTGCTGTTAGCACCGCACTAAGCAGAAAAACAGCTGCGTACCCGGCACTTTGGTCGGATTTCTCCTCGCATCCCCAGGGGGGTGTGGGAAGAAATCCTTAGCCCGCCCAAACAGCGCGGCGTATTGAATAGCTTCAGGAGCGCCCTCCCACGGCTATTCAACATCGCACTGAATTGAATTCCCCCACTGATAGCAGTCTGCTTCAACCTAAAATGTATTTGATAAATGCTACAGCAAAGCTGATTGGTTGCTATGGGCAACATCACTGATCCTTTTTTCCACTCTTTAGAAGGCTCGATAAATCTCCCCCTTAAAATTACAGCCAGTGGCGGCTCCTACCTTTTTTTATTTAGTGGGGCTGTCCAAGGCTTCAGCTCTGGTCGCACCTTGGTGGTTGGTCCGGGCACTGGGCAGACCACCTGCACTATACACTATGCAGGCGCCTACCAATCACTATTTGCGCATCCGCTCTAAAACAGCTTCTAGGGACTGCATAGTCTGTAGCCCCTAGAAGCATTGTAAGGATGGAAGCTCTAAGTGCTAATCGCACTCCTGTGTGACATTAGCAAAGAGAGCTTCCAATGACAAGCCACTCACTGCCACTCCTAGTCCAGCAATCCTCGTAGGCACTAGTACCCACCTGGGGGGGGACCAAGGCTCAGTGGGGAAGTTGGAGGATTTTACGGGGGGGGGGGGGAATGTGGTTACAGCCCTGCTGTATGGGTCCATGTACCAAAGGACGTTGAGATCTGGCCCAGGCCTGGGAACTGGGAGGCCTGGTCAGATCTGGGAGGCGTGGCCACACCCCCTCCCCCCCACAATAAAATGTGCTGTGCCACAAGCTGCAAAGGGTGATATTTGTCCTCCTCAGTGGCTGACCCGGGCCCCTCCGACAAGCCCAGGCCTGGGTAATCAGTAACCACCCCACCCAACATCAGCAATCCTTGCATGTGCCCAATTTGAATATAGCTGTCTCAAGCTCATTAGAGCTTATCAGTGCAAGATATCTAACAATATCTAATGCCTTTTATTGTGCCCCATTGAGTAGCTATAAGAATCCATTTACCTATCCACAGTTTCTTTTATGTGAGAAGTAAATACCATTAATTTAGTCTTCTTGAGGCAATGCTATTGTACGACAAGGGCATGTGAATACTACCGTCTGATTCAGGCTATTACTGTGTCCTATTGAGAGATAAGTCTCCAGCAGACATTCTCCAAGGTTACGTGCATCAGTTGTTTATATGCCATATGTAATGGGTTTTAAGATCTCTTGACATGAAGGTTAATCCTTTAAGGCAAAGAGGACATTTTCACAGGAGAGGTACTTGACTAGAAAACGACATCCTGTCATTATGTTGTCACTGATGTCCACCCACTGTGAAAACGCATGCTAAAGGTTGTATCATAGAAAACGTGTCTGAAATCTGACTTACGTGGTGCAGCCTTACATACCGTGAGATAACGCACAGGCTCGCTTGCACATCTCATAGGTATAACTGTATTAGATTTAGCTAAAGTTGTGTTTCCACAAGATTCCTTGGTTTTTTGTTGTTGTTGCAGGAACAGACCTATAAACCTGTAACATCCAGATGCCCAAAGCTCTTCTTTTGCAGATGCCATTGTTGGAATTTGCTTATTGGTGGCACGGATGTCGGAACAATTTTATGTTGGGGGGGGCAACATAAAATCGTCCTGGCGCCCGCCTCCCCTGCCTCACTCTTACCTAGGCGCGCACACTGTGCAGCCAGGGACTCACTGTAGCAGTGGACGGTCAGGGTCTGTAATTTATAGCAATAGGCTGCACACGACCCCTGACCGTACGGAGGAGGAGATGTAATGTGCAGTGTTTTAACTTAGAGATTGCATATTACACTTCTTCTCCCATGCGGTGCAGGGGCTGTGCAGCTTATTACTGTAAAGCACAGCCCCTCACCGTCCATGGTGCCGCACCATTCAAATCTTTTGGGGGGGTGAGACCTGTCCCCTTGCTCCCCCCCCCCTCCCCCCAGTTCCAACGCCCATGATTGGTGGTACACTAACTTATCCTTAGATCCACTGGACATTGTCTAGTTTCAACTGAACATTGTTGAATGCATTACAATTACATTTATTTGAGCAGAATATCCCAAACTTTTGAAACCAGAACAATACCCTAACATCGGATTTATCTAAAAATCCCTTTCTTCCTGATAACGGTCAATGGTTTGTAGACCTAGAGGTCCATTCATCATCACTTAATTTATACAAAAGCAGGTGAACATTAACATATTCACCTACTTTTGTAGAAATTAAGGATCGGTAATGCAGGAAATATCACTGATTAGCCCTTTACCCAATGGTAGCATTGGTTGCGGTCAGCTGACACTGTCCTCCAATGGACTGTTGCTTTAGGGTATTTAGCCGGGCTCTGGACAACAGGAAGTTGCCTGTACAACGTCGCTCTTCCAGTGAAGGCTTGCTGTTGCATTGTTCCAGGTTCCACGCTCTGTTCTTCTAGTGATTGATTCCTAGTTTTTATCCACAGTGTATGTACTCAGTACCTCACCAGAGTACAATCTCCTAAGTGTCATCTTCTTGTGCCAGTTCTGCGTCTGGAGCCACAGTGTGTGTACTCAGTAAGTCATCCAAGTACTGATTCCTAGTGTTTTTCTCCTGTGCTTTACCTGCGATTGTGTTCCTCTGTTTCCCACTTATGCTGGATATCTGACCAAAGGGCCGCAACCTGCCTGCTGGGTGCAGCTTAAACCCAAATCCCGATTGGAGGAGTCGCTAGTGAACACCTCCCAGCAGGTTAGACTCCGCGCCTTTGGTCAGGTCTCGTCAACATCAGGTGCTTGTGGAAGAGGAGGACATACATCCAGGCCCCTCACCTCCAGTTCCTTTCCCAACCTGGGACCCTGTACAAGATAGCCTGAATGTGACACATAGATTGTCCACAGCCACACAAATGTCCACCATTGGTCCTCTGCCACCTCCCATTGAACACCACCAGTAAATGATTGATGGATGCCAACCATTGATGTCGATGCCCAACCCTACCATTGCACACAACTGAAATCTGGGTTGTTAAAAGGTATATTAGTGTTTAATTATATAGGGCCAACATCACCCATAGTGCCTTACTATAAAAAGACAGTAATAAAAGGCTACTGGGTACTAGCAGAAAGAGGGAGAGATGTGTTTAGCCTTCTAAAGAGTGGAGAACTGGTCAAGTGGAGGAATTGCCCATAGCAACCGATCAGCTTCTACCTGTCATTTTATAGGCTGTGCTAGATAAATGATAGCTAGAAGCTGATTGGTTGCTAATGCTATGGGCAACTTCTGTACTTTGTGTCTCTCGAAGGTGAGGCTGCTGTTAGGGGCATGGTGGGTTTGGCCCTTGCTTTGTGTACTGGATGGGGAAGAGAAGAAGCAGAGTGCATAGAGAAGCGTGTAAACTGGAGAGAACATGGAACATGTATATGTGTGTGCATGTCTCTGTGTGTAAATGTGTGAATGCATAGCATATGTGAGTATGCAAGTTTATCTGTGTGATTTATCCATGCATTTTGCTGATTGTGCGTGTGTATGTGTGGGTGCAGATACATGTGTGTGGGTGTGTCTGTATATTAATATATGATTATATTGGAGGTTACTAGAGAGGAAGTCGCTCCTTTGCAGAGCAGCTGCTGTCTGGCAGGATAGTCTGTGAGGAATGATTTCACTCCCTGCACTAATGAAGAACATTTGCGTCATTCCCTGCGCTGTTCGTTCTCTTGAGTAATCCTAGTTTCCTTTTGTTTGCCTTCAGCACTGTCTCACTTTGGTACTGTTCAGGTTATGGGCCTGATTCAGAGCCGTTCGCTATTTGCGGTCGTTCGTTCAAAAACAAGGGGTGGCTATTCAAATGATCCGTTCGCAAATTGCAGTCTGTTCACACCTCTAAGTCTGAACGAGCGTGCAAAACATACGCTCGTTTATTTGTTAAAAACGCCCCCTGGCCGCTCGCACCATACGTCATGTCCGCTATTTATTAGATTAATCGAGTACATCGACCAGCGTATGAACTGCTCGCTATTCTTGTGGTTGGTTTTTTCAACCGCTATTTTGCGAGCAGTTCTGAGTTTAAAAAAACCAAGTGACGTGGTCAATAACGCTGCTGTATTAATTATGCACTCCCTTAAAACGCCAGTTTTGACCTTTAAGCACGCCTGCGTTCGAATTCCACTCCCCCGTTTACAAGCACCTTCCCCTGTTACCACCCACATACGCCTCATTCTGTCACTCAAAATAGCAGGCACTCGCTATATAGCGTACAAACGATTTTCGGCCGCACTGACTGGTTCGCGCATGCGTACTAAAAACCGTACGCTTGTGCAGATGTGCGAACATCGCTCGGAACGAGCGTACGGCCGCTAGCGAGCGGCTCTGAATGAGGGCCTATAGCCCTCATTCAGAGCCGTACGCTCTGAGCAGAGCGCACGCTCTGAATGAGGGCCGACCTCCATGAAAATGGAGCGTCCTTCTGGACGCTCGTATAGCTGTGGGTCACCACCCACAGACTATACGAGCGTGCATTTTGATGGCCGCGATGGTCGAGACCATCGTGACCATCGAAATTGCGAGCCGGAGCCTGCGGTTGAGGTTTTCAACCGCAAGCTCCGGAGTGATTTTGGCTCTATCAGAGCCAAAATCACTCCCACTGACATCACTAGTGATGTCAGTGGGCCGGCTTTTGACGGGAGGCGTTCCCGTGGGAACGCCCCTGTCAGGGAGGCACGCCCCCGGCACGCCTACCAAAGGAGCAGTACAGGGGCAAGCGGAATTTCCACGAGCGCCATTCCTCCCTTTACTTTTTGTTAAATGATGCGAAACGCATTCGGTATGATTTACCGCCGGCCGCAAATCCTGGCAGCGGCAGTCCGACAGAGGAGGAAATCCAGATCGTCCTAAAAGTAAGTATAAACTAACCTAATTCTACCCCCTAACCCTAACCCTCCTTTAGGGCACCTAACCCTAACCTCCCTCCCCCCCCTGTGCCTAACCCTAATCCCCCCTCTAAGTGCCTAAACCTAACCCTCCCTTCCCCGGCTAAGTCCCCCGGGGGGTGCCTAACCCTAACCTCCCCCCGGGGTGCCTAACCCTAACCTCCCTTCCCCTAGCCTAACCCTAACCTCCTGGGGAAGGGGGGGAGGGTGCCTAACCCTAAGTCTTCCCCGGGAGCCCTAAACCTAACCCTCCCCCCTGCGGCTGTCCGCGCCCGGCATCCCTCTTCAATCGGGATGCTGGGCACCGGTCTCCCGGCATCGGTAAAATGACAGGCGTCTAGATTTAGACGCCTGTCATTTAACCCTCGCCGGTATTAAGCAGTCGGGAAGCCAGCGGACAGCATTGCGTTCGCCGTCTTCCTGAACGTATACCATACAAAACATGTCATACATGCAATATACGCTCAAATATTTTGTTTCGCAAAAATAGTCTTCAGACTTCATCGTAAAGTAAATATGAAACTTAATGTAACTGTTCCGCTATGTCGTTATGTTTAACTCATCTTTTTAAAATATTTTCTGAACTGGGGGATTTCCAGTCACTGTAGCCCTTTAAACACAGCAGTGATATTGGATGCATGCGCATATGTATATGTGAAATCAGATAAACTGCGATCGCGCCACTTGCCTATCTCACCACCATGATGTACAATGGAGTGGGCAGCGTTATAGTGTTGTGATCAGGTGCGTCCTCCGTGCCTTAGTGATCACCCATCACCCAGAAGAACAAATGTAATAGATTCCGATTCGGATAGTGAGGATTTTTCAGTGAGCTATAAAGCAGTGAAGGGAGGTACTCCCAGCCTCCTGCTCCAGGGCTTCTTTTTTTTGTGAAGTCTTGAAGTCACGTGTGCTGTTGATGGATGCCGGCACGGGGCGCACATACACAATATACATAAATATGTAGATATGGATTATCCAACCAATTTAAATCACTCATTAGTTTGATAGATTGCAATCATAACTTCAGAATTTTTAGAACCAAACCACTATGTACCCTAACCAAGTGCACAGCCAATGGGGGAGATGTGCCAAGCCTTGGAGAGAGATGGAAAAGTTGCTGAAAGCAACCAATCAGCTACTAACTGTCATTTATCTAGCACAATGCTCTCAATTGAGCATCTGTACATTATCTATCTCCAGGGCTTGATACATTTCCCCCTATGTTAAGTATTACTTCTGCTAACTTAACTCTTAACTCTTCTAACTTATCTCTTGTGCTAAGTGATAGAACATCGCCATTGGTCTCCCTAGCAAACTGATGGGTTTAACCTATACAGCACTTGCAACAGTGTCTGGTTCTACCTCATTTTCCCAGGGTCTGATATTCTGACAGTTCATCATCTCCATCCTTACATCACATTACATCTTCCTCTATCTGTACAGTCAGTGACCGGGCTGTTATCAGTAGCCCCATTGAAGTGGCCGCATCAAACATCAGCAGATAGGATTTGGGACCTGGAGCTGAAGTTCAGGCCAGGAATCTTCGGTGGACCCAAGCCAGTCCTCACACACATGCATGCCGGCTGTGTGTAATCTGGATGAACTTCTGGGTCATCTTGCAAGTTATTTTTTATTAGCAAACATTGTACATCTAGCGGACAAACCCCATAAATATTTTGTCAGATGCAGATTATCAAAGCTACGGCCCATTTAGTGCTGTAAACAAACCATTGTTGTTTGTTCCTATTTATTCCTTGTATCTTCCTATACCATTCTACTAGGCTTTATTTTTTCTGATGAATATCTCTCCTAAGCATTTACTGCCCTCAATATATAATCGCCATTCCTTCTAGAGAGATTGTCTCTAGGACTGAACACAACACTCCGGAGCTTCCCCAACCAGACGTCTGAATTTGATGTTCAATGTCTTTCTGGATAAAATGTATCAAAGTGGTGAAGTTTTCTATATCAGCCAATCAAATTGTAGCTATCATTTATCAAGTACATTCTAGAAAATCATAGCTAGAATCCCCTTATGCCTAAACTACTCTCCTTAACCTCCTCTCTTGGCCTCTCCCAATGGACTGACTCCTCTACTCATCAGGAGGGCCACTACCTTGATCTAGTATTCACCAGACTATGCTCAGTTTCTGATTTCACTAATGCTCCTTTCCCTCTCTCAGATCACAGCCTTATCACTTGCACACTCTCCTCCATTACATCAACCTCAATGTCATTGAAATCAACCAAATCTCCTAAAACACGCAGAAATATTAATGCTATTAACTTTCAACAGCTATCTACCTCTCTACAACAACTACTCTCACCAATTTCTACATTCCCATCACACACCACTTAGACTTAAACGTCAACCATGGTATTCTAAATTAACAAGACACCTACAAAAATTCTCACGTAAAGTAGAACGTCAGTGGCGTAAGTTTCGTACTCCAAGTGACTTCCTAACATGTAAGACTATCTACAACTCTTATCGTACTGCTCTGGACACTGCCAAACAAACATATTTCCAATCTGTAATCTCTGCTCAAGCCTCTAACGCCAAGCAACTTTTTAATACATTTAAATTCCATACCTGAACCCTCTGGCACATTCTCTTCATTTGACCCCACAAATGAAGATGAAGTATCTACACTGTTCTCATCCTCCTACTCTATTACCTCTCCACTTGATCCTATACCCTCACAAATCAGTAAAGTTCTGTCTTCTGTGCTCATCCCAACCTTAACTAAAATCTGCAATCTCTCTCTCTCTCTACTGGCATCTTTCCATCACTGTTCAAGCATGCAGTATTACTCCCATTCTGAAAAAACAATATTCTGACCCTATCACTCTCTTAAATTACCGTCCCATCTCCCAACTCCCATGCCCCTCCAAGCTACTTGAGAGACTTGTCTACACCTGCCTCACACACTTTCTTAACTCACACAATTTATTTAGAGACAGCACTGACTAAGGTAGTGACTGATCTTGCCACTACCAAGGCTAAAGGTCATTACTTACTTCTAATTCTTCTAGATCTCTCTGCTGCTTTTGACACTGTTGACCAGTCTCTTCTCATACAAACACTACAATCCCTAGGTCTTAAGGACACAGATCTTTCTTGGTTCTCATCCTACCTATCTAATCGATCTTTCACTGTTCGTTTTTCTGATTCTGCCTCCTCCTCGCTACCTCTATAAGTTGGAGTACCTGTCTGTCTTAGGTCCTCTGCTATTCTCAATCTATAGTACCATCTGTATGCGGATGATACTCAAATCTACCTATCCTCCCCAGATTTGTCACCATCTCATCTCTGCTGGTCCGTGTCACTGAATGTCTCTCTGTCATTTCATCTTAAATGTCATATTACCACCTCAAACTTAATATTTCTTAAAACAGAATGAATTATATTTCCACCGGCCAATAACAGTTACCAACCTGATCTCTCTATCACTGTTGATAACTCGACAGTCCACCCTGCCCCACAAGCTCACTGATTATGTGTCATCCTTGACTCTGAACTGTCCTTTGTTCCCCACATTCAATCTGTCTCAAAATCATGTTACATACATCTAAAAAACATATCCAAAGTTCGACCATATCTCACACAAGACACTGCAGAAACTATAACCCATGCACTCATTATCTCCAGCATTGACTATTGCAGTAGTCTTCTTAATGGTCTTCCCAAAAACAGGCTCTCGCCATGACAATCCATTATGAATGCAGCTGCGAGGCTGATCTTCCTCGCCAAACGTTCATCGTCTGCTGCTCCGCTCTGTCATTCCCTCCATTGGTTGCCAGTTTTCTACCGTATTCAGTACAATAAACTTTTACTTACACATAAGGCTATTAACCAAACCACACCAACATACATCTCTTCACTCATCTCAAAATATCTCCAAACCCGACCTCTCCGCTCAGCACAAGATCTGATTCTCTCATCCCCACGTATTACTTGCTCACATTCACGGTTACAGGACTTTTTTTTCGGGCTGCATACACTCTATGGAATGCCTTACCATGCACAATAAGACTTTCCTCTAGTCTCCAATCCTTTAAGCATTCCCTGAAAACTCACCTCTTCAGGCAAGCTTATCAGATTCCAGAGCCGCCCACATACCCTTCATAGCTTCCATATCCATTTACATCCCCTTTCACAGTCCACACATAACCTCACACATTGTCTTTCTTTCACATCCTCCTGACATTTGCCCTACATTCCTGTGTGACTGGACCATACAGCCCGCAAAGAAACTCTGCATTCTAGCTAGACCAAAATGCAATATATTGCACCTATCCTTGTGTATCAATGCCTATTTCCCTATAGATTGTAAGCTTGCGAGCAGGGTCCTCCTACCTATATATGTGTCTGTTATTACCCAGTTTTGTTCTATTAATGTGTCCAATTGTAATGCGCAACGGAATATGCTGCGCTATATAAGAAACTGTTTATAAATAAATAAAATTGATTGCTATGGACAGGGCCGGACCTGCCAGCTGACAATTCTGGCAAATGCCAGGAGGACTGATGGGCCGGTGACTCCCAAAAGCCTTGACAAGCAGCCTATGTGAGGCCTGGCCATGACCCCGAGAGGCATAGAGGGATGCCAGGGCCGAAAACAGCCTCAGTCTGTCCCTGTCCATGGGCATCTCCACCTCTTCTCTTTAGAAAGTTTGGATGGTGGGGGGTACCAGATTTCATATTTATTGAAGATGGAGAGCACTACCTCAAAGACTTCATGTTGAAACCTCCAGTGAGGTTTCACTCCTTACCAAGATGGTCGCTAAACCTAGTACTGCGCATGCGCATCGCCATCTTGTTCACCACTCTGGGAGACGCAAGGTAAAGGCCACATTAGAACCAATCAAATGTTTTTGATCATTTGTGTGTACTAAAATTAATTTTTAACACCACTAGATGGTCTCGGCTCTGTGACATTTAGGATGGAATTTTTTATTGTTTCACTTCACCCCTTAACACACACATGCCTACTCTAGCAAGTTTAATTGTCCACCCTATCCAGTAAGGTGAAAAGAAAACGATGTTCAAGCCCAAAAAAATAGGATCATCTGGTCTAAATAAGTCCATCACATGATCCACCTGTGCAGGACAATGATCACTCAATTCACAGTGAAACACGTTTTCAATCCTCCGTTACTGCCCACTTCATTAGGGTATTGTGCGGGATCTGACAGGCTGGTCTGCTCTCCAAAGTCCCAGAGAACCCTGACATTTGGGAGTCTCCTGGAGATTCCAGAAGCGTCAGGAGGTATGCTCCCATATGGTATAATAAAAGAGTTTTATTTGGCAGCAGGAGGAGGCAGCGGGGTGTAGTCATCATCCCGGGGTGCGGGATACCGACAGTCAAAATACCTGCGTCGTAATCCCAACAGCCAGCATCCTGAAGGTAAGTATCGGGGGTTAGGGGAGGGTTAGATTTAGGGTTAAGGTTTGGCACTAGAGGGAGGGTTAGGATCAGACACTAAGGAGTGAGGGTTAGATTTATGTTGCGATGAGGGGGAGGTTAGGTTTAGGCACCAGGGAGGGAGGGTTATAGGTAGGGGTACGGGTTAGCGTCCATGAAGCCTACCTTGTAGAGTTGGGATTCTGACTGTCGGGATGCCGCTGTTGGTACTCTGATCGGCGGCAATCCGACCGCCTGGATCCCATACCCCCAAGCCCCCCCCCCTATTGTAGAACAGACTGCGGGTAATCCTTAACCCCGGCCCAATAGGTTGTCTAGGCTTTTAGCTCTCAGCAACTATAGTGTTTACTCGTTCAATTCAGTTTCATGGGAATCTGCTGCAGGATTACACATGGACATATAAGCTTTGTGTGTTAACGATTTCATTTGCTGACTGTATATTATACACATTGCTTCTATCACTGTACATTTAATTCTCCTATAGACTGTCTTCACATTGCTAACAGCACTTTTCTATCCCGCAGCCTCCTCAGCGCACTTCAGAGTTTGTGAGCCGTACACAGACCATAAAGGACGATATCACTTTGGTTTCCACTGTCCTCGCCTTTCAGACAACAAGTCTTACATCTTGTGCTGTCACCATAACAACACAGTCTTCAAATACTGCTGCAATGAGACGGAATTCCAGAACGTCATGCAGATGAACCTCACTATGGGCGCAGATGGATATATGCATAAGTAAGTGACTGAGTCTCTAAAAATTATATCCACAATTCCCCCCCATCCGTGTTGCTGTAGATGGATAATTACAATCAGTATAGAACTCAGTTTGCCAGTCGTAGTTTTTCTAACGGTTTTAATCTTTTTATTGAAAAAAAATAACTAAGGTAAACATTCAAAAGTCATTGTAGGATAATATGGGCAGCATAGTGGCTAGCATTACTGCCTCACAGCACTGGTTTTGGATTCTCGCTCATGACCCACCTGTATGGGTTTGTATGTTCTCCGATTGTTTGCATGGGTTTGAAAGTTTTTCATTAAATAAAGTTAATCATTTGCAGGATGATGAAGACTCACGTTGGGGGTGTGATATTTAATATTTTGTCTACTTATTGATCTTGGGTTTGTGGCCCACTATTAATGGTGAGGATCCTTAGGGATAAACAGTGGTGTAGCAATGCGGGGGACACCAGTGTGCAGAGTTACGGGGACTCCAAAGTGTCGTGTTGCCCGGGCACAAAGTGGGGAAAAAACGCAAGCAAGAGGTGCAAGCTCTACTACCAGCAACAGCAACATGGATGTGACAAAAACTGTGCCAACATGTTTATTAAACTGAGTGTGGCTTTGCATAGTTAATTAAAAAGTATTATCTCAAAGAGTCGTAAGCAAACACAACCCAGTCCCAGCTGAGAAGTATTTAAGTGCTATTTAAGACAGATTGCATACTATTGACTACTATATAATAGAGAGCATTCTAGTGCCTACTATATCATGGAGAGCATTCTAATGCTTACTATACAATAGGGAACATTCTAGTGACTACTATACAAAAGAGAGCATTCTATTGGTTACTATGCAATAAAGATCATTCTAGTGGATAATTCTAGCGACCCATGGTGGATTTTACCTAGGACTGCAGAGTTGGTGGTGGTGTTTTCTTCTTCTGGGACTGCCAGTCCGGGTTGTGACAGCAGGGAGCACTTCCATGGGAAGTCACTCCCTGCTATCACAACAGCCGATGCAGTCCCTAGAAACCGGCAAAGGCAGGATCCGCGGCTGTCGGTGACTACTATACAATAAAGATTATTCTAGGGACTACTATAAAATAGAGAGCATTCTAGTGACTACTGTACAGTAGAGAGCATTCTAGTGCCTAAAAAGCAGTAGAGAGCATTCTAGTGCCTACTATACAATATACATCATTCTTGTGCCTACTATATAATAGAGAACATTTTAGTTCATCCCATACAATTAAGACCATTCTTGTGACTACTATACAATAGAGCATATTCCAGTGATCACTGTGCAATACGGTGAGCAATCTAGGGACCACTATTACAATACATAAAACATTGTAGTGGCCTTTATACAATACAGAAGAAATGTTAGTGATCTCTATGCAGTACGTACTGTATAGTATCTTAATCACTGGTATGCAATACAGAGAACATTCTAGTGATCAACGTACATTGATCAGTCTACTGACCGCTGTACAATACAGAGAGCACCTTAATCAGGATGTCTTTTTTATTTTTTAAATTTTTATTATTTATTTATTTTATTTGTGGAACTGAACACCCAAGCCTGGCTATTGATGATCAATTTATTCTGTGTGGTGCGCTGGCGGCAGGACTGGGGGCACTTAAAGCCATATTTCACCAGTGAAATGTGCACAATTTCTTGGCCAAAGGCAGAACGAGGCAAATATTTGGCAGTACGGTTCTGACAGTTGTGCTCACTTCTTCTCATATGTATAGAAACTGGAGACCCAGAGCAGGGTGAATAAGGAAAAAAAGAATAAGATGAAAAGGGTATAGATCAAACAAGTCCTTCTGCCTATTGTTCTACATAACAATGCATCTGAAAGGCAGTCGCTCAGCTGTGACTAGATTGGCACTGCTTCATATGTAGATAAAGGAACCTTCGCCTGGACGTACTGCGGCTGATTCCCATTTCAATTCTGAGATCCAATTAATACCATTTATAAATAAATCTATAATCCATCCATTAGGCCATCACCATGGCAACTGTGCGGAGCCTAAATAACAAGTAGGAATCACAAGAGCGTTCCTGCACTTGCTGTTTCTGTGACTCGGCTTTCATCTCCCAGCTTACATGAAATAACCCTTTATAACTAGGATCCAGCGTGAGACGTCTCCTTCACTATTTACTTCCCTGGTTCTGTATAATATATCTGAAAATTGTAAACGCTTTGTAGAAGGGAGTTTTCCTGTAACTCAGAAAGTTTAGGTTTGTTTCAGGCTTTTCTCAATGGACTAATTATCTCTGTCAAGCTCTGTGGTAGGGTATATAATGTACGAACATCATTTACTTTTGTTTAACGATAAAACTTGGGAGATCCGTATGACGCAAAGCTCTAATTATTCAGTAGAAAAAAAATGACTCTTCCTGGCGAAAACGGCTGTTCTTGGGCTTCTCCCAATCTACTAATGATATACAGTATTCTTTTTATTTATTTCAGTTCGGAATTTATATATATATATAGTCAGGTCCATAAATATTGTGACATTGACAGAATTTTCCGATTTTGGCCTCTATTCACCACCAAAATGGTTTTGAAATGAAACAAACAAGATGTGCTTTAATTGCAGACTTTCAGATTTAATTTGAGGGTAATTACATCCAAATCGGGTGAACGGTGCAGGAATTACAACAGGGGCCAAAAGTAATGGGACTATCAACTCAAAAGCTATTTCATGGACAGGTGTGGGCTATTCCCTCGTTATTTCATTATCAATTAAGCAGGTAAAAGGTCTGGAGTTGATTCTAGGTGTGACATTTGCATTTGGAATCAACTCTCAATGAGATCCAAAGAGCTGTCACTATCAGTGAAGCAAGCCATCATTAGGCTGATTAATCAAAACAAACCCATCAGAGAGATAGCAAAAACATTAGGTGTGGCCAAATCAACTGTTTGGAACATTCTTAAAAAGAAAGAATGCACCGGAGAGCTCAGCAACACCAAAAGACCCGGAAGACCACGGAAAACAACTGTGGTGGATGACAGAAGAATTATTTCCCTGGTTAAGAAAAACCCCATCACAACAGTTTGCCAAATCAAGAACACTCTCCAGGAGGTAGATGTATATGTGTCAAAGTCAACAATCAAGAGAAGACTTCACAAGAGTGAATATAGAGGGTTCACCACAAGATGCAAACCATTGGTGAGCCACAAAAACAGGAAGACCAGAATAGAGTTTGCCAAACAACATCTAAAAAAGCCATTACAGTTCTGGAACAACATCCTATGGACAGATGAGACAAAGATCAACTTGTACCAGAGTGATGGGAAGAGAAGAGAAGGAAAGGAACTGCTCATGATCCAGAACATACCACCTCATCAGTGAAGCATGGTGGTGGTAGTGTCATGGCGTGGGCATGTATGGCTGCCAATGGAACTGGTTCCCTTGTATTTATTGATGATATGACTGCTGACAAAAGCAGCAGAATGAATTCTGAAGTGTTTCGGGCAATATTATATGCTCATATTCAGTCAAATGCTTCAGAACTCATTGGACGGCGCTTCACAGTGCAGATGGACAATGACCCGAAGCATACTGCAAAAGCAACCAAGGAGTTTTTTAAGGCTAAAAAGTGGAATGTTATGCAATGGCCAAGTCAATCCCCTGACCTGAATCCGATTGAGCATGCATTTCACTTGATGAAGACAAAACTGAAGGGAAAATGCCCCAAGAACAAGCAGGAACTGAAGACATTTGCAGTAGAGGCCTGGCAGAGCATCACCAGGGATGAAACCCAGCGTCTGGTGATGTCTATGCGTTCCAGACTTCAGGCTGTAATTGCCTGCAAACGATTTGCAACAAAGTATTAAAAAGTGAAAGTTAGATTTAGGATTGTTTAGTTTGTCCCATTACTTTTGGCTCTTTAAAAAGTGGGAGGCACATATAGAAACCATTGTAATTCCTACACCGTTTACCTGATTTGGATGTAATTACCATCAAATTAAATCTGAAAGTCTGCAGTTAAATCACATCTTTTTTGTTTCATTTCAAAGCCATTCTGGTGGTGAATAGAGGCCAAAATATGAAAATTCTGTCAATGTCCCAATATTTATGGACCTGACTGTATATATGTAAGAAAAGAAATGGAGGGCGCACCACGTGCGTATAATAAAAACATGCCAATTTACTTGTAATAATGCTCACATACATAAAAGTAAAGGATAGTCCGCCTCACGATCTCCCCCCAGTGCCTCCGGACAGCTCCCGGTAAGAGGTCAAGCTGACATGCGGTACAAAAACACTTCCCAGTTTCTCCTCTTCGCTGGACCCAGCTCGTGACGTGTAACGTCCAGAGTCCTCTACCCACTCCAAACGCGTTTCATCAACAGGGGAAGTGTTTTTGTGCCGCATGTCTGCGTAATCTTTTACCGGGAGCTGTCCGGAGGCACTGGGGGCAGTTTGTGAGGCGGACTATCCTTTACTTTTATGTATGTGAGCATTATTGCAAGTAAATTAGTGTGTTTTTATTATACTCACGTGGTGCGCCCTCCATTTATTTTCTTTCATACGTATCTGACGTACTGACCCAGGTCAGGGCGGCTTCCAGTTCACTTGTGCATGTGTGAATCGGTAAACTGAGTTCACCGGCAGAGCACTAAGACTAGATGGGTGAGTGATACTCAGCAGTTTCGGTGAAGTTTTATTGGTAAATTGCAGCGATAACAGATTTTCTTTCATTGTGATAATCAGCTAAAGAGAATCCCTGCTATCGCAACACATTAATAAGTAGAGGCGACTGAGTAGTACCTGCTTAATACCCAAGTACGCAGCTTATCAGTTACTAGGACCAGAACCAATAGTCAGTTCCCCATGAATGAGTGACATCACTGAGTTACATTGCACCTCAGTGACACTACTTGTTACTAGTGAATGAATAGGCTGCATTCAATTTACCTGCATATTCGGTCAGCCCATAAAAATGGCTGTTTCCACTGTGGGTGTATATGACAGGTGCACTCTAATTGCTATAATATAGCTCTTCAAATAGAAATCTAATGTGCACTGACCCAAAGTATACTTGGCTCTAGATACATTGTTATTATATATTTAACATCACTTGACTTTATTTTTATTTTTTTTTAAGCTTATCAATTTATTTTTTATTTTTTAATATCTATTATTTGTTATTATTTTTTATCACAAACTCCCTCGGCTTACCACATCTACTGGATTCAATAGAAATTTTCCTCCCATACACGAATCCACCTTTCCCAGTTATTGATACCAAACACATCTTATTCAGCTACACATCAATACTGGTTGGCACCGGAATGTGGAGTCTTACCACTTTGCCACGCAGTCTTGCTGCATCTGCACACGCGTGACCCAGCTTTCCCAGTTCACACATGTGCCGTGATGCCGGAAGCCGTGACTTGGGGCTTCCAGTTCCATTTGTAAGAAAAAGACTTCACATTTTTATTAAGCGTTTACAAATGTAATGAAAGTTATTAAAGACTATTAAACATTTTACTACAAATCCAAAATGTTTTTTTTATTCAAAAATGCTACTATTTCTTGCCATGCATATCCTGAGATGGCGAAAGGGGAATGCACATACATGTACTGTAATATGCAGTCGGGAAGCGTACTTAATCCCGACAGCCGGCTTCCCGACTGATTTATCCCAGCGAGGGTTAAATGACAGGCGTCTAAATCTTCGATCGGGAGACCGGCAACCGGCATCCCGATCGAAGTGATGCCGGGCACCGAGCGTGGACAGCCACGGGGGGGAGGTTTAGGTTTAGGGCTCCCGGGGGGGACTTAGGGTTAGGTACCCCCCGGGAGGTTAGGGTTAGGCTAGGGGGAGGGAGGGTTAGGGTTAGGCACCCCCCCAGGTTTAGGCGGCGGGGAAGGGGGGGTTAGGTTTAGGCACTTAGAGGGGGGATTAGGGTTAGGCACTGGGGGGAAGGTTAGGGTTAGGCACCCCTAAGGAGCGTTAGGGGGGAGGTTAGGTTAGTGAAAACTTACCTGGGGACGATTGGGATTTTCACCCATGTCGGGCAGCCACTGTCGGGACTCCAACCGCCGGACAAGTGTCCGGCAGTAAATCATACCGATTCCATGTACAGTACATGTCCAGATAGCATGGTGGTGGCCATTGATAAGGTAAAATCTGTTTAATACTACAATGAATTTGTGGGCAGCAACTCACATTTCATTCTGCAGACCCTGATCTAGCAAAGCATCTCTTACAGAAAAACCAAGAAGCACAATTAAGGAGCACAAAGAACTTCTAACAGTATTATACCAGTAAATAAGATATAGGGCCACATTAAATTATCTGTGCTCTGCCGCTGGAACGGCTCCCAGCGATAGGTTATGTCCAGTGGGGGCTCCAGAGGTGGGACCACACCAACTGCCAGTGAGTCCTGGCCGGGGATGTTTGGCAGCATTTGGGGTGGCAGTTGGTGTGGCTCTGCTAATTGAATTTTGGACGGCGCTGTAGCCTCACCTATGGAGCCGCCACTGGTTATGTCTCACTAGCTGTTTTCTGATCCCAGCTTATGGAGGTGCGAGCAGAAATCAAACCACTGTAATTGCGCTTATGAGCGCAGAGTGAGCTGCAACGATAAGTGAAACTCGGCAGTCTCAGACGGGCCAAATGTACGGAGATGATACGGACAATAAAACACCTTATGATGTATAAACTGGAACTTATGCCGGTGATGAGATCCTAGGCGGATCCATTGAATTGTCCATTGAATCACAGTACAACTGGATGGTTATATAAATAACATTAGAGTACAATGCAGTAATGCTCTTTGATCCTGTATACTTCTGGTGATAGAGTGCATGCTTCATGCTTGTTTTTTGAGACTACTCATTATTGCAACAATATGGTCACTTGCTGACAATTATGATTCTTTTGTTACTATTTACATTCAATGGACTGGGAACATTGATTATCTCCACACAGGAGTGGGGATTTAACAGCTCTATATACATTTTTTCTATACATTTTTTCTATTCATTCTTCAATTACTATGGCCAATTTTTGCACACTAGTATCAATATTGTTTTTTTTAATTATATGCCATTTTATCAACTGTGATTTATTCATTGATTTTACAGTGTTTAGGTATTTGTGTGAATAAAATTATTTGGTTTATTATATACAAGCCTCCTGTATTCTAATAGAAAGCAAACACTATTCAACATTTGATTGTGATTATTTCATATCACTATGCGCAGTATCCAATGTTTCTGACAGTTATATACAGCAAATCAGCTAATTAATCCTTGATGTAATTAATGGAGTGGCTCTCACCGCCATACTGCTTACTGTACTCAGTGGTATATACCCAATACTATAAGAGATACTGAGTATATTGCCTGTTTATAAATCTTCACCGCATCTCCACAGTATAATATTGTGACAGCTCTGCTGAATTCTGGTAGTACCTTACGCGTTTCTCCACATGTGTCTGAGGTTTCTTCAGAGGAAGACATGGATGAAATGGAAAAGCGAATACCCAAAGAATGAGAACTCTGACTATAATCTCTCTCTCTCTGCATCAGTAAAAGGAGATAATATCAGTTGGGGTTATAGTCACAATTATATTTAATATGAGAAAGTATATGACAATGATGTTGTCAGTAGTCCCAGCACCTATACTGTAATCAGAAGACATCTATGTTGGTACTAGTAACCCATTGAACAAGAATGATCATAGATGTGTGGAAAAGATGAGCTGGGTAGTTTCCCTGACAGTACAAAGACGTTCAAGGCCACAGTGCTGGTGGCTAGCTCCTTGTATGGAGCTGTGCTGCATGTAGCTGGTTACTCACACTTGCACTGGACACTGACCTATTCTGGAAACTTGGAGGTCTCAGGTAACACGGATGAAAGGCCTCCATCTGTCTCCTGTGGCTCTCCTTACCACTTACCAGGCACGGTCGCATGAACTGCAACCGCCGTCAGCTGGGCTTTCACATGCGCAGAAAGGATTTCCTCTTCCTGCTGTGGATCCCATCTGCACTCTGCAGGTTGGTATGGGGGAGGGTGGTGGGTAGGTAATGTCACAGAGGTTTTCACAAAGTCTGCTGCTTCAGTTTTTATTATGGCAATTTGCATATACTCCAGAATGTCATGAAGAGTGATCAGATGAATTCCAATTAATTGCAAAGTCCCTCTTTGCCATGACAATGATCTTAATCCCAAAAAACAACATCTCCACTGCATTTTAGCCCTGCCACAAAAGGACCAGCTGACATCATGTCAGTGAGTCTCTCGTTAACACAGGTGAGAGTGTTGACGAGGACAAGGCTAGAGATCACTCTGTCATGCTGACTGAGTTAAAATAACAGACTGGAAGCTTTAAAAGGAGGGTTGAGCTTGAAATCATTCTTCTTCCTCTGTTAACCATGGTTACCTGCAAGGACACATGTGCAGTCATCATTGCTTTGCACAAAAAGGGCTTCACAGGACAAGATATTGGTGCTAGTAAGATTGCACCTAAATCAACCATATATCAGATCATCAAGAACTTCAAGGAGAGAGGTTCAATAGTTGTGAAGAAGGCTTCAGGGCACCCAAGAACGTCCAGCAAGCACCAGGTCAGTCTCCTAAAGTTGATTCAGCTGCGGGATCAGGGCACCACCAGTGCAGAGCTTGCTCAGGAATGGCAGCAGGCAGGTGTGAGTGCATCTTCAAGCACAGTGAGGTGAAGACTTTTGGAGGATGGACTGGGGTCAAGAAGGGCAACAGGAAAAACATCAGGGACAGACTGATATTCTGCAAAAGGTACAGGGATTAGACTGCTGAGGACTCGGGTAAAGTTATTTTCTCTGATGAATCCCCTTTCAGATTGTTTGGGGCATCTGGAAAAATGCTTGTCCGGAGAAGGAAAGGTGAGCGCTTCCATCAGTTCTGTGTCATGCCAACAGTAAAGCATCCTGAGACCATTCATGTGTGGGGTTGCTTCTCAGCCAAGGGAGTGAGATAACTCAAAATTTTGCCTAAGAATACAGCCATGAATAAAGAATGGTACCAAAAGATCCTCCAAGAGCAACTTCTCCCAACCATCCAAGAACCGGTTTGGTGATTAACAATGCCTTTTCCAGCTTGATGGAGCACCTTGCCATAAGGCAAAAGTGATAACTAAGTGGCTCGGGGAAGAAAACATCGAAATTTTGGGTCCATGGCCAGGAAACTCCCCAGACCTTAATCCCATTGACAACTTGTGGTCAATCCTCAAGAGGCAGGTGGGCAAACAAAAACCCACAAATTCTGACAAACTTCAAGCATTGACTAGGCAAGAATTGGCGGCCATCAGTCGATATGTGGCCCAGAAGTTGATTGACAGCATGCCAGGGCGAATTGCAGAGGTCTTGAAAAAGAAGGGTCGACACTGCAAATATTGACTCTTTGCATAAACTTAATGTAATTGTCAATAAAAGCCTTTGACACTTATGAAATGCTTGTAATGTTACTTCAGTATACCATAGTAACATCTGACCATAAGGTCCAAAAACACTGAAGCAGCAAACTATGTGATCAATACTTGTGTCATTCTCAAAACTTTTGGCCATGGCTGTGTATGTATATATATAGTGAAGCATGGGGGGTTACTAGCAGGATGGGTACTTATGGACACTAGTGGGTGGGGAGGTTGCGCCACTGGGGATCTATTGCTACTAGGGGGTGGTGAAAATGCTGTTGTGGATCTATTGCACCTGGGGATCTGTTAACATTCGGGGTGGAAGATACAGTTACAATGGGGTCCTATGGAAATGGATGGTGAGATGGGGGGCTTGGACAGCGCATCCTAATTTTAAACCTAATAAGATGTGCCACCAGTGGTGTCACTGGGGTTGGTGTCACCCAGTGCACCTATTTTCATGCTCGAACGCGTCGTCTGCTGCAAGTGACACCTACTGAGAGGGTGACTCCATAATAGCAAAGCAGTTCTGCTATTTTGGTGTCGCCCCCTTGAATGGTGTCATCCGGTGCGGCCCGCACCCGTCTGTAATGACCACTAGTGACTTATAGTTCCATGCAGAAAAAGCAAATGCAGGCTCCCACTCTAAGCACTACATCAAAATAGTTTTAATAAACTCTACAATTAATATGAAGTATAAGCCCCCGCCTCCTTTCCTCTGTATCTGTGCTTCCTGCTCTCCTGGGAGTCAGGGAGAGCTCCCCGAGATTTGAGAATAGGACGGCTTGGCTTAGAGTAGATGCTTACTCATTATAGTTACAGAGCTCTCATTGAACACTGCAGGCATAATCTTCATAGACAGGGACTAATCAGCATAGTGATGGACACCCAGGTTGTCACAGACCTTCGACATCTGCGTGTAACCAATGGGTACAGTTATGCTTCATACTGCTCCAGGAGTTTTCATAAAGAGCAATTACATAAATGACCAATTAAACAGTCCCCTATAAACTCCTAATAGATCATTGCCGATTTAGATCAATGTGGGCAGCATATGAAAGTTAATCATTAAGTCCTGTCAGTGTACTCTCCCCTCTGTTCACTGCAGTGATGGGAGCTTTTTGCCGTCCTATCAGCTGTGAATGCGTTCTGTATGAGGGACAGATGTTATTTACAAGGAGCAGATGGGGAAGCTGCAGGCTGGGGGATTAATACATTGCTGTAGATTGTATTCATTGAGAATAGCTGTTTGTTTTAGCATCAGACTTAATTGGCGGTTTTCAACGTTGGATGTGACCGTGACCGAAAAGAAATAAATTACTGTGGCACAATCATAATTTTATATGCAAAACTGCAGCATTAAAGCAATTATTATCATTAAGAGAACGGCATGAAAAGTTTAGTAACATCAGTCACCTAAAATGCAAAATGAAATAGAATATGATGTCTATGGGCCTCGTTCCCAGTTAGGCGCAAGAGGAAACGCAGACAAATCTGCATGCGCCAAAGTAAGAATTCCGTGAATGCGCATGCGCCAGAACAGCCATGGACACACTGATAGAGATAGCTGTGGGCATACGTACTAAAGAGCTGGTTTTTAGAAGTGGAGATGTTGCCCATAGCCACCAATCAGATTCTAGCTATTATCTTCTAGAAGGTGCTAGATAAATGTTACATAGAATCTGATTGGTTGCTATGGGCAACATCAAAACCCGCTCTTTAGTAAATATACCCAGTGGCGTCACAAGGGGGGTACGGCCCGCACCCCGGTGTCACCCGGCGAGGGGTGACCACAAGGTGCAGAATCCCCTTCAGTGACAGGAGCCGAGTGCTGCACTCTAGGCATTAAGTGCAGCACTCGGCTTCTAACATTGTAAGGGAGCCGGCACTGCAAAAAGGCACCTCCTGCACCCCCCTACAGTAGCAAGAACGGGACCAGCGGGGTTCGGGCCGTGAGGCCACACCCCTGTACTGCGAGGCCACGCCCTTTTAGGCAGCATCCCTACCCGCACCAGGTGACACCGCGGGAAGGGACGCCACTGAATATACCCCCTAGGGTGCATGGATTGCTCTGTCAACGAACCACTCTTTCCATGGTTGGTAATTGGGCGGTGACCATGGAAACGCACATAATTGTTCATATATGCTGAATTTTATTTTATTTGTTACTAGCCTCTACTCAAAATATTGGTTGGCAACTTTTAGCTAGCCCTTGGGACATCTAAATTCCATCTGACTGCAGCAGGTAAATGGATTAAAACTGCTGATTAAAATGTTGTACTGTATTACCAAATGACAGGACAGGTATGTAGATTTTTTGCCCCTGTACTTAGGGGCATGGTGAAGTGTGTGGGGTCATTTTGAATGGAAATGCTCAGTATCCTGCTTAGAATACCGGTGCCGGAATCCCAACACCTATCAGAATTGCGACGCTTGCATTCCAACCGCCGTCTCTGAGGGGGTATGAGCACACCATCTTGTGGGTGTGGCTGCACCTCCTAGGCAAGCCCGCCCCCACCCAGATGCCTAGCCATGCATTGCTACCTTGTATGCTTCCCAACCTACCCCTCTCAGCGCCCATGGTAGGATGCAGGCAGATCTCCACATTATCGCTCTGTAATGGGAAGATAGTAGCCTCGGCTAAACCTTTAGTTGACTTTTATTTGGCTGCCCCCACGTGTCGGAACAGAGGCTTTGTGGGATGCTCAGCCAAATATTTTCTAAGACTGACGCATGGAGTCTGTAAAGGTGAAAACTTCGCCACCAGTTACTGCTTATTGCCACCTGTGGACCAAACCTGCAATTCGTTTCAACATTTCAGTTTTTCCTCCAAAAAGGACTGGTTATTAGATCCTATTATCTACCAATATAGAAAAAATGCCCCTAGAAAAAGCATCCCACTGAAAGTAGTCTTCCAGGTCCAAAGGTCTGGCTCCATGGTAAAGGCTTGAAAAGTGTTTTTGTACTTAATTGATGCTTGTACCACCTAAAACAAGGGGTGGCTATTCAAATGAACCGTTCGCTGTTTGCGGTCTGTTCACGCCTCTAGGTCTGAACGAGCGAACAAAACTTGCGTTCGTTTTTTTGAAAAATACGCCCCCTGGCCGCTCGCATCCTACGTCATGTCCGCTATTTATTAAATTAATCGAGTACATCGAACAGGGTAAGAGTTGCTCGCTATTCTTGTGGTTGGTTTTTGCTACCACAATTTTGCGAGCAGTTCTGGCTATAAAATAACCCAGTGACGTGGTCAATGACGCTGCTGTTTTAAATATGCACACCCATAAAACGCCCGTTTTGACCTTTAAGCACGCCTGCAATCGGATCTCCACTCCCCGTTTTCAAGCACCTTCCCCTGTTACCACCCACATACGCCTCATTCTGTCACTCAAAACAGCAGGCATTCGCTATTTTGCGAGCACACGATTTTCGGCCGCACTGAGTGGTTCGCGCATGCGTATTTCGATCCGTACGCATGCGCAGTTGGGCAAACATCGCTCGGAGCGAACGAGCAGCCACTTGCGTCCGGCTCTGAATCAGGGCCAAAGTCTCTAAAAATATGCAGAATGTTATTTTCTTCATGGCAGCCATTATTTTGGGGGGAAATATATATGAGTTGTAAATCCTGCAAAATAAAAAAACTGCTAAATTTTCAAGGGGCCGCTAAAGTTCCTAGGTATAGATTTCCTCCCCTGCTTGTCGCTCTGCACCCCACTTCCTGCTCAGAGAGGAAGGGGACACTAGAGTTCCTAGGTAAGGATTTCATCCCCTGCTTGTCGCTCTGCACCCCACTACCTGCTCAGAGAGAAAGGGAACACTAGAGTTCCTAGGTAAGAATTTCCTACCCTGCTTGTCGCTCTGTGCCCCACATCCTCCTCAGATAGGAAGGGGACACTAGAGTTCCTAGGTAGGGATTTCCTCCCCTGCTTGTCGCTCTGCGCCCCACTTCCTTCTCAGAGAGAAAGGGAACACTAGAGTTCCTAGGTAAGAATTTCCTCCCCTGCTTGTCACTCTGCGCCCCACTTCCTTCTCAGATAGGAAGGGGACACTAGAGTTCCTAGGTAAGGATTTCCTCCCCTGCTTGTCGCTCTGCGCCCCACTTCCTTCTCAGAGAGGAAGGGAAACTAGAGTTCCTAGGTAGGGATTTCCTCCCCTGCTTGTCACTCTGCGCACCACTACCTGCTCAAAGAGGAAGGGGACACAAGAGTTCTGAATTAAACCATTACAGTTTTAGTGGTCATACAGCAGGAAGCTTTATGAGAAGACCGCAGAGAGGAGAAGAACTCTAGTACAACATGGGTGGCAGCTATTAAGGGCCCGGCAGCTGGTAGTTACACCCTTGGCTGAAAGCAGTAAATAAGGTCTCAGCCAAACCTATCTTGCAGAAACCATACCACACAATTTCTGCACCACCAGGCCGTGCTTCTGCTTTCTCCAAAGTGTACATGAATAACAAGACCCTGTACGGTAGCATGTTGAATAATAATTGATCTTTGACAATATCGAAGCAAGTCTGGTTTCCTTCTGACAGTTCTGTTACTGACACTTCTAGAAATGACAGTATTGATGAATAAACCATTTTCTCCAGTTTGGCTGAGATGAACTGTGGGCACTGTGTCGCGCCCCCCCCTCCACACCTCTATAATTCTTAGTATATGAGGATATTTGATCCACTCAAGCCAGTTCTACTTATTTTTATAAGCGGTTGGAAATTTGGAGACAAGATTCTATCGTTGCCAAACACTCGTTTTTATTTCATAACCAGCTATTGTCCATACCACAGATGAATTCCGGAGAAAGCTGCTAAATTTGCATGAAGACGATACAGCCTGTGAGAGCTTACAGTATAGGTGAAAGAGGTTAAACCTCAGAGGCAAACTTACTGTCTGCCATCGACCATCAAAAGTTATCAAACATCGATGGTTAACTACCGATGGTTCTTTGTCATCGAGTTCAGAGCAGAACCCGATGCTTTTATTCTTTTTTTTCATCCGCTTAGAGTTTAGCCCCGCCCAATGGCGCCCACTAAACCCAGCTCCCTATTTTGATTGATCCGCGGCCTTCCGTGCCCCCCCAGCAGTGTTGCAAACCATCGATGGTTCACCATAGATGTTTTAGTGCCATTGATGGTAATCACCGATGGAAGCATCGATAGTTACCATCGATAGATAGCCCACCGAGGACCATTCCTACCCTCTAGGAGGGGGGCAGCCAGCTCAGTACAGCAGGGGGCATGGCAGTGCAATCGTGTAATCACCGCTATACATTGCTGAAATTGCTAGTAGACACCCAGATAAAGGGGATTGAGTTTCAGGGGAACAGCACTGGACAAATCTTGGATGCAGGAGTGGGAGGAGGTAATCAGCAAGGAGGCAGGAAGTGCAGAGAGGGAGTGTAGTAGGTAGAAGGGGAGGAGAGATTAAGGGGTCTAGGCCCTCATTCAGAGCCACTCGCAAACAGCAGTACGCTCGTTGCGTTCCGATGTTGAATAACCGCGCATGCGTCGGTGTAACAGTGCGCATGTGCGTACGGCAGATTGCGAGTTTTTTTGGTCTCGTTCATCAAATAGCGTACAGGAAGTGACATGTCAATTGTGATTGACAGAACAGGGCGTTTTTGGGTGTTGACGGGGGTGGAGATGGAAAAACGCAGGCGTGGCGAGGCGTTTTTGGGGCGTACATACATTAGCAAATGCGAGCGTAAAATGTGTTCGGACCGACTCATACGTCACTGGATGATCCTCTTTCCCTTCAAAATGCTCGCACAGCTTAGGGTCTGGATTACTCGACCACATTGGCGATGGCCTTCTCCTCCGTCCCGGGACTCCACGATGTTGTTGCGATTAATCGCGGGAGGGCTGAAAAGCAATTAGTGTTGGATTGAAAACCGGCTTGGTATGTGTTTTGAAATCAGTTTTTTCGATATCACAAAACCGTACGCAGGTGGAAATCAGAGCTGCTAATGTCAGGATGACACAATCAATTTGCGTACATTTGTGGGGGTTTATTTTGCCCTCAATTTGGTGGTTAGGGCCTATTGTAACAATAATGTCATCATGTTTTAATTTTCGCACCATTTTATTTTTGCCTCTTGAATTTGCCTCGTTATATGATTTTTTAAACGTTCCTTAAAGAGCCCATTTTTTTTTTTTTTTTTTCCCCAGTTTTTGCCTTTTGGTCCAGGATTAAATGTAACCCATTTGTACAATAATTTCACAATCCAATGTCAGATTTTTTGTTTCAATTTATTGCTCAAACAAAAAAAAAAAAAAATTAAAAAAAAAAAAAAAATACACAATAGGACAGACATGAAAACATGCACATGCAGATATGACTACAATGACTCAATAGGACAGACATGAAAACATGCACACGCAGTTAGGGCCCACAAGATAAACTTGAAAACCACAGTCCAGAACACTTACTTTCCGCAATCTGCATGCGAAAGCACGCCAGCAAGCGGGGCGTCCGCCGGTGCAGGTCCGGCCACCTGCGCTCCAGCTGGCCAATATGTCGGCGTGAGCCGAAGGAGCGCAGGCGTCGACGTACCTCCGCATATGCGGAACGCTTGCGCCTATTGGAGATGGGTGGAGGCTGACTGGTGATCCTCCTGTCCATCACCTCCGTCAGCACCAGCAGTTCGCGCCTGGTGAATGCGGCGGATCTCATGATGGCAATGGTGTTTTTGTGACAAAATATTTTTAATAAAGCACCACAAAAAAATTTGATTGGCTAATGTATTTGGGAAATTAACAGGACAAATTCTATTGGTTAGTGTATGAGTCATGTGTTCGACAGGGCCACAAATCTCTTGAGAGTTATGATAGGCTTGATGCAGTGACATGCGTAAGCAAATTTAAATAAAGAAATGAACCACAGAAAAATTGTGGGGAGACAAACAAATAGAACAATTGTTTAATTGGGGCTAACATGTCTTTGGAACAATAAAAGCGAAGGTTTCAGCCGTACGTATTCTGCGAGCAAATACAAACACGGACAAGATTAAAGTTTATTGCATTGTGTTGAAAAAAAAAAAACAATTAAGCTAATTGATACATTGATTGGCATGATACGAGTGAGGGAGGTAGGCCGAAAAAACGAGCAGGTAATCGGAATCTGACAGTCCCACTTCCGGTTTGTACTTGTGCGTGCGTTCCCTTCAAGCCATTTCGGGGATGTACGCTCGCTATTTGGCACGCTCGTTAGTCAGAGGAGGGGTCGCCTGAGTTTGGGGCGGATTTTTAGCTGCGTAGGAAAAAACGAGCGAGTGCTTGAATTTAAATATTTTTTTGCGTACCGCGAACGTGCGTATGCCCACTTGCGAGTGGGTCTGAATGAGGGCCCTAGTTACTAAGCAGTGTTAGGAGACAGAATGAAAAGTGATAAGAAAGTGATAAGGTGCCAGCCAATCAGCTCCCAACTGCCTTCTCACAGGCTGTGTTTGAAAAATGACAGTTGGGAGCTGATTGGCTGGCACCTTATCACTTTCTTATCACTTTTCACTAGAGATGAGCGGTTCGGATTCCGTGGAATCCGAACCGCTCCGAACATTCGGGATCCGAGTCCACCCGAACTCTGTTCGGGTGTTCACCGCCTGACTCGGATCCCCGTTCGGGGCCGAACGGCAGCCGCCTGATGTCGGATTCTCACTAGAGAATCCGACATCAGGGCTGCTATTGTGTAGGGCAGAGCGCTGTGATAGCGATCTGCCCTACACAGACACAAACACACAGACTCTCATTGGCTGCTGCACGGAGGGAGCCGGCTGGAGCTCACACATGAGCTCTGTCTTCCGGCTCCCTCCTCAGCATGTGACAGCAGAGCGGACGGCGCGGGAGCGGGGATTCAGGTAAGTTTTAATTTTTTTTTTTTACTTGTGCAAGGGCCGGGGGAGCTATTGGGGGGGGGTCTGCTACTGGGGGGGTCTGCTACTGGGGGTGTGGGGGGGCCATACTACTGGGGGGGCCTGCTACTGGGGGGGGGCTATACTACTGGGGGGTCTGCTACTGCTGGGGGCTATACTACTGGGGGGGTCTGCTACTGGGGGGGGTCTGCTACTGGGGGTCCATACTACTGAGGGGCCTGCTACTGGGGGGGCTATACTACTGGGGGGGGGGTCTGCTACTGGGGGGGCCATACTACTGAGGGGCCTGCTACTGGGGGGGCCATACTACTGGGGGGGCATACTACTGGGGGGGCCATACTACAGGGGGGGCCATACTACAGGGGTGGCTACTACTGTGGCAGCCTACTACTGGGGGGGGCTGCTACTGGGGCAGCCTACTACTGGGGGGGGCCATACTACTGGGGGGGCCATACTACTGGGGGGGCCATACTACTGGAGGGGCTGCTAATGGGGGGGCATACTACTGGGGGGCCTGCTAATGGGGGGCATACTACTGGGTGGCATGCTAATGGGGGGAATACTACTGGGGGGGCCTGCTAATGGGGGGCATACTACTGGGGGGCATTCTACTGGGGGCACTGCATAGGGGACCCTACTACTAAGGGGACTGCATAGGAGGCAACACTGCTGGGGGCATTGTGTAAGGGACACTGCTACTGTGGGCATTGTGTAAAAGGGGCACTACTGTGGGCATTGTGTAAAAGGGGCACTACTGTGTGTCGTAACATAAATAAGAGACACTACTTTATGGTGTAATGTGAATCAGGCCCTATGTGCGGTGTAATGTGAATAAGATTGTGCACTGTGACTCCTTGGGCCGTAGCCCACTATGTAAACAAGTACTGTGATTCTGCTGGCCGTACCCTACTGGGTGGGTGCACTACTTTTCATTTCTGCCACTGCTGTGAGGCAATATGTCATAGATGTGCTTTATACTGTGGTGTCTGTGTCGTTGTGCCGCTGCTTTGTCGCTAAGTAACCAGTCAGCTCACTGCAACCTTTGGCCAATAATGTTGAAAACAATATTATAAGCTGTGATATGGTCTAAATTGACTGGAAATTAATGTTATTGAGGTTAATAATACTCTAGGAAGAAAAAAAAGACCAATTTATGTGATTTTAGCTTTTTTTGTCAATTTTTGTAAAAAAATCCAAATCCAAAGCCAGTCACCGCAGCTTGGCAAATCCAAATCCAAAGCCGGACGACGAATTAGAACCAAATCCAAATCCGGCAAAAATGGTCCGGCGCACATCCCTACTTTTCACTCTGTCTCCTAACACTGCTTAGTAACTAGACCCCTGAGTGTTTTGTAAGTGAGGGTAAGTAGCAAAGGGCCCCATTTATCAACGAAGGTAAACACCAATTTTTAATTTAGTACCACTCTTGTACAAACGAAAAATCCACTGGTATTTACCAATATTTACCCTTCCGGCGAGGTCCTCTGCTGGGTTGCGTTGTGTAATGCGCATGCGCGATGGCCTGTCTGTTCATGTGCAAACATGAGGACCTGGCAGTGCGTGGAAGGCTTAGTTGAAGCCGGAATGGCAGCACCGGGTCCCCATTGCCGGCAATAGGGACCACATCGCTCTCGCCATCTAAAGATGGGGAGAGCAATGCCGTTAAATCCAGAAAAGAAGTCATAACCCCTTTAAGCGAGCGATAGAGGGGTTATGCTTCTATTATAAATTGGGCCCTTAATCTGTGTTCTGTAGGGAAAGAGGAGCCAGTGATGGGGATCCAGTAAAGGAGAGATGAAATCAGAACGACATGATAGGAAGGTGAAATGAGCAGCTGCATTGAGGACAGATTGAAGAGGGAAGAGGCGGGAGAGAGAGGAAGACCATGTTACAATTGCTCAGGTGGGAGATGACATGGGCATGTGGTATGTGTGTATGTACATGTGGTAAGACAGTGTGCCCGCTAGGCTGTTTCAGCAGTTTGCTGCTCTCTGCCCGATTTTAAAATTACAAAATGCGCCCTGCCCTCAGCCGTCCCCACCCGCTGGCCGCAGTGTTGCGGTTTAGCGATCACGGTCAGTGTATAGATGCCGTGCCCAGTGTTAGTAACTCTCAGAGTCAGATGTCTAATACCTGTTTTATACCAAAGTTCCGGGTCCAAATCCGGATCAGACCCAGAACTAACCCCTTTCTGACTGCGGCGCCGAACCAGGATATTCCCGAATCAGCGCCATTCACACCGGAGCCGGGTCTGCAGTGATCCGGCTCTTCTGAAACTGCAGTGGACGCTTGGAGATGATGTCATCTCCAAGTGCCACTGAAGCCGGCCGATTGGGCAGCATGTGGCACGATCCAGGTCATCGTTTAAACTGCAAGGTGGCACGGGAACGACCCGTGGCCAACCCAGCGAAATACCCGAGTTGAATCCCTGGATGTGCATCAACATGGGATTTTTACGTTGGTGTAAAATGGGCATAAGTAATAACTCTCTTTTAACCATACTGCTTTATAAACCAATGGTATAAACTAACATATCACTTGGTTTCCAGGGCAACCCCTACTATAGAAATTATAGAACCAATGCTTCTGCAATGGGGCAAAGTCCATTTTTTTAGTCTATTTGTGACACATTGTGGTATTATTATTATTCCTGCCGTTATTCCCTAGCAGTTATTTTCATGATCTTTGCTGTAACATTTATGTAAGAACTAGACTGAATAGCTCTGATTATGACGGTGTTATTTATACCCCAAATGTCATTAATAAGCTGTATTGCAATGTTATTACTCTGATCATGGGGCTGTGTATTAGTGTATTAAGGATATTACAATTAAGCTTGCTTCCCAATTACTTGTAATAAAAGCCAACCGTGTGAGGTAGCAACATAAGATCACTTAATTGAGGTCATTGATAATTGCTGATGTATTCCATTTTATATTATAAATTAAAGCCGTCTATATATAGCATAAACTTGTTCTTTTGATTATTTTTAAGATTTCAAAGTAATATTAAGTGCCAAAAATGGGTAAAACATATTTCTCTTTTTATCAGATACTGATTGATACACTGAAACTAATTAGCTTTTTCTGTTGTGATAACTAAATACTAAATACCTTGTAACAACCTTTATGTTTCATTTAACTATTATTGTTTGATAAACAGTAAATAATAATTAATTGTATTATGGTTAGCAATAACTTTAAGCAAGTTTATCTTCAGGTGTTGTTCAATTAATCAATGAACCTAACAGCTATTTATTGGATGAAGTTTAAATTCCGATTTCTGTATGTCAAAACTGTATGTCTCAGATGAAATCACCATTGTGGGGAAACACGTCAGCCCCGGACTGGGGTACACTAGAGAGGGGGACCCCTTTATTGGGGGGTCCCACCTCCACAGGATTCTCCGGTCTGGGCTAACTAGCTGGGGGGGGGCGATTGATCGGAATCGGTATGTAATATCGCCGGCCACAGGGCCGGCAGTTCGATTCCCGGCAGCGTCAGGCTGACAGTGGCACAGATCCCGGCAGCGGCAGCCCGACAGAGCTGGAAATCCCGATCGTCCCCAGGTAAGTATGAACTAACCTAACCTACCCCTAACCCTCCCTTAGAGGTGCCTAATCCTAATCCCCCCTCTAAGTGCCTAAACCTAACCCCCCTTCCCCTCTGCCTAAACCTAAGTCCCCTGGGGGGGTGCCCAACCCTAACCTCCCCCCGGGGGTGCCTAACCCTAACCCTCCCTCTCCCTAGCCTACCCCTACCCTCCCGTGGGGGTGCCTAACCCTAAGTCTCGCCCGTGAGCCCTAAACCTAACCCTCCCCCCCCGCGGCTGTCCGCTCGCGGCGCCCGGCGTCGGTGAAATGAGCGGCATCTAGACGCCGGTCATTTCACCCTCGCCAGGATATGACAGTCGGGGAGCCGACTGTCGGTATAATGTCAGCCGGCTTCCCGATTGCATCCCGATTGATCTTGCCAGGAGGATCCCGTCAAGTGTGTCCCCTGGAGCCTAAAAAAAAGAGCAGCGCCCAACATAATCTATATATCTTACAATTTGGACTCCTGCTCACATTTATTATTGGTGCGTCTATTTTAATTTGTTTGTAAACATTTTATATTACATCTATTACATAATATGTCAGTAAAACGTAGTTGTTCTCAGTAATTGGCAGTAAAATCCACAATTTGGCACCCCTCTTAGGAGCAGGGCACAGCCCTAGAAATAACATGCATTTTCTGCCTTATAGTTGAAGGTTACATACTTCATGGTTTTCATAGTATTTCTCCCCTTCCATAAAATTCGCATTTTATGAGCTATCAAAGTAATGACCCCTTTGGAGCGGAATTCCTCTGGTTACGCCTGTTAAGCAGGAACTTTTGTTTTCCCTCTGAAGTTAAAGTGGTTTATGATTCACTTCCACATGTGTGAAACAAATCAAAAATCCTGACTGTTGGTGCAAAGGGACAGTACCCTAAAGTAAAAAATATTGTGCCTTACTCAGGAACGTTAACAGCTACAGTATGTTGAAGGACTTGTAGGGGTATATTTACTAAAGTGCAGGTTTTTAGTGGAGATGTTGCCCATAGCAACCAATCAGATTCTAGCTATTATCTTCTATAAGGTGCTAGATACATGTTAAGTAGAATCTGATTGGTTGCTATGGGCAACATCAACATTTTTTTTTTTTCTGTTAAAATACTCACTGGCACATTTATCTTTGTGATACTTTTCATTCTTTCATGTGTGTGTTTTGTATTTACTGCAGCAACTACAGTGCACTGGTCGGAGTCTGGGTCTATGGATTTTTCGTGGTGGTCCTGCTGGTTCTGGATCTGATGTATTATTCAGCAATGAACTATGACTTCTGCAAGATGTATCTGGCGAGGTGGGGCGTCCAAGGCAAATGGATGAGGCAAGGACAGAGCCAGTGGGTTAAGGCGACACAGGAGCCTTGCCAAGCACAGACTCACCCTCAGATGTCCCATGCTGTACACACTTTAAAGGGAGATACTGTTAGTCCAACACTGATGTCCTTTCAGACTTCAACCGCCTGGTAAGATGATAGATACCGTATGCTTTCTGTTTGTGCCATGGTGTCTAAATACAATTTCTACTGCACCAACTAGAACCATTGGCGCGCATCCAGTAAAATAATTGTTATTAAATGACCTGATTTCGGTAAGTACTGTACATTCACCTGTGGTCATGAATGAGAACCAACTGCCAATGGTCAGCAGGGAATCAAACCATATTTGTTTCCTGTCATATTTGTCTTATGTCCATAAAAGGGCAGAAGTCTTAAGGAGGTATCACACGAGTGGTTTGTCTGCTGTGTCTTTTACACAATGTTTTTTTTTTTCTTTTTAAAGATGCTTTCTTATTGATATTGGTAGGTTTTATCATGTATACCTCAATGAGATGTCCTGCTTTTAAAAAGGTTGGACAACCCCTGCACAACCACACTCCCGTTCCACCACCTCCCCTGCACATCCATGCTGCAACTCTCTTGTTCCTCCACCTCCCCTGCACATTCATGCTACTACTCTCCCGTTCCTCCACCTCCCCTGCACATTCATGCTATGACTCTCCCATACCACCACATCCCCTGCACATACTGTACATGCTATGACTCTCCTACTCATAGCCATATACAGATTAGGGACCCAAGGAAAGTTAGCTTGTGTGCAACCTGGCGCTGCTGCAGCAGAGACAAAGAGTGGTATCATGGTTTTCTAGTAGACTGGTTCCATGCACATGGCTAACAACAATATACAGGTAACTGTGCCATTTAAGCAATATTTAATTGGTATGAAGGGACATAGGGCCTTATTCAGACCCGATCGCAAGCGCTGAGCGCTTGTACCCAGGTCGATGTTTGCCCACTGGGCATGCGCACGTTGGAGCCGGCTCCAACGTGCGCATGCGCGAGACCTGGCTAGCGACGGGTGCTCCGTCACTCCGGGTCTCGCACCAAAGTGGGCGAGCTGTCGATGGGGATTGACAGCTCGCCCCGTTTGGTAGGCGGGCAGGGGGGGGTGGCTGGCCAAACGGAGGCGTTCCCGAAGGAACGCCTGCCGTTTGGGGGCGGCCCCACTGACATCACCATTGAAAATTTATACTGGGTAAATTACAACTACTGCTATACTAAGAGCAATTTATCTAAAGGAAGTTAGGAATGTATTGTGAATCTGTGTTGGCCTCCCCCCTTCTCACAAATTGTTTATCTTAGACTTTATTGCATCCCAATTTAGTGTGGGTTAGAGCTTTCGGGGTGGGGTCCCAATCAGTGAGCACAGAGACACATGTTTGTAACTTTAGATATTACTGCTCACTCAGGCTGCATAGCCGGTGGCTGCCATAGTCTGTGTTCAGATTCAAAGTGTTAGATTATAAGTGTAATTACAATTTGATCACTAAGTGGGAGTTACGCCGGAGGAAAACTGGAGGAAAACTGAGGGAAAAGAAACTCAAAACCAGAACACTTTCTAAACAACAAGCAACTTACTTATGTGAATTAACAAAATCACCATCTTCTGCTGTATGCATATCCAGGAAACTCCTTACTGCACTCACTGCTTGGACATTGCAGATACTCCCCTATCTGTGTGCTGCTCTTGTTGATTGATCTTTGTTGATCAGAACACTTCAGACTGGATCAGCTCTGTACATTGTAATTTTGTCCTCATTCAATTTGTATTGCCTTTTCCAATTGTGTCCCATCTATCCACTTTAATCATTTGTTTATAAACTAATTCCTGCACCCACTACTCACGCACCTCTCCTTTATATATCACTTTTGGAGCTGCGCTCATACATTAGCAGCACTGTTCCATGTATTTTTGAACATTTAACAACTTTAATCCACACTGACTCTATATCTCACAGCCTCCACTCCAGTTTACATCTCAATTATTACCTTGTCCACAGCATGAACACCCTTACTTCACACAACCCCCATATTCTATGTCCACATAATCCTCTACTTTATCCATCCCTCTCTTCCCCCTCCTGTTTCCTCCACTTGCTGTTCTTCCTTTTTTTCTCTCATCAGTCTGCTTCCAACCCTCTGCTTCTTTCCCCCACCTCTCCTATACCTCCACTCTCAACCACCTCCCTCCATGGTCTTGTTACCCCACTACTAAGCCCCATTCCCTCATCGTTCTGTCTGTCACCTCCAGGGCTGCCAAGAGAAATTCTGGGCCCGGGTACTGCAACATCCTGTGGGACCACATCATGTATGGCTGCACCCATTTGTGAGTGGGTCTAGCATGTGAGATGCACCCACTCACAGGAGCATGGCATAGCACCCAGCAGCTGGAACTAAAGTAGTCTCTACTGTATTAGGATGGCGGGACAGTCCCATAATAGCTGCATTTCTTGTCAGGCTGTATATAGATGATAAAATGTAACACACAAATTAAAGTGCTTCTACTTTACTTTGTACATCTCTCATGTAAATAACACAAACAATCTATTTTCTATCATAGAGATAGATGTATGAAGGACTTAATTTTTACATAACATCAGGTCGTCTTATACACACACATTCCGCAGCACATATCCTAACCCACTGCTCCATGCTCCTTCTTCACTATCTACCCCTCTGTGTCGCCCCTGTCTGTCTGCACTTCCCCTTTAGAATGTAAGCTCTCACGAGCAGGGCCCTCTTCCCTCACGTGCTTCTCCTCCCCCTACTTATAGTATAATTTACTCCTAACTCCCCACAATGGCACCTAACACCTGGTTGCTCATGTCCTGCTGCTTGTGTTTTGCAGCTGAGTTTATAACCTTGTCCTTGTCCTGCATTGTTTTGTATTACTATTAACTGTTTTTCTTGTGTGCTCATTTATGTACTGTGTAAGGCGCTGCGGAACCTTTGTGGCGCCATATAAATAAAGGATAATAATAATAATAATGATGTCAGTGGGAGAGCTTCTGGCTCTAATAGGAGCTTGCGGCCACGAGACCCTACCACAAGGGTCTCGTCGCAACCTGGCCGCTCGCAATAGCTCTGGGTGGTCACCCACAGCTATGCGAGTGGCCAGGAGGCCGAACAAACAAAAAAAAACGCCCTGATTCAGAGCGAGCGCTCGTTCAGAGCATCCGTCTCTGAATCAGGCGCAGGGTTCCAATCCTGATCAGACCCGGAACTTCCCCGGCGCTGAGCCAGGATATTCCCGAGTCGGCGCCGTTCACACCAGACCCAGGTCTGCAGTGACCCGGCTTTTCCGGTGTTGAAGTGGACGTTTGGAGATGATGTAATCTCCCAGCGCCACTGAAGCCGGCCAATCAGGCCGGGATGCGGCGCGATCTGGGTCATCGTGACCCGGATCGCGCTGTTTACACTGCAGGGTGGCACGGGAATGACCCGTGGCCAACCCTGCAAAATACCCGAGTTGGATCCAGGTGAATCCATTTACACCGACAAAAATCCCAGGTTCATGCGCATTAACCCGGGATTTTTTGCTCGGTGTAAAAGGGGTGTAAGTTAGAAGCTGATTGGTTAGTGTTTTATCTCTCTCCAATCTTTGATAAATACCCCCCCTTGTAAGACCTTGTAAACCTGTAAAAAGTCAAAGTGGGGATGCTTCATTGTAAAGATCACACTGTATTTACCACAGCGTTATTAAAACACAATTATGCATAATGAAGATTGGGGGAGGGGAGCACGGTTTTCACTCGTAGCGCCAGGCAGCATAATAATACGGACCACCCTTGGCCACTACTGTAGAACTGATGGGTATATTTAGTACATTCACAGGCACTAATTGATGGCACTAACTTGGCATTGAGTTCAAGAAATGTTCACAGCATTACTGTCAGCCTGACATGGCCCAAGAATAACGACAGGACAATGAGTTACAGAATATAAAAGTAGGATTGTTCCTTTCCCAGTTGAATTCTGCTTAATGACACACACTTGAGCTGCGTGGAATGAAAGGGAGCATTTCGCATACATTCGGCAGCTGTATGACGGGTGTTCTCGCGCTTTGCATCTTGCTGCCATGACAGCGCCGCTCAGACAATAGCGTAACATTAGAAGTTTTCTACTTTACACGCCTGTAAAGAGAGGTGTAAGTAAAATGACCTTGAGTAAACTGGACTGTAATGGAACAAGGTTCTTTCAGCTGTTCCATTAAAATGAAAGCATTTCATAATGTAGTCACTTAAAAGCTCAGGGCGCTGAAAGGAGCTGAGGGCAGAAACGATAGTCGTGAGAATGGAGCCAATCGGTTCACTGAGGCGGAAAACGTGGCCTGTTCACGTGGCCAAGGTTGCTCTGTTAATTGATTAGCAACTATGTGACTGAAGAGCAGGATGATTCTATGAATAATACAATTTTGAAAATTATTTTAATAAACTCACGTGTTTTATAGGGATGGCGCCCGTCGTCCTGCTTTATCTCTCTGCTTGCGATTGTCTTTTCTTCACCTGTTGTTGGATAGCAGAGATTAGGGGGCTGATTCTTCGGGGGCCGATTTACTTTGTCTTAGTCGCGTCTGCAACTCTTTGCTAACGCCAGTATGAGCCCTGTGATTGTGCAAGGAATGAGACGCCCCAATCCCGCTTGGGGCGACTTTAGACACTACCATCGGGTGCACCACTGAAATTGCTCCAGCATCATGCTCTGTGCAGATTCTCTGTCAGTGTGTGGCCGCCAATGTAAGCGATTCAGCATCCAAGTTTGCAACCAGTTATGTGACACTCCCCTAACACGCCCATAACACCGCGCATTTCCATGTGTCTAAATATCACCACCTTCCAGTCACCGCCTAGGAACATCCCATACCTTTCCAATACATTTCTTATACTATGTGTCTAAATTGCCTACTGCCCCTCCGTGCAGTAATGTGGGACGCATGCTCTGTGCGACTGTTTATTGACTTAGACCATACTTACCTACTCACAGCCGCCTACTTACAATGTGAAATGTGCAGTCCGAGTGGCAGATGACGCGATTTACGCCGAATCGCGTCTTCGTAGCCATGCTCCCCGCTGTACAATGCCGGTAATCTCTGTATTGTATAGCGCGGTGTAATACACTGGTGTGATAAAGGTACAAATAATGTGGTGTCGGTACAGGTCATAGTTACCTTGGTAGGGTATTCTTCCTTTGACAGAAGCTTTTCCCTATGCCCTATCCCAGCAGAGAGGCAAGGTTCCCCCAGACAGACACAAAAAAAGGCATAAAATAATAAAACAGTTTATTCCATTCACCTATACTATTATGTATCAATGCCTGTTTCCCTATAGATTGTAAGCTTGCGAGCAGGGCCTTGCTACCTCTATGTCTGTCTGTTATTACCCAGTTCACTCCTCAATTACTGCTGTTTCTTTTTTGGTAAATAAGCCTTATTCAAAATGGCACTGGCTTCTCTGTCCTTTTTCAGAATGGCCTTGTGTTAATGGGACATCACAGGGGGCGTGGCCACGATGACGCAATCGCTCAACCATCCTTTCACACAGGCTCCTTCCCCACCCCAAATGTTGCGCCAAGCGCCTGCCCCTTCTCACCACTCCCTCTCTGCCAAACTGGCTGCCGCCTCCCATAGGGGGCAGTCAGAAAGTTGGTCTTGACCATTTTTGCCAATATCTACACTGCGTACAACCCTGGATCTCTAATGAAACTTTGCTATTAGCAGGCCTGGAATTTTTAGAACGGCCACACAGACCCAGTCCCAGTTGTTTGCGAAAGGTAACCAGGGACGTACTGCAAGGCCCTCACACCCTCCTTTAGTGAACACCAAGTAGGTAGGGGTCTTGGGTAAAATGAAACTGACGCTGTAAATTGCGCTGCCAAATCACAGAAAATCAGGGATTTTGACAATTCGCTGTCCATAGCATTTTCCCCAAGGTTTTATAGAGTTCAAGACAGGAACCACGGTCTGTAAACTGTTAGGTGGAATTACTACCTAGTGACCACTCGACTGCAATGAACAAAAAAAAAACATTTTCACAGCGTTAAAAGAAATCTGTTTGCTTTTTCCGTTCCCCGCTGAGGAATTTGCCGGTGCCAGAAACAGGTTTATAAGGCACAGTAGGGAGACAAAATAATTAGATGCTTGCATCAGAGAAAGTATTGATCAGTGATGTTGATTTGTGGTTGATCTTCGTATTGAACATTTTCTTCACAGAGGAAGTTAGAAGGATTCAGTTGCAGTATCGTCTGTACCGAATAACAGCAGCGTACATAATCTAGGACAGACTTGGGCAACCTGAAGCTCTGCAGCTGTGGTGGTGGAACTGCAAGTGCTTGAAGTTGGAGAACCAGAAGTTCCCGACAATTGATCTAAGACATTCTTACTCACACTGGGCCTGATTCAGACCCGCTCGCAAGGGCATAGCGCTCGGAAGCGGGTCGATGGCCGGGCTGTCGATGTTGATCGACAGCTCGCCCCGTTTTGTAGGCGGGGAGGGGGGGTGGCTGGACAAATGGAGGCATTCCCGAAGGAACGCCTTCCCTTTGTGGGCGGCCCTACTGACATCACTCGTGATGTCAGTAGTGAGCTTCCTGCTCTATTTGAGCAGGAAGCTCACTGGGGCTTGCGGGAACGAGACCCTACCACAAGGGTCTCGTCGCAAGCGCGATGGTCGCGACAATCGCGACCATCACCTGGCAGCTCGCAAAAGCTGTGGGTGGTCACTCACAGCTTAGCGAGCGGCAGGAGGCCGGGTAAAAAAAAAAAAGCGGCCACCTTGATTCAGAGCGAGCGCTCGCTTTTTGTGAGCACCTCTGAATCAGGCCCACTGTCTGCCAAGCCAGGTCGCTGTGATGTTTGCTTGGGTAGTCCTTGGGAACAGCGCCCCTGCTGGCCATATAGGAAAAGACAATTATCCTGGTCCTACATTCTTCATCACTTTCAGGTGACTTAAGCCAGTTATCCCTTTTTGATAGCTATCCCCACTAAGTTTTTAATTGATAGAATAAGATCTACAGGTGCTTTCATTGATTTCAGCTTGTAAAGTACCTGGCTTCCTGCAATTTATACACCCTGAGGGTGTTTTATCAGCTTTTTACAGTTTATTTTTTTAATTTTCCTGTTATATAATCATCCGGAATTGTCTATTTTTGTTGCTTTGTCAGGCAATGTCTGAAATGTGCCATTGCCTGCTCACACCCCCCCCCCACCTATTATTCCGACACTGTATATTAAAGACATAGCTGACAAAGATAACTCAGTAAAAAAAATTACCTTATAAACAAATGCTTAGAGACCCTTTCAGAAGGGCTTAGATTGGCTTCTTACACCCTTAGGGGGACATCACCCTAAATCTTACATCATATAGAGCCTGCATAGTTTCAGACCATCCCTCCAAGAGGTCCACCTGCTTCTTGGGTCACAGAGTTGAAGCATGTCTGCAGGGGAAGGGGGGATTGCAGACTATTCAGTCTCTCGCTAAGGGGGATGGATTACAGGGCAATAGGAAGGTTGGGGGGCGTAGAGAGGGGAATACTGGTTAAAGTGAAGAGTGGGGGAATTAAACTCCTGATTTGGGGGGCTCTGACAACAGGGACAATCAGAAGGACTGCACCACGTCATGCTGCCATGTATTAGGTACATATGTATCGTGTAATTCCCGAGGGGGTGCAGAAATCAGGAACCGTAATTAGCATCTAACTGAACCCAGCCCTCAGTTTCTTGGCCTTGTCCATTCAAAGTCCTGGCCACACCTCCTATGGAGACAGGCAAGGGTGCGTGGGATGACGCTTTGCCTAGGGTGCGTGGGATGACGCTTTGCCTAGGGTGCGTGGGATGACGCTTTGCCTAGGGTGCGTGGGATGACGCTTTGCCTAGGGTGCGTGGGATGACGCTTTGCCTAGGGTGCGTGGGATGACGCTTTGCCTAGGGTGCGTGGGATGACGCTTTGCCTAGGGTGCGTGGGTTGACGCTTTGCTAGGGTGCGTGGGATGACGCTTTGCCTAAGGTGCCCTGGCAATGGCCATCTGTGCCAAGACTTATTTACACTTATACCCCAAATACCCTGAGAACTGAGCTACTGGGGAAAGCCTAGGACCAGACATAAGTACCTGTGCAACAAGCATTTAAACTACACCAATGTGAAATGGGCACACAGACGCGTTTCACATTGTCTGATGACCCAAAACATAGGCCCTACCTCCCGTAAAGGTAAATGTTAGAAGTCTCAGAATATAAAACATAGGATTGCATATAGTGACTGTGACTTAATTTTGCAAAAGTAGCTATGGCGTGGCTCTCCCCTGTCCTGTTTAAGGCAGACAGTGACAGTGCGTGTGACAATGAATGGGTATTTGGGGTGATGGGGTAAGGGGTAGTCTAGTGTTAGGGAAAAGGGTGGGCTCTTTAAAAAATTTATAAAAAATATTTTTAATTTACGAGAATAACAGCAGGGAAAAAGGGTCATTTTAAGAATGAGCTTTCGTAATTCTTACAATGACTGTGCCTCCCAGATTCTGAAAACATAGCATGAGGTCACCCTGCCTCCACCGTTACATGGACAACATACCTCATACCATGTTTTAAGAATCTGGGAGGTACGGTCACTGCAAGAATTACGAAAACTCCTTCTTAAAACGACCCATTTTCCCCGCTGTTATTCTCGTAAATTAAAAATATTTTTTACTCTGCTCTGGTACCAAACAAATGTTCAATCTGTCCCCAGAACAAAAGTGACAGCCGTCAATCAGATGATTCTCAAAGACAGCTGGAAGGCCTTTTCATTTACAAAATGTTCTGCAATGCTATAAATACAGGTTTTATTCACCAGACGACAATCCGCCAGCTCTCGTAGTGACTTCCAGCTGAGAGTATCGATCTTGCTGCGTGAGGAAGGACAGGAGATGATCGCTGTATAAAGAATGGCGCAGATATAGCTTCAGGGCTAAGGGAACCGTCACGGACAGTCTTGTCCTCGTGGTAAAATATAAAAGAAGGTAATAAAGGTCAATTTACGAGCCACAGATGGTGTGGGCTCGCTGTTCTTCTCTTCGTGGGCCACAAAATAAATATCTCTGGAACAAATCAATGTGTAGAACAAAAATTGTCCCTATTTCGCTCCTATCTAGAGATTTTGTAACACGCAAGAAACCATGCTGCTAAAGAATCAATGTTGTACCACAAAATCAGTTTTACGAGTTACAGAATTGGTAACATTGTACTAGCGTAAAATGGATATTGTGTTACAAAACTGATCTGGTGTCGCTGTATTAATTTTGGATCACAAATGTTACGCTTTACACAATAATTCATTTTTACTGCAAAAAAAAAAATTCAAAGACAAATTGAACTAGACTGGTAACTTTGCACAATCCACGGCAATGTCAACTATAAATTATAACCAGATGCTGTTTATGACTACTTTATATTATAGTATATTACATCAAATGCAAACTGAGGCCCTCATTCAGAGCCGTACGCTCTGAGCAGAGCGCACCCTCTGAATGAGGGCCGGCCTCCATGAAAATGGAGCGTCCTTCTGGACGCTCGTATAGCTGTGGGTCACCACCCACAGGCTATACGAGCGTGCATTTTGATGGCCGCGATGGTCGAGACCATCGCGACCATCGAAATTGCGAGCCGGAGCCTGCGGTTGAGGTTTTCAACCGCAAGCTCCGGAGTGATTTTGGCTCTATCAGAGCCAAAATCACTCCCACTGACATCACTAGTGATGTCAGTGGGCCGGCTTTTGACGGGAGGCGTTCCCGTGGGAACGCCCCCGTCAGGGAGGCACGCCCCCGGCACGCCTACCAAAGGGGGCGTGCTGTCAATCAACATTGACAGCACGCCCCCTTTGATCGGACACAACGAGCGAAGGACTTTCCTTCGCTCGTCGCGTCTGGCGCATGCGCACGACAGAGCTCCCTCCGTCGTGCGCATGCTCAGTCCAGAACATCGACCCACTTGCGAGCGGACAGCCGCTCGCGAGTGGGTCTGAATCAGGCCCTGAGTACATAATATATACAAACCAGTCAAAATATTTTATTGCAAGCAGTCCCGGATTAGTGCAGAGGCCACTTAGGACCATGTCTGTACCGTCAGAATTTAGCAGCCTGTTTTCTTAAGTAAAATATACCTGGCAGAATAAAAAAATATGATTTCAATCAAGAATTTTCTTACTCACATTTAGGACCTCATTCAGAGTCGGTCGAAGCGGCTGCACGGTCGTACGGGAAAAGGGGCCAGATATGCAAATGATTCCCTCGCAAGTTGCGTCCCTAAGTTCGGATCGGTTACTGGCCGACCAAGGGGAGGGAGCGGTCGGATAACAAAAAATACGCCCCCTTCTCGTACGCATTACATGTCATCTCCGGGCATATAAGGATTAATCGCAAGCATCGGTTACCATCGGAACTGGTCGTAGAGCTTAAGGTTGACCATACCCTCTCTTAAGCTCTACGATCATGTCAGTGTAAAAACCTCCCATGTCACATGTGCCATGACGCTACTTTGCTAATTATGCACTCCCATAAACCGTATGCACTCCCATAAAACGCCGTTCGCATAATTAGGCACGCCTGCGTTCGGATCTCCACTCCCCCGTTTTCAAGTACCTTCCCCTGTTACCACCCACAAACGCCTCAATCTGTCACTCAAACTACCGACCTGGCTGTGTTCAAGGAGAGAGACATTTCTGATCGTAGCGGCTAGCTTGCGCACGCGCATTGCGAACTTTACGCATGCGCAGTATAGCGAACATCGGTGGCGTACGACCGTGCGGCCGCTTCGACCGACTCTGAATGAGGTCCTTAAAGCAGTCTTGCCTACTCTCCAGGAAGTTGTGGGTCCGTAGAGTGGGGGGAGGGGCTAAATTATGCAAATTGTCATGGGCTTTCCCACAAATGGGGCGTGGTCTCATTGATGTCTGGGCCCCACCCCCAAAGCTGACAGCAGCAACCTCTCTCCGGGCTGTTCCCAGAGAGTATTTTTGGACAGTCAGTAAGTGTGATTTAGAGTTGCATGCATCTGTTTCAAAAGTGCAGGTGTAAAATGCGTTGCTGCACGTGCATAGAACTGCAGTGCTGGCATATGTAGAACTACCAGTGTTAACATACTCATGTATTCCAGAGCATTCAAGAATGTATAGAACTACAAGCGCCAGAATGCCCTGGCATCTAGTGTCTGCAAGGAACAGTAGTGTTGCCCTAAAAAAAAAAAAAAATACTGTTAAAAAACTACATACAGTGAAAAAAATATTTTATTTATATAAAGACTCCCCCATTCCCTATTTTACCAGGTTAATAATCACCTACATTCATGTTGGGGATTTTCGTCTTCCTTCCAGCTTTTAGCTCAAATGGAATAACACTAGGAAACCATACAAGCACATCGTACTGCTCCTCAATTTGAGCTGAGCCGCGATACTTTTCCGCATCCCGGACTTTTCGCCTACTTCGCCTGTTTTGTAGGCGGAAAAGTATCGCGCACGTGCCCGCTTTACCCCGTATTCAATTTGAAAGTAGGCGAAACTTGAACAGGTGGAAAGTACTGTCAGATTTGGGCAAATCAGCCTGACACCCCCCAAATGATGCTCTGAGATGGGGGTTCCCTATGGTACCCTCCGATTTGGCTTGCTGAAGGTATTTGGTGTTTTTAAACGAGCTCAATAGCTGCTAAATAGCGTTTTTCTATACATGGTGCAGAATAGCATTCAGGAGTATTTTTTCCAGAAAATAACTTATCCCAGAAAATTTGGGGTACTTGAAAATGGGGGTCAGCATATCTAGAAGTTGCTAAAGTGAAGTTGAAAAAATCGAGAAAAATCCACCTGCCGCAAGCCCCTGCAATCCAAAAAACACTTGGGGCAGACTTGGGGACCCCCCCAGAGACAAGTTCGCTAGTTTTTAACTTGGTCCCCCAACATTTTTTAAGTAAAGTAATTTTTTGGGGTGTTCTTAAGTGTTTTTTTTTTTTTTTTAATTTTGATGCAGTTTACCTTTGGGGGACTGTCTGAAGGCTGCAGGGGGGTTCTCGCAACGTTGCACCCCAAAACCCCAATTCTGCACTTTTTTCCTTCTCCTATTCATAGGCGAAACTTTTCCGCCTATTACATTGCATTGGCGGAAAGTCTTTCAAATTGAATACGGGATAGAAGCAAAACTGACATCATCGACGAAAAAGTATTGCGGATCCGGAATTTTCGCCTCAAATACGGGCCATAGGTGGAAAGTTCTGTCACTAACCAATACAGAGATGCCTCACTCTGATTGGTCAATAGCTGTACCTGCAGTGAACTAAATATATGCAATGTAGTTTTTATTGATATGTTTTAACAATTAACTACATTGTATTTTTTATTTAATTTTAATGATCTTAATAATATCAACAGGATAATTAATAGGCAGGTTGGTAAAGCTGTCGGACGACCGTTATTTTCGCCTTGGCTTTATAGTTATTTTCTGACTGCGGAACAAGCCTCATCGCCACCGGAAGTAACGCGAAGCCCAGTATTCAGCAGTCACAATTTTTTTTCTGTATTAAAGTTCTGGCGAGATGAAGGCGGTGTTAATGACTTTTTGGTGAATAATGGATTATATGCAAAAACTTATGTAAAGAAATCTTCAAGAGAGGAAACCTATTTGATCTGCAATAATTAAACTTGGAAAGAAGTAGATGGAGCCACCGAGGAATTATCTAGGGCATGGTGCTTATTTTTAAGGAAAAAGAGGAAATGACTCAGTAAAACAAACCTTATGTATATAGCAAGTACCAGTATCTAATCCTCATAATACACAAAATATTAAGAGCCTGATCCAAGCACTAAGTGCACACAATCACGGAGTTGAGTTATTATTTGCTACTGCGCATGCACAAAGTATTATGGAAACCCCTCCAGCGCCTGCATTACCCTGTATGTACGCACAAATGAGCTGCTGTATACAGGAACGCTGGTATCAGAGATGACAACGGAAAACCATGGGACATTCCTAGGTGGTGACTGGGAGGTGTCCTGAAGTGTACCCAGAAAATTCAGTGTCAGCGAAAGCGGCTACGTACTCCGATGCAGAGCCCCAGACACAGACGCCATGTTCCGGGGGAGACACTGCATTTGCCATAGGGCTGGTGCAAGTGCTGATGGTGCACCAATGGTGGGGCATCTTGCAGGGATGTATCTAAGGGTTCGAGCGCCCCTGGCAAAGTAAAGGACTGGCGCCCCTCATAGTTTCTGAATAATTACACTCTGTACTTATAATATCTCCCCAACAGCCCCCCCTTCTGTCTCCCCAGCCAGCCGCCATGTTTCATCAGCCAGAACCTTTTTCTGTTTCATCAGCCAGCCCCCTTCTGTCTCCACAGCCATCCCCCTTTTATCTCCCCAGCCAGCCCCCCTTCTATCTCCCCAGACATCCCCCTTCTACAGTATCTCCCCACCCACCCTCCTTCTGTCTCCCCAGCCAGCCCCCTTCTGTCTCCCCAGCCGTCCTCCTTTTATCTCCTCAGCAAGCCCTCTTCTGTCTCCCCAGCCAACCCCACTTCTATCTCCCCAGACATCCCCCTTCTGCAGTATCTCCCCACCCATCCTCCTTCGGTCTCCCCAGCAACCCCCCTTCTATCTCCCCAGACATCCCCCTTCTACAGTATTTCCCCACCCATCCTCCTTCGGTCTCCCCAGCAACCCCCCTTCTGCCTCCCCAGCCAGCCCCCTTCTGTCTCCCCAGCCAGCCCCCTTCTGTCTCCCCAGCCATTCCCCTTTTATCTCCTCAGCCAACCCTCTTCTGTCTCCCCAGCCAGCCCCCCTTCTATCTCCCCAGACATCCCCCTTCTACCTCCCCAGACATCCCCCTTCTACAGTATCTCCCCACCCATCCTCCTTCGGTCTCCCCAGCAACCCCCCTTCTATCACCACAGCCAGCCCCCTTCTGTCTCCTCAGCCATTCCCCTTTAATCTCCTCAGCCAACCCTCTTCTGTCTCCCCAGCTAGCCCCCCTTCTATCTCCCCAGACATCCCCCTTCTACAGTATCTCCCCACCCATCCTCCTTCGGTCTCCACAACAAGCCCCCTTCTGTCTCCTCAGCATCCCCCTTTTATTTCCCCAGCCAGTCCCCTTCTGTCTCCCCATCCAGCCCCCCTTCTATCTCCCCAGACATCCCCCTTCCGGGTAGCGCCACCCCCCCTCGGACGGTGCCCCTGGCGAGTGCCGTCCTGGCCAATGGGTAGATACGCCCTGGCATCTTGAGTAACCGGAGGTATAACACCATGGAGCAATGCTAAAACTGGACGTCTCGGTGCTTGCACATTCAGGTGAACACTAATACCCAAGGGGAAGGCTGAAAGTAGCATTTGCATATTATCGCCGCTACGAATAATTGATTTTCAGAGCTTACCTAGCAAAATGCTTGGCCCGTCTATTGCATCATGCAACCTACTCAGCTTTCAGGCTCACAGTAATAAGGTTAGAAAGTCCCAGTTATGCAAATATTGGAGCTAGGACTTTAAACTGTTTTTATGTCAGCTAACAAAGCAGTGGCGTGACGCAATGGGTTGTGGGTGGCCCTGAGCACTGTGAGGAGCACTGCTAAATGCACACTTGTATATTCATAAGGCACCACAATCAACTTGGGTGTTGTGAACTAGTAATTATAGAGGTGGTTATTGTACCAACAGAGTAATATTGTTCGGTGCTATTAGCTGACTGAGGGACTATCGTGTCATTGCGGAGCCTTGTCTCCTGTGTCTCCCTGTCTGAGGTGAATACAAGCATATATGGCTTTGCCCTAGCCATGAATGCTGTGAAGAATTCTGACATTATGTTGGAGCCTCGTCTCTTACTTGGCATGATACAGAATATTTTAATGACTGCAGAGAGAACATCCAGGGCCTTTTATGTCACAGAGATGTAAATAAAACTGGAAAATAATAGAAAAAATATTTCACCAACCAGATAAAATGCTTCATAATGCAAAGTAAGCATACAGTATGACTTCAGTGAGGTTTTTATTCACTTTTAACTTCATTTTAACCGTAATGAGTAGCATAGGTATAGACAAACACAACATTGCCTCTAGTGCTCTCTAGTTACTGCCTGTGACTAGGAGGCGCATTTATCAACGAGTTTTATCATACGCAACGAGTTTGAAAACGTATGTGTATGATAAATGGTGCTCTAGCCAATCAGCTACTGCAATCTGTTTGAAAAATGACAGTTGGGAGCTGATTGGCTGGAGCACTCATATCATATGATAAGACTCATTAATAAAATGGACCCTAATTGTACCCTATGGAACTGATTGGACCTATTGCCGATGTTCCCGTAGCTGGGTGAATTCTTTGCAATTGCGCAGGCGCGAAAATCCCTAAAAACGTCTACGAAGGCGCTGTAGTGATCGAGACACATAGTATCAGTAATGTTTTTTCTGTTGAGTTCCTGGGTGGTGACGGCTCAATTTAATGGGTGTCAGTGAAATCGGTGGCGTGCACAAATGCACAGGCACAGACATAAGAGCGATACAATCACTTTGCATTACTGGGGCCCACACTTCAGCAATCAATTGTGGCAATGATTGTGTAAAAAGAAATGTATTGCCGATTCCGACCAATAAGTGATCGTAATTAGTGAATCAGGTTGTCCAACCTGGCGGATTTCACCGAACAATCGATTGTAACTATCCACCGATTTGCCGAACGTTACTTATATTTTACTAGTAAAATGGCACTTTCGACGATTCGCAGATCTGATCTTTGTATGAAAATGATCTGCAGATCATTGAAAAATATCGGCAGTATATGGGTCGCATATTGGAGAATTGTTAAATCGGTGGAAAAAAAACGCAGAATCTGTGAATCGTGTTTATGTATTTGTTGATGTATGGTCCCCATAACTTTATATGGCTTGGTAGGAAGCCCAGGATCAGACGATCACGCTTAGCAAAACCCACCAAGCCCGGAGGTTTGGATTTATTCATTTTTGGACAATATTATGGTGCGGTCCAGCTACGCCGTGTTTTTTTTATGGCACGTTGAAATTAATTGGTGTAAAAACAATGGGTGGACATTGAGGAGAGGATGCCCTTCTGCAGATCACACCGACCGTCTTAGCATGGATCACCGGACGACACGAACCCTCCTCTTCATATTCCATTTCCACTATTCAATATACATTAGAGATTTGCAACAAATTTCTTCTGCATTAAAAAAAAAAATTGATTGACCCTTCCCCTCTTGCCCCATTGGGGAGACACCCACTCTTTCCTATGTGAAATGCAGGTGAATTTGGTCCATAGTGGATATCACCTGATTACACATCCTGGGAGACTTTGCTCCGCAGTCTTATTCCAAGGTGCATGAGATATACAGTATGCGCTTCCCTCTGCTCTGTAACTCTAGGGATTCAGTGCAAACTAAAACCGCCAGACATCGATGGCTCATGTCTGGACCCTTATTTCTAAAAATTTCTTTTAGACCTAATCTCAAATATTGCTCCTACTCCCCTGACTTTGTACTCTCTCGTTATGCTCTTCTGTCACTCTTCACGTGTTCTTCTGCATATTTGGTATATTGCCTCCAAGAAGTATATCATCAGCCTACCTAATGATAGGGTCAAACATTTTGATAAAATTTGTGAAACCTGATACTCCTTCACCAATTCCCCCCATTTTGGGAACCATCTCGATGACTTATTTTAGTCTTTTCAGCTGGTTTGATGCCCATATCTTACCCCTTGCCCCAGTGCGATTATTCTCTCCCCTATAAGCCTGGCCTTACAAAATTTTGAAAACTCTTAGAACTTCACATTTCGTTTTGTTCACCTTAACTGGCTGCCGCCAGTGACCGGCTTATCAGCACCTTATCAGCTTCTATTCCCTCACTAGGCAGTAGTGATTCGGCTGCTATTACATTTATACATATTGTTTGTTTGGCTCTATTGTCCCTTATTGTTGCCTCCATAGCTGGTGTTCTTCTGCATACGTTGCATTGTGTCTTGTATTGACCTGTTTGCATCCAATTTTGTTATATATAAATATGTTCTCTCCGCAATGTAGCAAAACAGTATTACCAAGGCAAATTAGCTGTTGTCCCAGCAATACTGGCCTAGGTTAGTCGTTCTTTTCTGGTCCATCTTCTGACCTATCCAACTGGTCTGACAGTGTCTCTACCTCTGACACATCCGTCCCTCTACATCTACTGTCTGCTGGGGTCCAGCAAGGCCCTGTTCTTGTGTCTATTCTCTTCTCACTCTACACCTCTTCTCTTTTCTTGCTCATCGACCTTCCGCACCACCTCTACGATGAGGACACCCAAACCTACCTCTCTTCCCCGACATCTCCCTTCTCGTGTATTTTTTTCCCATCAATCATCTATTCCCACTTCAAATCATTCTTCATGATGCCCTTCCTCTCTCCCTGCTCTAGATCTGCTGCACTGCTTTGTAAGTCCCTACACTGACTCAACATGTCGGACCGAATCCAATTGAAATGACTCACCCTTACCTACAAAGACCTCAACAATGCCATCCCTTCATACATCTGTAACCTTATCATGTAATACTCCCCATCACATTCAAAACCTCGATTATGTTAGATGCAAAATCAGAGCAGGTATTGCGATGGTACACGTACCACAGGCGTCACCATGGAATGGCAGAAGCTGAGCTTCCAATTTTTGATTTATCTGGTGAAAGGGTGAAAAAAAGGTACATAACCAGTTTTTAGCCCCCTAATAAAACAGACCCTACATTTTATTGTCTCTTTTTATCATTCTCTCACCTTCTCACAGTTAGATCAACGATAGATGTCCCACCAGTCTAAACCGCTTGGAGAAGTCATCTCACTAGATGGTCTCACCCAGTTGGAGAGATTCCGAAGTCCAATCAATCTTCCATTTCATTTAACATATAATCTCATCAAATGCAGACTACCACATGCAAGACTGCTGGGCCAGTATTTATGAGGACTCCGCCTATCAGTCCACTAGCAGATTAATCTGTTCCGTTGTCATGGATTTTGGATCAGTGTACCAAAGGAAAACGTATTCCTGTTTTTGCATGTGGCCCAAACGGGCTGATTCACAGTTGGGAGCGTCAAAAAAGAACAAGTAACTTTGCACCTTGGTAAAGCCATGTTGCACTGCAGGTGCAGCAGATGCATTGGCATAGCTTTAGTGGGTGTAGGTCTTGTCATTTCTATGAGGCCCGGAGGCTTAAGGGGCCCCTGGATCCAGGTTTTATACTGTAGGTGTGTACCAATTCCTGGATTTGCCTTCTAAGCATTTGGGATCAACCCATTGACCAGCCTGAATGGGGAATCACTCCATTTTCAGTTAGAGGTGTGTGTAGTGGATGTTATAATGGTAAGGGGGGGCACTACAATGTGCCGGACACTGTAATGTGGTATAATATGAACTGGAGGCCACTGTAATGTGGTATAGTATGAACTGGAGGGCACTGTAATGTGGTATAATATGAACTGGAGAGCACTGTAATGTTACATGATATGAACTTTGGCACTGTACTGTGACACACTCTGAAGTGGAGGCACCATGGTGTGGCATAAAATTACCTGGGGGCACTGTAATGTGGCATCAATGTGGCACAATATGAACTGGGGACACTGTATGCCATAATGTGAATTATGTATGTACTGTCAGCACTACAATGTGACATAATGTAAACTAGGGCACTACTATGGGCATGACATTAACTATGGCACTACTGGTGCTGAGGAGAGGTGTCACTCTAAAAGCTTCGGGACAGGGGCCCCTTCAAAATGTTGCTATGGGGCGCACAAAGGTCTGGCTACTCCCCTGGGCTGATGTAAAATATGCAGAGAGAATTACAGTTGAGAGGGGCGTGTCCTAGCTCAAATCTAAATTTCTTAAAGGCAGATTCCACTTAAATAATCCACTTTGTTATGAAAGTCGCCTGTCTTTGGTCCTTGTCTGAGCGATAGTCACATTCCATAATCGGCAATCAATGAACCTCTAAGTAACTTCTTGATTTATTTTGCAGAATAACTACAGTGCCTAAAGATGGGAGAAGATTATCACCCCGGTGAAAGCCTGTATTAGGATTGTCAATCATGACGGGAGGATGACCGGTGTCGAAGGACATTTATGATTGTGACACATGAGTTCGGCGAGATAGACTTCCGCAGCCATCGGGGTGAACTTTCTAGCTGTTTGTAAGCAATATTTTTATCTCTAGTGTGAGAAGATTATTTTTAAAATGGACTGGTCGATACTTATAACAAAGAAGAGATGGACAATGTAAGCTTGCCCTGCAAGGCCGTATGTGAAACCTACAGGAAAAGATTGGGACCATTCGATAAAGCAATGGCGGGTACTGATAACCCGCCTTTTCTGTTCATTCGTCGTCATGTACCTAGTCTCTGTGTCAGGCTAATAGGTGTGAGCTGGCCACCGTACCAAAAAAAATATTTTATATGAGGTAACATACCCCTAATGTAATTTCTAAGTGCTTTTACACGATATTCTGCAGCAACTTATCATATCCTTATACTCATATCCTACAGGACGCAATGTTTACTAAAATACGTACAGTAAGTGCTACTAATACATTATTACATAGTCATCACTACTCCAAAGCAGCGATGACATCATCACTTAGAATTATAAGTGATGACATCAATGCTGGCCTATTATACAAATATTATTTACGGCAGTCTCTCTCTCTCTCTCTCTCTCTCTCTCTCTTTCTCTTTAATCAGTGAAGACTTTTGTTGATTCTGTGTATTTCAAGATGGAGTAATGTAATATGTGCATTCCAATGGAAAGTTCTATTATAAGGAATGGGCTGGGGAGCACTAAATTAAAATCCACTTCTGGGTCCTGCCCATTACCTTACTAGTTCCCCCCATTTACAGCCATTTGTCTATAAACAAATCCAATTTCGTAAAGCCACAGCTACTTCATCTGCAAGTCTTTTCTAGTTTTCCTATTACTTCAACTAGGGTTGTCCATCAAAGGTTTTACCATCGTTGGTCAATGGTTTCTAACCATCCACAGGAAACCATTGATGGTTCGAGCCTGCCCCTAATGGAAAGAAACAGAGACCACGTTTGCACTCAAGAAAGGAGACACGGAAAATAACCCTTAGACCCCCGTCATTGATTGGTTAAACTATCACCACTGGGAGCAGACCATTGATGGTTGTCAACCATCCATCGTCAATGGACAACCATAACAGCTAAGGGCATAGTTGGTTAGTTCACCACTAAATCAGGCCCACAGTACAGTACATCTACTGTTGTCTTGACCACAGCTGGAAAGCACAGGTTTGATGTCATTTAGTTCTACAGTATATTGGATAGATGTACTAAAACTTCTTAAAAGGAAAAATTAACATATTACCATAGCAACGGATTGGATTCTAGCTAACATTTTCAATGATGTATCTGATAAATCATAACTAGAATCTATAGTTGCTATGGTCAACACCTCTGCTTATCCTATTTAGAAGTTTCAGTTAATCTACCACATGCCTCCAGTAGTGGTTCTCGCGTTCCTGTGTTTGAACTCCAATTACACTGTATAAAACCACAAGTGCCCTGATTAATACGGTGGTAAGAAGATTTGCTGTACTGCAAATAGAATATTTACAGAGTAAATCCACTTTTGATATTAATGGGGCACATATATCAACAACTGATTGCCACAATTCCCTGTTCTGCCGGGGTCGGGGAAACGTGGTTATTCAACATGTTGGACAATCTCGATTCCCCGATCCCAATTCGAAAACAGTCGGAATTGGCAAGTCGGGGATTTTTTACATGTTGAATTTCCCTGATCCGCAAATGTGTCGCCAATTATCGGTGGGCGCTGATCATCAGATCGTGGATTGGCAGAACGGGTAATCGGGCCTGTAGATGTATTGGTCACATAACATTTGTGTTGTCAGTATGGTGTCCATTAGCACATTCCACCAAAGGCTGGAGGGAAGGATGTTGTAATGTGCTCACTCCTGTGAGTGTTTAATAAGAAACCGTTATGTCCTAATTCAAAATGGCTGCATCCGCTATCAGGTAATATTCTATTATAGCTCTCCTTATAAATATATGTTTCCCACATTGGGTGCATTATTCTATCGCTGTCCTCTCCAGGATTAATTTAGGTAATAAATTGATATAATTGGCGTTCTGTACTTTCTGCCTAGAAAATAAATTGTAGTACTTTCAAGTTTGCATCTTTGACATTTTTTTGTCACCTACAGGCACCAGTGGCAGCCATTTTGTGATCTTAAAAAATATATACAGGTATACAGCCTAGCCACTGAGGCATGAGACACAAATAATTGGAACAGACAATGGCCCTCATTCAGAGCCGCTCGTTAGCGGCAGTACGCTCGTTCCGAGCGATGTTTGCACATCTGCGCATGCGTACGCTTTTTAGTACGCATGCGCGAACCAGTCAGTGCGGCCGAAAATCCTTTGTACGCTATATAGCGAGTGCCTGCTATTTTGAGTGACAGAATGAGGCGTATGTGGGTGGTAACAGGGGAAGGTGCTTGAAAATGGGGAGTGGAGATCCGAACGCAGGCGTGCTTAAAGGTCAAAACGGGCGTTTTATGGGTGTGTATATTTAAAACAGCAGCGTCATTGACCACGTCACTGGGTTATTTTATAGCCAGAACTGCACGCAAATTTGTGGTAGCAAACACCAACCACAAGAATAGCGAGCAGTTCATACGCTGGTCGATGTACTCGATTAATCTAATAAATAGCGGACATGACGTAGGATGCGTGCGGCCAGGGGGCGTATTTAACAAATAAACGAGCGTATGTTCGTTCGTTCAGACTTAGAGGTGTGAACACACTGCAATGTGCGTACGGATCATTTAAATAGCCACCCCTTGTTTTTAAACGAACGACCGCAAATAGCGTCCGGCTCTGAATGAGGGCCAATATTCTCTATTTATTCAGTGCATCTCATCAGCTTTATACAAGGGATCCCTTGTAAACATTGCACTTAGGTGCCACCAATCAGCAATTAGCTTGTATCTATCTAGGTCAAGTCAGACAATGAAAGCAAGTTTCTGATTGGATGCTCTGATTTAGTACAAATGTTGCACTTTTTATTAGTATTATGCTTCTATTTTATTTATAAGACAACACAAGGTTTCCGTAATGCCGTAGAAGGGGGATAAAACTGACAAGGGGAGAGGGCCCTGCTCGCACCAGCTTCCAATGTCTACTGTAAATCCAGTGTTAGAAAGTGAGACCTTCAGGAGGCAGGTATTATTGTAATGGATACTATGGGCTCTATGTATTAATGTACATAGAGCCCTAGTGCCTCATTTATGGTGCAGAGGATTTTACTGAAGGGAAAAGGCCGGCACAGTAGGCAAGTACTCATCTTTCGGTTGGTTATAGGGATGGCCATCGGTGGGGTACCCATGGATGGTTACCATCGATGGTCCCACTGGTGATTACCATCGTTGGCACAAAAATCATCTATGGTGAACCATCTATAGTTTCCACCCCCTCGATGGCCAACGCTGCTGAGCTAGGCTGGCCAATCAAAAATGGGGGTGGGGCTTAGCAGCCACCGTGGGCGGGGCTTAGCACGTCCTGTCAAGGAGGGGGGAAAAACCTCGGTTCCCACTCATCCATCAATGGCAGATAACCATTGGTTCCATCGATGGCAAAACTAGTTAATATTGGACGGCTACCATCAATGTTTTGAAATCATCGATGGCCCATGGTCATCCCTAGTTGGTTGTTGTTGTAACTTGTTGCTCTTTCCTCCACATTTGCCTTGATATATGGACTTCTATATTTATACATAGTTTTTATCCTATCAAATCATGAGAAATCAGTGGCACCTTTATTTCACATGTCTCATTGGTACCTTTAGATCCTCGTTTACAGAGTGTACTGGATGCACTGCGCAGAACAACCGATGGGGCATGATTTTCGCCATCTCTAAGCTGACGCAGCAACAAGTCCTCTCATGAAGCGAAAATACCCCCTGACAATACAAAACCTCTGCCCCTTTATCTTACAGTATATTATTAATCTTGCTCAGGAAAATGTAATCTCATTATCACCTTTTTTGTATGGCTCAGGAACCTAGGCACACAGGTACGCCTACAGTGCGCTCTGCAAGGAACGCCCACATCCTCCCAGCTCATTCCATCAGCCTGTGCAAGCCTCTCTTCCTCTGCAAAGGCAGCCATCTTGCAACACACACACCTGTTCTATGCCGGAAAGCTACACGCACTTGTGCAAATGGAGGCCCACAACTACCACAGAGAAGTTTGTGCTGCGTCTGTGACGGTTTATTTTTGTGATGTTGAAATACGTTAGTTTATGTATATATTTGTGCTTTCTCCTGTAAAAAGGAGGCTCTCTGAGCTGTAATCTACATGAATATTAGTTCAGTCCACAAACTGTCTGTCTCCACTGTGGGCAGCCAAGTGTACTATATGGAATTACACTGTGATGTTCATATGGCATTGGAAAATAACAATGACTTACCATGAAGCAACATGCTTGGACAATATTCTCATGTCTTTATTAGATTTTGGTACTGGAAAAAAGAGATGGTCATCGACCATCGATGGTTAACAACCATCAATGGTTTTACCATCCATGGCAAAGATCTGATGGTTCTCCACCATCAATGGCTGTGAGGCGTGAGGCAGCAATGGATTTTTTTCTTGATGCGGGAGACACTGAGCATAACCCAGCCCTTGGTAACCTGCTAAGCCCTGCACCCTTTCCTGATTGGTCAGCCACCTGCCGTTCCTCACAGAGGTGTTGCCCATCAATGGGTGCAAAACTATCAATAGTTCCCAACTGTGGTTTCATTCCCTCAACGTCAACCCCCGATAGCCATCTATTACTGGAAAATGGAAGATAATTTTACTAGACCTTCACTCTTTTCATAACCTCATAATCAGTGGAGTTTAGTGAACAGACAAGCAACTCACACACACACACTAACACAGGGGGAGATGTATCAAAGAATGAAGAAGTGGACAAGTGTCAAAGTTACCCATAGCAACCAATCAGCTTCTACCTATCATTTTATAGAAACTGAAAGTACTTGATAAAAGCTAGCTAGGAGCTGATTGGTTGCTATGGGCAACTTCTCCAATTGTCCCCAACTCTTTAGAAGGTTTGATATATTTCCCCTTTAGGGCCATATTGTATGTGGAGCAAAAAGCCATTATCGGCAAACTTTTTTCGCCGATGACGTCATTTTCACCGTTTTCACTTTTCCCCTTATTCAATTTCAAAGACTTTTCGCAGGTGCGAAAAGTCTTTGCAAAAATCCAGGGAAAAGTTTTCACCATAGAATAGGTGGCGAAAATAAGTGCAGAATTGGGGTTTTGGGGTACAAACTAAAAAAATGTACCCTGCACCCCTTGGACTGTCCTCCAAAGGTATTATGTGTCCAAAAAAAATGTAAAAAGTTCCACAGGACACCCCAAAAAATGTACTTTCGTTTTGGGGACAAAAAAAAAAAATTGGGGGACAAACTTTTAAACTAGCGAAATAGACTGTGGGGGGCGCGTCACCAAGTATGCCCCAGGTATTTTTTTGATTGCGGTTGGTAACGGCAGGTGGATTTTTAACGATTTTTAAAAGTTTACTTAAGGGACTTAAAAATATGCCTGCACCTATTTTCATGTACCCCAAATTTGATGGGACTAGTTATGCTATTCTTCACCACTTTCTCAATATTGAGACCGTTTAAAGACCCCAAATACCTTTAACAGGGCTATTCAGGAGTACCCATAGTGATCCCCCAGTGCATCTTTTAGGGGATGACAGGCTGATTTCCCCAAAAATGACAGGACTTTTCGCTAATTACTTTTTCGCCGGGTCCCGTTTTCGCCTATTTGAAATTGAATACGCGAGCACACGCCCGATACTTTTTCGCCCAGAAAAGCTTTGAGGACGGCGAAAAGTCTGGCAACGGACTTTTCGTCTCAAATTGAATATGGCCCTTAGACTCCAACATTAGTAATAAAACCCAAAAGGTATTCATGTACTGCCAGCAATGGATAAAGTACATGAAACATTTCTATATATTGCGTTCGCTTTTATGGGGATATTTATGAATTTTGTTACTTCTGTCAGGATCAGGATACCCCTCCCCACACTCTACATTTTGGGAATCAGGACATATACACGCTGCCTCAAAAATTAAGCGTAATAATTTTTTAAATGTTCGGCGTACCTACAACTTTCAAAGTTTAAGGTCACCACAAATTTCCCTCCCATCCCATTAAATACTTTCATGCAGTTGATTATTCAGGGGAGGGAAGAGGCATTGAGAACAGCCTTGCCCATTGTACGCACGTGTGGCCTTACTTTCCCTAGAATATGGCAATTTGCTCTTCGCAATGCAGTGACACACCCATCACAAGGAGCCCACGCCCACATGACAAGGTGGCCACACCCCCACTCACAGTGTCCCAATGACAAAAATCTATGTTCAGAGGTATACAGCTCTGATTCACAGAACCAACCTATTTGCCAGTACTTTGCAGTGAAAGGGCCCTCAACATTACATATAAAGGGAGTCCTTCTTTCTTGTTGATAGGTATGTTTCTTTCTTGGACGATTTGTAGTAAAGAAAGATTTAAGTTTATTCATATATTCTCGTCTTTCAAAACTTATATAGAAAAACTGTTTTATAGCAAGGCATGTTTAGACCAATATTACATTACAATTATAGGGGGTATATTTACTAAAGTGCAGGTTTTTAGAAGTGTTGTTTCCCAAAGCAACCAATCAGATTCTACCTATTAGCTTCTAGAAGGTGCTAGATAAATGTCAAGTAGAATCTGATCGGTTGCTATGGGCAACATCTCCACTTCTAAAAACCCGCACATTAGTAAATATCCCATACTTGCTGACATTCAGCTCCCTTCTTCCGGGAGGGAGCTGAATGTCTGAGCACAGCGGGGGGCATGGCCGGGTTATGATGCTGCTTTGGGGGCGGGTCCACACGATCGCGTCATCGTGGCTCCGGCCCCTCTTCACAATGCCGAAAATATTGGCATTGTGAAGCAGGAGGCGGGGACACGATTCAGCGCAAATCGCGTCACTGGCCCCCTCCGCTGCGGGGGTTTCTGTAAGTAACGTGGGGGTCAGGCAGCAGCCGGGAGGCTTGCCTGCCTTTCCGGGGGGGTCGGGAGCGGTACCCGATATTCGGGAGGCTCCCGACCAAATCGGGAGGGTAGGCAAGCCTGAAATATCCCCACTAGGACTCTGCAATTGTGCTTTTAAATGTCTCAGGGGTCTATTTACTAAGCAGTGTTAGGAGACAGAGTGAAAAGTGATAAGAAAGTGATAAGGTGCCAGACAATCAGCTCCCAACTGTCATCTCACAGGCTGTGTTTGAAAAATGACAGTTGGGAGCTGATTGGCTGGCACCTTATCACTTTCTTATCACTTTTCACTCTGTCTCCTAACACTGCTTAGTAAGTAGACCCCATAATGTGCACCCATTAAGACATGAATGAGGTTCCAACAAGATGAAGATTAAGAGGAAAACAGGTATAATTTTAAACAGTTAAGAGCACGGTCTGTAAAGTGCATTTAGGCAGGTGTTTCAGGAGACGTGTTGCCCCCAGTGATTGTGAACAGCCCCCAATCATGTTGAGCCTAGCAAACATGAAAACTTCAGGTGGATGTGGGTTCAGCATAGCGAGTAATGATGCACATTGGCCTGAAAAAGAAAATAAAAGTACGGGTTGTGCCTCTGTATTTTTCCAGGTCATAAAAAAACAAACCCCAAAGTGTTAATTATTACGTGTGCACATTTGTATTACTAATTTGCCTGATGCACTGTTAACATTTACTGTTCTTTAAAGCCAAAAAGGAAACAGCCCCTCAGCCAGCACCTGCCTGGCGAGCGCTAAACGCAAGGCGAGAGATGGAATTAATCATTTTCCTTCCATTCAGCTACAAACAACAGCTCGAAAAAGCTTACCTAAGACATGAGAAAACACATCTATGGACTATTATGTGGGATCAAAAGGCACAACTATAAAGAACAGAATTCCTTTTATTTCAAGTCCAACATTACTGAATGTTCTCGGCGAAGGCAGAAACCTGAGCCAGTAAAATTAGTTTCCAGAAATAAAGGCTTTTAACTATATTTATACATTTTTATTGGTCGGGGAAAGGTATTCGTGTATAGAGATGTTGCCATATAGCATACAAGGGGCTTGCTCAGAAACGTGCTATAAAATATAATACTACTGTGTCTAGAGTGGAGGCAGCCATATTGTTTCTTAGTTCTTAGCGATTTCATAGGCTACACTTACCTGGATTGTGATTCAGCCCACAAATGGCGGCCTCCACATGTTGACTTTAAGCCGTGCAGGGCTTGATTCTGAGTCCGAAGGCGGCCACATGTCGTGATTGTTAGCTCGCTGCTCACGCGCCGCAGGCCACATTCGCAACGCTGCGAGAGCCGGGCAGCTCTCATTAGCTTCCCACTTGAATGGGCGATACTGGGTGGCCGTTGGCATTCATACATTAGAGCAGTGCCCCGTAGGCGTGCCGTCAGAGCTGCAAACTGTTCTGAATGGAGCATACGCACACTGCACGCCATTTTCAGTCGCAACCTCTGCACAAAGCATGGGCTAGGTGTAAGTGCTGCTACTAGTGATGACGATTGCTCCTAACTGTCGTGTTACAGGCGGTGTTTGAAAAATGACAGTTAGGAGCTGATTGGTTGGTACTTTATCTCTCTCTCTCAACTTTATCGCCTTCCAAGGCTTTAGTACATCTGCCCCTTCATCTTGAAGCAATACTGAGAGCCCTTATAAAGAGCAATAGATATGATTAAAGGAAAAGTGACTCCAAGCATATTTGCTTTATGGGATAAGAGTAAGCATCTAGTGCCTCATTACACTGGTAAGATGCACAGGTAGAGACGAGCAAAATGTTCAAAACGGTTCCTCAGAATCTTCGCCCCATTACTAATTTGGGTTACATTGGGTACCTTTCTCCAGTTCCTGTGCGTAATGACCTGTTCCATCATTGTGTCTGTACCCGCCGAACTGCTCTCTGGAAACACTTGTACCCAATATTGAGGGCACAGCAGAAAAATGAAAATAAACAGCCTGGCTTGCTGCTGTAGAGACATGCCTGAGAAGCACTGACGCAACCTAGAATGCTTACATGAAAGCTAATAAACCAAGGCCAAGTGAAAAGTGAAGGTGGAAAAACCATTTAACTCTTTTATGCAAGGCTTCATTTTATATTTGTACTATCTAAAACCATGTACTGAACACATTATTCCAAATGCATTATTTCTCTGTATAGCTATAATTTACCCATATGTAACTTGCATACTACCTCCGCCAATGTGTAATAAAACCTGCTGGGCAATAGTTGATGGACATCTCCCTTTTCAAGTATTTTTTAAACATTTTATTCTATGGGGTGTAGTATCATGTGATAGCCTGCAGATGTCAGTGTTGTTACCACTGCTTTATCATTGGCTGCCACGCCATGCATCTGGCTCAGTGTGTTGTGTATGTTTGTATGTATGGGTATGTGTGTTTACATTTGCTTCAATAATACCACTACGCTACAATGCCATTAACTTGCCGTTGATGTAATTCCGTAATATATGGTAATGTGCGCATCTGCACTTCATGACTCAACATCGTGCAGGATGGAATCACCTGATAAATATGGAAGGACAGTTACACAGACTGACTGCTCGTTCTGGGTATGAGTCAGGGGCGCACGTAATGTTGATGACGCACGGAAGCGACCGATGTTTTCAGCCTGCGCCAATGGTTACCACTCTAAAGGGCAGATCCAATTGTGCGCAGACAGATGCAATTCCAATGGGTTTTTCAAGGAAACAACGGGAGGGGGGGTCATACATGGGCTTGTTGCGGCCATATTACTCTACCAACGTACCAACCAATCAGCTCCTAACTGTCATTTTTCAAACACAGCCTGTAAAGTGACAGGAGCTGATTGGTTGGTACTTTATCTCTGTCCACTCTGTCCAAGACTTAGTACATAGACCCCCCCAAATATATTAATGTTGTAATGTCATAATTATAGACCCTAACATCACAACAATGCATTGGCCCCTACAAACTTCAGTGGCAGGTGTCATTTCTATCTAGATTTCTATAATGTCTACTCCAGCTATTTCTTCCCTCTCCTTTCTGTAGAACGCCATGAATGTATGGGAGGGGCTGACAGCAAAGGCACAACAACAAGGAACCGCTAAAGTATGGCGTTATATAAAGTATAATGTAATTGGCAGCCTGTTACACTTCAGGGGTCGAAATTCTGGTCTAGTCTAGTCTGAGAGAAGACTAGTATATTATTAGCACATTGCAGGCATTTTATACAAGTGTTACATGCTATAGCAAACAAATCTGGCCATAAAGCAGGAAGAAGCAGGAGGCTGCAGGTGAGGCCCAGATTGTCGCATGCAGTCCAAGAGCCGCCCATCATTGATATAAAGTATATACATTTCAGCGTGGTAGCATGCATGGTTCTCATTAGTAGCCCTCTGGTCACATCCAACTCATTTGCCTGTGTCTTCAGACCCATTCGCACAGTCATTGCTCTTTGTGGTCTGTGACGCCAGTGTTTGCAGGGTTAGAAGTAAAATAACACATTAAGGGGTCTATTTACTAAGCAGTGTTAGGAGACAGAGTGAAAAGTGATAAGAAAGTGATAAGGTGCCAGCCAGAGCCTTAAGTAGACTTTTTGGTGCCCTGTGCCAGAAAGAGCATTGGCGCCCCCCTCATTTTTCAAACCAGCCAACAAAGGCCCATGGCTTCATGGGGAAGGGCCAGGGTAGAGACAGGATAGGCCAGGAGATGCTGGGGATGAAATAAGAGGAAGCTACAAGCAAAATTTATAATAAACAGAAATTTTACAGGCCTAAACAGCGCCCCCTGATCTGTGGTGCCCTGTGCGATGGCACCGGCCGCACTACCCTAGCTACGGCCCTGGTGCCAGCCAATCAGCTCCCAACTGTCATTTTTCAAACACAGCCTGTGAGAAGGCAGTTGGGAGCTGATTGGCTGGCACCTTATCACTTTTCACTCTGTCTCCTAACACTGCTTAGTAAATAGACCCCTTAACCACATATGGAGCCCCCACCCTCTAATAAATTTGAACATCTGCTGATTTCTCCTAATGCAATTTTAATTCAACTCTCATTAAGGTGTTAAAAAAAATCATTCTAATAAGGGGGTAATTATACTGTCTTTACTAAGTTTCAGATTTATCCATTTTATATCTTCCATTTCTCTGGGTACAGAGCACATTACCGAGTCCATGCATTATCTTAAAGCTAATATAAGGGGAAGACGTATCAATTCATTTAAAGAAGACACGTGTAGGTGATGCCCATAGCCACAGATTCTAGCTATTAATTATCTAGTTAGTACATTCTAAAAAATGATAGCCAGAATCGGAATGGTTTCTATGGGAAATACCAGCACTTACACGCTTCAGAAGTTTCTTGTAAGTAGAACAAAGTTTAGGAGTAGCTGAGGAAAAATGTTGCTGCCTTGATAAATACTTTGGTGGAGACTTATCAAAGCTTGGAGAGAGATAAAGGGGATATTAATCAAAGCCTGTAACATGACAGTTATGGTGCAAACACACGGGTACAATCTGCACAACCAGCGATATCGCTGAACGATTTCCCTTGAACTTTCTGTAGTGCTGGACAAACGATATTGGGTGTACACACCGATGGATATCTATGATAGATATCTTTCAGTGATGTCATCCTGCCACATCTCAGAACATGCAAATCGTGATGAAAATCGTCTAAGTGGGCCTGCATGTACGTACGACCATAGATGTTGTTATCTTCCATGAGGGAAAGTGCATCGTTGGTCGTTCGCTGCATAAAAATGAACGATTTATCGTTGAACTATATTGTTATCGTTCATAAAAATCGTACCGTGTGTACGCACCAGTAGAAGCTGATTGGTTGATACTTTATATCTCTCCAAGCTTTGATAAATCTCCCCCTTTATCTCACTCCACTTTCTCTCCAAGCTTTGATAAATCTCCCCCATTGTCCTGCTCTGCAAGTCAGTATACAGCAGGGTAAATCTAGTTACCAATAATTCTAATAATAAAATAACCAAATAACTCTATGATACAGTATAAATGGCTGCTGCACTATGATTACTTTCTTGATTGCAAAGCCCCCGCACTCACCATAGAAACGATGTTACTGGTTTTCCATCTTCACCTTATTTAAATCCATTGCACAGAGGGCCTGATTCAGACCCGCTTGCGAGCGCTTGCGAGCGCTTGCAAGCGGGTCGATGGTGCCCTAGTGCGCATGCGCACGACGGAGGGAGACCCGGGGAGCGACGGGGAAGCTGTCACTCCGGGTCTTGCACCAAAGGGGGCGTGCTGTCGATGTTGATTGACAGCACGCCCCCTTTGGTGGGCATGCTGGGGGCGTGGCTGCCAGACGAAGGCGTTCCCATGGGAACGCCTACCGTCTGGGTCCGGCCTCACTGACATCACTAGTGATGTCAGTGGGAGTGATTTGGGCTCTGATAGAGCCAAAATCACTCCAGGGCTTGCGGTCACCGAGACCCTACTGCAGGGTCTTGTCGCAAGCCCGATGGTCGCGAAGGTCTTGACCATCGCGACCATCATCATGGACGCTCACATAAGCTGTGGGTGGTAACCCAAAGCTATGCGAGCGTCCAAGAGGCCGCTCCAAGTTTAGGTAGGAGTGCCCTGATTCAGAGCGAGCGCTCTGGTCAGAGCGTCCGGCTCTGAATCAGGTCCAGAGTTGTTCACGACAGGTGCTGGTTTTAAATACAAATAGAATTTAAAAAAAAAATCCTGTGCATATACAGTAAACATAATTCAGATATCAAACTGTATTGGGGCATTGACGCCGCAGATTTTGCATAGGGACCTATGCTACTTGCATTTAAATAATCATATATTATTTATATAATAATATGAAATATTAATGTTAATTGCAATTAAAATAAGCATCAGATGCCAATTTAAGGAAGTTCAGTCCCTTCTGTTACAATTACAGAAAGTTTTTCTATGCCTTCAGAGGTGGTGGCCATCTTGGATCGACCTGGACCATGCTAGTATAAACAACCAATGTATTGTCAGTGACTTTCATTCTATCTGACAATGCGAACTTTGTCCTATACGAATTCTGATGGAGAAACGTTAATTATATACTGAATTGTGGTACGTACTTTATGACAGTGTAAGGGGTTCTTTCCCTCTGGGAATAGTATGATATATATGAGCAGTTTTATGCTTTTTTTATGCTGTATGGTTTTTTTTGGGATTATTAATCTCTATCAGCAAATGAATCTTAGAAAATAGGAAACTGTGGTCTGTGTATTTATTTCATACATTATGTTTTGTTCACATGTTCCTGAACAAAATCAGAGACTTGATTGGTTGGGCCTAGGTAGATATTTCTGTGGGGCCCTTTTCACTTCTGTTGGACAAAAAAACAACACATATAAATGGGTTACAGTAATCTGGGCCCTATAAGTCTTTGGGCCATATCCAATTAGCCCCGAACACTGTTCAGGCGCTAATTGATCCCCGTGATCGGCGAAAAATGTGGATTTTTTGCCGATTATCCCCGATTTGCGACAAGGGGCCTGATTCAGAGCCGCTCGTAAGTGGCCGCTCGTTCGCTCCGAGCGATGTTTGCCCAACTGTGCATGCGTACGGATCATTATATGCATGCGCGAACCAGTCAGTGTGGTCGAAATTCATGTGCTCGCAAAATAGCGAATGCCTGATAATTTGAGTGACAGAAAGAGGCGTATGTGGGTGGTAACAGGGGAAGGTGCTTGAAAACGGGGAGTGGAGATCCGATCGCAGGCGTGCTTAAAGGTCAAAACGGGCGTTTTATGGGTGTGCATAATTAAAACAGCAGCGTCATTGAGCACGTCACTGGGTTATTTTATAGCCAGAACTGCTCGCAAAATTGTGGTAGCAAAAACCAACCACAAGAATAGCGAGCAGTTCATACCCTGGTCGATGTACTCGATTAATCTAATAAATAGCGGACATGACGTAGGATGCGAGCGGCCAGGGGGCGTAGTTTCCCAAAAAACGACCGCAAGTTTTGTTCGCTCGTTCAGACCTAGAGGCGTGAACAGACCGCAAAGAGCGAACGGTTCATTTGAATAGCCACCCCTTTATTTTGAACGAACGACCGCAAATAGCGACCGGCTCTGAATCAGGCCCAATATTTTTTTTCTCCCTATCCTATTAATTCGGGCGAAATAATAGGATAGTTCGCCCGTTGACACATAGGAGCCGCGATAAGCTCGCAGACCTATGTGTTCAAAAAAACGGCACTTATCGTGGATTATTTTTCAGGACACATCAGGTCCCGAAAAAAAAAACCCTGATAAGTGCCGTTGTCAGGCCGACTTCGGGGGTTAACTGAATAGCCACGATCGGGCCCCGGGCGAGCTAATTAGCCACGATAATTTACCGGGGCTAATTGGATATTGCCGGTTATATGAATCATAGACTGGTCCAAAAGTCGGGCCCCCAGATTAGCCTCCAATCCTCACAGATTTGCAGGATTTTGGCCTTTTCGAGTAAATAAACTTGATAAAGAAAGCTCAGGAAGTACACTCCCAGGGGATTGGTCTGTAAATGGAGCTTCTGAAAAGATGGACTAAAAAAAAAAGAGAACAATTACTTTTACAAAATATAAATTATTGAAATAAATATCCTCAAAGCAATTGAATTAAACAGAAATATACACACTTACCACCAGCCTCCTAAACATTGTTGCAGACCAAGTACACCCCTTCATGGCAACAGAATTCCCTGATGGCAGTGGCCTCTGTCAGCAGGATAATAACGCCCGGCCACACTGCAAACAGTGTTCAGAAATAGTCTGAGGAACATGACAAAGAGATAAAGACTTAAGCGGCCCATACACGGTGCGATTTTTTTGCACGATACGGACAATTTCAATCAATCGTAACGATCAATCGTACACATCGTGTGTGGATCCTGTTTGTTTACGATGCCGATGCGCGTCCCCGCCGTCGTATAGCTGGATTGTAGATCTTACTGCAAAACCGTAAGATTGCGATCTACTGTGTACAATGTGATACACATTAGCTTCCGTATCGTATGATCGTAATGATCAATCGTACACCATTTGAAGTTGAACACATCGTATGGAGAATTTCAAGGGAAGAATCTCAAGGGAAATCGTACAACACATTGTGACGTTTCAACATCGCACCGTGTACAGTATGGCCGGCATTAGGGGAATATTTACTTAATTGAGAGCTTTTAGAAGTGGAGATGTTGCCCATAGCAACCAATCAGATTCTACTTCACATTTAACTACATTTATAAAAATATTTATATATGTCCCCCTCAGCAGCTGACTCAGTAGTTGACCCCTCCAACAAGCCCAGGCCAAAATAATTAGTGAACCCCCTACCCACACATTCGTGTACACATACACACAAAAATGTCTAAGGGCAACAACGACATTTAGGACAGCAGAACTTCCGGAGGTTGGGGGTTCTGTTGTGAAGTGCTTCATTCCAGTTGGGCTTTCTCCTTCCATTCCTGCTCCTACTCCACTAGTTTTATCAAGATCACTGTTTTTGTTTTTGTTTTTTTACTTTTGGGAAACTAATGAGCAGTCTGTGATTCTATCTCTGACAAGGTGATAACAGTTCCCACAGGTGCTCCTCCATATTCATATTTTGTCACTGTACATTCAGACATCACGCGTCCTTTCCTTCTGAAGAGACCTTAATATACTTCATATCTATTTATAAAAGAAGTCACAATGTGTGGAGAGTAATAAAATAAAGTGAGTTAAACCAAAGATGTTTGGCGAAGAAACGAAGCTGAAAACGCTGACACAATACGAACTTGTGACGCATAAAGTATTACAGAAAATAAACAAGCAACAGGTGCTATATTATATAGGTGAGGTGTTTTATTTGCAATGGGTTTTTTTTTTGAAGCAAGCGTTTGAGCACAGGGCTTATTAAAGCTGCTGCAATACAATTTATGTATGAATGTTAAAGTGAATCGTTGAGTGCACGTTGTCGGGGGCGGCCATATTGTCAGCTGAACCAAATTGCATGAGGCAGCAACCAATCAATCCTCTAGGATCTCCGTGACCAACATTCATGAGGCATCATTTTCATGAAGCACACAAAATGGCTCCCTCCACTGGCAATCAATGACGGACGCAATTTAATTTGCTTGTGATTTCTATGGAAGGATAAGGTAAAACATATGAGAAAGAGGATGGAAAATGGTAGAAACGGAGCTGTTGGAATATTCCAAACTACTAAAGCAGAATTGTTGGGGGGTTGGATCTTATTAATTTGCAAAGACTAAAGTGAATGGTGTTGAAATATGGAGTGCGCTACTGCGCTGCCTCGATGATGCTCCTTTAGGGAAGCACCTTCCCTTTACCAAGGTGGCCGTTTGGTCTTCTGCGCAGGATGTAGTTACAATCCCGCCAGTGGGTCACTGGCGGTTAGAATGCCGGCGCCGGAATCCCAACATCTGTCAGAATCCTGATGCCAGCATCCCGATCATAAGTACTGGGGTTAGCGGGAGGGTTAGGGCTAGGCACTAGGGGGAGGGTTAGGCACTAGGGGGGGAGGGTTTGGTTTAGGGTGCAGGAGGTAGGGCCGGATTACTAATGGGGCGGGTGGAGCTACAGCTCCAGGCCCACCTTGAAAATAGGCCCACAGGATCCATTGCAGTGCAGGCAGTTTTGAAAGGGAATTAAAAAAAAAAATCCCTGTCACCGCTGTCTGCACTGCAGTGGAGGGAAGCCCCAGGCCCCGGCCAGTCACCCCCTCTCTAACCCCGGCCAGTCACCCCCTCTCTACCCACCCCACATCGGCAATCCGAAGCTCCGTCATTCGAGGCTCCACCCCCAGACTGTCTGAAGCCCCGCCCCTGTGTTATCCGAGTATCCTCTCCTTGCAGGGTCTCCTTGCAGTGCTAAGCTCCGCCCCCATACCAGCCGAAGCTCCGCCCCCATACCAGCCGAAGCTCCGCCCCCAATTCGTGCTAGGGGTCCCATCTGCATCTGCAGTTATGTCCCCTTTCATCTGAAGCACGGTCCATTCATCCCCACCCACCTCCATTGATTGACTGCTGGCATAGAAATTATGAGATGTCAGCCCTGCACAGGAGGGAGGGAGCTGTCACCAGCCATTAGGAGCAAGCAACCCACAGGTAGGTATACTGGCTGGCACCTATGTATGTGTGTATATATAATTATGTGTATATATAATTATATATATATATATATATATATAATATTTTTTTATTTTTTTCCCATTGTCTGGCACTACCACCAATAAAGAACCTAGGCCCTGATTCAGAGCCGGACGCTCTGACCAGAGTGCTCGCTCTGAATCAGGGCCCTCCATTAAAATGGAGCGTCCTCCTGGACGCTCGTATAGCTGTGGGTCACCGCCCACAGCATATACGAGTGTTCAAAAAGATGGTCGCGATGGTCTTGACCATCGCGACCATCGGACTTGCGACGGAAACCCTGCGGTAGGGTTTCCCAGCCACAAGCCCTGGAGTGATTTTGGCTCTATCAGAGCCAAAATCACTCCCACTGACATCACTAGTGATGTCAGTGGGGCCGGCTTCAGACGGTAGGCGTTCCCATGGGAACGCCTCCGTCTGGCAGGCATGCCCACCAAAGGGGGCGTGCTGTCAGTCACCATCGACAGCATGCCCCCTTTGGTGCGAGACCCGGAGCGACAACTTGGCTGTCGCAGTCCGGGTCTCTCGCATGCGCACGACGGAGCTCCCTCCGTCGTGCGCATGCTCAGTGGGGAACATCAACCCACTTGCGAGCGTACTGCCGCTTGCGAGTGGGTCTGAATGACACCCCTAGTCCTCACAGTCAGAAAAATCTACATAGCAGAGTTGGGGCACTCTAATGCCGGGTGCACACTAGACGATATTTTGCCCGATCCAGCGGATCGGGCCAACATATCGTCCGCATCAACCAGCGTGTACCAGCTATGTCGTTGATGACGTGCGCTCCCGTGCGTTGTCAGCGACATTGCTTGTCAGGTCCGACAGGCTATATTGTTAGCGGGGCCCATGCTGTCGAATGCTCCTGGCATCGTCTAGTGTGTACCAGCCTTTGGCTTAAATAAACATTTTCTGAGACTGAATGCATTATCAACATTTGAGTCATTGAGTCACACTGATACTGCATCCAGTCTCAGAAAATGTTTAAGCTAAAGGCCCCCATAAACGGTGCAATATGCACCTTGCGATGCGATGGGGGATCCGACGTCCGACATATTGGATGGTCCCCACACACGCTGTGATCGGGTTGCAGACCGCCCCATATGCCGGCACCCCCCTCCCCCACCCGCATAGCGCTGTGTGGGATCGTACATCGCATCTCCAGATCAATTGAACTTGCAGTAAGATCTGGGGGTGCGATGTACGACCCCACGAGAGCGCGCTCTGGCCGATATCATACCCACACATGGTACGATATAGCAGCGATATCAAACCAATCATTCGGGTCGGCTGCTATATCGCACCATGTATGGGCACCTTAAGAGTGCCACACCTCTGCTCTGTATAGAGAAAGAAAGAGAGATAATGTGTATATATAGAGTAATTATATGCCTCTCTCTCTCTCTGTATATATATATATATATATATATAATATATATTCGGTTAGTATGCAGAGCCACGGTATGTGGCAGAACACAGTGCGTCACTCCAGGATTTGGTACAAAGTAATATTTCTGTTTCAATGTTTCAAGGCCCCTGCGGCCCCTTCGTCAGGATAACAAAAGTGTGAGCACCCATGTCATTGTCACAATTGAGAAGTATTGAGTGCTGGTCCGAGTGGTTTGTGTGTGTGTTTATATAGATACATATATTTATATATATATTCTCTCGGGGCCGTAACTAGGGTAGTAGAAACAGGGTACAGGGCACTGTAGGGCAGGGGGCGCTGTTTGGGCCTGTCAATTTTCCTGTTTATTATAATTCTTACTTTTAGCCTCCTCTTCTTTTACCCCCAGCATCTGCTGGCCTCCCCTATCTCTTCCCTGGCCTTTCCCCATGAGGCCATGGCCCTTTTTCAGGGGCATTATCTTACGTCCCTATTTGAAAAATTAGGGGGTGTGGGCGGCACTGCTCCTTTTGGCACAGGGCTCCAAAATGTCTAGTTACGGCTCTGATATATATATATATATATAATATATATATATGTGTGTTTGTATTAGGGGTCTGCACCGGCCACTTTTCGTGTTTTGTGTTTTGGTTTTGGATCTGGATCTTTCTTCGTGTTTTGGATCTGGATTGGTTTTGCCAAAACCACCCTTCCGTGTTTTGGGTTCTGGGTTTTGTGTTTTGGATCTGTATTTTTTTTTTAAAAAGCATAAAAACAGCTAAAATCACAGAATTTGTAGGTTTTTCTGCCCCTATGCTATTATTAACCTCAATAACCTTAATTTCCACTCATTTCCAGTCTATTCTGAACACCTCACACCTCACAATAGTGTTTTTATGTCCAAAAGGTTGCACCGAGGTAGCTGGATGACTATGCTAAGCGACACGAGTGGGCGGCACAAACACGTGACCCATCTAGGCGTGATACTGCAGTGGCAGACAGGATGGCAGTTTGAAAAACTAGGCCCCAAACTGTACATAGTGCAAAGAAAAAAAAGAGGTGCAAGATGGAATTGTCCTTGGGCCCTCCCACCCACCCTTATGTTGTATAAACAGGACATGCACACTTTAACAAACCAATCATTTCAGCGCCAGGGTCTGCCACACAACTGTGGCTGAAATGATTGGTTCGTTTGTGCCCCCACAAAACAAGCTGGCAATTAATGTGTCCCTGCACAAACTGGCTCTACGGAGGCAAGATGTCATCCTCATCCTCCTCATCCACCGATTCCTCACCCTCTTCAGTGTGTACATCCTCATCCTCACAAAGTATTAACTCGTCCCCACTTGAATCCACCACCACAGGTCCCTCTGTACGTTCTGGAGGCTGGTCTCCCTGGAAGAGCTGATAATTCATTTTGATGAACATCATCTTCTCCACATTTTGTGGAAGCAACCTCCTACGCCTTTCGCTGACAAGGTTCCCGGCTGCACTAAACACTCTTTCGGAGTACACACTGGAGGGGGGGCAACTCAGGTAAAATAGAGCCAGTTTGTACAGGGGCCTCCAAATTGCCTCTTTTTCCTGCCAGTACAGGTATGGACTGTCTGACATGCCTACTTGGATGCTGTCACCGATGTAATCCTCCACCATTCTGTCAATGGTGACAGTATCATATGCAGTGACAGTAGACATGTCAGAAATTGTTGCCAGGTCCTTCAGTCCGGACCAGATGTCCAAACTTGGTCCTGCCTGCCCTGCATCACCGCCAGCGGGTTGCTTAGGATACCTAAGATTTTTCCTGGCAGCCCCAGTTGCGGGAGAAAATGAAGAAGGAGCTGTTGACGTGTCACGTTCCGCTTCAGCTGACAGTGTGTTCACCAGCAGGTCTTTGCACCTCTGCAGGCTTGTGTCTGCCGGAAAGAGAGACACCACATAGGCTTTAAACCTAGGATCGAGCACGGTGGCCAAAATGTAGTGGTCTGATTTCAACAGATTGACCACCCTGGAATCCTGGCAAAGCGAATGAAGGGCTTCATCCACAAGTCCCACATGCCGAGCGGAATCGCTCCGTCTTAGCTCCTCCTTCACTTTCTCCAGCTGCTTCTGCAAAAGCCTGATGAAGGGAATGACCTGACTCAAGCTGGCAGTGTCTGAACTGACTTCACGTGTGGCAAGTTCGAAGGGCTGGAGAACCTTGCACAACACGGAAATCATTCTCCACTGCGCTTGAGTCAGGTGCATACCCCCTCCTTTGCCTATGTCATAGGTGGATGTATAGGCTTGTATGGCCTTTTGCTGCTCCTCCATCCTCTGAAGCATATAGAGGGTTGAGTTCCACCGCGTCACAACCTCTTGCTTCAGGTGATGGCGGGGCAGGTTCAAGAGTGTTTGCTGGCGCTCCAGTCTTCGGCACGCAGTCGCTGAATGGCGAAAGTGGGCTGAAATTTTTCGGGCCACCCAAAGCGTCTCCTGCACGCCCCTGTCGCTTTTCAGAAAATTCTGCACCACCAAGTTTATTGTGTGAGCAAAACATGGGACGTGCTGGAATTTGCCCAGATGTAATGCCCGCACAATATTGGTGGCGTTGTCAGATATCACAAATCCCCAGGAGAGTCTTAAGTGGGGTAAGCCACTGGGCGATGATTTCCCTCAGTTTCTCTAAGAGGTTGTCGGCGGTGTGCCTCTTACTGAAACCGGTGATACACAGCGTAGCCTGCCTTGGAACGAGCTGGTGTTTCTGAGATGATGCGACTGGTGACGCTGCTGCTGTTGCTGCGTAAGGTGATACATCTACCCAGTGGGCTGTCACAGTCATATAGTCCTTAGTCTGCCCTGTTCCACTTGTCCACATGTCCGTGGTTAAGTGGACATTGGGTACAACGGCATTTTTCAGGACACTGAGGACACTTTTTCTGACGTTTCTGTACAGTCTCAGTATCGCCTGCCTAGTGAAGTGGAATCTAGATGGGATTTGGAACCGGGGAAACACTACCTCCAGCAATTGTCTAAATCCCACTGCACTAATGGCGGATACCGGACGCACGTCTAACACCAACATAGCAGTCAAGGCCTCAGCTATACGTTTTGCTTCAGGATGACTGCTGTCGTACTTCATCCTCCTCGCTAAGGACTGTTGGAGGGTCAATTGTTTAGTAAAAGTAGTGGTGTTCCTACTTCCTCTCTGGGATGATGAACGACTCCCAGCAGCAGCAACAGCAGCAGCGGCAGCAGGAGGCGTAACAATGCAGGATCCTCCGGAGGAATCCGGGATAGGAGAGTCAGTCATGCCAGTGACATGGCCTGCAGGACTACTTCCGATCCTGACTAAGGAGAAAATTGACGAGGAGGGAGTTGACGGTGTGGTTTGCAGGCGCTTGGATACAACAGGACAACGGGATTTAGGTGTACCTGGACTGCTTACGGTCTTAGCCAAAGTTTCTGAACTTGACAGTAACTTATTATGAACGCGCTGCAGGTGCCGTATAAGGGAGGATGTTCCTAGGTGGTTAACGTCCCTACCCCTACTTATTCCACCTTTACATAAGGTACATATGGCAAGACAGTTGTTGTCCGATTTGGATAGAAATATTGCCAGACCAAAGAGGTGGAATGTTTGGTCTTCTGCCCAGGCATGACCGTGATGGGCTTTTTCATCCCACGGACAACAACTGTCTCCCCCAGAGCCTGATTTAAACAAACCACATCACCATCAGAATCCTCCTCGCCAACTTCCTCCTCAGCGCCAGCTACACCAGTATCCTCATCCTGTACTTCAACAGTGACATCTTCAATTTGCATATCAGCAAGTGGACTGTGGGTGCTCCTTTCAGCACTTGCAGGGGGCGTGCAAATGGTGGAAAGAGCCACCTCTTCCCGTACAGTGCTGGGAAGGTCAGGCATCGCAACCACCACCACACTTGGACTCTCCTTGGGGATTTGTGATATCTTCTTAGAAAGCACAGTTCTTCGCTGTGCTTTTGCCAGCTTAACTCTTTTGATTTTTTTTAGTGGGAGGAGGGCTTCCATCGTCATGTGAAGCTGAACCACTAGTCATGAACATACTAGGGATCGACCTTAGACGTTCCTTGCCACTCCATGTCGTAAATGGCATATTGGCAAGTTTACGTTTCTCTTCAGATGATTTAAATGTTTTTTTCAAGGTCATTTTCCTGAACTTTGTCATTTGGGATTGTATGTACCCTCTATTATGACATTGGGCATCGGCCTTGGCAGACGACGTTGATGGTATGTTATCGTCTATGTCATGACTAGTGGCAGCAGCTTCAGCACTAGGAGGAAGTGGTTCTTGATCTTTCTCTATTTTATTTTTATCTGAGAAAGTTTGGTCCTCCATTTATGTTATATCGATTTGATATATACGTGCGGCTAAACACAGAAAATATTTCTTTATTTTTGCTGGAGAGTAGTGCACTTTGTGGGTTACACCAGCCTTTAAGAAATGAGCCAGCCGGCTCTTTACTTATGGGACACAGGCGCACGCTTGGCGCTGCTCCTTTGTTGATGCACGTGCAGCTACTGCGCACACAATTCACAAACACAGAAAATATATTTTTTTTGGTTTGGACTGGAGTGTACTTTGGGGGTTACAGCACCCTTTAACGGTCAAGCCAGCCGGCCCTTTACTTATGACACAGGCGCACGCTTGGCACTACTTTGTTGATGCACGTGCGGCTACTGCGCACACAATTCACAAACACAGAAAATATATTATTTTTTTAGCACTTGGGGGGAGCACCCCTGATGGACAGAGCACCCCCTGGACAACACTACAGCACCCCTTTAGGACTGGGACACTGCACAGGACTTTGGAGTGGACACAGCCCCTATGGAGAACTGACTGCACAACACAGTCTAGCCAGCCCCTATGGACTTTGAAGTAGTGGACACAGCCCCTATTAACAACAGCAGCACAGCACAACACAGCCAGCCCCTATGGACTTTGAAGTAGTGGACAACAGCAGCACTACACTACACTACACAGCCCAGCCAGCCCTAACTCCCACCCTCCCTCTTCACTGTCCACAGCCGAATGAGAAAATGGCGCCGACGCGGGTACCTTATATAGGATCCAAAACCCGCGAGACTCGGAAGGCGGGATGATGACGTTTTGCCTCGATTTCAGATCCGAGTCAGGCGGGAAAAGTCGAGCCTGACTCGGATCGGACTCGGATCGGGGGGGCTTGAGGGGGTTCGGATTTCAGAAATCCGAACCCGCTCACCCCTAGTTTGTATGTGTATCTATGTCGGCCTCCTGCCTTGGCTCTGCTTTACTACAGCACAGCCGCAGGCTCAGTGTGTCTGTGTTGACACACTAGCTGCGGTGCACACAGTATAGAGGGCGGCAGTAGTGACGGATGGAGGCGTTAGGCAGCTGTGGGGCTGTGCTGTATTATAGACCTCTATCTGCCAACAACTTGTTATCTGGTTTATCCCATATTTCAGGGGCCATAGTCTGTGGCTGTGGTGTCCTCTGTATTTTGTGGTGGCCGTTGGAGTTCTCTGTATTATATGGCACTCACTGCAATGGTTTTTTTTGTAAAGTGTATGGCGGTCACTTATGCTTAGTGTAGTATATCTATCATGATGCCCTGTATTGGAACAAGTATGTATGACCGCCAGACGTGAGCCCGGCGGTTCAAATCCCGACGCCGGCAGCCCGATGGGTGAAGATCCCAACAGCGCAGGTAAGTATACTATCTCTACCCCTCTCCCCCCCCTAACCCTCACTTAGGGGTGCCTAACCCTAACCTCCCTCCCAGTGCCTAAACCTAGCCCCCCTCCCCGCACCCTAATCCTAACCCTCACTTGGGGTGTCTAACCCTAACCTTCCCCCAGTGCCTAAACCTGACCCTCCCTTCCCCTGGCCCCTAACCCTAGCCTTCCCCGGGGGGGGTGCCTAGCCCTAAGTTCCCCCGGGGGTCCCTAAACCTAACCCCCCCATCCCCGGCTAAGTGTATACTTACCCCCGGCAGAGAACGATCGGTCCAGTGTCCTCTCGGCGTTCCGGCATTGGGACTAACATAGGCGTTGGTAATTTGACACCTATGTTAAATCCCTTACCGGGATTACAGTGTTAGGGTTGAGACATCCCCCTGTATTATATGGCACTTACTGCGGTGCTCTCTGTATAATATGACGTCACTGTAATGATCTCTGTATTATCTGTTGGTCACTGAGATGCTCTCTGTTTCATATGGCACTCATTGCAATGTTCTCTGTATTATATGGCACTCACTGCAATGTTCTCTGTATTATATGGCACTCACTGCAATGTTCTCTGTATTATATGGCACTCACTGCAATGTTCGCTGTATTATATGGCACTCACTGCAATGCTCTTTATGTTATATTGTGGTCACTGCTATGTTCTTTGTAGTGGTCACTTGAATGCTTGGTGTATTATGGCAGGCACCGATGCTCTGTATTGTATGGCAGTCACGATCTTATATGTCAGTCACTGCAATGCTCTATGTATTATATGGCAGTCACGACAATGTTTTCTACATATTATGTTGGTCACTGCAATGCTTTCTATATTATATGGCAGTCACTGTGATGTTCTCTGCATTATATGGAGGTCACTGTGATGTTCTCTGTACTCTATGAGAGTCACTGTCGTGTCCTCTGCATTATATGGAGGTCAATGTGATGTCCTCTGTACTATATGGCAGTCTCTGCAATGTTCTCTGTATTATATGTCAGTAACTGAGATGTTCTCAGTATTATCTGTGACCACTGCGATGCTCTCTATATTATATGGCAGTCACTGCACTGTTATTTGCATTATCTATCTAAATATATATATATATAATATATATATATTCTCTGTATATTTACACACACTGATGTAGAGGAATCCTTTTGGATAGCTAATAAAATAGATCATGTAACTACTACTGCAGATAAGGATGTAATTGATTTAAGTTTCTTGCCAGAGTGGGGATGCACCAAATCGTCCTCTGTCAAAGTTAACCCTTACTGTCCTGGTCCAGTATTGCCATTGTTTTTTTTTTATTAAAAGGCAACACCTAAGAAGGCAGTTCACTTATTATTTTACTACAGTGGTTACGAATGTGGGATGAAAACGTACATAAATATGGCAATTTGCAGTGAACAATTTTAAGATTTTTTTGTTCTTTTCTTATTAATCTAAATCAGGGCTTGACAAATTTTTCTAAAATCTAGGAGCCAGGATGAAAGTGTAGGAGCCAGACCACAGTCCCCTCAAAAAAAATTACAGGAGTGAGGAGCACAGCTCTGTGTGCTATGCAATTGTTATACACACTATACTAGTCCACAAAATGGTCACAGTTGAATGGATGCAGTAAAATGGAGGCCCCCTCATTGCTCTGCACAGCTCCCCTGCTCCACCCCCCCACCCCCACCCTCCAGTAATAACACACCACATTTCACATAAAATAATGGTGCCAGAAAGTACAACAAAACCCCCTTCCCATCGTGGTCACACCGTAGACCCTACTACCGGAGAGCTCTATGCAGCCGGAGATAGGAGACAGTAGACAGCCGGGACGTACAGGAAGATCAGCATAGACTGGGACAGACAGCAGGGATCAGAGCAGGCCAAGATGGAGAGGAGTCATCAGCGCAGGCCGGGACGGACAGAGGCACAGCAGTTACCGCAGGCGACACTCAGCACATGCACTCCTGTGCATGATATGAACACCGCAATACTATAGGCACGAATCTCCGCCAGAGTTGATGAGGATCTGCTTTCTCCCTCACTGCAAAATCTAGTAGCCAGGCAGCAAAATCTGGTAGCCATGGCGACCTGGCCCCCGGGATTTGTCGAGCCCTGATCTAAACTATTCTAGGGGGTTAAGAAAAAGCATACCATACAGTTTTCACCATTTTACAAAAAAACCTCCATCAATTTATTTAGGAGCTCCACTATAAAGTGGTTCAAGACAGTTGCCAATGCTGGTCATACCTGCAGCGGCACACAATAGGCCCTTCATGAAGTTCAGCTCCAGGCCCATGCAGACCTTAATCTGGCACTGGCAGGAGGAGGTTAGGTTTAGGCACTAGGAGTAGAGGTTAGGTTTAGGCAGCGGGGAGAAAAGGTTAGGGGTAGGGAGAGGGGAAGGGTTAGAATACTGACTGACAGGTGTCGGTATCCTAACCCTGTCAGGATCCCGAGTGCCGGCAATCCGTGACCAATCCTTTCTGCGCATGTGCGGCGTCATCTTGTCACTGTGTTAGAGCGCCACAGTGGGACACATATGTTTTCCACACAGCTCCAAAGAGTCCATGCAATGTAACCTCAATATACATTCTGCAAAGGCAATACCGCTGGCTTGTACAGGCTGGTGCTCTGTATGTTCCACTCAGGCTCCGCTCTATACAGGATACAGTGTGTATATAACAGTGAGTACGGCTGTACAAACATGCTGCTACACAATAACCTCCTGGTTTAGTCCTGTGCTGTCTAGTACATTTGGTGCATTCGCTGTTGTATACTATTTGCATCTGCATACCACCGCCGGATAGTACACACATATCAGTAAAAATATGACAATAAGGGGACTATTTACTAAACTTTGGATGGAGGTAAAAGTGGATGGAGATAAAGTACCAGCCAATCAGCTCCTAACTACCATGTCACAGGCTGTGTTTGCAAAATAACAGTTAGGAGCTGGTTGGCTGGTACTTTATCTCAGTCCACTTTATCTCCATCCAAGGCTTAGTAAATAGTAGGGGTGAGCGGGTTCGGATTTCTGAAATCCGAACCCCCCCGAGCCCCCCCGATCCGAGTCCGATCCGAGTCAGGCTCGACTTTTCCCGCCTGACTCGGATCTGAAATCGAGGCAAAACGTCATCATCCCGCCTTCCGAGTCTCGCGGGTTTTGGATCCTATATAAGGTACCCGCGTCGGCGCCATTTTCTCACTCGGCTGTGGACAGTGAAGAGGGAGGGTGGGAGTTAGGGCTGTGTAGTGTAGTGTAGTGTAGTGCTGCTGTTGTCCACTACTTCAAAGTCCATAGGGGCTGGCTGTGTTGTGCTGTGCTGCTGTTGTTAATAGGGGCTGTGTCCACTACTTCAAAGTCCATAGGGGCTGGCTGGACTGTGTTGTGCAGTCAGTTCTCCATAGGGGCTGTGTCCACTCCAAAGTCCTGTGCAGTGTCCCAGTCCTAAAGGGGTGCTGTAGTGTTGCCCAGGGGGTGCTCTGTACATCAGGGGTGCTCCCCCCAAGTGCTAAAAAAATAATATATTTTCTGTGTTTGTGAATTGTGTGCGCAGTAGCCGCACGTGCATCAACAAAGTAGTGCCAAGCGTGCGCCTGTGTCATAAGTAAAGGGCCGGCTGGCTTGACCGTTAAAGGGTGCTGTAACCCCCGAAAGTACACTCCAGTCCAAACCAAAAAAAAATTATTTTCTGTGTTTGTGAATTGTGTGCGCAGTAGCCGCACGTGCATCAACAAAGTAGTGCCAAGCGTGCGCCTGTGTCATAAGTAAAGGGCCGGCTGGCTTGACCGTTAAGGGTGCTGTAACCCCCGAAAGTACACTCCAGTCCAAACCAAAAAAAAAATTATTTTCTGTGTTTGTGAATTGTGTGCGCAGTAGCCGCACGTGCATCAACAAAGTAGTGCCAAGCGTGCGCCTGTGTCATAAGTAAAGGGCCGGCTGGCTTGACCGTTAAGGGTGCTGTAACCCCCGAAAGTACACTCCAGTCCAAACCAAAAAAAAAATTATTTTCTGTGTTTGTGAATTGTGTGCGCAGTAGCCGCACGTGCATCAACAAAGTAGTGCCAAGCGTGCACCTGTGTCATAAGTAAAGGGCCGGCTGGCTTGACCGTTAAGGGTGCTGTAACCCCCGAAAGTACACTCCAGTCCAAACCAAAAAAAAATTTATTTTCTGTGTTTGTGAATTGTGTGCGCAGTAGCCGCACGTGCATCAATAAAGTAGTGCCAAGCGTGCGCCTGTGTCATAAGTAAAGGGCCGGCTGGCTTGACCGTTAAAGGGTGCTGTAACCCCCAAAGTACACTCCAGTCCAAACCAAAAAAAAAATTATTTTCTGTGTTTGTGAATTGTGTTTGCAGTAGCCGCACGTGCATCAACAAAGTAGTGCCAAGCGTGCGCCTGTGTCATAAGTAAAGGGCCGGCTGGCTTGACCGTTAAAGGGTGCTGTAACCCCCGAAAGTACACTCCAGTCCAAACCAAAAAAAAATTATTTTCTGTGTTTGTGAATTGTGTGCGCAGTAGCCGCACGTGCATCAACAAAGTAGTGCCAAGCGTGCGCCTGTGTCATAAGTAAAGGGCCGGCTGGCTTGACCGTTAAGGGTGCTGTAACCCCCGAGAGTACACTCCAGTCCAAACCAAAAAAAAAATTATTTTCTGTGTTTGTGAATTGTGTGCGCAGTAGCCGCACGTGCATCAACAAAGTAGTGCCAAGCGTGCGCCTGTGTCATAAGTAAAGGGCCGGCTGGCTTGACCGTTAAAGGGTGCTGTAACCCCCGAAAGTACACTCCAGTCCAAACCAAAAAAAAATTATTTTCTGTGTTTGTGAATTGTGTGCGCAGTAGCCGCACGTGCATCAACAAAGTAGTGCCAAGCGTGCGCCTGTGTCATAAGTAAAGGGCCGGCTGGCTTGACCGTTAAGGGTGCTGTAACCCCCGAGAGTACACTCCAGTCCAAACCAAAAAAAAAATTATTTTCTGTGTTTGTGAATTGTGTGCGCAGTAGCCGCACGTGCATCAACAAAGTAGTGCCAAGCGTGCGCCTGTGTCATAAGTAAAGGGCCGGCTGGCTTGACCGTTAAGGGTGCTGTAACCCCCGAAAGTACACTCCAGTCCAAACCAAAAAAAAAATTATTTTCTGTGTTTGTGAATTGTGTGCGCAGTAGCCGCACGTGCATCAACAAAGTAGTGCCAAGCGTGCGCCTGTGTCATAAGTAAAGGGCCGGCTGGCTTGACAATTAAAGGGTGCTGTAACCCCCAAAGTACACTCCAGTCCAAACCAAAAAAAAAATTATTTTCTGTGTTTGTGAATTGTGTGCGCAGTAGCCGCACGTGCATCAACAAAGTAGTGCCAAGAGTGCGCCTGTGTCATAAGGGCCGGCTGGCTTGACCGTTAAAGGGTGCTGTAACCCCCAAAGTACACTCCAGTCCAAACCAAAAAAAAAATTATTTTCTGTGTTTAGCCGCACGTATATATCAAATCGATATAACATAAATGGAGGACCAAACTTTCTCCGATAAAAATAAAATAGAGAAAGATCAAGAACCACTTCCTCCTAGTGCTGAAGCTGCTGCCACTAGTCATGACATAGACGATAACATGCCATCAACGTCGTCTGCCAAGGCCGATGCCCAATGTCATAGTAGAGGGCACATACAATCCCAAATGGCAAAGTTCAGGAAAATGACCTTGAAAAAGACATTTAAATCAGCTGAAGAGAAACGTAAACTTGCCAATATGCCATTTACGACACGGAGTGGCAAGGAACGGCTAAGGTCGATCCCTAGTATGTTCATGAGTAGTGGTTCAGCTTCACATGACGATGGAAGCCCTCCTCCCACTAAAAAAATCAAAAGAGTTAAGCTGGCAAAAGCACAGCGAAGAACTGTGCTTTCTAAGAAGATATCACAAATCCCCAAGGAGAGTCCAAGTGTGGTGGTGGTTGCGATGCCTGACCTTCCCAGCACTGGACGGGAAGAGGTGGCTCTTTCCACCATTTGCACGCCCCCTGCAAGTGCTGAAAGGAGCACCCACAGTCCACTTGCTGATATGCAAATTGAAGATGTCACTGTTGAAGTACAACAGGATGAGGATACTGGTGTAGCTGGCGCTGAGGAGGAAGTTGGCGAGGAGGATTCTGATGGTGATGTGGTTTGTTTAAATCAGGCTCCGGGGGAGACAGTTGTTGTCCGTGGGATGAAAAAGCCCATCACGGTCATGCCTGGGCAGAAGACCAAACATTCCACCTCTTTGGTCTGGCAATATTTCTATCCAAATCCGGACAACAACTGTCTTGCCATATGTACCATATGTAAAGGTGAAATAAGTAGGGGTAGGGACGTCAACCACCTAGGAACATCCTCCCTTATACGGCACCTGCAGCGCGTTCATAAAAAGTTACTGTCAAGTTCAGAAACTTTGGCTAAGACCGTAAGCAGTCCAGGGACACCTAAATCCCGTTGTCCTGTTGTATCCAAGCGCCTGCAAACCACACCGTCAACTCCCTCCTCGTCAATTTCCTCCTTAGTCAGGATCGGAAGTAGTCCTGCAGGCCATGTCACTGGCATGACTGACTCTCCTATCCGGGATTCCTCTGGAGGATCCTGCATTGCTACGCCTACTGCTGCCGCTGCTGCTGTTGCTGCTGCTGGGAGTCGTTCATCATCCCAGAGAGGAAGTAGGAACACCACTACTTTTACTAAACAATTGACCCTCCAACAGTCCTTAGCGAGGAGGATGAAGTACGACAGCAGTCATCCTGAAGCAAAACGTATAACTGAGGCCTTGACTGCTATGTTGGTGTTAGACGTGCGTCCGGTATCCGCCATTAGTGCAGTGGGATTTAGACAATTGATGGAGGTAGTGTGTCCCCGGTTCCAAATCCCGTCTAGATTCCACTTCACTAGGCAGGCGATACCGAGACTGTACAGAAACGTCAGAAAAAGTGTCCTCAGTGTCCTGAAAAATGCCGTTGTACACAATGTCCACTTAACCACGGACATGTGGACAAGTGGAACAGGGCAGACTAAGGACTATATGACTGTGACAGCCCACTGGGTAGATGTATCACCTTACGCAGCAACAGCAGCAGCGTCACCAGTAGCAGCATCTCAGAAACGCCAGCTCGTTACAAGGCAGGCTACGCTGTGTATCACCGGTTTCAGTAAGAGGCACACCGCCGACAACCTCTTAGAGAAACTGAGGGAAATCATCGCCCAGTGGCTTACCCCACTTAGACTCTCCTGGGGATTTGTGATATCTGACAACGCCACCAATATTGTGCGGGCATTACATCTGGGCAAATTCCAGCACGTCCCATGTTTTGCTCACACAATAAACTTGGTGGTGCAGAATTTTCTGAAAAGCGACAGGGGCGTGCAGGAGACGCTTTGGGTGGCCCGAAAAATTTCTGGCCACTTTCGCCATTCAGCGACTGCGTGCCGAAGACTGGAGCGCCAGCAAACACTCTTGAACCTGCCCCGCCATCACCTGAAGCAAGAGGTTGTGACGCGGTGGAACTCAACCCTCTATATGCTTCAGAGGATGGAGGAGCAGCAAAAGGCCATACAAGCCTATACATCCACCTATGACATAGGCAAAGGAGGGGGTATGCACCTGACTCAAGCGCAGTGGAGAATGATTTCCGTGTTGTGCAAGGTTCTCCAGCCCTTCGAACTTGCCACACGTGAAGTCAGTTCAGACACAGCCAGCTTGAGTCAGGTCATTCCCCTCATCAGGCTTTTGCAGAAGCAGCTGGAGAAAGTGAAGGAGGAGCTAAGACGGAGCGATTCCGCTCGGCATGTGGGACTTGTGGATGAAGCCCTTCATTCGCTTTGCCAGGATTCCAGGGTGGTCAATCTGTTGAAATCAGACCACTACATTTTGGCCACCGTGCTTGATCCTAGGTTTAAAGCCTATGTGGTGTCTCTCTTTCCGGCCGACACAAGCCTGCAGAGGTGCAAAGACCTGCTGGTGAACACACTGTCAGCTGAAGCGGAACGTGACACGTCAACGGCTCCTTCTTCATTTTCTCCCGCAACTGGGGCTGCCAGGAAAAAACTTAGGTATCCTAAGCAACCCGCTGGCGGTGATGCAGGGCAGGCAGGACCAAGTTTGGACATCTGGTCCGGACTGAAGGACCTGGCAACAATTTCTGACATGTCTACTGTCACTGCATATGATACTGTCACCATTGACAGAATGGTGGAGGATTACATCGGTGACAGCATCCAAGTAGGCATGTCAGACAGTCCATACCTGTACTGGCAGGAAAAAGAGGCAATTTGGAGGCCCCTGTACAAGCTGGCTCTATTTTACCTGAGTTGCCCCCCCTCCAGTGTGTACTCCGAAAGAGTGTTTAGTGCAGCCGGGAACCTTGTCAGCGAAAGGCGTAGGAGGTTGCTTCCACAGAATGTGGAGAAGATGATGTTCATCAAAATGAATTATCAGCTCTTCCAGGGAGACCAGCCTCCAGAAGGTACAGAGGGACCTGTGGTGGTGGATTCAAGTGGGGACGAGTTAATACTTTGTGAGGATGAGGATGTACACACTGAAGAGGGTGAGGAATCGGTGGATGAGGAGGATGAGGATGACATCTTGCCTCCGTAGAGCCAGTTTGTGCAGGGACACATTAATTGCCAGCTTGTTTTGTGGGGGCCCAAACGAACCAATCATTTCAGCCACAGTTGTGTGGCAGACCCTGGCGCTGAAATGATTGATTTGTTAAAGTGTGCATGTCCTGTTTATACAACATAAGGGTGGGTGGGAGGGCCCAAGGACAATTCCATCTTGCACTTCTTTTTTTTCTTTGCATTATGTACAGTTTGGGGCCTAGTTTTTCTAACTGCCATCCTGTCTGCCACTGCAGTGTCACTCCTAGATGGGTCACGTGTTTGTGCCGCCCACTCGTGTCGCTTAGCATAGTCATCCAGCTACCTCGGTGCAACCTTTTGGACATGAAAACACTATTGTGAGGTGTGAGGTGTTCAGAATAGACTGGAAATGAGTGGAAATTAAGGTTATTGAGGTTAATAATAGCATAGGAGCAGAGAAACCAACAAATTCTGTGATTTTAGCTGTTTTTATGCTTTTTAAAAAAAAAATACAGATCCAAAACACAAAACCCAGAACCCAAAACACGGAAGGGTGGTTTTGGCAAAACCAATCCAGATCCAAAACACGAAGAAAGATCCAGATCCAAAACCAAAACACAAAACACGAAAAGTGGCCGGTGCACACCCCTAGTAAATAGACCCCTTAACCTTTTAAAAAGACCAAATAACTTACAGTATTTAGCAAGATCCCTATGATGACATATAGTCAGGACCTCTTCCTATAGCCTTTGGAGCTGCTTGTCTGACACTGGCTTGAATTGTCAGCCTTAGGTGTACATACACACAGGGGGAGATGAATCAAGCTTTGGATAGAGATAACATGGAGAAGTTGCTCAAAATAACAAATCAGCTACTAACTATCATTTATGTAGCACAGTCTTTGAAATAACAGTTAAAGGCTGATTAGTTGCTCTGGGCATCTAACTACACTATATATCTCTCCAAGGGCTCTATTTACTACAATCCGCATATTGAATGCGGATTGTAGTGTGATATTACCGAGTGAATTCGCATTGCGAATTCAGGTAATATCACAGGGATTTACTATAAATCCCTTGCAGGGACAGAGCTTGCAATAAAGCTCTGTCCCTGCGGATCCCATCCGCACTCTAGTCGCGGTATTTTCGGAAAAAATACCGCGACTAAGAGCACGCGCATGCGCCGACCGACCACCGCTATTACCCCCCCACCGACGCTAAGCCCCGCCCCCCGGCGCTAAGCCCCGCCCCCGCGATCGCGGACCCCCGTGACCCCCCCTCCCCCCCCCGCGACCCCCCCTCCCTTCATTACACTTACCTGCATCCTCCTGGCCTCCGGTGGTCTTCTCCGGGCTTCCCGATCAGGTGATCTCCCATACTGCACTGGGGCCCGATCACCTGATGACCGGGCCCCAGTGCACTGTGGGAGACCAGCTGACCGGAGAGGAGCCATCACCGGAGCCCCGATCACCGGTCCCTGGATTCAGGTAAGTGAAAAAAAAAATGTTTAATTTTTTTTTTCTTTTTTTTACAGCAATCAGCTTGCGGTCTCTTTAGACCACACAGCTGATTACTGGTACCGGCTCCCGCCTCTGCTCTCCCCGTTAGAGCAGAGTGGGAGCCCGGTAACCGGGGGAGACCCTGGATAACGCCACCTCCAGGTGGCGTTATTATCACAGGGCTTCCCCCGGTATTTTTTTACAATTTATTTTTAGTAACTTGCACACAGATCACATTTCCCATTACAATTATGGGAAATGCGATCTGCTTTACTAAAATAAGTGATACTGGGGGTTGGAGTAGAATTTTACTAATTCTACTCCAATTGCCCTGTAATAAATACAGGTGAAACTAAAATAATGTGAAAAGGGTGTGAAAACACCCTTTTTCACTTTATTTTAGTAAAAATAATGTTAATAAATAGAGCCCCAAGGGGTATGTTTACTAAGATTCGAGTTTGGTAGATCTTGGGTGAGTTTAGGCATGTTTTTCAGAAAAACAGAAAGGGGAGTATCCCCTAAAGATCCCTAAGTACACTAAATTGTACCTGCAACAACACTTGAAAACTACAGTATATGGCAATAGAGATTCAGAGAGATTTGTTGCATACATTTGTAAGTACATGGTAAACTGCCAGGCCACTTCACGGCTTCTCTGATACTGGCAGTCCCTACTCTGCATGATAACAGAACCCACTCTGGGCCATGTAATTATCTTTGTAAGACCTCATGATAAAGGCACATACAGAAATACATCCAAATTGAGAGCCAGTTTACATGTGAGTCACCCCTGGGAACTCCAACCAGCACTACAAGAGCCAACATGCCTTCATTCATGCCTCTCAAAACAGCAAACATAAAATGGAAGCTGCTCAAATCAATTTGGCAATACTCTTCAGGTGCATGAAGGGGAGGGGTCATACTAAACAGAAAAACAGAAAGGGGAGTATCCCCTAGATATCCCCCAGCACACTAAATTGTACCTGCAACAATACTTGAAAACTATATGGTAATAGAGATTCAGAGGTATTTGTTGCATGCATTTGTAAGTACATGGTAAGCTGCCAGGCCACTTCACGGCTTCTCTGATACTGGCAGTCCCTACTCTGCAGAAACGGACAAGAAGACAGAACATCTGGCAGCAGGTAAGTACTTGTGATTGAGGTAGGTGTGTAATAAATTCATACTATCTACGGTGTGTGTGTTGTGTCTTTATTTAACTATTTATTTTACAGTGGAGGTATGGGTCTCGGCCACCTGCTGGCACTTGTAGTTCCACAAGTGCCAAAGGGCAGGCATGCTGGCACCTGTTGTCCACTGTAAAATACAATAGTTTACTACTATTTAACACTTTATTACCCTCGTACCCAAAACCCAAGGGTGCGGGGAAGAGCCCCGGGCTTCAGACCAAGCCTTGGGTTTCGGGAGATGAGGAAACCCTTCTTGTGAGGTCCCCACTTCCCCTGAGATCCCCGGTTTGGGGTGAGAATGCTTTGGCCATGGAGACCCGGTAATAGGGTCTCCTGGCTGTGTCATTACACCCCGGTCGGTTTGGGTCCGGTGCTGGTTTTAAATATAGGGGGACCCCTATTCAATTTTTTCCCTCCTATATTTAAAACCAGCACTGGCCCTGCAGCCAGGTGCTGGTTCCTAAATTATGGGGGAACCCTACTCGTTTTGTTTCCCATCATTTTTGGAACCAGGACTGGCTGACCAGTCCGGGACTGGTTATGCTTTTGGGGGGGAGGGCCCTATGTAATTTTTTTAAAACATTCAACCCGTTTTTTTACAGGTACAACACACAAGCAGCCTTCACATATGTCACTGATATGTGCAGGCTGCTAGCTTGGGAGAGTTTTGCAGAGAGAAAACACTGCAATCTTGGGTAAGTCATCTCATCTCAACTTGCTATTAATGGGAAAAACCTCGATCTGCATCACCATCGGAAAACTCACTTTCAGCTAAACTTGCTTCTTAGTACATTTGCGAGATGAAAAACGGGAAATTCACCCGACATTCGGCGAGGCAAATCGAGATTCGACTAAACTCAAATCTTAGTAAATTTACCCCATAGCTTAATATATCTCCCCTTTGAAATTTTTAAAAGGAAAAGTGAATGTGTTGCCCATACTGTAGCAACCACTCAAATTCTAGCTATCATTTATCTAGTACAGTATAGAAAATGAGAGCTAGAATCTAATTGGCTGCTATTAGATGTTTTAGTAAATCTGCCCCATAAAAGTCGCTGTGTCGGATCTGCCCCTCTATGAAGATTCAAGCGGTAATGTGCGGAGAGACCCTCACCACATTCTATTATTGGCAAAATAAGTTATTTAGTGAAACTGATACTTAAAGTTATAAAACAATAATGGGCTGGGGGCAGGCTGTGTGGAGCCAATGAACCCATGGGTCACCCTGCAGTCAGGACAGACTTTCGCCGTGCCTCCAGTAGTGTCCAACCCCCTATAAACTGCAGCCAGTGATTCCATCTCTACGGTGATGTTGACATCTATGAAAAGATGGCGCTGCTGGCTCCCAGGTGTAAAAACACCTAATTTACCTACTCCTATACTCTCTAATCTAATGGAAGAGACTTACCAGCACGGTCCTTTGAAAAAAAAAATCTACACTTATGCTGGCCATACACTAGCACGATTTCATTCCGATTGCCCGATTTTAGACGCGTTGTACGATGAATCGTGAGGAAATCGTGTATTTTTTTGGTAGGATACGAGCCGATGTGTGCTCCCGCCGCTGGAAAAATGTATCGTATGATCAGATGTGCAGCCCACATTATCTATCGTTATGGAATGCAGATCGTGCTGTGTACTTGTGCATACAATGCATAGTGTGGCCGACCGGTGTCATTTCAGTGACGTTGTGAAGAAGTGGGCGTGTTCTTTTAATGACCTTCCCTCCAAAACTGCAGATCGACGGTATCGTGAGATCCTATGTACATCGTGTGTCCATCGTGCGGCCGGGACTGCCAGGGAGCTGCCGGGGCGTTCAAGGGAAATCGTAAGATGAATCTCACCTTATGCTGGTGGTACTAGTGTATGGCCAGCATTACTTTACTTTCTCACAGAAGCCTTTCTCAAGCTGTGTATAGTTTTAATATTAAAGTCTGTTTGAGTGTCGCTCTATGCTGCATTGAGTGCAGGGGCGTTTCTAGAGAGGAGGGGGCCCGTGTGCAGTCTCCGCTACAGGCCCCCTGCTCTCCGTCCGGTGGCCGGCAGCACACTGAGCGCTGCACTTATAGACTCTGGGCACTAGAGTGTGCCCAGAGTCTATAATGCATGCACAGGTCACCGGGAAAATGGCCGCGGCGGTTATTTTCCCTGTACTACGCATGCGCAAACGACAGGAAAAAGGCAGCAGCGCCCATTTTCCAGCCATTTTTTAAAGCACGGATACCGGCACCGACGTGGGACTCCGGAGAGGTAAGTATAATATGGGTACAGGGTGTGCAGTGCGGGCCCCCCCTGGACCTAAGGGCCCGTGTGTTCCGCACCCATTATAAATACGCCCCTCATTGAGTGTCCGCTTCCATGTAAGGCAACACACGACAAGGTGTCCCCCTGTTACCGTAATACCATACCCTTCGGCAGTATATAATATACATATATAATTTGGTTGAGAAGACAGCGCAGAGGTGAAGGCCCTGCTCCTCTGTACTAGCTGGGAGCGTGGTATTAGAGAATGTAGTGAAGGAAGGAACATGTGTGGGAAAGAACTTTCCAGGAAAGGGGAGAACATTGTAGGTGTTCAGAGACCTGACGAGGGGCCAGACCGCGCATTTCCAGATCAAGCATCTGTCTGAGAAAGGGAAATAATTTTGGCTAAGCATTTCTGGACAGGCTGCAAAGGAGACATTTGTGAGGCAGGAAAACCTACGAGTGGTTGGTTTAAAACATTCCAGATGTGAGAGGCTGAAAAACAGGATTAGCTGCATAGTGATAGCAGATGCGCCGGGCAAAGTAATAGGTTCTACCCAATAATTAATCATTTGTAGAGAAAATAATGTGCCATATGTTAGTGTCACGTCAGTGGCGTTTTGCAGATTCAGATCAGTACCCTTGGGAACAGTGGCATCACAGGGGGAGGTGCGGGTCGCACGGTGTCCCGACATTTTTACCTGGATTTTCCCTTCCATCTCTCACCCTGAGGGAGGTGCGAAGTTGCCAATTGGATTGCAAAATTAATTTGCTATGTGAATTTGAAGAGAAAACAGCATCTTGCAATTCGTCTTAAGAGAGGAGGGGGCCTGTGTGCATTCTCCGTCCGGGGCCCGCTCCTCTCTCCCCGCAGACAGCAGCCGACTGACGCGGCTGGCCGGCCACCGCAGCATCAGTAGACTCTGGGCACTAGAGTGGAGATTTCCTCACTGCGCGTGCACAAAACGAGCTGCTGTGAGACACCTGCAGCTGGATCTCGGAGAGGTAAGTTTTAGATAATATGGGTGCAGGTGTGCGGCGCGGGCCCCCCTGGACCTGGGGGCCCGCATGCACCGCACACTCTGCACCAATTATAGATACACCCCTGTACTGACCTGTAGTCAGCAGCGACAGGTAGCAGGTGACCACAGCAAAGTGCCTGTAGTACCGGTGTCAGCCTGCAGGAGATGATACTGAAGTGCTGGGTTCCAGTCAATAGATCTACACTAAAAAGCTTGACAATGTCTAGATAGACACCAAATGGTAGACAGTCGATAGGTAGACAGGGTCAAAACATGGACAGGTACAAAAAGTCAACACACAAAATGTTGACATGGATGAAGATAGACAGGGTCAAAAGGTCTAAATTGAAATGGTCGACACAAAAATGGTCAACCCATTTTTTTTTATTTTTTTTTTAGGGTTAGGCACTTACTGGAGGATTAGGGTTAGGCAGTAGGTGGGACAGTTAGGGTTAGGCACTTACCCCGACGGTTAGGGTAAGGCACCAGGAGGGAGTGTTAGGGCTAGGCACCAAGTTGAGGGTTAGAGTTAATATTAGGGATAGAAAAAAAAAACACATGTCGACCATTTCTGTGTTGATAATTTTTTTGCTGACCATTTGACCCTGTTGACCTTTTGTACCTGTCTATCGGTGTCGACCTTTTTTTCCTGTTAGCCTTTTGTCCGTGTCTACCTATTTATTGTCTACCATTTGGGATCTATATAGACGCTGAATATCTTTTTACTGTAGATCTTTTGCAATGGGTATGAAGTCCCGGCGGCTGAACAGCCACCGGTTCATATCCCGATGCCAGAAGCCCGAAGCATGAAGATGCCGATAGGAGCGGTAAGAATGATAACCCTACCCCTCTCCCCCCTCTAACCCTAATCCTCCCTTAGTGGTGCCTAACCCTAACCTCCCCCCAGCGGTGCCTAACCCTAACCACCCGTCCCGCACCCTAAACCTAACCCTCCCGGGGGGTTGCCTAACCCTAACCTCCCCCTGGGGGTGCCTAAGCCTAACCCCCCCTCCCCGTAGCCTAACCCTAATCCTCCTTGGGGGGTGCCTAACCCTAATTTCCCGCTCACGCCCCTAAAACTAACCCCCCCTTCACAGCTAACAGCTTAGAGGGCCCCACTTACCTTCATTCGGGATGTCGGCTGACGGGATTTCGTCATCGGGCTAAAGATAGGCATCAGGATTTCAACGCCTATCTTTAGTCCCGGGCTAGGATTCTGATGTCAGGATACCAAGGGCTGACATCCCAGGCGCCGGTAAGTAACTACATCTCGATCTTTTATACCAAACCCAAAGTTCTGCACAGTGCTGATAGAAAGGGTGTAATAGGTATTACCTCAAAAATCCCGACAGCGGCAGCGCGGCAAGGGTGAAAATCCTGATCGTCCCCAGGTAAGAACTCTCTAACCTAATTCTACCCCCTAACCCTAACCCTCCCTTAGGGGTGCCTAACCCTAACCTTCCCCCCCAGTGTCTAAACCTAACCCCTCCTTCCCCGCAGCCTGAACCTAAGTCTCCCGGGGTGGTGCCTAACCCTAAGTCCCCCCGGGAGCCCTGAAACCTAACCCCCCCCCCATGCGGCTGTCTGTGCCCCGGCTTACCTTCATTCGGTATGCCGGGCGTTGGTCTTCCAGCGTATGGATTTCGACGCCTGTCATTAGTACCACGGATAGTTCAGAGGAGCAACCGGGCGGACAGGACGGCGGCGGATGCAGTTTTTTTTTGTACAAGCGGCACTACAGGGGCATAACTTTGGGGGCACTGCTACAGGGGAATAACTTTGGGGGCACTGCTACAGGGGAATAACTATGGGGGCGCTGCTACAGGGGCATTATATGGGGGCACTGCTACAGGGGCATTATATGGGGGCACTACTATATTATTTCCTTCCTTTCAAATCAGGGGGTAACATCGGCATATCTAAATATATTTTGAGGTAAAAGGTAAAAAAGTTCCCTGACCCCTGCACTACAGCCAAGAGCCACAAGACTGTTCTTAGTGAGGAGAGAGTTCTGTCAATGAGCAGGGCCGGCTCCAGGGGTCGGAGCACCCTGTGCCGGCTCTTTACAGTGCGCCCCAACATCACACGCGGCTAAAATTACCATAGGGCATGCCACCCTATGTGACGTTATTTTTAGGCGTGACCGCATGGCACGCCTCCAAATAGCATCAGGCTGGAGGGATCCTCACTAGCTGGGCTTCCCCCAGCCCTCTCCCGTCACTGAATGGATGCCACGCGCATGCGTACAGCATACATTCAGACTCCGGGGTCCGGCACCGCCGCATAGCTGCGGCGGTGGGGGACCTCAACCACTTCGGCCACGGGTGGAACAGCGGGACAGTACTGTCCCACTGAAATCGGGATGTTGGGGAGGGGTGCGCCCTCTATGGGTGGCGCCCCTGTTCGACCGGACTGGTCGAACACCCCTAGAGCCAGCCCTGTCAATGCATAGAGATAGGAAGCTTTTTGTTTAATTTCCCTGTGCACCGTAGAATTTTTTGAAAACTGAGCAGCGTTTACATAATGCAAGGGCCGCACAGAGTGAACTGCAGGCCGCACTTACACAAGCTCCTGACCTATCAGCCATCGACGTGTGCGATCACTGCGTCTTTCAAGGTGTCACTGGCTTTGAAGTTGGGGCCAGTAATGTAACAATAGCCACTAGGGGTCCATGGGGAAAGTGGACCGGATGGGCTTGAGTCCTTCTATTAAAGTGCTCCCATAGCTATGCAGGGCCATAATTAGATGTGGATGACCATAGCAGAGCCAGGGGCACAAGGCCAAGGGGGCAGCACAGTCTGCGACACAGTGGCACTTGTGTCAGACTACCAGGCACCCCATTATTTGGAGAGGCACCTGGCATTACCTTAGGACGAGTCTAGGGCCCATCTAGATGCTCTCGGCACCACTCTTCCGTTACCTTATGACGACATGTGCAGGGGGCATCATCAGCCAAAGCATGGGACATAAGAGCCCTGCTATAGCTTGTACACTATGGCCCTGATTCAGAGCCGCTCTCAAGCGACCCAATGTTGCTGCACTGCGCGTGAAGTTCAGTTGCTACGGGGCTCGCTGTCGATTGTGAGTGACAGCTAGCCCTGTTTTGTAGGCGGGGAGGGGGGTGGCTGGACAAACGCCTGGCGTTTGTTGGGAGGCCTTACTGACATCACTAATGATGTCAGTAGTGGACTTCCTGCTCTATTAGAGCAGAAAGTCCACTCGGCCTTGCGGCAGCCTAGGCCCTACCATAGGGTCTCGTCGCCAGGCCGATGGTCTCGATTATCGCAATGGTCCCCTGGCCGCTCGCACACAAGCTCTGGGAGGTCTCCCACAGCTTTGCGAGCGGCCGGAGAACAACAAGAAAAAAAAAACGCCCACAGACCCAGCGAGCGACCAGCGGCAGCGAGCAGGGCCAATGTCCACAGTAGCTCCTTGTATTATGCAGCAGATGAACCTAAATATCTACAATAAGATCACAGTCTTCAGTTGAGCGAAATATACATATATAATATAATATACATGACTGCTCCATAAATTCTTCACTTTGATCCGTAGTAGACGAGAAGGTTTCACAGGTGGAATTGCTCTTCTGTGTTCCTGATCCTCTCCCAACCACATCAAAGAGCAGAATGGATTCGCCATCATCGCCTCATTCCGCAAAATGCTAATGTAGAATTACAGTGTAGAAAAAGTAATTGTGAAAAGTGGAAATCAAACAACGTAGGGCATATCCAATTGCGAGTGAAGCTTAGAACAGACCCACTGTACGGGGGTTTTCCCCGCAGCCGCAAGGTTATTCCTATTCAGTTGCCGAAGTATAATTAATGGCACAGTCATTTCTATAGGAATTACTGTACCTCTGCTTTTTTTTCTCACAGCCCCCCCAGCAGATGCAAAGGGGACTTTCTGCAAAACCCCAATGGCACATCATGTCCAAGTTCTTGTGACTTGGACCCACGGGTGGGTTTTATAGACTGAGCAAACTTTAATGGTCATTACCAATATACAAAGCATTGCAAATTAAATTAGGTGATGTCATGCACCTATGTTCTTGCAAACGCTTCTATTTATTTGTGGAATCACATGGATTTGCCGACAAAGATGGCAGCATCTGCGGGGAGGCAAAATTTTGCTTCTGATGGGAGGAGTTAAGTTATAAGGCACAGTCCTCGCTGAGTACAGGCTAGGCGCCTAAATCTACCGACAGGTAAAAATTAGATTTCGTTTTGCAGGATGCGGTTATTTTATAGATATAAAGAGTTTCAGAAGGTAAATTTAGGGGGCATTCCCTGTTTTATAGGAATTTTAAACCATTTCAGTTGCCTCAAAAATGACTTGCCGGTTACCCGGGACAGGCTGGTAATCAAGATTTATCGAATGCACCTTTCTAGATGCACATTTTAAATTTCTAGAAAACTACGGCCAATGTAATAAACACACAAACGTTCCACGTGTAGTCGAGGCAATCTGATGTCCCCCTATTGTAATGAATTTAGGAGAAGAATATGTGAGTTTATGGTGGAAAGGGTCTACCTAAAATAGGATGGACTTCCAGTTGGACCCATTATCCCACAACAGATTGATTTTCCAGGATCACTTGGAAAAACGGGATTTCACCCTTTACCTACCGTTCTATTGGGTCATCGGTTGTGAAGCCAATAGAATGCTAATGCTTTTCTTTTTACTTTAGTAGATAACATTTGTTTTTGGGGGGAGGTCAGTGTTCTTTAGGGGTTTCAAAAAAAAGACAGCACTGATCTTAGGAAATGTAGAACTTCAGAGGACAATTCCTGTCACAGGTCCATGATATTCCACAGCTGGCCTCTTCCGGTGGCACTCTGCGAAATTTCTAAAAGGCATATGGGGAGATGTATCAAACTTTCTAAAAAGAGTAGTTGGGGAAGTTTCCTGTAGCAACCAACCACCTTCCAGCTGTCACTTTATAGAATGTACTAGATAAATGATAGGTAGAATCTGATTGGCTGCCATGGGTAGGCAACTTCTCCACTTCAGAAGGTTTGATACATCCCCCTTCACTAGGGAAATCAGTACATCAGGCAGCTACAGTACAAGGGATTGGGGACCTGGTTCCGCAAGGAACGCACGTATGCAGACGCACACACCCGGCCGCTGCGAGAATATGCTAATGAATGCATACACACGGCAATGACAGCAGAATAAGCAGACGAACCAGCACTACATAATACCACCCACTTCCCTTAACTTGCGTCCTCTATACCTGGCAAGACAGCGGAAACATCGGTAACATCGAGAACCATCGGACCCATACGCACAATAGTGGTTGACCTGACCCTCCCGCAGGCATAGCGAGACTAACTGTGTGCAACTAGACCTCAGGATGCATCCGTTGCCACAAGGGCTTAATTATGCATGCCCCTGAAAATGCCATCCAAACGCACAGGCACGCCTGCGTTTGCCCAACCAACCCCCGTCACCACCCACAAACAGCACTTCCTGTCAATCACTGTGCTGTGGGTCTGTGTAGCCTCTGCAAACGCAGTTCCCATCGCAATAGCTAATTTGCGCACGCTCACTGCGATGCATACGCAGAGCAAAAACCATCGGCCGATTGCGTGTGTCTGAATCCGTGCGTTCCTTGCTGAATCAGGCTCTGGATATGCTCAGGGCCTGATTCAGGGCGGGCGCTTGTTTTTTAGAAGCGGCCTCTTGGCCGCTCGCATAACTGTGGGTTACCACCCACAGCTATTGCCAGCGGCCATGATGATGGTCGCGATGGTCAAGACCATCGCGACCATCGGGCTTGCGACTAGACCCTTGTGGTAGGGTCTCGTGGCCGCAAACCCCAGAGAGCTTTCGGCTCAAACAGAGCCGGAAGCTCTCCCACTGACATCACTGGTGATGTCAGTGAGGCCGCCCACAAACGGCAGGCGTTCGCTTGGGAACGCCTCCGTTTGTGAAGCCACCCCCCGGCCACGCCTACAAAAGGGGTCGAACTGTCGATCAACATCGACAGCCGCCCCTTTTGTAGTGAGTCCCGGAGCAAACGCTTTTTGCGCTCACTCCAGGGCTCACGCGTGCGCACTGGCCCACCATCGACCCGGTTGCGAGCGCACAGCATTTGCGACCGGGTCTGAATCAGGCCCTCTGTCCGATCAAATAAGCAGATGCGGGTTCAGCAGAAGAATCTTCATTACTTCCGACCTTCTCCGACAATCCAGTTAATCACTCGCCCACCCTGTCCCATCATTTTCTTCTGGATGTTTAGTCAGATCTTAATAGACTTGAAAATAAAAACAGCTCATTGACACATCAATAAGCCTTATACCAAGGCAGGAAACATATCCATCATATGGGGGATAAGGGGAATAACAGAGCGTATCACGATTATGTCCTCGTCCCCACCCCCCTTCCCCAAAAATAATCTGAAGGTATCGGTTACTCAGCAGCGCTGTGTAATATTCTGTATCAGTAAATTTCTGCAGAATAAGCAGAACTGACAAACTATACAGTCAGCAAAGGATACAGGATAAAAGTACAAACAGAACTCCGAGGGCTGCTTACTGTTACTTTTACGCTTAATTGATGCAACTTTCACTGTTTATTCCTAAAATACAGCTTACTGGAGCCTTTCATGTCCTAAACGAGTCACAGGATAAGGTTTATGTCACATTTGGACATTTTGATTATAGATGTTTGTAGTTTATAGCTGCATACTATACGTAATGAATGTGCTACCTTGCACGTGCCGCGATGGCATAAAGGTTTCATATCAATAGTAATGACTGGTGCTAAATCTCCTCCACCACAAAGGACAGGGAGGTGCCTTGTTCTCCTGGTAAGAAAAAGTTCTGAAAATTAACATGCTTACAGTGACATGCCCGTGTGGGATTAGCCACCCCCCTGCGACTTTCCAGGAACGGTCACTTAAATTCACACAGACCGTGCGTCTGATTATTTTCTACGACTATGAGCACTGACAATCGGGGCGCATGCGGGTTCGTGCCCAATGGCCCTCATTCAGACCCACTCGCGAGCGACTGTCTGCTCGCAAGTGGGTCGATGGTCTGCACTGCATGACGGAGGGAGCTCCGTCGTGCGCATGCGCGAGACGCGACAAGCGAAGGACTTTCCTTCGCTCGTAGTGTCTCATCAAAGGGGGCGTGCTGTCGATGTTGACTGACAGCACGCCCCCTTTGGTGGGCGTGCCGGGGGAATGCCTGCCAGACGGAGGCGTTCCCAAGGGAACGCCTACCGTCTGAAGCCGGCCCCACTGACATCACTAGTGATGTCAGTGGGAGTGATTTTGGCTCTTATAGAGCCAAAATCACTCCTGGCCTTGCGGTTGAAAAACTCAACCGCAGGCTGTTGCTCGCAGTTTCGATGGTCGCGATGGTCAAGACCATCGCGACCATCATCCTGCACGCTCGTATATGCTGTGGGTGGTGACCCACAGCTATACGAGCGTCCAGGAGGACGCTCCATATTAATGGAGGTGGGCCCTGATTCAGAACGAGCGCTGGTCAGAGCGTCCGGCTCTGAATCAGGGCCATAGTACCTTGTCTCACTTAATATACTCATGTATCAGAAAAACATGATTAAAGGTGGGTAGTATGCACTAGGGGCAGTGGATCGGCCATCCGGTGTGGTGCCTGATGTTACAACTGGGCATTTACTGTAGGAACACAAACAGGTCCCAGTTACATGGTTTTAGCTATTTTATTTATTTTGAAAAAAAATTAAAAACCCGAAACACTTGAGGGTGACTTTGCAAAAACCAAAACTCTACAATGATTTAGAACCAAAACCTCAACGGAATCACAGAGGTCTGTTTACATCCTCTAATTAATACCTGGCGGCAAGTGGGAGGCTGTTCTAGGGACCCGGTCCCTCATTGCAGAATGCCTTCCACCCTACCTGGCGCCATATTTCCAAACACCAGGAGCAAAAGGAGTGCGCTGCAAGCGTAACGCTCTGAGGGCCTGATTCAGGGACGGAAGCTAATGCGATTGCAACTGCGTTTTCACACGCAATGCAGCTGTGCAATTATGCTAATGTTAGCAAAGATCACCTGAGCATAAAGATGTCCACTGTTTGCCTTCTCACCTGCGTGCGACAACGCATACCTACGTAAACATCAGTAACGTCGAAGCACATCGGCGGCCATCTTACCCTTGGTTCCGATGGTTCTCAGTGTTACCGATGTTTCCGCTGTCTTGCGGACTACTCAGGCTTTGAGTAAAGGGAAGTGGGCGGCGTTGTGTAGTGCTGGGCGCCTGCATCTTACGCTGTGGTTGCTGTGCGTATGCATTGATTAGCATATATTCGCAGCGGCCGAGTGCGTGCGTCCGCACACTTGCGTTCCTTGCTGAATCAGGCCCTCAGTGGGCGGGGTCGGCACAGGGTGCTGATGGGCCCAGTTACAGCCCAGGATAGAGGATAAAAAACAGTTTTTAAAATAACAAAGAACCTCGTGTCCCCTTCTCATTTTTTTAATAGAATTTGCCAAGAGAAAGTATCATACTACACAATCCATACAGCGCAGTATATAAAACAAAACCAAACGCGGCATATCTTTCTGTACGTCTGTGCGTTTTTTTTACATTTTGTTCCATTTGTCCTGAGAAGTAAAAATAAAATAAATTATTTGAAGCCAGATGAATTGGCTGTAAAGCCAACGTTTTCATTATAAAAAGAAAATGAATATTATTCCAGATGGATGAAAAGTTCTGTCAACTCAATCCCCTTGGATGGCAGATAGCTGTAAAATGATATTGGCTTTGAATTTGTCAGTAAAACGTTGTACCAGACATCGGGGCTTGGAGGGGTTTGTACTTCTGAAGCAGAGGAATACTTTTTTTTTTTGAGGCACGGTTCTTAAACAAAGTTAAGGAAAACTTGGCTGAGCGGTATTTTTTTTCTTAAAGGCCACATTAAAGTAGTTTTAGGGTCCAAAGTTTGTAAATGTACCCATTAAATATGTTTCCAGGCCGCTATTGCGTTTCATACAGTGGAAGACAAACCAATAAAGATGGGCTGGATTGTGTAGGGAAATATTGGGAACTGCCATAAATTCTAGTGGTGGTTCCAAATGTTACAGCTGTCTGGAAACATAATACAGGACTTGTTGGTTACATGGTGGCACTGAGCGAACAGTCCTGCTCCGACTGCAAACCTTAATGGTAATGTCCAGTAGAATTTTGTAATAATAATTTGTAATGTTCCTGTGTCTAAGCACCGTTTATTGAGGCGAGGTTGAGAATAAGGGGTAAATTTAATAAAGAGAGAGTTTTTAGAAGTGGAGTTGTTGCCCATAGCAACCAATCAGATTCTACTTTACATTTTACTAGAACTTTCTAGAAGATAATATCTAGAATCACATTGGTTGCTATGGGCAACATCTCCACTTCTAAAAACTCTCACTTTAGTAAATATACCCCTAAGTGATGGGAACCGAGTATGTAAAATGTCCCTCTGAAGCTCCAGAAAAAAAACTCTGGGGGAGATGAATCAAGCAGTGTAGACTGGAGATGTGGACCAGCTGAGAACTTACCCATAGCAACCAATCAGATTCTACTTAACATATAACTAGCACCTTCTAGAAGATAAGACTATAATCTGATTGGTTGCTATGGGCAACATCTCCACTTTTAAAATCTTTTAACTTTTTGTTAATATACCCCTAAGTGATGGGAGTAGTGATGTAAAATGTCCCTCCGAAGCCCCGGAAAAAAAAACACTCTGGGGGAGATGTATCAAGCAGTGTAGACTGCTGAAGTGGACCAGCGGAGAACTTACCCATAGCAACCAATCAGCTTTGAGGTAGCATTTATGCAGTACGTTCCATAAAATGATTGATTGCTAAGTGCAACTTCTTGATTGGTCCACTTCTCCACCCTTTATACTGCTTGATATTAGAGATGAGCAGTTCGGATTCTGTGGAATCCGAACCGCTCCGAACATTGGGGATCCGAGTCCACCCGAACCCTGTTCGGGTGTTCACCGCCTGACTCAGATCCCCGTTCGGGGCCGAACGGCGGCCGCCTGATGTCGGATTCTCACTAGAGAATCCGACATCAGGTCTCCTCGCGTGTAGGGCAGAGCGCAGTGATAGCGCTCTGCCCTACACAGACACAGACACACAGCCGCCAGCGGCAGCTGTGTGTTTGTTACAGCAGCCAATGAGAGTCACACAGACTCTCATTGGCTGCTGCACGGAGGGAGCCGGCTGGAGCTCACACATGAGCTCCGTCTTCCGGCTCCCTCCTCAGCGTGTGACAGAGCGGACGGCGCGGGAGCGGGGATACAGGTAAGTTTTTATTTTTTATTTGTGCAAGGGCCGGGGGCACTACTGGGGGGGTCTGCACTACTGGGGGGGTCTGCTACTGGGGGGGGCTATACTACTGGGGGGGCCATACTACAGAGGGGCCTGCTACTGGGCCGGGGGCTATACTACTGGGGGGGGTCTGCACTACTGGGGGGGGTCTGCTACTGGGGGGGGCTATACTACTGGGGGGCCATACTACAGAGGGGCCTGCTACTGGGGGGGGCTATACTACTGCGGGGGGTCTGCTACTGGGGGGGCCATACTACTGAGGGGGATCTGCACTACTGGGGGGGTCTGCTACTGGGGGGGGCTATACTACTGGGGGGGCCATACTACAGAGGGGCCTGCTACTGGGGGGGGCTATACTACTGGGGGGGGCTGCACTACTGGGGGGGGTCTACTACTGGGGGGCTATACTACTGGGGGGGCCATACTACAGAGGGGCCTGCTACTGGGGGGCTATACTACTGGGGGGGGTCTGCTACTGGGGGGGCCATACTACTGAGGGGCCTGCTACTGGGGGGGGCCATACTACTGGGGGGGCTTACTACTACTGGGGGGGGGCTGCTACTGGGGCAGCCTACTACAGGGGGGGCCATACTACAGGGGGGGCTACTACTGGGGCAGCCTACTACTGGGGGAGGCCTGCTACTGGGGCAGCCTACTACTGGGGGGGCCATACTACTAGGGGGGCCATACTACTGGGGGGGCATACTACTGGGTGGCATGCTAATGGGGGGCATACTACTGGGGGGGCCTGCTAATGGGGGGCATACTACTGGGTGGCATGCTAATGGGGGGCATACTACTGGGGGGGCCTGCTAATGGGGGGCATACTACTGGGGGGCATTCTACTGGGGGCACTGCATAGTGGACCCTACTACTAAGGGGACTGCATAGGGGGCACCACTGCTGGGGGACATTGTGTAAGGGACACCGCTACTGTGGGCATTGTGTAAAAGGGTCACTACTGTGGGCATTGTGTAAAAGGGGCACTACTGTGTGTCGTAACATAAATAAGAGACACTACTTTATGGTGTAATGTGAATCAGGCCCTATGTGCGGTGTAATGCTAATAAGATTGTGCACTGTGACTCCTAGGGCCGTAGCACACTTTGTAAACAAGTACTGTGACTCTGCTGGCCGTACCCCACTGGGTGGGTGCACTACTTTTCATTTCTGCCACTGCTGTGTGGCAATGTGTCATAGATGTGCTTTATACTGTGGTGTCTGTGTCGTTGTGCCGCTGCTTTGTCGCTTAGTAACCAGTCAGCTCACTGCAACCTTTGGCCAATAATGTTGAAAACAATATTATAAGCTGTGATATGGTCTAAATTGACTGGAAATTAATGTTATTGAGGTTAATAATACTCTAGGAAGAAAAAAAAAAGACCAATTTATGTGATTTTAGCTTTTTTTGTCAATTTTTGTAAAAAAATCCAAATCCAAATCCAAAGCCAGTCACCGCAGTTTGGCAAATCCAAATCCAAATCCAAAGCCGGACGACGAATTAGAACCAAATCCAAATCCGGCAAAAATGGTCCGGCGCACATCCCTACTTGATATATATCCCCCTCCAGCTCAGGAGTCCATTCAGAGATAACATGTTGGTCAACTCAAGTATAGTGATATACAGAGGCGGGCTGGGCCGGGGGGCAGGGTGCCATGTGCCCCCGGGCCGCGGCGTCATGCGGGCCGCCGTCAGTCTGTCACTGTGACACAGACTGCACCGCGTGTGTAGCGCTGACCGGACGAGTTCGGTCAGCGCTACACAAATGACAAACACACAGCCGCCAGCTCCGGCACCTGTGTGTTTGTTGTGATCAGCAGCCAATGAGTCTGACAGACTCTCATTGGCTGCTGCTCCCACTGCCAGAGCCGCTCCATCTTCCAGCTCCCGCAGTGGGTAATGGGAGTGACGCGTCACTCCCATAATGCAAAGCGGCAGACGGAGGAGCTGATCTCGGCGGCGGGACCAGGAGCAGGAGCGGGTGTCAGTTAAGTGGTTTTTTTTTTCATATTATGTGTGTCTACTGTGGGGGGTCTGGCACTATAAGGAGGAGACCACTACTGGGGGCACTACAAAGGGGGGGACTACTACTACTGGGGGCGCTACAAGGGGGGGACTACTACTACTGGGGGCACTACAAGGGGGGGACTACTACTACTGGGGGCACTACAAGGGGGGGACTACTACTACTGGGGGCACTACAAAGGGGGGGACTACTACTACTGGGGGCGCTACAAGGGGGGGACTACTACTACTGGGGGCACTACAATGGGGGGACTACTACTACTGGGGGCACTACGGGGGGGGGCTACTACTACTGGGGACACTACAAGGGGGGACTACTACTGCTGGGGGCACTACAAGGGGGGGACTACTACTGGGGCACTACAAGGGGGGTACTACTACTGGGGGGGGACTACTACTAGGGGCACTACAAGGGGACTACTACTAGGGGCATTGCATAGGGGGGAGGGGACTACTGCTAGGGGCACTACATAGGGGGGAGGGGATTACCACTGGGGGCACTGCATCGAGGGACCACTGCTGGGGGCTCTATATAAAGGGCAATAGTGGGGGTACTGCATAGGGGGAAGACTACAACTGGGGTCACTATTTAAGGGGCACTGCATAAGGGTTACCACTACTGGGGGCACTATATAAGGGGCTTACTACTGGGGGCACAAAGGGCACTGCATAGGGGGGATCACTACTGGGGGCACTACTCGAGGCCTGTAAAAAGGGTGTTCTTTCGGGCACGTTCTTTCGGGCACCCTGGCTACACGCTACTCCTCTGCCAGGGCCGCCTGCATGCATTTGCCCCCCAGGCTAAAAGTTGCCAGCCAGCCCCTGGTGATATAGATGTAGCCCTGGTCTGGCGTTTGTCCGAAGCTATAAGGAGAAGAAAGGGAGCCTGATTTGCACCAGTGAGCACTCCTGAATGGGTCCCAAATTGCCGGCAAAAGTCTGGGGTAAGAAAAGATATTCTGACACAGGGTGGTCCCCAAAGTGGAACTAAAGGTCAACTTGATTATATATTCTGGTCTTCGCAAGCCGATGTCTCATAATGGGACCTAAAATATACAATACGTATACTCAATAAAATGTAATAATACTCTATACTTTATGCTCTATAAAATGTAATAATACTCTATACTCTATAAAATGTAATAATACGCTATAAAATGTAATAATACGCTATACCAGTGTTGGCTAACCTTGACACTCCAGCTGTTGTGGAACTATATATCCCAGCATGCCCTGCCACAGTTTTAGCATGCCCTAATAGCAAAACTGTAGCAGTGCATGCTGGGTTATGTAGTTCCATAACAGCTGGAGTGTCAAGGTTAGCCAACACTGCTCTATACTGTACTTTATACTCTATAAAGTGTAATAATACTCTATAGTTTATACTCTATAAAGTGTAATAATACTCTATACTTTATAATCTATAAAATGTAATAATACTCTATACCAGTGGCGTATATATAATGAGTGCAGGGTGTGCAGGGCACCGCACACCCTGCACCCATATTATACTTACCTCTCCGGAGTCCCACGTCGGCGCAGGTGTCTGCGCTTTAAAAAACGTCTGGAAAATGGCCGCCACATGTGCAATACAGGGAAAATGGGTGCCGCAGCCATTTTCCCGGTGACCTGTGCATGCGCTATAGAGTCTGAGCACACTCTAGTGCCCAGAGTCTATAGCTGCGGCGCTGGCCGCACACCGCTCAATGGCACCGCTTAATGGGCTGCCGGCCGCTGGACAGAGAGGAGGGGGCCCGTGACGGAGACTGCACATGGGCCGCCTCCTCTCTAGAAACGCCCCTGCTCTATACTTTATACTCTATAAAGTGTAAGAAAATCAGCCCTATGGAATGGGGCCTCAGTACTCTTAAATCACAGTCCTATTTATCATGGCGGTATCTATAATGGGCGCAGGGCCTGTGATGCATGCTGGCCCATGGGTCCAGGCCAGCCCACACTCTACACCCTGTGCCCATAGACTATACATACCTGTTCGCCAAGCGCCGCTCCATATCTTCCTGGATATCTATGAAGCAGATAAATAATCAGCGGGAAAATGGCGCCGACCTGAGTCTACTCGTAGTATGCTCATGTGAGAGAGTGTGGGCTCACAGCGAGACTGCTTACGGGCCCCCTGCTTTCTTGAACCACCCACAATTGGTTCATCCAGATTCACAGAGTGATCTGTAAAGAGAGTAGTAGACAAAATGGTGCCCTCCATGTATGAGGTACGCATGTCTGTGTGCACAGAGGGGCAAATGCAATTGAAATGCCCGGTCTCACAAATGTAATAAAAATGTATTGGGCATTCTTTGTCAGGGCTGGTTGGTGACAGTGGAATGGGCCGCCTTATGGGGGCGTGTTTTGGGAGTTTCACAGGCGTGTCACTAAACTGGTTGCAAACTGAGATGAATAATTGCTCACATACTCTGACGGAAAGGCTGCACCTAGCATGGAGCTGGCGCATGTTTCCACGGTGCGGCCATTGCTTGCGTCTAAAAGCCCACCGAGCGGTATTAAAGCACCTAAAGATGGTGTAAGTGGGCGCCTCAGTCCTTGCAGATGCTGACAGATGGATGTACACCAGGGAGGGGTTATAGTGCTATTTGAATAAAGTCGCAGAAGAAATAACGGCAAAAACTCGCACACGGGCGCTGCAGCATCTAACCCGGATTCCGGCCTATGGTACGATGGCATTCACAATGTGATTGATTGAAACTGCGCAGTGGACATTTAATACACCAGTGCCTGACAGTGCTATCCAAGTGCCGAAAGACCGATTAGGAAATAGAGCAATCTCCTATCCAATATTGTTTGTTTATTTCTAAAAAACAAAATGTATAAATGGGATACAGTCAATATCCCAACACAGGGCATGCCGGGCTTAGAATACCAATGCCGGGTTCGCAACACCTGTCAGAATCCCGGTTCTGGCATCCAGACCTCCTGCATCCCAAAGGTAAGTAGCACTAGGGGAGGGTTAGGGTTAGGCACTAAGGGGGAGGGTTAGGTTTAGGGTGCAAGGAGTGAGAGGTTAGGTTTAAGCACTAGAGGGGGGAAGTTAGGTTTAAGCACCGGAGAGGGAGGATTAGGGTGCGGGGAGAGGGGGAGGTTTATGATACCAACCAACAGGTGCCGGTGTCCTAACCCTGTTGGGATGCCAGCTCTCGGGATTTTGACTGCCAGGATCCCGTGCGCGGGCATCCCATACCCAACCCGTATAAATAACTAGTAAGCAAAATTCTTCCTAAATACATACAATAATGTGTATATCTTCAAAACCAAATTGTTGGCTAAAATGAATTACAGCAAGGATGAAAATACAATACAATACCCCCAGAAAATAATAATAATAATAATAATAATAATAATAATATTTCGTCTTTCCTGATGCAGCAGATAGAGGTCTGTGAAACGCTGGGTCTTTTTAGGCGAGTGGAGAAGTTGTTTCCTTCTAGAATGTAATATTCTTTATTATTTTATGTTCACTGGAGGGGCCTTCTTAACACTAAGTAACGCTAATCTCTCTGGACATTTGCACCAACAGTACTGTCATTTTCTGGAGTTTTCTGTTTTATCTTCTTTGGGGGCTGTTTGCTTTCTTTTTTTTATGTTGCCCTCTGTTCACTAATAGAGTGGGGGTAGGTGAATCTCCTGGTTCTTACCTTTGGATCAATATCTGTCAGGCTAGCTCACTCCTCCTTATCCCAGGCATCCATGGGTATATAATCAGGTGTCCCTGCCCATGAAGTGGTATACATCCAGAGTATCAATACCAGAATGTCAACATAATCCGAATGTTGACAAGAGATAACGTCGACATTGTGAATGTCAAAAATAGAATGTTGACAGACAATTTGTAAATGATTGTAGGGTTAAGGTTAGGCCTACAGATGTGTCCTTTTCCATCGTTGACGACGACGCGGTAAACGTGCGCATGCATCACGCCATGCGATTTGCCACTCACTTGTGCGGCACAGTACGCCATGCTGCGGCAGCATTCGCACCATGCCATCCAATGGATCATGGTTGCGAACACAGCGCATGTGCCCTCTAGCCCACATGTGTGCCGCAATTTGCCGCAGCAGCAGCAAGGATGCAAGAGGACACATCTGTATGGTTAGGGTTAGGCCTAGGGTTACACTGCTATTAGGGTTATGTTTAGCGTTAGGGTTAGGGATACTCACCTCTCCAATGCAAATCCGTATGGTCAACATTTTGACTGTCGACATTCACAATGTCGACATTCGCCATAGTCAGCCTCCCGTCCATTTCGACATCCTGAACGTCAACATTCTGTACCATACACTATGAAGGTTTATAATTTTATTTAACTAGCGCATTTCTCCTGAAGGACTTCAGGACTCCGGGCGCTTTACAGGTACTACCTGCACATTTACTTATGGCTTAATTGCCTTAATTATGGCTTAAATGTTCTTCTTGGATAGGTCTGAGAAGTACTCTCTGTCAGGCTTCACCCAACCTGCCAATTGTGATGTAACATGCTTACAGTAATGTGGTCACAGCAGAGGAGAGCCTTCAACAGTAGGAACCTGCTTCGTAACTAAAGATTCAGGTTTCTGGACAGGATATACCCTGTGGCAGTATCACCAAAGATGGTGATAGTGAGCCATGGATTCTGTGTGGGGCTGGAGGGATCCGCCCACACAGGGAAGAAAAGCCAGGTGTGAGCTCACCTAATTGCTGCCCTTTTCACAGAGCCCAGGGAGGGCTGGAGCAGTCAGACAGTCCAGGTGGGACTGCAATTGGAGACCAGTGTGTGCTGGGAAGCCACTGGTGGCTAGGAATCGGGGATTCAGACCTACATGAGGTAGGGAGAACTCTAAACCTCTAAATTACTGAGACTGCAACTGTGAGGCTGTGGCATTCAGCCAGCTAAAGACCAGGCCGAAGCCGTGTTAACCTGTAGGTAGCAGGACAGCTTATCATTAAGAAGCCAGAGGCCAAGTCAGGCCAGGCTAACTATCCCAGTGTTACTCTGCAGCTGTTGCTGAACTACACATCCCCAGCAGGTCTTGCAACAGTTTAAGCGTAGCCAAATAGCAAAACTGTGGCAGGGCATGCTGGGAGGTGTGGTTCTACAACATCTGGTGGGTCGCTTATTGCCCACTCCTAGTTTAAAACCATCAACCATCGATGGCGGACCTGACGATAGTCATCACTATGCAAATCCCCCACTATGCCATCCCCCTTGCTTCTTCCACTAGAGAGATGTACAAAACATAGCAGGATCAAAACATCACAAACAGCCCTAGAAGAGTCTGGACTTCAACACCAGTCTCTAGAGGTTGAATAACCCTAATACTCCTCAGGTAGCTTCTTTCAAAGCCCCAGGATCCTGATGGATTTGGTCTTCATGTGGGGTGTGTATTTGACACACCGGGATTGGGAATAGATTCATAATGGGCTGGCCGGGTTGTTTCTCTTACAATGTATCATACTGTATGACACACATTTTAAACACAAGATATTCTAAGAATCAAACTAATGTTCAACGTGGAAATAACATAGCACCGGACTATGAGGCTGATTCAGCAGTGCACGCAAATGCAATGCTGAACGCAGATTCCTGATTTTCGGGAGTCTGCACATGCGCAGGACCCATTCTGTGAGTGAGGCATTTAAGGGGCAGTGTGGGGGCAGGGGCAGCCAGCTTTCCCGGAAACGGGGAACGTGTCTGCCCTGTTTTCCGGGAGTGTCAAAGTCAGGGACTACATCGACAGACGCAGTTTCCTGGTCTTGCAAGCCGGCCAGCCTGAGTAAGCTGAGGCTTACTCAGCTGGCTGGCGGCCTGGCGCTGTCCACCATCGCGACCTCGATCACAGTGCTGGGATTCCAAATGCAGCAGGGGGGCTTGCTTACACTGAGAGACCCGCTTGCTGTGTTGAAAAAGCGGCGTGGATAGAGGTCTTTTTCCGGTACTTAATGTAGAAGTATCTTTCGGCAGACTGGAGACAGAAAGGTGGTGGGCAGCAGCGCGTTTCGTCCACATCTGTGGACTTTCAAGTTTCATGTTTATTTATGTAGCTTTGTAGGACATCTTTCCCTGTAATTATTGCTTCACACGGTATGCAGTCAGGAAGCCGAAGGTCGAAATGCCGACCGCCGGCTTCCTGACTGTCATATCCCGGTAAGGTACTAATGATAGGTGTCGAAATCCCAACGTCTATCATTAGCCCTACGCTGCGAGACCGACGCCTGGCATAACGAACGAAGGTAAGTCAGGCGGCATCGGCGGATACCCACGGGGGGGAGGGTTAGGGGCTTCTGGGGGGGGGACTTAGGGTTAGGCACCCCCTGGGAAGGTTAGGGTTAGGCTAGGGGAAGGGCAGGGTTAGAGTTAGGCCCCCCCCACGGGTAGGTTAGGTTTAGGCACACCCCTGGGTTAGGTTTAGGGTGAGGGGAGGGGGATTAGGTTTAGGCACCCCTGGGGGGAGGTTAGGGTTAGGCACTTGGGGAGGGGGTTAGGGTTAGGCACTTGGGGGGAGGTTAGGGTTAGGCACCCCTAAGGGAGGGTTAGGGGGGGGGAAAGGTTAGGGATAGATTAGATACTTACTCTGTTGGGATCTGGTCCTTTCTAGCTTCCAACGTCGGTATTAAATCTGCCGGGCTGACGTCCGGCGGGATATAATACCAATTCCCTTCACACAGCTACTGTAGCTACTGCTTTTGGCATGTCCAGGTAGAAAGGTGCAGTTATTAATGCAGGAGGAGCTGCAGAACTTGTGTGACGGACGTAGCAGGAAATTCTGGTGTTCTGCAAAATTATAGAATGGGTCTCTGATGTTGTCATGTAACCTGCGGTGCCATTCTAGTGTTAAGCTGGCCACACATCTAAAGATTATCTGTCCAACCAGCCAACTAGTTGATTGGTTGGAATGAAAATCTGGTAAGGTATACAATCAGCAATTTGCTCCCAAACACTGGAAAATGGACCAAAACTGTTGTTTGAATAAATAGTTTAGATCAAACATTTAACAAACTTGTCTGAACAACCATTTTCATCTGTTTTCTGTCATTTAGGAGCAAATTGCTGATCATCAGTTATTCCCATACGTTACCAGATTTTCATTCCAACCAATCAACAAGTTGGCTGGTTGGATGTAAGTTGGTCTAGTGTGTGGCCAGCTTTAGTCACTGTGAGATGGGAGGCAGAGTCTGCAGATGGCTGTTCAGACTTGCGCTTCCCTGTCTGTAATGCTGTCAGCAGGGGGCGCGCTAGTGTATGGTGTCCAGCGCTATTGTGATAGACAGACCCCATTATATCATTTCTTATTGCTATTAAAAATCATCACACATTCCAGAGAATGGCGGCATTAATTATTGTGATCTGTGTGTCATGACCCAACTCCAAAGTGTTCACAGCAGACAATACACTGGACTGTTGAGTAATATATAGACTTGTTGGGCTAAAATATAGACATGTTTAGGTAATTGATAACCAAATGAGAATTATATTATAATCACTACATCATAATCCTAGGGAAGAATATCATTATAGGCCTCCTGCAGAGAACGAAAATAGGGACCTTTGTGAACTTGATTTTTGATGAGATTCATAAATGTATCATCATTAGGGCTTATGTAAACAGAGGGATGTCTATCCATAAGGTAACCCCGCTAATAGTCAATGAGTCAGTAGCACCTCTATATACTAACTGCGAACCGACCGCTCACATAGTGAATCTCAATAATGAATCTATTGACAAACGTGTGTGTGTATATTATATTTATATATATAATATATACACACACGTACACTGTAATGTAAAAGTGGTACAACACTGAAACGTTGGCTTCAATAAGCAATGTATTGCTGTGATTTATTGTTTGGCTGTGGAGTCTCACTGAGTGCCGCCTGTTCCATTTGAATATATATATATATATATATATATATACATAAAAAAACATGTACACTGTAATATAGCCACATTCAAGTCAAGGTAACAGATAATAATGTATAGTAGCTGAAAAAAAACGATGCCCCAGATATGCATGAAACTCACAGTATACGGTGCACTGGCTCCTCTTGTATGTGAGTAGCGATCCTGCGTCCCCTGCATACATGTTTGTTTGTACAGTATAATGGCATAATAATAAGTCACAGTTTGTTTCAAAACCAGAGGTCCGAGTCCCACAGTAATATCAGCCACCAACAAGATCATCTATCACTGCTCCTCGCTGATTGCGGACGGCTCAGGGTAGATCACGCAATTAAAAACAACAGCAACAGCAACAAACAACAACAATGCTTCCAGGGCTTTAGCACCTAACAATGACGCCTACATACAAAGATGATAATAAAAAAACTACAGATTAAGAGCCTGAGACAGGAAGGATCGTGATTGCAATAGCGATTACGCACGCAGTTCAACTGCGATAGTATGCTAATCCATTGCGATCGATATGCACTTTAGCACTTTACCTTACACACATCCGTAATGTTTAGCAAGACTGCAAAACCATCGGTAACATCAGGGCCGGCTCCAGGGGTCGGAGCACCCTGTGCCGGCCCCCTCCAGCGCGCCCTATCTACCGAAAATGGGGGTGTGGCCTAATTACCATAGGCCACGCCCCCTGTGATGATATTAGGAGGCGTATCCGCCTACAAATAACGTCAAGCTGGGGGGAGCCTCACTAGCTGGGCTTCCCCCAGCGCTCTCCCGTCACTGAATGGATACCGCGCGCAGCATCCATTCACAGCTGCGGCAGTGGGGGGATCCCCAACCTCCCGATTTGACCACCTGCGGGCCACTTCGACCCATGGTTGGAACAGCGGGACAGTACTGTCCTGCTGAAATCAGGATGTTGGGGAGGGTCCTCTATGGGTGGCGTCCCTGTGTGACAGCTCAGGTCGAACACCCCTAGAGCTGGCCCTGGGTGAAATCGAGTACCAACGCAGCCTCACGCACACTTGCGCAAGCTCTGACCCTTACTCAGAAATTGCTAACATACACGCATGCTATGAGACCTGAGGCTGCATACGGCATCGCAGTGAATAATCTATGGGCACCCCTGCAACAGCACTGAAACGCACTGGCACGTCTGCGTTTCCCCGACCACCCCCCCTGGCACCACCCACAAACGGCACTTCCTGTTAATCACGCTGCAATGGGTCTGTGTAGCCACTGTGATCACTGTCCCGATTGCAGTGGCCGGTTCAGGCCCTCTGTCAGTATGCCTAGGTAGCCTCCTAACACCCACATCACATTGATGACTGAGTGCGCACCATGGGGGAGATGTACTAAGCTCTAGAAAGTGATAAATCGGAGAGTGATAAACTGCCAGCCACTCAGCTCCTAACTGTCATGTTACAGGCTGTGTTTGAAAAATGACAGTTAGGAGCTGATTGGATGTTAGTTTATCACTTTTCAATGTAGCACTTTCCAGAGCTTAGTACATCCTCCCCCATGACTGTCCGCCTTCCATCCTGCTCTAGGCTGCCAGACAGTGTGAGTGGAGCCAGTCAGGACAGGGCGCTTATCCCTGCAGTCATCAGTAAGTCATTCAAGGGCGTATCTATAATGGGTGCAGGGTGTGCGTTCCACACAGGCCCCTGGGTCCAGGGGGCCCCGCACCGCACACCCTGCACCCATAATATACTTATCTCTCCGGACTCCCACGTCGGTGTGGAGGTCCGGCACTGTAAAAACATCTGGAAAATGGCCGCAGCGGCCATTTTCCCGTCGTTTGCGCATGCGCAGTACAGGGAAAATGCCGCCGCAGGCATTTTCCCGGTGACCTGTGCATGCGCTGCCGGCTACCGAACGGAGAGGAGGGGGCCCATGACGGAGACTGCACACGGGTCCCCTCCTCACTGGATACGCCCCTGAAGTCATTTAATATGGTGGCTGTTCCCTGAGGAGGAGCCAGCTATTAGGAAGGTTCTTAATATCATGTCCAGCCCAATAATCCTGAGCCTGTCTGGCCTCGCTCCCTTTCCCATGTGCTGTGTGGGCTACTACACCTCCCATCGGATATTATTTACTATTTTATTAACTGTTGTACCCACACAAATTCTTCCATATTGGTCCTGTAAAATTGCATGCATTCTGGCAGTGGTGTTCTCACCAAAGACCATGGCCCTGATTCAAAGCCGGACGCTCTGACAGAGCGCTCGCTCTGAATCAGGGCGTCTCTTTTTTTTTTTTTTATGGAGTGGCCTCCTGGCCACTCGCATTGCTGTGGGTGACCACCCACAGCTAATGCGAGCGTCCATGATGATGGTCGCGATGGTCAAGACCATCGCCGACCATCGGGCTTGCAACGAGACCCTTGTGGTAGGGTCTCGTTGCCGCAAGCCCCAGAGAGATTTCGGCTCTAACAGAGCCGGAATCTCTCCACTGACATCACTTGTGATGTCAGTGGGGCCGCCCCCAAACGGAAGGCGTTCTCATGGGAAGCCTCCGTTTGGGCAGCCATGCCCCCGGCCCGCCCACCAAAGGTGGCATGCTGTCACTCAACATCGACAACACGCCCCCTTTGGTGCGAGACCCAGAGCGACGGATTGCCCGTCGCTATCCGGGTCTCGCGCATGCGCACGACGGAGCCAGCTCCATCGTGCGCATGCGCTCTGGGCCACCATCGACCCGGTTGCAAGCGCTCAACAACGCTTGCAACCGGGTCTGAATCAAGCCCCATGTGCACAGCAGTATTGCCTTCGTGCAAGGTCCTAAATGACCCTTAGGGACTTACGATATTGGATGGGCTTTAGCAGAAACATGGCACCCAAAAGTGAGCAACTTCTGGATGGTTATTTGAGAAAACTGAGCTTTTCTAGCATTCAGGCAACTTGTAGCAAAAATAGTACCCTGCACCTAGTGGTCTTCACTTCCGCCAGGCACCGGCTTTTGAGTCTCCACCTTCGATAACCCAATGATCATTCACACCAGATGCCCAAATGTACACCCATAAAAGCAGACATAATAAATGTGCATACAGTGTATAGTCGCACTTCGCTGTGCATTTCTGCTATCAGGAGAATGAAGCATTCACATGAAGCGTGATCACTTAGGCCAGGAAGCCCGTCTTTATTCAGCTGCTAAGTAACCTTACTGACAACCTCGCCCTCCTCAGCCTTGTACCTCAGATGCATCGCGTGATAGGGTGATGGAGCAAGGCAATGAGAAACGTCAGCCCAGCATCAGGCTCGCCATAGTACATGATCAAAGGGACCTGTCTGGCTTCTCTGTGTTCCCTTCAAATAAACACAACATGACTGATTAGATTGGGAGTGTCTGGCTGTTTATGTTGAATCTGGTTCAGATGTTAAAATCATGGTATTTCGGTATTTCTCTCAGTTTTTGCAAATAATGTTTCTGCCTCTGACCCTGTGTATTCCAGATCTGGCTGTTTTCTCAGATAACGGGGTTACTGGAAGGCAAGGCGTAGCAGCCTCCGTGTCACGGCTAAATGTAACAGCAGGAAAACACCCGAGACGTGATGTCACAGCCACCTCCCTGCCCTCTGCTGAGCCCAGCGGCCAGGTGTGTAGGGGGTTAGTGCACTGAGGGACACAAGGGGAAGATGTAAAAATAATTTATTCTATATATTCTTATCATAATTTGTAAGATTGGCAATGACGACATTCATAATGTCAACGGTTATGGCAACATTGTCATTCTCAGAATTCGGCATGTGAAATGCTGACAGTGTCAGAAGTTCGGCATTAGGGTTACTGCTGCTGGGGGGGGGTTAGGGTTAGGCACTAGGGGGAGGTTAGAGTTAGACTACAGGGAGGGAGGTTAGGGGTTAGGTACTAGGGGGGAGGGTTAGGGTTAGGCTACAGGGGTTTAGGGTTAGGCACTAGAGGAAGGGTTAGGATTAGACTACAGGGGGGAAGTTAGGGATAGACTACAGGTGGGGTTATGGTTAGGTACTAGGGGAAGGTTATGGTTAGAGTACAGGGGGGGAGGTTATGGTTAGGGACTAGGGGGAGGTTAGGGTTGGACTACAGGGGAGGAGAGTAGGGTTAGGCACTAGGGGACGGTTAGGGTTAGTCTACACATACAGGGGAGAAGATTAGGGTTAGGCACTTTGGGGATCTTAGGGTTAGACACTATTGGGAGGTTAGGGTTAGACTACAGGGGGTTAGTGTTAGGCACTAGAGGAAGGGTTATGGTTAGACTACAGGGGGAAGTTAGGGATAGACTACAGGTGGGGTTAGGGTTAGGCACTAGAGGAAGGGTTAGGATTAGACTACAGGGGGGAAGTTAGGGATAGACTACATCCAACATCTCATAGTGCAGATATATCATCTGATCCATCTAACCATGAAGATAATCCTAGTTGCGTTACACATAGTTCAGATCACACAAGTGGGATTATGGTTAGGTACTAGGGGAAGGTTATGGTTAGAGTACAGGGGGGGAGGTTATGGTTAGGGACTAGGGGGAGGTTAGGGTTGGACTACAGGGGAGGAGAGTAGGGTTAGGCACTAGGGGACGGTTAGGGTTAGTCTACACATACAGAGGGGGAGGAGATTAGGGTTAGGCACTTTGGGGATCTTAGGGTTAGACACTATTGGAAGGTTAGGGTTATACTACAGAGGGGGAGGAGATTAGGGTTAGGCACTAGGGGGAGGTTAGGTTAGACTACAGGGGGGAAGGTTAGGGTTAGGCACTAGCAGGGAGGTTAGGGTTAGACTACAGGAGGGTAAGAGGCATGGGTTAGGCACTAGGGGGAGGTTAAACATTAACCCATTAACTTCCATCCAAAGCTTTTTTACATGATCTGAACAAAAAGAGGAAGTTAGAGACTCCAGACAGACAATCAGGAACTATTATGAAAAAGAAGAAGAATTATAATATCCACAGGCCGATATATGAAGGTTCCCAAATTTCCCCCCTTACCTATCATTTCTTGCAGCAATAAGTTATTATTTTTCACCCCCAGCTATTAAAATTCTGTTGCCAAAGCAGTGACTCCGATAAGAGCCCATCCCAACGAAGAACGAATAGTAAAGTAATAGTTTATGTTCAGTGCCGGACCAGAGAGGCAGTCCATCCGTGCCGGACCAGAGAGGCAGTCCATCCGTGCCGGACCAGAGAGGCAGTCCATCCGTGCCGGACCAGAGAGGCAGTCCATCCGTGCCGGACCACACCCTTGTCGAAGCCGGATAATTGGCTGAGACAGAATCTGTTTAAAATTAAATCTGCACAACGCCATTTTGCGAATGGCAACAGGATGCCATTTTGCGACTGGCCGTCCAGCGCCATTTTAGCGAATCTCACACATTATAAGTACACACGGCGATTCTATTATTTAGCGTCGTGCAATTCCCACGCAATAGAAAGATGTTAAAAGTCCTTATTATATACTGTAAATACAGACAGTTACTAAAACATATATGATCAACCCTGCAAAACACGTACAACGGTGTACTCCACAAAACACGTAGTCGCACAACGCTAACTAGCGTCTTTTCTCAATACCCCAATACTTACACACTACACACTTCCCTAGCATTGTTAATATTTGATATCTAAGGTTTAGTGCATGATAAGCAGACCTTGTTTGGTGTCATTCTAAACCACTGTGTCTTTGCAGATTTCCGGTTCCTTAGGGGAAGAAATCGCAATATGTGTCTGCAAGTTATGGATCATAGAGAGTTAGTCATTGAAATGTATCCTGTAATGCAGCCAGTTTAGATTTGTTATGCAGCGGGAAAATTGACACAAAGAGCTGTTGGAGGCTGGAATGTGACCATACGAATTGACCTATGAACTGCACTGTAACAGAAGAACCAGGAAGAAGAACCAATGGAATCATGCCAAACTGTTCTATTGTATTGCCTATCTCTGTATGAGTATATATGCAGGCTCTCTGAAACTAGATGCTAGTCATCTTGCTTTGCTGTTGACGGAGGTTTCATCCTTGATGCCGGGATCTGGATCCAGAGTGTGTGCGTATGTAACGACTGTACCTTGTGACTGTATCATTTGTTTGCGCTAATTGTAATTTAGATCACAGCGTATAACTATCTGCTTTTATGTTGAATAATAACTTTTTGTGGTTTGGAACCACAATCAAAGTCTGAAAGCAATTATTTCTTGTGCGACTCATAACGCTAAATAGCGACAATTTTAGACTGTATAGATAGGTAGGAATCGATATAGTGAATGCAAGATGTGGTGGGGCCACTGGCACCGGGAAGTATCTCAGGATGCTCCGGGTTGCTGTACATGCTGCAGGGTTTATGTCTAGAGCATCCAAAGGACACTCCAGTTACTGACTGCTGCACAGTGCTAGCCACGGGCAGGGGCACATTGGGCCGCAAAGGTGTTGCCCTCAAGAGCACTGCGCTTTGTGTGATGGCACCGCTGACACACCCCTAGTTACGGCCCGGCTTACACTATCACTTTACCGCAGGGTTCAGACCTGCGTGCCTACTGCACATGTACAGCCGATGCCTATAGGCTACATTGGGCTTACAACATCTAAAGATGGCTATTGTTAATGAGGCCACTCTTTGCGTTCCAGACCTTGGTAAATCAGGGACGCTTTTGCGATTGAAAAGAGAAGGACCGCCGTGGAAATCTCCGATATCTACTACATACTAGCCTACTCTCCCGGGATATGCGGGAGGCTCCCCATTTTTCAGGTAACCCCCCACACCCCTGGAAGAGTAGGCACTTCACCCACATTCTGCTCACTTCCTAGTGAAGTGGGCAGAATAGAGAAGATTTTCCTGGGGATCTGCGGTCAGGTGAGGAGGCGGAGCTTAATGACACAATTCTATAATAATTGCGCCATTTGGCCCCGCCGCCTAGTTAAATATGCTGCATTCGTGGTCATTTGTAGCTAGGGGCAGGGCTTAGTGACGCAAATCGTCCAGGCCCTGCCACCATCACCGCCCACTTGCCTCTCCTCTCCGGGCTTCTACCGCGAAGAAAAAAAATTAAAGTAGGCAAGTGTGCAGGGCCGGCTCCAGCAGGAGACGCGTCCTGTGCCGACTGGGACTCTGACGCCACATAACCCTGCGTGCGCCAAAACTGCGCAAGTCTGAAAAGGGTGTGTGGTCCAATTCCCACTACGGGGAGTTTGTATATTCTCCCTGTGCTTGCGTGGGTTTCCTCCGGGTACTCCGGTTTCCTCCCACACTCCAAAAATATACAGGTAGGTTAATTGGCTCCTAACAAAAATTAACCCTAGTGTGTGTATGTGAGCATGCGATAGGTAATATAGATTGTAAGCGCCACTGGGGCAGGAACTGATGTGAATGGACAAATATTCTCTGTAAAGCGCTGTGGAATATGTGTGCGCTATGTGCATAACTGGAAAAAAAAAAAAAAATTACCATAGGCCACACCCCTTAAATGACGCTAGTTGGGGGCATGCCCATCAGTAGCTGGGCTGCCCCCAGCCCTCCACCTGCACTAAATGGATGCTCCGCGCATTCTTCTTTTCCGGGGCTGGCACCGCCGCACAGTTGCGGTGGTGGAGGAGCCTAACCTTCTGACCACCAGCAGGACACTTCAGCCCGTGGGTGGAACAGAGGGGCAGTGCCCGAAAAACGGGACTGTCCCGCTGAATTTGGGATGATTGGGAGGGGTGCGCCTTCTATGGGATAGCGCCAGGGGCGTAACTAGGGTATTTGGAGCCCAGGGCAAATTTGAAAAGGGAGCCCCTCCCCCCCAACATCCCGAGATGTGCGCGTGCCTTTGGCGCGCGCGAAAAACAATGGGCGTGTTCACTTAAAAATGGGGCGTGTCAACATGACACACCCCTTTATTTTCACGCTGAACATTCCTATCCATATGCACCTTAACCCCAGTAGTACCCCTTATACAGTACCCCCAGTATGCAGTTGTGGTCCCTCTTATGCAGGCCCATAGTAGTGCCCCTTATACAGTATCCCCAGTAGTGGTCCCCCTTATACAGCCCCCAATTAGTTCCCCTTACTCAGTAACCCCAGTAGTGGCCCCCCCAAATGCAGTGCCCCATGTAGTGTTCCCCCTTATGCAGTGCCCCCAGTAGCAGTCCCCACAATGCAGTGCGCCCAGTAGCGGTATCCCCTTATGCAGTGCCCTTTATATGGTGCTCCCAGTAGTAGCCCCCCCATGCAGTGCCCTTTATATAGTGCCCCCAGCAGTAGTCCCCCCCATGCAGTTTTCCCAGTAGTGGTCCCCTTATGCAGGCACCCTGTAGTGATCCCCCCTATCCAGTACCCCCTGTAGTGGCCCTTCCTATTATTGCCCCCAGTAGTGGTCCCCCGAGTGTAGTGCCTCTTGTAGTAGGCCCTTTTTATAATGCCCCCAGTGGTAGTTCCCCCCCAAGTAGTAGTCCCCAGTAGAGTAGGTCCTCCCAATGGCGCCCCCAGTAGTAGCCACCCCTCCCCCAGTAGAGGCCCCCCCAGTATTAGTATTAGTCCACACTCACGTCTGAAAATCCAATTGCTGGGGTAACCACCCAAATGGGATCACCTGTATCCCTGCATACAAAAAATGAACAAAGGGGGTGCACTCACCAGTCTTCTGAAATGAGTTTTTATTTCATCTTTTTTTAAAAAATTTACAGCATCATAGTAAAGCTCCAATTTACAGCATCAATATATACCTGAGTCCAATTAAGAGACTCCTCCCTCACAATCATGTGAGTACAAACAATACAAACATATAGAGACATGAAGACATAATTTCTAATTGTGCAATAATGCCAATCAAAGACTAACACTAAAAAATGAAAAGTAATGAAAAAAAACATGTTAACAGACATATATAAAAACAAACCTTACAGGTATAATCGAGCTGCATCCCCCGCTAGCGTGCTTGTCAACTCCCCAAACTTCCTGCCAAGTGGAACGCAAGCCGGTACCATTTCCTGTCAAGTGGCACGCAAGCTAATACAGCAGTCATGACAACCGCTGTTAATGCTTCCTGCACTTCATCCGTCGATGCTAGCGCCCGGAGCAATCAAATCACAAAGTAATATACAAGAGCACTAGGGACCCGGTGACGCAGACAAACAAGTATACGTCACCATATAACCCATTAATTTAAATGAAGATGTAACTAACAGAGTTTTCATATATTGACTCATTAAGCTAATATCAATCGGGCAGTCGACATGCACGTCCATCAAAAAGACGCAGCCTGTAAGCAAACCAATGATAAACACTTCCTCATAGATAATATAATGATAGGACAACGTCTATCCATCTGGATTGAATTACATATGCCTAAATTATAATGTATACAAAAACATGGTTAGTCAACATGTGTGTCGTCATTTTTTAAAAAAAATTTAATTATAAACATAACCAAATTTAGACACATTAAATAATTAAAAATAAATAACAAATAAACAAACTCCATAGGAAACCCACATTGCCACAACACTCGAAAAAACAAAAAATAAAAAATAAAAAAAATTGTATCATTACAAAATCTGATGATGCACCCCCACTTGAGATCCAAAATACTTTAATCCAAAAACATCCCAAGGTGTATAGCTTCATTAAGGCCGCGAGGGTGGACCGTATCCAATTTATGTATCCACATCGCTTCTCTCTGGAGCAAGAGTTTGGCCCGATCGCCTCCTCTCTTGGGTGGAGGCACCCAATCGATAATCATGCATCTCAATGTTGCTAAAGCATGCTGTGTTTCAAGGAAATGTCTTGCTACAGGTTTATCAGAAGAACCATTAACAAGCGCGGCTCTAATAGAGGATCGATGGTTAGCCATCCTCTCACGAAGTGGACGTATCGTCTTGCCAACATAGACCAGAGAGCACGGGCACACCAATAAGTAAACCACATGGTCGGAGGTACAGGTGACTCGATGTCGAATGTAGATCTTGGTACCTGTGTGTGGGTGATGAAAAAATTGACCCACCATCATACTCCTGCATGTAATACAATTTACGCATCGAAAGCATCCTGGCTTCACTTGGTTCATCCAAGTTTGAACAGCCACAGCCTTTGTTCTATCAGGACGCATTAGTCTGTCCTTTAAATTCTGGCCACGCTTGAAGCTCATCAATGGTCGTTTAGGTATACAATTTTTTAAAACAGGATCTGTAGCAATAATATCCCAGTGCTTAACCACTGCATTACGGACAATCGAACCAGCAGAGTCAAATGTTGTAGTAATTACAAAAGGATCCTCAATTTTAGATCGCTTTTTCGCATTATAACCTTCACAAAAAATCTTTTTGGCCTTTTGTAAACATATATTCAAATTTTTCAAGTTATATCCTCTTTCAAAGAAACGTTGTCGCATCTCACCGATCTGGACATCTGCCATCTCAGGATCAGAATTGTTCCGAAAAACTCGTAAGAATTGTGAAATTGGCAAATTTCTCTTAAGAGCAACTGGATGATGACTTTTGTAGTTTAAAAGCGTATTACGGTCGGTGGGTTTCCTATAGAGTTTGTAGCCATAGCCAGCATCAGTGCCAAAAATAGTAATGTCCAAAAAATTAATTTTGACACAATCATAAGTCATGGTAAATCGTATTGGCGAATCTAGGTGATTAAGACATTCCAACATTTTCAATAAAGAATCCTCAGAATCCTTCCAGATCAAAATAATATCATCGATAAATCGACGGTAAAAACCGATACTATCTCCAAACGGCGGAATCAGGTAATTTTTTTCGTACGAATCCATATAGTTGTTTGCATAGGCTGGCGCGATATTACTGCCCATCGCCGTCCCCGCCGTCTGGAGATAGTATCGTTCACCGTATCGAAAATAATTACATGTTAATGTCATCTCCATCTGTTAGTTACATCCTCATTTAAATTAATGGGTTATATGGTGACGTATACTTGTTTGTCTGCGTCACCGGGTCCCTAGTGTTCTTGTATATTACTTTGTGATTTGATTGCTCCGGGCGCTAGCATCGACGGATGAAGTGCAGGAAGCATTAACAGCGGTTGTCATGACTGCTGTATTAGCTTGCGTGCCATTTGACAGGAAATGGTACCGACTTGCGTTCCACTTGGCAGGAAGTTTGGGGAGTTGACACGCACGCTAGCGGGGGATGCAGCTTGATTATACCTGTAAGGTTTGTTTTTATATATGTCTGTTAACATGTTTTTTTTCATTACTTTTCATTTTTTAGTGTTAGTCTTTGATTGGCATTATTGCACAATTAGAAATTATGTCTTCATGTCTCTATATGTTTGTATTGTTTGTACTCACATGATTGTGAGGGAGGAGTCTCTTAATTGGACTCAGGTATATATTGATGCAAAGTACTACTTGGAATTGTACCTTGACAAAGGTCCATGGCTAGGACCGAAACGTCGGAGCTTTACTATGATGCTGACATTTTTTTTAAAAAGATGAAATAAAAACTCATTTTAGAAGACTGGTGAGTGCACCCCCTTTGTTCATTTTTTATATATATATATATATATATATATATATATATAAAAATATACTTACCTGAATCTCTGCTTCTGGTCCTGCTCGCGACGCCGCCCCCGCCTGGGTTGGCGTGCTCAGCATTATAGGACAGACGTCATGACGTCAGTCCCATTACCCACTGCAGCCCACTCTTGCAGTGGGTGCTGCAGAAGTCAATGAGAGTCTATCTGACTCTCATTGGCTGCTGTTTAACACACGCATCGGCGCCAGCGCTGGCGGCGATGCGTGTGTTATGCACAGCCTGAGCCCGCCTCCTGGCGCTATTGGGCAAGCGCTCAGGGGGAGGGAACGGGCTCAGGCGTGCAGCACAGGACCGGCGCTGGAAGCCTAGCGCCGGTCCTGTGTAAATGTGTAGCGCTGACCGCACTCATTGCGGTCGGCGCTACACTGGCTAACTAGGGCGGGCGGGCCGGTACCGTGGCCGGGGGCACCCCCCGCGCCGCCGGTCCAACGGCGCCCAGGGCACGCACCCCGCTCGCCCTGCCATAGTTACGCCACTGGATGGCACCCCCTGGTCGAACTTGCCTCGAGCCGGCCCTGCAAATATGGTCTACTATAGAACCCCTTTGATAAATAGCCTCGATAGATGTAAAGGCCACAATGATCCAAAAAATTACTTGTTCAGAATATTTAGCTGTATAAATAGGCCCCTTACTCTGCTATCCTAACAAATAAAAACATTACTGTTGTTTAACCAGAACGTAACGAAACAATAAGGCTAAAGGGAGGGGGGGCATAATACTACAAAGAAACACGGTCATTAAGAGGCTGAGGAAAATAAATCAAATCAAACAGCTCATATTCCAGAGACAGGTTCAGTAACTGGAGGTTTGCATGACTGTGTGTGTTTATTAATATGGTCCTTTACTGGAACCGCAAATACATTTCAAAGGAAGAATCCTCAATCTACCACAGCTGCAGCTTAATAGACCACCGAGCAAACGATTTCAATGGAGAGTTGATATCACTGGACCACTACTAATGTGTCTATAGGAAACATTTCAAACCATCTGGGAACAAGATTTATATTCCTCTGTCTTTTATTCTGCTGGTGTGTTTGCAATTTATGCAATTATCCCAATAATGAGAAATCCGGAATTTAGTCAAACATACGAGAGACCACCATAGAAAACATTCGCCGCTGAGCAACTGGCCGGTGCTGAAAGCTTGACTGGGAACGAAGCTCAATGCTTGTTTCAAACCCAAATACAATCGCTCTTCCTGTTGGGAATAATTCAGATGAAGCTTTAAATCAAAAGCCAATTAGTGTCCATGTTATAGATGAGGACAGAGGGCCTTCACTACCGTGCGCAACTGCGTATGCAATAGCGATGACGCATGCATTTCAACTGCGATAGTATGCTAATTCATTACGATCGCTATTCCCTCGCAGCGCTGCATAAGGACGCCCACTTTACTTACCACACATCTGTAATGTTTAGCAAGACTGTGAAACCATCAGTAACATCGAGTACCATCGCAGCCTCACACACACTTGCACGAGCCCTGACCTTACTCAGATATTGCTAACAACAACCACGCACACTATCAGGCCTCAGGCTGCGTAGGCCATCGAAGTGGATAATTCATGCATGCCCTTGCGACGGCGCTGAAACACACCGGCACGCCTGCATTTTCCCAGACCCCCACCCCCCGTCACCACCCACAAACGGCACTTCCTGTCAATCACTCTGCGATGGGTCTGCGTGGTTACTGCAATCTCAGTTCCGATCGCAATAGCTAGTCACGCACTGCGATGCATATGCATGCGCAGAACGCAACAATCGGCCGATTGCGTGCGTAATCGCAGTTCCATACGGTAGTGAATCAGGCCTATAGTGCCAATAACATACAGTACACAGAACTACCATAACAACCTTTTAGGAACCTAAACTGATCTTCATCGCTCAGTATAAACCAATTGTTCTTAACAGGGCATAATCTTATCGGCTGTAAAAATATCTCCACCATCGATCATCGATGGTTCATAACCTTCAGAGGATTTCTCCTGATGGTAAATGCCAGAATTCCATCCCACTACGCAAGTGTGGTGGACACAGCCCTGTTCCCAGGGTGGGAGTATTTATAATGGGTGCAGGGTTTATGGCGCACAAAGGCCCCGTGGGTCTGGGGGAGGCCTCTGACGAAGTCTGTGACGAAACGCGTTAGGTATGAGCTCTGTGATGAATCGTTTACCATCCAAGCACGGCTCCCTGCTTCTGAGACGCGGTGAAGTGACCCGTGGGGACCTGCATCCAGCAGGCATCGACGGCACCCGGCACTCGCTGGAGGTTCTGGTAGGAGCTGATTGCTGGTGGATGTGTATATATGAACCATGTGGTATTAAGCCTACACAGTTTTATTATAGGTACGGGCACTATTGTTGCATGTGAACCAAACTTTTAAATAAACTTTTTGCACTATGAAGCGCTCTCTCTTTTCATTGCAGATAAAAAGTTTTTTCCTTGAGGAATACTAAGGATTGAAGTGAGGAGTAGTGGTTTCAGAGATTGGAGACCATATATCAATGGAAACGACCGGCACTCGTGGACGGATAGTGTGACAGCTGGCCCGGGTTCCTCTCCAGAGACAAGCTCAAATCTAGGTATAGGTGATGGACGGAACTCCAGGACTGGTATAACAAAATCAAGAAACACTGTCTAATGTGTAGTCAACGTTTCAGAGCATCTCAGCTCTTTTATCAAGACACAATGAAAAGATAACATGCAACAAACAAACATATATACATACCATAATCACCCTGGTGCTCGTGTCACGCCGACCCGTTCGAGTCCCGATGACGTCATGGGCGCGCATAGCGCCGGCGGTCGGTGACTCACAGGGGGGCGTGGATTCTCGTGTATACCATCACCATGACAACTAAGAAAAACAGTACAACCATTACGTCACAATACGGTATCAGATATCAATGATAATAGGCTTTATCCATAATGGGCTTTTACAACGATCAATTAACACTAATGGGCAGAATGAGTACCATATCATATCGTGCGTATGAGGTATATAAATGCCAAAAGGCAGCATAATTATAACATCCAAACAGCCAGCTCTATCAGAAGTGCCAAATAACTGGTCAGCCTAGTAATAGGGAAAACATAATATAAATACATACAATAGTATCAAGATGAATGCAAAAGATTGCCTGTAAGTAATCAAAGGAACCAATGTATCAACAGAACAGATCATCAGATCACGGCAGAGTAAAACATTAGAAAAACAATTAAAGAAAACAATTCAAAGACAACATTTCATTCAATCCTAGCGGATGCACAGTTTGCAGAGTATGAATCCAAAAAGCTTCTTTTTGAAGCAAAATGCAGTCTCTGGGGGTCATTCAGACCCACGCGCGAGCGGCAGTACGCTCGCAAGTGGGTCGATGTTCCCCACTGCGCATGCGCACGACGGAGGGAGCTCCGTCGTGCGATTGCGCGAGACCCGGAAAGTCCTTCGCTCAGAGTGTCTCAAGCAAAGGGGGCGTGCTGTCGATGGTGACTGACAGCACGCCCCCTTTGGTGGGCGTGCCGGGGGCGTGCCTGCCAGACGGAGGCGTTCCCAAGGCAACGCCTACCGTCTGAAGCCGGCCCCACTGACATCACTAGTGATGTCAGTGGGAGTGATTTTGGCTCTGATAGAGCCAAAATCACTCCTGGCCTTGCGGTTGGGAAACCCAACCGCAGGCTTTCACTCGCAGTTCCGATGGTCGCGATGGTCAAGACCATCGCTTCCATCTTTTTGCACGCTCGTATATGCTGTGGGTGGTGACCCACAGCTATATGAGCGTCCAGGATGACGCTCCATATTAATGGAGGTGGGCCCTGATTCAGAGCGAGCGCTCTGGTCAGAGCGTCCGGCTCTGAATCAGGGCCTCTGTCTCCTCCTCTCAAGTTGGGGGGCACCCAATCAATCATTTTGTATTTAATGGAGGAAACACTATGATGGAAATCCTTGAAGTGTTTGGCCACAGGCTGGTCCGATCCTCTGCCTTCAATAGCCGCTCTGATGTTAGAGCGGTGCAGTGCCATCCTCTCTTTAAATTGATGAGAAGTTTTGCCCACATAAATCATGCCACAACGACACCTAAGTGTATACACTACAAACCTGCTGAAACATGTCAAGGGGTATTTCATAAGGAACTTTTTGCCAGATCTAGGGTGATAGAATGCATTGCCTGTTTCTAAAAAACTGCATGTGATGCACCCGAGACATTTATAATTTCCAGCAGGACAAGTCAAAAAATGAGCAGAAGATGTCTTAATGCCTTGGTTCTAGAGACAGCCAATACCTTATCCTTTGCCCTTTTCAGTGTTTAGTAATGATATCCTCGTTTTAAGAATTTCCAAGACATGTTGTCAATTTGTAGTATAGCATCACTTCTATCGCTACAGATTCTCCAGATTCTGAGGAATTGAGAATACGGAAGTCCCAATTTCAAAGATGCAGGATGATGGCTACTAGCTTGCAAGGTGGTATTACGATCTGTGGGTTTATAGAACATCGTGGTTTGAAGCTCATATGAATCACTTTGATTGATGGTGACATCCAAATAGTGGACTGAGCTATAGCTGTATTCAAAAGTAAATTTAATAGCATGATGTTTGTTATTAAGGTCAGTCATCAACTGTAAAAATCGTTCCAAAGGCCCCGACCACAGGAAAAAGATGTCGTCTATATATCTAGAGTAACCCTTGATGTACTGGACAATATTGGGATCTGACAAAAAGAATTCATCTTCGACACCAAACATATAAATGTTAGCGAAACTAGGCACTACGCAAGAACCCATAGCACACCCAGATCGTTGGGTGTATATCTTGTTATCGAATAGGAAATAATTCCTAGTCAGAGTGAGTTCAAGCAGCAATTTGGGATCTGGTCCAACATAGTCAGGATGGTTACTAATAAAATTCTTAGTGGCTTGAATACTATCCTTCTGCGGTATACTTGTGTACAGACTGCAAACATCAATGGTACACATCAGATGTCGAGTAGGTAAGGGTGATATATTTTGCAGTCTCAAAATAAATGCAGTGGTATCTTTGAGGTATGACTGTTTGGAGCTGAGCAGAGGCTGTAAATAGAAATCCAGGAATTTGGAGATCCCATAATATAACGAATCCCTAGCACCTATAATCAGTCTGCCAGGAGGAGAACAAGCGTCTTTATGAAGTTTAGGGATTGTATAAAAAGTTGGGATCTTTGGTGACTCTTGTTTGAGAGCATCCCGGATGATAGCAGAAATAACCTTATTTACAGTAGCTTGATCTAATAATTCAAATAATTCTATTTGAAAGTTGTTGGTAGAGTCTTCTTGCATTAGTTCATAGACTGATAGATCTGATAATTGTCGGTAACATTCTTGTTTGTATGTTGTCAAATCTTGTATAACTATTCCGCCCCCTTTGTCAGCAGGGCGGATAACAATGTCCTTGTAACTGCCCAATTGTTGTAATGCTTGGACTTCCTTATGTGCCAAATTTTGATGGATAGACAGATTTGTAGGGGTATACTTAGATATGACATGATCCATGTGGTTAGTAAAGCATTTAATGCTCAAATTGGTTGACTGTGGAATAAAGGTAGACTTCTTATATACTGGATCCGATGACGAGACATTTTCTGTAGTACCAAAAAATTCTTTCAGCTTTAATCTCCTGCCAAATTTGAAGAGGTCTATTTTATTCTGAAAAGTATTCGCCAAACAAGTAGGGACAAATGATAAACCTTTGTTTAAAACATTAATTTCATCCGTAGTTAAGATCCTGGCTGACAGATTGAAGACTAGGTCTTCATTGGGTGTGTCTTTTTTTGCCTTCCTCGCCCATTCACCCCCGCGCCTGGTGCGGGTTCTCTGGTTAAATCCAGGGTGGCACGAGTCGCCACCCCTAAAGGGGGCTTCTGACTTGAGATGGAGCTATCACGTCTTAAGAAATGGGAAGTCGATTATTTGCTACACGGCATTTCATTATCTGACTACTACAGGGATAAAAAAAATCCCCCGTGGATTTCGCATCAGAAACATCCCAACGATTGGCCGGTATAATATAGAATTTTGCCGTAGATGAGGCTGCCGTCCTCAATAAATGCTCCTTTGATTTCATTCTGTTAGTAATTGAGGAATCACGGAGAGAGCTGACTTTAGTTAAAGAAAAAATCTCTGCTTTTGAATCGGCACATTTGGCCAAGATCAGGTCAGATACGTCACAAGATTGGCTGAATAAATTAACTGTACAGATTGAGAAATACCGCAATTTAAAAAATCTAAATTACAGACAGTTACGCGTGATTACGCTGAATGTAAGGTTTATAGTTGGGCGTACAATAGAGGTCAAACTCGTCATCGTCGTCGGTTCCAGTATATAAGAAGTCTACCTTTATTCCACAGTCAACCAATTTGAGCATTAAATGCTTTACTAACCACATGGATCATGTCATATCTAAGTATACCCCTACAAATCTGTCTATCCATCAAAATTTGGCACATAAGGAAGTCCAAGCATTACAACAATTGGGCAGTTACAAGGACATTGTTATCCGCCCTGCTGACAAAGGGGGCGGAATAGTTATACTAGGGATGTGCGCCGGACCATTTTTGCCGGATTTGGATTTGGTTCCAATTCGTCGTCCGGCTTTGGCTTTGGATTTGGATTTGCCAAACTGCGGTGACTGGCTTTGGATTTGGATTTGGATTTTTTTACAAAAATTGACAAAAAAAGCTAAAATCACATAAATTGGTCTTTTTTTCTTCCTAGAGTATTATTAACCTCAATAACATTAATTTCCAGTCAATTTAGACCATATCACAGCTTATAATATTGTTTTCAACATTATTGGCCAAAGGTTGCAGTGAGCTGACTGGTTACTAAGCGACAAAGCAGCGGCACAACGACACAGACACCACAGTATAAAGCACATCTATGACACATTGCCACACAGCAGTGGCAGAAATGAAAAGTAGTGCACCCACCCAGTGGGGTATGTCCAGCAGAATCACAGTACTTGTTTACATAGTGGGCTACGGCCCAAAGAGTCACAGTGCACAATCTTATTCACATTACACCGCACATAGGGCCTGATTCACATTACACCATAAAGTAGTGTCTCTTATTTATGTTACGATACACAGTAGTGCTCCTTTTACACAATGCCCACAGTAGTGACCCTTTTACACAATGCCCACAGTAGTGCCCCTTTTACACAATGCCCACAGTAGCAGTGTCCCTTACACAATGCCCCCAGCAGTGGTGCCCCCTATGCAGTCCCCTTAGTAGTAGGGTCCCCTATGCAGTGCCCCCAGTAGAATACCCCCCAGTAGTATGCCCCCCATTAGCAGGACCCCCAGTAGTATGCCCCCCATTAGCATGCCACCCAGTAGTATGCCCCCCATTAGCAGCCCCCCCAGTAGTATGGCCCCAAAGTAGTATGGCCCCCCCAGTAGTTTGCCCCCCCAGTAGTAGGCTGCCCCAGTAGCAGGCCCCCCCCAGTAGTAGGCTGCCCCAGTAGTAGCCCCCTGTAGTATGGCCCCCCCTGTAGTAAGCCCCCCCCAGTAGTAGTAAGCCCCCCCAGTAGTATGCCCCCCCCAGTAGTAGTAAGCCCCCCCAGTAGTATGCCCCCCAACAGTAGTATGGCCCCCCCAGAAGCAGGCCCCTCAGTAGTATGGCCCCCCCAGTAGCAGACCCCCCCAGTAGCAGACCCCCCCAGTAGTATAGCCCCCCCAGTAGCATGGACCCCCAGTAGCAGACCCCCCCAGTAGCAGACCCCCCCAGTAGTATAGCCCCCCCAGTAGCAGACCTCCCCAGTAGTATAGTCCCCCCAGTAGTATGTCCCCCCCGCATCCCCAGTAACAGACCCCCCAGTAGCAGACCCCCCCGATAGCACCCCCAGCCCTTGCACAAGTAAAAAAAAAGAAAAAAAAAACTTACCTGTATCCCCGCTCCCGCGCCGTCCGCTCTGCTCTCACACGCTGAGGATGGAGCCGGAAGACGGAGCTCATGTGTGAGCTCCAGCCGGCTCCCTCCGTGCAGCAGCCAATGAGAGTCTGTGCGACTCTCATTGGCTGCTGCAACAAACACACAGCTGCCGCTGGCGTCTGTGTGTTTGTTCTGTGTAGGGCAGAGCGCTATCAGTAGCGCTCTGCCCTACACTAGAGGAGCCCTGATGTCGGATTCTCTAGTGAGAATCCGACATCAGGCGGCCTGCCGTTCGGCCCCAAACGGGGATCCGAGTCAGGCGGTGAACACCCGAACAGGGTTCGGGTGGACTTGGATCCCCAATGTTCGGAGCGGTTCGGATTCCACAGAATCCGAACCGCTCATCTCTAAGTTATACAAGATTTGACAACATGCAAACAAGAAAGTTACCGACAATTATCAGATCAATCAGTCTATGAACTAATGCAAGAAGACCCTACCAACAACTTTCAAATAGAATTATTTGAATTATTAGATCAAGCTACTGTAAATAAGGTTATTTCTGCTATCATCCGGGATGCTGTCAAACAAGAGTCACCAAAGATCCCAACTTTTTATACAATCCCTAAACTTCATAAAGACGCTTGTTCTCCTCCTGGCAGACTGATTATAGCTGCTAGGGATTCGTTATATTATGGGATCTCCAAATTCCTGGATTTCTATTTACAGCCTCTGCTCAGCTCCAAACAGTCATACCTCAAAGATACCACTGCATTTATTTTGAGACTGCAAAATATATCACCCTTACCTACTCGACATCTGATGTGTACCATTGATGTTTGCAGTCTGTACACAAGTATACCGCAGAAGGATGGTATTCAAGCCACTAAGAATTTTATTAGTAACCATCCTATGTTGAACCAGATCCCGAATTTTTTGCAGCCCTGCTTGAACTCACTCTGACTAGGAATTATTTCCTATTCGATAACAAGATATACACCCAACGATCTGGGTGTTCTATGGGTTCTTGCGTAGCGCCTAGTTTCGCTAACATTTATATGTTTGGTGTCGAAGATGAATTCCTTTTGTCAGATCCCAATATTGTCCAGTACATCAAGGGTTACTCTAGATATATAGACGACATCTTTTTCCTGTGGTCGGGGCCTTTGGAACGATTTTTACAGTTGATGACTGACCTTAATAACAAACATCATGCTATTAAATTTACTTTTGAATACAGCTATAGCTCAGTCCACTATTTGGATGTCACCATCAATCAAAGTGATTCATATGAGCTTCAAACCACGATGTTCTATCAACCCACAGATCGTAATACCACCTTGCAAGCTAGTAGCCATCATCCTGCATCTTTGAAATTGGGACTTCCATATTCTCAATTCCTCAGAATCTGGAGAATCTGTAGCGATAGAAGTGATGCTATACTACACACTGACAACATGTCTCGGAAATTCTTAAAACAAGGATATCATTACAAAACACCGAAAAGGGCAAAGGATAAGGTATTGGCTGTCTCTAGAACCAAGGCATTGACTCCCCGTGGCCCTAAAGACAGGTCCAATAAAGTTGTTTGGACGCAACAATTTACTACAGCCAGCAGACCATTTATACGTTCAGCTAATGAGATCTGGCCAATTGTTGCCAATGACCCTAAATTACCTGCCCTTCAAGGTTCTTCCATTTTATCCTCTTACAAGAGAGGAAAGAATATTAAGGATATTGTGGTACACAATGATGTAAGCCAGTTCACTAAGACATCTTCTGCTCATTTTTTGACTCGTCCTGCTGGAAATTATAAATGTCTCGGGTGCATCACATGCAGTTTTTTAGAAACAGGCAATGCATTCTATCACCCTAGATCTGGCAAAAAGTTCCTTATGAAATACCCCTTGACATGTTCCAGCAGGTTTGTAGTGTATACAGTTAGGTATCCGTGTGGCATGCTTTATGTGGGCAAAACTTCTCGTCAATTTAAAGAGAGGATGGCACTGCACCACTCTAACATCAGAGCGGCTATTGAAGGCAGAGGATCGGACCAGCCTGTGGCCAAACACTTCAAGGATTTCCATCATAGTGTTTCCTCCATTAAATACAAAATCATTGATTGGGTGCCCCCCAACTTGAGAGGAGGAGACAGAGACCGCATTTTGCTTAAAAAAGAAGTTTTTTGGATTTATACTCTGCAAACTGTGCATCCGCTAGGATTGAATGAAATGTTGTCTTTGAATTGTTTTCTTTAATTGTTTTTCTAATGTTTTACTCTGCCGTGATCTGATGATCTGTTCTGTTGATACATTGGTTCCTTTGATTACTTACAGGCAATCTTTTGTGTTCATCTTGATACTATTGTATGTATTATATTATGTTTTCCCTATCACTAGGCTGACCAGTTATTTGGCACTTCTGATAGAGCTGGCTGTTTGGATGTTATAATTATGCTGCCTTTTGGCACTTATATACCTCATACGCACGATATGATATGGTACTCATCCTGCCCATTAGTGTTAAGTGATCGTTGTAAAAGCCCATTATGGATAAAGCCTATTATCATTGATATCTGATACCGTATTGTGACGTAATGGTTGTACTGTTTTCCTTAGTTGCCATGGTGATGGTATACACGAGAATCCACGCCCCCCTGTGAGTCACCGACCGCCGGCGCTATGCGCGCCCATGACGTCATCGGGACTCGAACGGGTTGGCGTGACACGAGCACCAGGGTGATTATGGTATGTATATATGTTTGTTTGTTTCATGTTATCTTTTCATTGTGTCTTGATAAAAGAGCTGAGATGTTCTGAAACGTTGACTACACATTAGACAGTGTTTCTTTATTTTATTATACCAGTCCTGGAGTTCCGTCCATCACCTATACCTATATATATATATATATATATATATATACACACACACACATACACATATATATATATCTATATATATACACATACATATATATGGGTTGGCGATAAAAATGGCCTTTCAGCTAAATCTATAAAAACACCTAACCTATAGACACAGCCCTGGCATTATGCGATGACAAAAGTCGAAACACGGGAGACTCTTTATAAAGTTAAAACTTATTTAGGAACTTTCAAAAGAGCACATTGAAGGTGTAGGTGTGTAACTGGTGCCAGTATGCTTTTAGTACTTGTGCCATCTGCAGAAAATATCCTCAAAGTAGACCTAGATATTGTCTCCTATTGTGAAGCCTTTCCAGTGATTGATTCACACGCTTTTTACCTGTCTCCTGGGCAAGCATGATATATTGCTGCGGCCGATCTGCTAAAGAGACGGAAATTATGGTAATATGTCAGTGTACAGAAATACCTGCTCGGGAATCGTTCCTGGGTTCTAAGAAAAACAAAACAGTTTAGATCAAAGCTGTATCGGCACCACTTCTAAGTAATGCACGTACTCAATCAAACGTGTGCCACCGTGCAACCGTACAGTAAGCCCATCCCTGTCTTTTAGGACAAATTCAGACTTACACCCGATATTTGTGAAAGAGAAATGGAGATCAAGTTCTAATATGGAAGCAGTCCTGTCATCTACGCACAACTGCCCAGAATACATGCAGAACAAACATATAAAATGTAATACATATTTGTTAGACATACTGTTTTGCAAGTTTCTTATACTATATATGTACTTAGGGCCTGTGGCCCTGATTCAGAGCCGGACGCTCTTACCAGAGCGCTCGCTCTGAATCAGGGCCGTCCTATTTAAATTTGGAGCGGCCTTTTGGACGCTCACATAGCTGTGGGTTACCACCCACAGCTTATGCTAGCGTCCATGATGATGGTCGCGATGGTCAAGACCATCGCGACCATCGGGCTTGTGATGAGACCCTGCGGTAGGGTCTCGCTGCCGCAAGCCCAGGAGTGATTTTGGCTCTATCAGAGCCAAAATCACTCCCACTGACATCACTAGTGATGTCAGTGGGGCCGGACCCAGACGGTAGGCGTTCCCATGGGAACGCCTCCGTCTGGCAGCCACGCCCCTGGCACGCCCACCAAAGGGGACGTGCTGTCAGTCACCATCGACAGCACGCCCCCTTTGGTGCGAGACCCGGAGCGACAGCTTGGCTGTCTGTCGCTGTCTGGGTCTCGCGCATGCGCACGACGGAGCTCCCTCCGTCGTGCGCATGCGCATTGGGGTAACATCGACCCGCTTGCGAGCGTCCTGCGCTCGCGAGCGGGTCTGAATGAGACCCTGTGTACGCTGCGCCTTTGCATGCATCGGCTGTGAGATAATACGCTAAGGCTGCATCGTGTGTAAATTGCTGCCTCTTGCCGGCTTCTCTGATTCGCTGCTGCACCTGAGGATGTGGCGTCAGGTCATCTGCATAAACTTCAGTCATCAGAGCACCTCTCAGGCTGCTTAGGGTGACCGGGAAATTCACGCTGCTGGAGCCAGTGAAGGAGAAGCTTAATTGCCCCAAATATTAAATGAAATGTTGGAAATATGTGTGTACAGGTGCGATGGTACGGCAGAGTTATGTACACATCAGTGGATGCCTTATCACTACGTACAGCCGTACTCACTGTTATACACACCGGTTCTGGATGGAGCTGATGAATGCATCCAGCTAGCAACAAAGGCCCTCATTCAGAGCCGCTCGCTATTTGCGGTCGTTCGTTTTCTAAAAAGGGGTGGCTATTCAAATGAACCGTTCGCACTTTGCGGTCTGTTCACGCCTCTAAGTCTGAACGAGCGAGCAAAACATGCGAACGTAAATTTGAAAAATACGCCCCCTGGCCGCTCGCACCATACGTCATGTCCGCTATTTATTAGATTAATCGAGTACATCGACCAGCGTATGAACTGCTCGCTATTCTTGTGGTTGGTTTTTTCAACCACTATTTTGTGAGCAGTTCTGAGTTAAAAAAAACCAAGTGACGTAGTCAATGACGCTGCTGGATTAATTATGCACTCCCTTAAAACGCCCGTTTTGACCTTTAAGCACGCCTGCGATCGGATTTCCACTCCCCGTTTTCAAACACCTTCCCCTGTTACCACCCACAAACGCCTCATTCTGTCACTCAAATTAGCAGGCATTCGCTATTTTGCGAGCACATGAATTTCGACCGCACTGACTGGTTCGCGCATGCGTATAACAATCCGTACGCATGCGCAGTTGGGCAAACATCGCTCGGAGCGAACGAGCTGCCGCTTACGAGCGGCTCTGAATCAGGCCCAAAGTCTGTGGTAGGATCAGCACAGCTGCGGCGGTGGGGGTCCCCAACCCCCCGATATGACCACCCGCGAGCCACAGTACTGTCCCACTGAAATCGGGATGCTGGGGAGGGTTGCGCCCTCTACGGGTGGCGCCCCTGTGCGACCGCACTGGTCGAACACCCCTAGAGCCGGCCCTGCTTCCACTAACTTGCGGACTACTCAAGCTGTATGTAGAGGGAGTTGGGCGGCATTGACTTTTAGTGGGTGTATGTAGTTTTGTGCTGCGATTGCCGTGTGTATGCATGATTAGCATATTTTCGCAGTGGCCAAGTGTGTGCAAACTAGGGGTGAGCGGGTTCGGATTTCTGAAATCCGAACCCCCCCGAGCCCCCCCGCTCCGAGGCCAATGCAAGTCAGGCTCGACTTTTCCCGCCTGACTCGGATCTGAAATCAAGGCAAAACGTCATCATCCCGCCTTCCGGGTCTCGCGGGTTTTGGATCCTATATAAGGTACCCGCGTCGGCGCCATTTTCTCACTCGGCTGTGGACAGTGAAGAGGGAGGGTGGGAGTTAGGCCTGGCTGGGCTGTGTAGTGTAGTGCAGTGTAGTGTTGCGCTGTGCTGCTGTTGTCCATAGGGGCTGTGTCCACTCCAAAGTCCTGTGCAGTGTCCCAGTCCTAAAGGTGTGCTGTAGTGTTGTCCAGGGGGTGCTCTGTCCATCAGGGGTGCTCCCCCCAAGTGCAAAAAAAATATTTTTTTTTCTGTGTTTGTGAATTGTGTGCACAGTAGCTGCACGTGCATCAACAAAGTAGTGCCAAGCGTGCACCTGTGTCATAAGTAAAGGGCCGGCTGGCTTGACCGTTAAAGGGTACTGTAACCCCCAAAGTACACTCCCAACAAAATAAAAAAATATTTTCTGTGTTTGTGAATTGTGTGCACTGTGGCTGCACGTGCATCAACAAAGGAGCAGCGCCAAGCGTGCGCCTGTGTCCCATTAGTTAAGGGCCAGCTGGTTTGTCCGTTAAAGGGTGCTGTAACCCCCAAAGTACACTCCAAACAAAAAAATATATATTTTCTGTGTTTGTGGATTGTGTGCACCGTAGCCGCACGTGCATCAACAAAGTAGTGCCAAGCGTGCGCCTGTGTCATAAGTAAAGGGCCGGCTGACTTGACTGTTAAAGGGTGCTGTAACCCCCAAAGGGCACTCCAAACAAAATAAAAAATATTTTCTGTGTTTTTGAATTGTGTGCACTGTGGCTGCACGTGCATCAACAAAGGAGCAGCGCCAAGCGTGCGCCTGTGTCCCATAATTAAAGAACCGCTGGCTCATTTCTTAAAGGGTGGTGTAACCCACAAAGTGCACTAGTCTCCAGCAAAAATAAAAAAATATTTTGTGTTTGTGTGCGCCTTAGTCGCACGTATATATCAAATCAATATAACATAAATGGAGGACCAAACTTTCTCAGATAAAAATAAAATAGGGAAAGATCAAGAACCACTTCCTCCTAGTGCTGAAGCTGCTGCCACTAGTCATGACATAGACGATAACATGCCATCAACGTCGTCTGCCAAGGCCGAAGCCCAATGTCATAGTAGGGGGCACATACAATCCCAAATGACAAAGTTCAGGAAAATTACCTTAAAAAAAACATTTAAATCATCTGAAGAGAAACGTAAACTTGCCAATATGCCATTTATGACACGGAGTGGCAAGGAACGGCTAAGGTCTTTCCCTATATTCATGACTAGTGGTTCAGCTTCACATGACGATGGAAGCCCTCCTCACGCTAAAAAAAATCAAACAAGTTAAGCTGGCAAAAGCACAGCGAAGAACTGTGTGTTCTAAGAAGATATCACAAATCCCTAAGGAGAGTCCAAGTGTGGTGGTGGTTGCGATGCCTGACCTTCCCAGCACTGGACGGGAAGAGGTGGCTCTTTCCACAATTTGCACGCCCCCTGCAAGTGCTGAAAGGAGCACCCACAGTCCACTTGCTGATATGCAAATTGAAGATGTCACTGTTGAAATACAACAGGATGAGGATACTGGTGTAGCTGGTGCTGAGGAGGAAGTTGGCGAGGAGGATTCTAATGGTGATGTGGTTTGTTTAAATCAGGCTCAGGGGGAGACAGTTGTTGTCCGTGGGATGAAAAAGCCCATCACGGTCATGTCTGGGCAGAAGACCAAACATTCCACCTCTTTGGTCTGGAAATATTTCTATCCAAATCCGGACAACAACTGTCTTGCCATATGTACCATATGTAAAGGTGAAATAAGTAGGGGTAGGGACGTTAACCACCTAGGAACATCCTCCCTTATACGCGTTCATAAAAAGTTACTGTCAAGTTCAGAAACTTTGGCTAAGATCGGAAGCAGTCCAGGGACACCTAAATCCTGTTGTCCTGTTGTATCCAAGCGCCTGCAAACCACACCGTCAACTCCCTCCTCGTTAATTTCCTCCTTAGTCAGGATCGGAAGTAGTCCTGCAGGCCATGTCTCTGGCATGACTGACTCTCCTATCCGGGATTCCTCCGGAGGATCCTGCATTGCTACGCCTACTGCTGCCGCTGCTGCTGTTGCTGCTCCTGGGAGTCGTTCATCATCCCAGAGAGGAAGTAGGAACACCTCTACTTTTACTAAACAATTGACCCTCCAACAGTCCTTAGCGAGGAGGATGAAGTACGACAGCAGTCATCCTGAAGCAAAACGTATAACTGAGGCCTTGACTGCTATGTTGGTGTTAGATGTGCGTCCGGTATCCGCCATTAGTGCAGTGGGATTTAGACAATTGATGGAGGTAGTGTGTCCCCGGTTCCAAATCCCGTCTAGATTCCATTTCATTAGGCAGGCAATACCGAGACTGTACAGAAACGTCAGAAAAAGTGTCCTCAGTGTCCTGAAAAATGCCGTTGTACCCAATGTCCACTTAACCACGGACATGTGGACAAGTGGAACAGGGCAGACTAAGGACTATATGACTGTGACAGCCCACTGGGTAGATGTATCATCTTACGCAGCAACAACAGCAGCGTCACCAGTAGCAGCATCTCAGAAACGCCAGCTCGTTCCAAGGCAGGCTATGCTGTGTATCACCGGTTTCAGTAAGAGGCACACCGCCGACAACCTCTTAGAGAAACTGAGGGAAATCATCGCCCAGTGGCTTACCCCACTTAGACTCTCCTGGGGATTTGAATATTGTGCGGGCATTACATCTGGGCAAATTCCAGCACGTCCCATGTTTTGCTCACACAATAAACTTGGTGGTGCAGAATTTTCTGAAAAGCGACAGGGGCGTGCAGGAGACACTTTGGGTGGGCCGAAAAATTTCTGGCCACTTTCGCCATTCAGCGACTGCGTGCCGAAGACTGGAGCGCCAGCAAACACTTTTGAACCTGCCCCGCCATCACCTGAAGCAAGAGGTTGTGACGCGGTGGAACTCAACCCTCTATATGCTTCAGAGGATGGAGGAGCAGCAAAAGGCCATTCAAGCCTATACATCCACCTATGACTTAGGCAAAGGAAGGGGTATGCACCTGACTCAAGCGCAGTGGAGAATGATTTCCGTGTTGTGCAAGGTTCTCCAACCCTTCGAACTTGTCACACGTGAAGTCAGTTCAGACACTGCCACCTTGAGTCAGGTCAATCCCTTCTTCAGGCTTTTGCAGAAGCAGCTGGAGAAAGTGAAGGAGGAGCTAAGACAGAGCGATTCTGGTTGGCATGTGGGACTTGTGGATGAAGCCCTTCATTCGCTTTGCCAGGATTCCAGGGTGGTCAATCAGTTGAAATCAGACCACTACATTTTGGCCACCGTGCTCGATCCTAGGTTTAAAGCCTATGTGGTGTCTCTCTTTCCGGCCGACACAAGCCTGCAGAGGTGCAAAGACCTGCTGGTGAAAACACCGTCAGCTGAAGCAGAACGTGACACGTCAACAGCTCCTTCTTCATTTTCTCCCGCAACTGGGGCTGCCAGGAAAAAAACTTAGGTATCCTAAGCAACCCGCTGGCGGTGATGCAGGGCAGGCAGGACCAAGTTTGGACATCTGATCCGGACTGAATGACCTGGCAACAATTTCTGACATGTCTACTGTCACTGCATATGATACTGTCACCATTGACAGAATGGTGGAGGATTACATCGGTGACAGCATCCAAGTAGGCATGTCAGACAGTCCATACCTGTACTGGCAGGAAAAAGAGGCAATTTGGAGGCCCCTGTACAAACTGGCTCTATTTTACCTGAGTTGCCCCCCCTCCAGTGTGTACTCCGAAAGAGTGTTTAGTGCAGCCGGGAACCTTGTCAGCGAAAGGCGTAGGAGGGTGCTTCCACAAAATGTGGAGAAGATGATGTTCATAAAAATTAATTACCAACTCTCCCAGGGAGACCAGCCTCCAGAACGTACAGAGGGACCTGTGGTGGTGGATTCCAGCGGGGACGAGTTAATAGTCTGTGAGGATGTACACAACACTGAAGAGGATGAGGAATCGGTGGATGAGGACAACATCTTGCCTCCGTAGAGCCAATTTGTGGAGGGACAGATTAATTGCCAGCTTGTTTTGTGGGGGCCCAAACGAACCAATCATTTCAGCCACAGTCGTGTGGCATTCCCTGGCGCTGAAATGATTGGTTTGTTAAAGTGTGCATGTCCTGTTTATACAACATAAGGGTGGGTGGGAGGGCCCAAGGACAATTCCATCTTGCACCTCTTTTTTTTCTTTGCATTATGTACTGTTTGGGGTCATCCTGTCTGCCACTGCAGTGCCACTCCTAGATGGGCCGCGTGTTTGTGCCGCCCACTCGTGTCACTTAGCATAGCCTTTTGGACATAAAAACACTATAGTGAGGTGTTCAGAATAGACTGGAAATGAGTGGAAATGAAGGTTATTGAGGTTAATAATAGCATAGGAGCAGAAAAACCAACACATTCTGCGATTTTAGTTGTTTTTATTCTTTTTTTTTTTTAAATACAGATCCAAAACACAAAACCCAGAACCCAAAACACGGAAGGGTGGTTTTGGCAAAACCAATCCAGATCCAAAACACGAAGAAAGACCCAGATCCAAAACCAAAACACAAAACACGAAAAGTGGCCGGTGCACACCCCTAGTGCAAACGTAGCATTGCGTTCCTTGCTGAATCAGGCCCGGAGTTTGCACTATCACTGGTGAGAGACATTCCAAGTACACAACCCGGGAGCAGCTCTGTGCAAGGGTTCCATGGTTCCACCACAAAATGGCTGCTGCTTCTATTGTCTGTTGGTAATAGGTGTGCTTTGTTTACAGATCAAATACGTATTATTTTCAGAATACTGTGTGGCCGTCTTTAAACCAAATACACATATACCTCGGACATATGCACTCTAATACTTGTCAGCAGAATCTGGAATGTTCCCAAAATAATAAGCTTTCCCCATAAACCTCTGTGCGCCGACATGATTAAACATAGGATTAGAAGGATAGATGAACAGCACAAAGCTGCTCGGGATGCTGTTTACCGTGGATTAAGGCTGCAATCAGCTTGTCCATTATCACAAAGCATCGACCAACCACCGCCTTTTAACAGACAATATGACGACATTCAGGACATTAATTTGTTTCTGCGGGTACCTGTGTTTTACCATGAAGAGGATTACTGACTCTGCTTAAGGGAAAAGAGAGGGGAAATAATGGAAGATGAAAAAAAAATAAAACATAAAAAAAAATAGTTGTCTAGAAGGAAGTTGTAGAACTTTTGAGAATAATGAAATAAGGGCCTGATTCAGACCCGCTCGCAAACAAGTCGATGGCCGGGCAGTGCGCATGCGCGGCGTGCGCACTGCGTGTGCGCAAGCCCCAGAGCGAGCGAGAAATCACTCGCTCCGGGGCTCGCAGCAAAACGGGGTGGCTGACGATGTTGATCGACAGCTCGCCCATTTTGTAGGCGGGGAGGGGGGGTGGCTGGCCAAATGGAGGCACTCCCGAAGGAACGCCTGCCATTTGAGGTCGGCCCTACTGACATCACCAGTGATGTCAGTAGTGAGCTTCCAGCTCTATTAGAGACGGAAGCTCACTGGGGCTTGCGGCAGATGAGACCCTACCACAAGGGTCTCGTCGCAAGCCCGATGATCGTGACCATCACCTGGCCACTCGTAAAAGCTGTGGGTGGTCACCCACAGCTTAGCGAGCGGCCAGGAGGCCGTTTTTTCTTTTAAAAAGCGGCCGCCCTGATTCAGAGCGAGCGGCTCTGAATCAGGGCCTGATTCAGACCGGCTCGCGAGCGCTATGCGCTCGCAAGCGGGTCGATGGTGCCCTAGTGCGCATGCGCACGACGGAGGGAGCTCCATCGTGCGCATGCGCGAGACCCGAATATGGATCTCGCACCAAAGGGGGCGTGCTGTCGATGGTGAGTGACAGCACGCCCCCTTTGGTGGGCGTGCCGGGGGCGTTGCTGCCCAGACGGAGGCCTACCGTCTGGGGCCGGCCCCACTGACATCACTAGTGATGTCAGTGGGAGTGCTTTTGGCTCTGATAGAGCCAAAAGCACTCCTGGGCTTGCGGCAGCTAGACCCTACCGCAGGGTCTCGTCGCAAGCCCGATGGTCAGAGCGTCCGGCTCTGAATCAGGCCCTAAGTTCCAACATTTGCTTATCAAACATGTTCCATCTGAAGATACACATTCCATTGCACATTTACTCTCATTACCCATGCCCTACTGCACAACTAGTAATTGCAAAATGCACCAGACTGTCCTCCCTTTCATCATTTAGGCCACCCAGGCCCCTCTCCCAACCTTTCAGCAGGATTTTAGTGAGAAACTGGAGAATGACTGTTACCCGATAGCAATAGGGGGGCCCCTATTGGGTTTGTCTGCAGACCTTAACACATCTACAGATGTGTCCTCTTACAAACGTGCGCACGCATCGCGCCCCGTGATTACCCGCAGCAGCGTAAGATACGGTACGCTATGGCGTGCACTGCGATCGCACCATGCAATCCCATGAAGTCGCAGCTGCAAACGCAGTGCGCGTATTGACTCGCGGACGCATCTGTAACAACCGATCAGGTCAACGCCTGATTTGATTCCATCACCTACACTCCGTACTTATCTGTGATGAGGTGGCTCCAATAAATACAACTTACGGCTACGATTTACCATAATTGTACTGGTGTGAGGCTGTGCGATGCTAAGCTGCAGGATCCATAGCCATAAAAGTGACTTATCTCTCAGGAGGCCCTCAGCTTTAGGGGCGGGTTGGGTACACAATCCCGGCACACACAATGCCAGTGGTCAGAATCCCGGCACCAGAATCCCGACGGTGGATTACAGGGGGGGTAGGGTTAGGCACTAAGGGAAGGGTTAGGGTAGACTACAGGGTGAGGTTAGGGTTAGACTACAGAGGGGGTTAGGGTTATGTACTACGGGGAGGTTAGGGTTAGACTACAGAGGAGGTTAGGGACTAGGGGGAGGTTAGGGTTAGACTACAGAAGAGGTTAGGGACTAGGTGGAGGTTAGGGTTAGACTACAGAGGAGGTTAGGGTTAGGTACTAGGGGGAGGTTAGGGTTAGACTACACGGGGGAGGTTATGGTTAGGTACTAGGGGGAGGTTAGGGTTAGACTACACGGGGGAGGTTATGGTTAGGTACTAGGGAGAGTACAGAAGGAGTTAGGGTTAGGTACTAAGGGGAGGTTAGGGTTAGACCACAGAGGGGTTAGGGTTAGATACTAGGGGGAGATTAGGGTTAGACTACAGAGGGGGTTAGGGTTAGGTACTAGGGAAAGGTTAGGTTTAGACTACATGGGGGAGGTTAGGGTTAGGGACTAGGGAGAGGTTAGGGTTAGACTACAGAAGGAGTTAGGGTTAGGTACTAAGGGGAGGTTAGGGTTAGACCACAGAGGGGGTTAGGGTTAGATACTAGGGGGAGGTTAGGGTTAGACTACAGAGGGGGTTAGGGTTAGGTACTAGGGGAAGGTTAGGTTTAGACTACATGGGGGAGGTTAGGGACTAGGGAGAGGTTAGGGTTAGACTACAGGGGAGGAGACTAGGGTTAGGCACTATGGGGAGGTTAGGGTTAAAATTACAGGGGGGAATGTTAGGGTTAGACTACAGGGGAAGTTAGGGTTAGATACTAGGGGGGAATGTTAGGGTTAGACTACAGGCGGGGTTAGGGACTAGGGGGAGGTTAGGGTTAGACTACAGAGGAGGTTAGGGACTAGGTGGAGGTTAGGGTTAGACTACAGAGGAGGTTAGGGTTAGGTACTAGGGGGAGGTTAGGGTTAGACTACATGGGGGAGGTTATGGTTAGGGACTAGGGAGAGGTTAGGGTTAGACTACAGGGGAGGAGACTAGGGTTAGGCACTATGGGGAGGTTAGGGTTAAAACTACAGGGGGGAATGTTAGGGTTAGACTACAGGCGGGGTTAGGGTTAGGGACTAGGCAGAGGCGTCACTAGGGTTGGTGTCACCTGGTGTGGTAGCTCATGGTGTCACCCCCCCCCCCTCACTTTCCATTGATGTTATATTACTGTGACCGCGGTATCCAGGGGTGACACAGATGGGCTGGATACAAGGGTCACAGTAAACTAACATCTATGGAAGGTGAGATATCGAGTGGTTTCCAGAATCTAAAACTTGAGGACTCCCTTGGTTGTTCATGCTGATACATAAGTGGTGTATTCCACTTAATAAAGGTACACCCCTATTCACACAGAGGGTGACCACATCTGGTGAAGGTTACCGATATGTAATAATATTGCACTAGGAGGCGCTCCTTATCCACCTTTTGTTTTGTAATATATATATATATATATATATATTTATATATATATATATATACACAGCTACAAAAGACGGTGCACTCCACAAAAATTGATGTATTCAAATATGCACGTTGGACACCAACGTTTCGGGACCACCAAGTGTTACCTTGACAAAGGGACATTGTGGTCCCGAAATGTTGGTGTCTAACATGCTTATTTGAATACATCAATTTTTGTGGAAGCCTCTGAGTGCCACCGTCTTTGTAGCTGCTTGTGGACTGTATTTACGTGGAGGGCACCAGAGCTGCTGAATGCTGCTCAGAGTGAGTGCCGATCCAAACAGGCTACACAATGCCCACAGTAGTGCCCCTTATACAATTATGACTGTAGTAGTGCCCCTTATGCAATGCCCACGGTAATAGTGCCCCTTATACATAATGCCCATAGTAGTGCTCCTTATACTATGACTGTAGTAGTTCCCCTTATACAATGATGACTGTAGTAGTGCCCCTTATGCAATGCCCCCAGTAGTAGTGCCCATTATGCAGTTCCCCTTGTAGTAGTGCCCTTTTATGCAATACCCCCTCTAGTTGTGCCCAATATGCAATGCCCCTGAATTAGAGCCCATTATGCTGTAGCCCCAGTAGTGCCCCTTACAGTACCCCCAGTAGCACCCATTATACTGTACCACCAGTAGCTCCCCTTATGCAGTGCACCCAGTAAAGTCCCTTATGCAGTGCCCCCAGTAATGCCCCTTATGCAGTGGCCCCAAAAATGCCCCTTATGCAGTGGCCCAAAAAATGCCCCTTATTCAGTGGCCCCAGTAATGCCCCTTATTCAGTGGTCCCAGCAATGCCCCTTATTCAGTGACCCCAGTAATGCCCCTTATTCAGTGGTCCCAGTAATGCCCCTTATTCAGTGACCCCAGTAATGTCCCTTATTCTGTGGCCCCAGTAATGCCCCTTATTCAGTGGCCCCAGTAATACCTCTTATTCAGTGGCCCCAGTAATGCCCCTTATGCTGTGCCCCCTTCCCTGTGCACTGTCCACTACTTACCCTCTCTTCTTGACCTGGCCTGCACTCGAGGCCTGTCACTTGCTAAATAAATGGTCCTCTCTCTGGCAGCGCTCACAGTCGTAGTCCCTCCGGCTCCTTCTTCTTCTCCCGCAGACTCCCAGAAGCACAAGCGGAGCCAGCGTGCAGCGCGCGATGACGTCATCGCGGACGGCGTCCAGCACCACACACAAGCACAGAGATTCTCTGTGCCTGTGTGTGTCTCTGGATGCCGGCGCGATGACAGAATTAGCTGAGCGCTGAAGGCGGCGGCGTGAAGGACCAGCGGCATCCAGCTCATGGAGTCGGCGGGGACCAAGTGCGGTGGAGATGTATCTGAGAAGGGTGCGGCCCGCGGGTGTGAGTGCTGCTCTTCTTGGTGTCACCCCTTTGAAGGGTGACACTCGGTGCGGGCCGCACCCCCCGCACCTACCTAGTGACGCCACTGGGACTAGGGGGGAATGTTAGGGTTAGACTACAGTGGGGTTAGGGTTAGGTACTAGGGGGGAATGTTAGGGTTAGACTACAAGGGGGGTTAGGGTAAGGTACTAGGGGAAGGTTAGGGTTAGACTACACGGGGGAGGTTATGGTTAGGGACTAGGGAGAGGATAGGGTTTAGTGTGGAAATCCTGATGCAGTCGGAATCTAACCCTTTCCCTAACCCACCTTTCCCGGAACGTAACACTAACCTTGCCCTCCCCTGCAGCCTAGCCATAACTCTCCCCTCCCGCAGCCTAACCCTAACCCCTAACACTAACCCAATACTCACCGTTAGGATCACAGCCAAAATTATTTTGTAGCTGGGATTCTGACTCCTGTCAAGAATCCGGTGCCAGGATTCTGAGGCATTGCATGCACCAGGATGCTGACTACATCCCCTAGGGGCATGTCTGAGAAACATGCCTAACACTGCACCTCGCAACACCTGGAGCTGTTTGCCCATGTGGCTGTCTGAGACGATGTTCTGCCTTACATTGCCCTACATTGCTGGGACTACTCTGTCTGTCCTCATCTATTCCTTCCTACCATATATTTAGTAGTGCCTGCTTCCCAAGGGACTACTCCACCCATTTACACAACACTCCATTTATACCTGTGGGCCTGATACAGAGGTGCAAGTAGCGTTGGTACCACACCCTAGCGGCCCATATTTTTAGTCTGCGCATGGGCCTCAGCTCCAAAAAAACAGATGCAGAGAGAGGCAATTTCAGTAAGTGTGTCTGGGTGGTAACCAGGAGTTGGCTCGTCAGACGCGGACATGTCTCCTGTCCCGTGTCACGGTCAGCGACTGCTTCTTTGCCTCGGGTGCAATGTTTGACGGTGCAACTTATGTGTTACCTATGGTGCGTCTTAACGCAACCAGCAATGATAGCACCTCAGCCGGTGGGTGTCTCTGTACGAATACCGTTGACTACGGTATAAGCATACAGACACAGTCATGCTGCGGCAAAAGGCATAGTGGGGGCTGCATTTGCGCCCACCTTTTAGTCAGGCCCCATATCTGTTGTATGGTGAATCACCACTGCCTGCCACTGCAGGAGCCTTCCTCACACCTGCGCTGTATTCGGCCATCTTATCAATGTCACCTGCTGCGTGGCCTCGTGTTCTGATTCCTGTGCCGAGCACACTCCTGTGCCTGAAAGAGTTAATGAAAGTGCACTAGTCGCTCTGCAGTCTCATTCTCTATATATTGCTGAATACGATTTAATACTATCATTACATTGTCATTATTCTCTGGCTGCTGTGTGCAGGATATTGTCACTCGTATTCCATTGTTATGTCATCTTATATTATCTTTTGATATTGGCGCTGTGTTATTAAATACTGTACAACCACATTCTTCTTTAAGTGTTTGCAGTTTACAGCGTCCATGTATCACCTCTTGGTTATACGCTGGTCATGTTTTCCATCAGTGTTCCAAAGCACTTCCCAAACACCACCCACTGCTGATCAGGTGTTCGGCTAATGGGTTACTGGCCTTTTTTAGAATGATGGGACTATCAAGCACCCCCACGACCCGAAGAGGAACACTGACTTGGGCAAATGGACTGTGCGGAGAAGAAAACCCAAAAAAGATGAGATGACCTGAACTCTCTTTCTAGGTGCATTGAGGTGGGCGACATAGTTGGAGCTACTTAATCGAGTGTACAATTCAGCTGCACTCACTCCATAAATTGTACTCACTACAAGTTTACATAAAATGGATTGCAATGTAACGCCTGCTGGCATATTTGTGATGCAAGTGGCTTTCACCAGGAGGGATTCACTGGGATCTGAGGTAGGGGTGACCATCAACCAGGCCGCAGTCTGCTCATGCCTGGCCAAGGTCTGTGCGGACGCCATCAAGGTGCATCGAGGATAAAATCAATTGTTTCCTCACGATGTTTAAAAACCATTGACCATCCATGGTTAATCCGTAGATGACCGTCCCTAACCTGAGGTGTTAGAGGTCTAGTGATGCGTACTAGCGACTTCATGAAGGGGGTGTAGGTCTGTTGTAAAAGCACCTTTCGCTGGGTATAAAAGGGTCACATGAGAACCAGAGACTATTATGGGGTATATGCACTAAGCCTTGGAGAGAAATCAAGTGGGTCTGAGATAAAGTTCCAACCAATCAGCTCCTGTCAGTTTACAGGCTGTGTTTGAAAAATGAAAGGAGCTGATTGGTTGGTACTTTATCGCTCTCCAAAGTTTAGTACATAGAGACCAATAAGGACTTGGGATTCTCACATCAGTAGATAGACTGACATGCAATGTGCTGCCGGCAGTGATGTGCAGTGAGGTCAATGGCTGGGGAGGCACACATGGAGATGGGTCTGAGTGTTGGGAGCCTGTCTCACCCCCTACTCACTGTAGCTCTCCCCTGACTACACTAAGCTTCAGTATCCATTGATTCTCCTTCCTGCATCACTGTGTCTTCTCTTTCTGTTGCTGACTGAATTGGGCTCCGATCTCTAAACACTGAAGTGCACTTCATGGTTACATGACACATCCAAAGCTCAAGGCACGTCCCCCCATAATCAGAGACATGCCTCTATTAGCTCTCTTTCTGTGCAGCTTACTGCCTGTTGTGTAGCCCCGCCCCAAGCTCTGCAAGCAGTGTCTGACTATACACAGAAGCGAGGCTGAGCTGTTGCTGCCTCATCTCTCGTCTCCCTGCAGTCCCAGGGAGCTCCACAAAGCTGGTGAGTGGAAACTATAAAAATGATTACATTAAACAAAGAAGATGTTTATAAGTTATAAATATCTTCTTTGTAGTATTCTCATCATTTTATATCAAATATTAGGACTATGACAGGGGAGGTTCTGCCTTCCCTGCCTACCCTGACTGCACGTCCCTGGCTGCCGGGCTGCACACACGTCAGCCACTTACGGTAGTGCCGACATCGCAAGTTTCCCTACGCACCTGTAAGCGTTGATGCCGATGAATTCCCCCCTTTAAGTGAAGATACAGAATTTATACACCTCGCTTCCTGCACATTCGCTGGAGCAAATGTTTATCGTGATTTCTTTAATTTAAAGACCAATTTTTTATTGCTTAATAGATGATTTTAAAGGGTTCATGGGTGAAATCATTTTTTGAGTGAAATAAAACCAATTACCTTTCTTGGTGGGTAATTTCACCTGCCTGCTTTGATAGATCTATTGTCTAAGCGTTACGCCGCCCCGTCAAGCTGAGCCGCAGTCCCTCTGTCACATCTGCCAGACGGCTCACACTTATTATACTCAGAATAACTAGACCAAAATGGACGTAATCCTGAATCTCACAACTTTCCTCTGTTGTTCTACTTTCCTAATGAGCAAACCCCCCTCTCGCCAGCCCTTGGAATGGAAATAAGAATATATTGTGCTAGCAGAGACCCGAGAACAAGTAATGTATGATCTTATTAGAAAGTGGAGCTGGGGGCAGCAGGTTTCTGCTAAAAGAATTACCTTGTCTAGAGCTAAAAATATATCCAGGGCAGTCACAGTTTCATCTCATTATCCTCTCCCATCTATTAATTCTCGCAGCTGATGCAGGATCTCCACAGGCTTCCACCAGGAGAGCTTAACTCGTGTCAGAAAATGACTTCTCGGAAAAGGTGCAAAATCTACCCCCACGGTGGTCACCATCAATATCACCCTTCTTCTTAAAGTCATTGAACTAGACCACAGGTTCTCAAACTTGGACCTCAGGACCCCAAACGGTGCATGTTTCCAGGTCTCCGCACAGAATCACAAGTTAAATAATTAGCTCCACCTGTGCATCTCTTAAAATGTATCAGTGAGTAATGACTACACCTGTGCACCTGCTGGGTGACCTGGAAAATGAGAACTGTGCCGGGTCCTGAGGACCGAGTTTGAGAACCACTGGACTAGACTTAAAGTAGAGCACCTATTATTATATTTCTCAATCTGCATCTCACATTCATGTAGTAATGATTTAAAGAGGGCATGTAATGGACAACCTGTAGCCATCAGATCATCAGACAAATTACAGTACACTGATTTTATGGGAGACAATGACCTGACCACGTATGGGATTGCGGAAGGGGGCACTGTGCTGCATGTGACAGGGGCAGTGTCGTCATGCAGGGGGCGCACAGAAGAACACAGTGGCAGAACTAGCGAGTGGTGGGCGTAGGTGCAATAATATGAACCATATATATCAAGGATATGTACAGACACAAAGGATCACTGACAACAACCATGATGGGAGCACGCTGTGGACTTGGATAGTGCTGCTCCTCAGATCTCATAGACTAAGGGAGTCTTTCACTACTTAGGGGTCTATTTACTAAGCATTGGAGAGAGAGGAAGTGGATGTAGATAAAGTATCAACCAATCAGCTCCTAACGGTCCTTTTTCAAATGCAGCCTGTAAAGTGACAGTTAGCAGCTGATTGGTTGGTATTTTATCTCCATACACTTTATCTCTCTCCAAAGCTTAATGTATAGACCCCTTAATATAACTTACTGCTGCATAAAGAAGATTGCAGAGATCTGGGGTCTAAGTTGCACAGCCAACAGAGATTTATTGGTCTGCATAGTATTAGTTACCAGATATTTTGGGGTCTTCATTACATAGCTACCACAGATTTTGGATCTATATTGTACAGTGGTCACTATCTGTATTTTACTCAGTGGCGGACTGGGCCGGGGGGCCGGGTGCCATCTGCACCCTGGACCAGTACAATTGTGCAGCACTGAGGCTGCCGCTGTGCTCTAGAGGCAGTGGCGTAACACACAGCTGCCTGCGCTGGTGGCTGTGTGTTTGTTTTCATTAGCCGTCAATGAGAGTCAGACAGACTCTCATTGACTGCTGTGCCCACTGCCGGAGCCGGGCTGGAGCTCACTCATGAGCTCCATCCTTCCGGCTCCTGCAGTGGGTAATGAGAGAGACGTCATGGCGTCATGACGTCTCTCCCATTATGCAGAGCGGCCCGGCCCGACGTGAGGATTGAGGAGCAGATGGCGGCAGCAAGAGCCGGAGCGGGGATTCAGGTGTGTGGTTTTTTGGGTTTTTTATTACGTTTGTGTGTGTCTATGGGGGGCGCCACTACTGGGGTCTACTACTGGGGGGGAGGACTACTATTGTGGGCACTGCATCGGGGGACGGGGGGGACGGCTACTAGGAACACTGCATCGGGGGGGACTTCTACTGAGGGCACTGCATCTGGGGGGGATTCTACTGGGGGCACTGCATGGGGGCCTACTACTGGGGGTAGGACTACTACTGGGGGCATTGCATATGGGGGGACTAATACTGGGGACACTGCATCGTGGGGACTACTACTGGGGGCATTGCATCAGGGGGGGGACTACTACTGGGGGCACTGCATCAGAGGGGGGACGACTACTGGGGGCACTCGATAAAGCGCACTACTGGGGGTACTGTATCATGGGGGGGCTACTACTGGGGGCACTGCATCAGAGGGGGGACTACTACTGGGGGCACTAGATAAAGGGCACTACTGGGGGTACTGCATAGGGGGACTACTACTGGGGCACTTTATAAAGGGCACTGCATAGGGGAGACTACTACTGGAGCACTATATAAGGGGCTTACTACTGGGGGCACTGCACAGGGGGACCACTACTGGCCCTGGGGCACTACATAGGGGGATCACTACTGGGGTCCTGCATAAGGGGGACAACTACTGGGGGCACTGTATAAGGTGCACTACTGGGGTCTGCATAAGGGGGACCACTCCTGGGGACACTGTATAAGGGGCACTGCATAGGGGGGATCACTACTGGGTGTCTGCATAAGAAAGAGCACTACTGGGGGCCTGCATAAGAAGGGGCACTGCATAGGGGGATCACTACTGGGGGCCTGCATAAGAAGGGGCACTGCTGGGGGCCTGCATAGGGTGGACCACTGTATAGGGTGGATCACTACTGGGGGCCTGCATAAGGGGGACCACTACTGGGGGCACTGTATAAGGGGAACTAATGGGGGACCACTACTGGGGGCACTGTATAAGAGGAACTAATGTGGGACCACTACTGGGGGTACTGTATAAGGGGCACTACTGGGGAAACTGTATTGGGGGAACTGTAAAAGGGGCACTGCATTAAGGTGCATATGGAAAGAAATGTTCCCAGAGTGAGGTGTGTGTATATATATTATGTGTATAAAAAATTAAATATTGGCATGTATCCACAGTCTCCCTAAATGTTTTACCTGCTTCATGTCTTCCTTTCCTTCCTCTATGTGCTCTCCAGATCCTATTTTGCTATTTGGTGGTCTGGCCTTTGCTTGCCAATTAGGTGCAGCCAAACAGAGGAAGCAAGGTTGAAATAAATTTAGTGTAAGGATATACATGTGCACTGTGTGCCCTTAACTAAACTAAATCTGGAGATGCATTACCCTATCGGGCCAAGCTCCTAAATGATGGTAGTACTGTATATTGGCCGCTGGAATGCACTCTATATTGTATATTGGGCACTAGGATGTTCTTTCATAGAGGACAATATAATGCTGTATGCTATATCATTCACTAGAATGCACTTTGCATTGCAGATTGTTTCTAGAATGCCCTCTGTACTGTATTCTATAGTGGCCACTAGAATGCTACCTGTATTGTACACTGATGAACAGAATGCCATCAGACCACACACGTGTATGCAGAGATTATTGGTGAGGGACCCTTTGGAAAAACGGCAATGTAGCACACAAGTTACAATGGCTAAAGCTGCAATGCTGTCCAGTGCTTGGTAAATTTCACAATTTAACATCCCCAATATCAACCTATGGGGGCTACTTTTGCAAATGAAAATAGAGCACCCCCCTCCTTTTTAAATCCAGGAGATTTATGTGGATATCCCCCTGAAAACAGCTGTTACGTGGCATTTTCTGCAAAATTCCCTTTGATAAATATGCAGCTCTCTGCAACTCCCAGCTACAGCGACCAACTCTGCTATCCCCTTATCTGATGCTCTGGGGGGCAGGTGAGAAAAAAGCAGGGAGCTATCCAAAAGACGTTCCCTACAATGTCTCAATCAATATTCCTCAATAGCGGGATTCCAGGCTTGTGACCTCCCCCCCTCCCACTAATATCACTTTGCGGAGAAGTTCCTGAATTGACACAAGGTTTACTGACCCCAGCCTCACAAAGGGTAAGTCAGGAAGGAAATACACATATGTTTAAGGAAAAGGCAATTGAAAATGAAAAGCATTAAGGTCTTATAAGAGGATCACACAGCAAAAGAAGGATTTACAGGGATTGTCATAAGAGGTAGTGGAGCAATTATACGGGAAATGAAAAAAGCCACAAAGGTAGATGAAAGGTTTAATTCCATAAATGACAGCGCGGTGGCTACGCTAAGACGTGCGAGCGCGCTGTGCTCAGGCTGTGTAACCACTTATATTATAATAACTGCGATGGGAAGTCATCTGCTCCGACTGTTTATACGCCCAGCCCTTATGTACGCTAAAGACCTATAATGGAGTAATAAGGATGAACTTATTGTGCTAATATTAATGTTATAACTACACTTTATTCAAGAAGCACCAACATATTGCCAGGGGTGTTTTAAGAGAGGCGGGGGCCCTTGTGCACTTCCTGTGCAGGGCCCCCTCCTCTCTCCGCCGGCTAGCCAACCACTGGAGCCTTAGTAGACTCCGGGCACTAGAGTGTGCCCGGAGTCTACTGCGCATGCGCAGAACGCCAGAAATTGGCCGTGGCGGCCATTTTTCCAGCGTTCCGTGCATGCGCAGTAGAGTCTGGGCACACTCTAGTGATGAGCAGCGCAGACACGCGACGTGGGACCACGGACAGGTAATTCTAAATTAATATGGGTGCAGTGTGTGCGGTGCGGGACCCCCTGGACCCGGGGCCCCGTGTGCCCCCCGCACACACTGCACTCATTATAGATACGCCACTGCATATTGCGTAGCGCTGTACATTGAGGGGGGGGAGGACCCAGAAAAGTAACTGGAAAGCAATGACATAAATCAGGAGGTAAAGAGGGCACTACCCAAATGTGATAAATAAATAATCACCAAGCGCCTGATATAGCAGGATGGATATATAGGTATATACCTGCAGCAGTAAGAAAGAGGGGATTGTCAACCTCACATAAACCACAACAACTGTGCTGATATAACCTAATTATGAGAAGCTTCTATAAAGACCAGTATAGTATCATAAACATTTATTTTAAGAACATGATCAAAAACAGTAATAAACACATTCACATATAAAAAAAACCACTGCCTGAATGTGCTTACACTGTAAGAGGTATATATTTATTAAAGTATGGGTTTATAGAATTGAAGCTGTTGCCCATAGCAACCAATAAGATTCTAGCTGCACGTGCACAGTAGACAATGTGCAAAGAGTTGTCTGTCTTGATACGCCCCTGTATTAGAGCCTAAGTATAAAACAGAATAGCCCGTCATAAGTACTAAGCATTAATATTACACCATAGACTTGGCCGAACAGATAAAAGGGGCGATAATAGGGCAATTTGCTGAAGCTAGCAACGTAAAGCATCCTGAGACCATTCATGTGTGGGGTTGCTTCTCAGCCAAGGGAGTGGGATCACGCACAATTTTGCCTAAGAACACAGCCATGAATAAAGAATGGCACCAAAACATCCTCCAAGAGCAACTTCTCCCAACCATCCAAGAACAGTTTGATGATGAACAATGCATTTTCCAGCATGATGGAGCACCTTGCCATAAGGCAACAGTGATAACTAAGTGGCTCGGGGAACAAAACATCTAAATTTTGGGTCCATGGCCAGGAAACTCCCCAGACCTTAATCCCATTGAGAACTTGTGGTCAATCCTCAGGAGGTGGGTGGACAAAAAAACCCCCACAAATTCTGACAAACTCCGAGCATTGATTAGGCAAGAATGGGCGGCCATCAGTTAGTATGTGGCCCAGAAGTTGATTGACAGCATGCCAGGGCGAATTGCAGAGGTCTTGTAAAAGAAGGGTCAACACTGCAAATATTGACTCTTTGCATAAACTTAATGTAATTGTCAATAAAAGCCTTTGACACTTATGAAATGCTTGTAATGTTACCTCAGTATACCATAGTAACATCTGACAAAAAGGTCTAAAAACACTGAAGCAGCAAACTTTGTGATAACCAATACTTGTGTCATTCTCAAAACTTTTGGCTATGGCTATACTCCGGGTATGTCATTGCACGCTACATGCTGTTCCGACAGGGCCAACACATCTGTGCCTTTCATTGCACATCACGCACTGTTCCCAGTGCTGGCACATACATGTATCTCAGTACACGCTATGCGCTGTCCAAACAGTGCCAACACCTCTGTATACCCTATTGCACAATATGCGCTATTCAAACAGTGCCAACACTTCTGTGTACCTTATTGCATGATACACACTGTACAAACAGCCATGTACCTTGTGGCAAGCTACCAAAATCCCACACTTTGTATTAGGGGTGAGCGGGTTCGGATTTCTGAAATCCGAACCCCCCCGAGCGCCCCCGATCCGAGGCCGATCTTAGTCAGGCTCGACTTTTCCCGCCTGACTCGGATCTGAAATCGAGGCAAAACGTCATCATCCCGCCTTCCGGATCTCGCAGGTTTTGGATCCTATATAACGTACCCGCGTCGGCGCCATTTTCTCACTCGGCTGTGGACAGTGAAGAGGGAGGGTGGGAGTTAGGGCTGGCTGGGCTGTGTAGTGTAGTGTAGTGTAGTGTAGTGCAGAGTAGTGTTGTGCTGCGCTGTGCTGCTGTTGTCCATAGGGGCTGTGTCCACTACTTCAAAGTCCATAGGGGCTGGCTGTGTTGTGCTGTGCTGCTGTTGTCCATAGGGGCTGTGTCCACTACTTCAAAGTCCATAGGGGCTGGCTGTGTTGTGCTGTGCTGCTGTTGTTAATAGGGGCTGTGTCCACTACTTCAAAGTCCATAGGGGCTGGCTGGATTGTGTTGTGCAGTCAGTTGTCCATAGGGGCTGTGTCCACTCCAAAGTCCTGTGCAGTGTCCCAGTCCTAAAGGGGTGCTGTAGTGTTGTCCAGGGGGTGCTCTGTCCATCAGGGGTGCTCCCCCCAAGTGCTAAAAAAAATATTTTTTTTCTGTGTTTGTGAATTGCGTGCGCAGTAGCCGCACGTGCATCAACAAAGTAGTGCCAAGCGTGCGCCTGTGTCATAAGTAAAGGGCCGGCTGGCTTGACCGTTAAAGGGTGCTGTAATCCCCAAAGTACACTCCAAACCAAATAAAAAAATATTTTTTTTCTGTGTTTGTGAATTGTGTGCGCAGTAGCCGCACATGCATCAACAAAGTAGAGCCAAGCGTGCGCCTGTGTCATAAGCAAAGGGCCGGCTGGCTTGACCGTTAAAGGGTGCTGTAACCCCCAAAGTACACTCCAAACCAAATAAAAAAATATTTTCTGTGTTTGTGAATTGTGTGCGCAGTAGCCGCACGTGCATCAACAAAGTAGTGCCAAACGTGCCCCTGTGTCATAAGTAAAGGGCCGGCTGGCTTGATCGTTAAAGGGTGCTATAACCCCCAAAGTACACTCCAAACCAAATAAAAAAATATTTTCCGTGTTTGTAAATTGTGTGCGCAGTGGCCGCACGTGCATCAACAAAGTAGTGCCAAGCGTGCGCCTGTGTCATAAGTAAAGGGCCGGCTGGCTTGACCGTTAAAGGGTGCTGTAACCCCCAAAGTACACTCCAAACCAAATAAAAAAATATTTTCTGTGTTTGTGAATTGTGTGCGCAGTAGCCGCACGTGCATCAACAAAGTAGTGCCAAGCGTGCGCCTGTGTCATAAGTAAAGGGCCGGCTGGCTTGACCGTTAAAGGGTGCTGTAACCCCCAAAGTACACTCCAAACCAAATAAAAAAATATTTTCCGTGTTTTCGAATTGTGTGCGCAGTAGCCGCACGTGCATCAACAAAGTAGTGCCAAGCGTGCGCCTGTGTCAGAAAGTAAAAGGCAGGCTGGCTTCACCATTAAATGGTGCTGTAACCCCCAAAGTACACTCCAAACCAAATAAAAAAATATTTTCCGTGTTTGTGAATTGTGTGCGCAGTAGCCGCACGTGCATCAACAAAGTAGTGCCAAACGTGCGCCTGTGTCATAAGTAAAGGGCCGGCTGGCTTGATCGTTAAAGGGTGCTATAACCCCCAAAGTACACTCCAAACCAAATAAAAAAATATTTTCCGTGTTTGTAAATTGTGTGCGCAGTAGCCGCACGTGCATCAACAAAGTAGTGCCAAGCGAGCGCCTGTGTCATAAGTAAAGGGCCGGCTGGCTTGACCGTTAAAGGGTGCTGTAACCCCCAAACTACACTCCAAACCAAATAAAAAAATATTTTCTGTGTTTGTGAATTGTGTGCGCAGTAGCCGCACGTGCATCAACAAAGTAGTGTCAAGCGTGCGCCTGTGTCATAAGTAAAGGGCCGGCTGGCTTGACCGTTAAAGGGTGCTGTAACCCCCAAAGTACACTCCAAACCAAATAAAAAAATATTTTCCGTGTTTGTGAATTGTGTGCGCAGTAGCCGCACGTGCATCAACAAAGTAGTGCCAAGCGTGCGCCTGTGTCAGAAAGTAAAAGGCAGGCTGGCTTCACCATTAAATGGTGCTGTAACCCCCAAAGTACACTCCAAACCAAATAAAAAAATATTTTCTGTGTTTGTGAATTGTGTGCGCAGTAGCCGCACGTGCATCAACAAAGTAGTGCCAAACGTGCGCCTGTGTCATAAGTAAAGGGCCGGCTGGCTTGATCGTTAAAGGGTGCTATAACCCCCAAAGTACACTCCAAACCAAATAAAAAAATATTTTCCGTGTTTGTAAATTGTGTGCGCAGTAGCCGCACGTGCATCAACAAAGTAGTGCCAAGCGTGCGCCTGTGTCATAAGTAAAGGGCCGGCTGGCTTGACCGTTAAAGGGTGCTGTAACCCCCAAAGTACACTCCAAACCAAATAAAAAAATATTTTCCGTGTTTGTGAATTGTGTGCGCACTAGCCGCACGTGCATCAACAAAGTAGTGCCAAGCGTGCGCCTGTGTCATAAGTAAAGGACCGGCTGGCTTGACCATTAAAGGGTGCTGTAACCCCCAAAGTACACTCCAAACCAAATAAAAAAATATTTTCCGTGTTTGTGAATTGTGTGCGCAGTAGCCGCACGTGCATCAACAAAGTAGTGCCAAGCGTGCGCCTGTGTCATAAGTAAAGGGCTGGCTGGCTTGACCGTTAAAGGGTGCTGTAACCCCCAAAGTACACTCCAAACCAAATAAAAAAATATTTTCCGTGTTTGTGAATTGTGTGCGCAGTAGCCGCACGTGCATCAACAAAGTAGTGCCAAGCGTGCGCCTGTGTCATAAGTAAAGGGCCGGCTGGCTTGACCGTTAAAGGGTGCTGTAACCCCCAAAGTACACTACAAACCAAATAAAAAAATATTTTCCGTGTTTGTAAATTGTGTGCGCAGTAGCCGCACGTGCATCAACAAAGTAGTGCCAAGCGAGCGCCTGTGTCATAAGTAAAGGGCCGGCTGGCTTGACCGTTAAAGGGTGCTGTAACCCCCAAACTACACTCCAAACCAAATAAAAAAATATTTTCTGTGTTTGTGAATTGTGTGCGCAGTAGCCGCACGTGCATCAACAAAGTAGTGCCAAGCGTGCGCCTGTGTCATAAGTAAAGGGCCGGCTGGCTTGACCGTTAAAGGGTGCTGTAACCCCCAAAGTACACTCCAAACCAAATAAAAAAATATTTTCCGTGTTTGTGAATTGTGTGCGCAGTAGCCGCACGTGCATCAACAAAGTAGTGCCAAGCGTGCGCCTGTGTCAGAAAGTAAAAGGCAGGCTGGCTTCACCATTAAATGGTGCTGTAACCCCCAAAGTACACTCCAAACCAAATAAAAAAATATTTTCTGTGTTTGTGAATTGTGTGCGCAGTAGCCGCACGTGCATCAACAAAGTAGTGCCAAACGTGCGCCTGTGTCATAAGTAAAGGGCCGGCTGGCTTGATCGTTAAAGGGTGCTATAACCCCCAAAGTACACTCCAAACCAAATAAAAAAATATTTTCCGTGTTTGTAAATTGTGTGCGCAGTAGCCGCACGTGCATCAACAAAGTAGTGCCAAGCGTGCGCCTGTGTCATAAGTAAAGGGCCGGCTGGCTTGACCGTTAAAGGGTGCTGTAACCCCCAAAGTACACTCCAAACCAAATAAAAAAATATTTTCCGTGTTTGTGAATTGTGTGCGCACTAGCCGCACGTGCATCAACAAAGTAGTGCCAAGCGTGCGCCTGTGTCATAAGTAAAGGACCGGCTGGCTTGACCGTTAAAGGGTGCTGTAACCCCCAAAGTACACTCCAAACCAAATAAAAAAATATTTTCCGTGTTTGTGAATTGTGTGCGCAGTAGCCGCACGTGCATCAACAAAGTAGTGCCAAGCGTGCGCCTGTGTCATAAGTAAAGGGCTGGCTGGCTTGACCGTTAAAGGGTGCTGTAACCCCCAAAGTACACTCCAAACCAAATAAAAAAATATTTTCCGTGTTTGTGAATTGTGTGCGCAGTAGCCGCACGTGCATCAACAAAGTAGTGCCAAGCGTGCGCCTGTGTCATAAGTAAAGGGCCGGCTGGCTTGACCGTTAAAGGGTGCTGTAACCCCCAAAGTACACTCCAAACCAAATAAAAAAATATTTTCCGTGTTTGTGAATTGTGTGCGCAGTAGCCGCACGTGCATCAACAAAGTAGTGCCAAGCGTGCGCCTGTGTCATAAGTAAAGGGCCAGCTTGCTTGACCGTTAAAGGGTGCTGTAACCCCCAAAGTACACTCCAAACCAAATAAAAAAATATTTTCCGTGTTTGTGAATTGTGTGCGCAGTAGCCGCACGTGCATCAACAAAGTAGTGCCAAGCGTGCGCCTGTGTCATAAGTAAAGGACCGGCTGGCTTGACCGTTAAAGGGTGCTGTAACCCCCAAAGTACACTCCAAACCAAATAAAAAAATATTTTCCGTGTTTGTGAATTGTGTGCGCAGTAGCCGCACGTGCATCAACAAAGTAGTGCCAAGCGTGCGCCTGTGTCATAAGTAAAGGGCCGGCTGGCTTGACCGTTAAAGGGTGCTGTAACCCCCAAAGTACACTCCAAACCAAATAAAAAAATATTTTCTGTGTTTGTGAATTGTGTGCGCAGTAGCCGCACGTGCATCAACAAAGTAGTGCCAAGTGTGCGCCTGTGTCATAAGTAAAGGGCCGGCTGGCTTGACTGTTAAAGGGTGCTGTAACCCCCAAAGTACACTCCAAACCAAATAAAAAAATATTTTCTGTGTTTGTGAATTGTATGCGCAGTAGCCGCACGTGCATCAACAAAGTAGTGCCAAGCGTGCGCCTGTGTCATAAGTAAAGGGCCGGCGGGCTTGACCGTTAAAGGGTGCTGTAACCCCCAAAGTACAGTCCAAACCAAATAAAAACATTTTTTCTGTGTTTGTGAATTGTGTGCGCAGTAGCCACACGTGCATCAACAAAGGAGCAGCGCCAAGCGTGCGCCTGTGTCCCATAAGTAAAGAGCCGGCTGGCTCATTTCTTAAAGGGTGGTGTAACCCTCAAAGTGCACTACTCTCCAGCAAAAATAAAAAAATATTTTCTGTGTTTGTGTGCGCCTTAGCCGCACGTATATATCAAATCGATATAACATAAATGGAGGACCAAACTTTCTCCGATAAAAATAAAATAGAGAAAGATCAAGAACCACTTCCTCCTAGTGCTGAAGCTGCTCCCACTAGTCATGACATAGATGATAACATGCCAGCAACGTTGTCTGCCAAGGCCGATGCCCAATGTCATAGTAGAGGGCACTTACAATCCCAAATGGCAAAATTCAGGAAAATGACCTTGAAAAAAACATTTAAATCATCTGAAGAGAAACGTAAACTTTCCAATATGCCATTTACGACACGGAGTGGCAAGGAATAGCTAAGGTCTTTCCCTATGTTCATGACTAGTGGTTCAGCTTCACATGACGATGGAAGCCCTCCTCCCACTAAAAAAATCAAAAGAGTTAAGCTGGCAAAAGCACAGCGAAGAACTGTGCGTTCTAAGAAGATATCACAAATCCCCAAGGAGAGTCCAAGTGTGGTGGTGGTTGCGTTTCCTGACCTTCCCAGCACTGGACGGGAAGAGGTGGCTCTTTCCACAATTTGCACGCCCCCTGCAAGTGCCGAAAGGAGCACCCACAGTCCACTTGCTGATATGTAAATTGAAGATGTCACTGTTGAAGTACAACAGAATGAGGATACTGGTGTAGGTGGCGCTGAGGAGGAAGTTGGTGAGGAGGATTCTGATGGTGATGTGTTTTGTTTAAATCAGGCTCCGGAGGAGACAGTTGTTGTCCGTGGGATGAAAAAGCCCATCACGGTCATGCCTGGGCAGAAGACCAAACATTCCACCTCTTTGGTAATATTTCTATCCAAATCCGGACAACAACTGTCTTACCATATGTACCATATGTAAAAGAGAAATAAGTAGGGGTAGGGACGTTAACCACCTAGGAACATCCTCCCTTAAACGGCACCTGCAGCGCGTTCATAAAAAGTTACTGTCAAGTTCAGAAACTTTGGCTAAGACCGGAAGCAGTCCAGGGACACCTAAATCCCGTTGTCCTGTTGTATCCAAGCTCCTGCAAACCACACTGTCAACTCCCTCCTCGTCAATTTCCTCCTTAGTCAGGGTCGGAAGTAGTCCTGCAGGCCATGTCATTGGCATGACTGACTCTCCTATCCGGGATCCTGCATTGCTACGCCTTCTGCTGCCGCTGCTGCTGCTGCTGCTGGGAGTCGTTCATCATCCCAGAGAGGAAGTAGGAACACCACTACTTTTACTAAACAATTGACCCTCCAACAGTTCTTAGCGAGGAAGATGAAGTACGACAGCAGTCATCCTGAAACAAAACGTATAACTGAGGCCTTGACTGCTATGTTGGTGTTAGACGTGCATCCGGTATCCGCCATTAGTGCAGTGGGATTTAGACAATTGATGGAGGTAGTGTGTCCCCGGTTCCAAATCCCATCTAGATTCCACTTCACTAGGCAGGCGATACCGAGACTGTACAGAAACGTCAGAAAAAGTGTCCTCAGGGTCCTGAAAAATGCCGTTGTACCCAATGTCCACTTAACCATGGACATGTGGACAAGTGGAACAGGGCAGACTAAGGACTATATGACTGTGACAGCCCACTGGGTAGATGTATCACCTTACGCAGCAACTGCAGCAGCGTCACCAGTAGCAGCATCTCAGAAACGCCAGCTCGTTCCAAGGCAGGCTACGCTGTGTATCACCGGTTTCAGTAAGAGGCACACCGCCGACAACCTCTTAGAGAAACTGAGGGAATTCATCGCCCAGTGGCTTACCCCACTTAGACTCTCCTGGGAATTTGTGATATCTGACAACGCCACCAATATTGTGCGGGCATTACATCTGGGCAAATTCCAGCACGTCCCATGTTTTGCTCACACAATAAACTTGGTGGTGCAGAATTTTCTGAAAAGCGACAGGGGCGTGCAGGAGACGCTTTGGGTGGCCCGAAAAATTTCTGGCCACTTTCGCCATTCAGCGACTGCGTGCCGAAGACTGGAGCGCCAGCAAACACTCTTGAACCTGCCCCACCATCACCTGAAGCAAGAGGTTGTGACGCGGTGGAACTCAACCCTCTATATGCTTCAGAGGATGGAGGAGCAGCAAAAGGCCATACAAGCCTATACATCCACCTATGACATAGGCAAAAGAGGGGGTATGCACCTGACTCAAGCGCAGTGGAGAATGATTTCCGTGTTGTGCAAGGTTCTCCAGCCCTTCGAACTTGCCACACGTGAAGTCAGTTCAGACACTGCCAGCTTGAGTCAGGTCATTACCCTCATCAGGCTTTTGCAGAAGCAGCTGGAGAAAGTGAAGGAGGAGCTAAGATGTTTTGCATGTGGGACTTGTGGATGAAGCCCTTGATTCGCTTTGCCAGGATTCCAGGGTGGTCAATCTGTTGAAATCAGACCACTACATTTTGGCCACCGTGCTCGATCCTAGGTTTAAAGCCTATGTGGTGTCTCTCTTTCCGGCCGACACAAGCCTGCAGAGGTGCAAAGACCTGCTGGTGAACACACTGTCAGCTGAAGCAGAACGTGACACGTCAACAGCTCCTTCTTCATTTTCTCCCGCAACTGGGGCTGCCAGGAAAAAACTTAGCTATCCTAAGCAACCCGCTGGCGGTGATGCAGGGCAGGCAGGACCAAGTTTGGACATCTGGTCTGGACTGAAGGACCTGGCAACAATTTCTGACATGTCTACTGTCACTGCATATGATACTGTCACCATTGACAGAATGGTGGAGGATTACATCGGTGACAGCATCCAAGTAGGCATGTCAGACAGTCTGTACCTGTACTGGCAGGAAAAAGAGGCAATTTGGAGGCCCCTGTACAAACTGGCTCTATTTTACCTGAGTTGCCCCCCCTCCAGTGTGTACTCCGAAAGAGTGTTTAGTGCAGCCGGGAACCTTGTCAGTGCTGAACCTGTAGGCAGTGCTGCGCATGCGCTGGTTTTACAGATGTAACAGCGCATGCGCAGCACTGTTTCCAGATGCGATAATGTAGTGTAGAGAGGGAAAAGTATCTATTTCCCGAAAAGCTGTCATCGCAAAAATGACAGCTTTTCGGAATAGATACTTATGGAGAGGTGGAATGATGAATTCCACCTATAATTAGCTAGAACTCCATGAGAGTTCTAAAGCTAATTATCTCCAGAGAATTTTTAAGTTTAATGAATAGGCCCCCAATCACAGAGTTTACAAGAACACTGGAGTTCTGCAAGAGCTAAAGTAACACACAGGGATTTAGCATGGGAGCTAATATAAGTAGCACTGGTGGTCAGCGTGAGGGCTGCAGCAACAAACTGTAGGATCTTCTTGGGAAACACCAGAGAGCATAATAATCACAGGAACAGCAAAGTTGAACAGAGTTTCCTGTTCCTGGAGTCAGACTTAAATACCACTGGGCAGCTGGTCATTGGATCAGAGGATCAGCTGAGTGACCACAGGACTACCATTGGGAGAGACTAGTCAGGTGATATGGACCAACATGGCTGCGCCCATGCCCGGCACCCCAGAAACCAGGATGCACGCATGAAAGCCCTAGCAGACACCGGGGAGAATACTCAGACACCACTCACCTCCACTCCCAACGACTGAACACCTAAGCCCAAGGACGCCGGCGCGGAGGTGAGTAGCGGCCGATTTCCAGGCCGCATCCTGACAATCCCCTTTGCCAAGAAACTTAGATGAATTAGAACATTTCCCCTTTTTAAAAAAAGGGATATCTTCATAGATGGATTAAGAATTTGGGGGCCATGGGGCACTTAAGAATGGGGGCCCCCTATTGTCGAAAAATGAAGAGCATAGTGGTATCATGCCCAAAAGAGTCCCGGAGGAGGGGCAAGCTGCCATGAAGAAATTGCAAATCAATCGCTAATACATTGCACTCTCTGCTGGTGATCAGCCATTGCAGCGACAGCTGGCCCCCAAGGGCCTCGTTCACCTAATGAGTAATGATGATCCATCTCTGGGCCTGGGAAGGGGGAACTTGAGCGGGCACTTGCCCCCCTGAGCAGCCCCCTTAATCCGATTATGGATCTCCTAATATCCTATGTTGTCAAGGGGTTGAGACAAAGATACTTTGGGGTCCTCACCTATATATGCTTCACTACTAAGATAATTCTAATGGTGCTTCTTTTTTCACCTATGATTCTTTAGTTTTTATATATATAAATATATAAATAAATATATATATGTGTGTATATATATATATATATATATATATATATATATATATATATATATACCAAATGTTCTTATTTAACGGATGGAGTAGGGTGATTGTCTTGATTATATTGTACATCCCTGTCCATCAGCCTGTTTTTCTTTTCATATCTATCCCAGTAGGCACTGACTGGGTACCATTTGCGAGTAGCTATTATATGGGAGCCCATTACTATTGTCACTTTGATGGACAGTATTTGATCTGCAGTAAAAGGAATGACCAGTCGGCCGGCGTTGGCAGATTAATCTGAGCACTTTGCTGTTTGCAGGGTGTAAGTGATAAAACACACAGCACATTGTCTATTGAATTACACGGCTCTGGAAGGTATGATGAAGCTCTGTAATCACCCGGACAGGTACCTGGCACTTCTATTTTTATGTACGACCAGTATAATCTAATTGCTGACTTATGAGAGAGCAAGGCAGAGGGCCCTGTCCTCCTTAGTGTCTATATTTAATTCCACCGAACAAATCCTTTGAGGTAGAAGAACGGGAGGGTTTGCCTCGGAGTTATGTACAGACACTAAGCTGACTTTTCATTTAGATTCGTGGTACGCCTACTGACAGAGGTATAAACAGAGCCAGTGTTTGGGGCGTTCTAGCAGATAACTAGAGATCAACAAAGTTGCTGCAAATTAAATTTTGCAGAGGTGCCCAGCGGGCGATACAATATTCAGGTTTTCCTTGCACTTCACAATTCTGTGGCGTGTTTGTAAAATCCACGTTATACTCTTTGCAGAACTTGTTGTCAGGAAATGGTGCCGGGACAATAAAGTTGTCAATTGATTGTGCTCTGTGGTTGGACTGTATAGGAGGAAATACTGTATGTTCGGAAAAAGGATAATTCCTGTTAGGGAAACATATGAAATTGATCAACCGAATGCAGACTGAGATGACAATCCCACGGAACAGATAGAGTTCCATTTTATATAAGTGTTCTTATGCTTAGGAGAGTGATAAAGTACCAACCAATCAGCTCCTGTCATTTTACAGGTTGTTTGAGAAATGGTAGTTAGGAGCTGATTAGTTGGCACTTTATCACTCTCCACTTAATCACTCTGTAAAGCTTAGTACATTCCCCCCCCTGGCTGTCTGTTAGGGGTCTATTTAGTAAGACGGGAATAATCATTTTACTGGAAAAAGCCCTTTTCTCACCTTCTCTCAATGGGCTCTATTTACTACAATCCGCATTGGTAATGCAGATTGTAGTGTGATATTACCGACTGAATTCGCAAAAATTCAGGCAATATCACAGGGATTTACTACAAATCCCTTGCAGGAACAGAGCTTGCGATAAAGCTCTGTCCCTGCGAATCCCCCTCGGAGCCTTATCAAGGTATTTTCGCAAAAAATACCGTGATTAAGTGCCCGCGCATGCGCCGACCGGTCGCCGCTGCTACCCCCACCGGTGCTAAGCCCCGCCCCTGGTGCTAAGCCCCGCCCCCCACGATCACGGACCCCCCCTTAATAGCACTTACCTGCATGCTCCAGGCCTCCGGTGATGGTCTCCATTCCTCCGGTCAGGTGATCTCCCATACTGCACAGGGGCCTGATGACCTGGCCGCAGTGCACTGTGGGAGACCAGCTGACCGGAGGGGAGACATCACCGGAGGCCCAATCACCGGTCCCTGGAGTCAGGTAAGTAATTTTTTTTCACTATTTTTTTTTTCTTTTTTTTACTGTAATCAGCTTGCGGTCTGTTTAGACCACACAGCTGATTACTGGGACCGACTCCCGGCTCTGCTCTCTCCGTTACAGCAGGGCAGGAGTCCGGTAACGGGGGGAGACCCTGGATAACGCCACCACCAGGTGGCGTTATTATCACAGGGCTTTCCCCGATATTTTTTCACATTTTATTTTTAGTAACTCTGGTCGGATCACATTTTCCATTACAATTATGGGAAATGCGATCTGCTTTACTAAAAATAAGTGATAATTAGGGGTTGGAGTAGAATTTTATGAATTCTACTCCAATTGCCCTGTAATAACTACAGGTGATACTAAAATAATGTGAAAAGGGTGTGAAAACACCTTTTTTCACTTTATTTTAGTAAAAATAATGTTAATAAATAGAGCCCAATGTATTAAATGGTTTATCTCAGAGAGAACAGATATATCTCCAGTACTCACTAATTTGGCCCCATTTGCTGTCATCTGGGGGCGTAACTAGCGATGTGTGGCCTGTGCCGTCACACAGGGCCCGGGGGGGGGGGGCACCGTTCCTGCCCCACGACCAGGGCTATAGAGAGCCGAATTGCGTCCCAATATTTTTCAGGGTGTGTGGCCTGATCCCGCGAGGAGAGGACACCCCTTTAGGACAAAAACAAAGAAAAAATGGTATTGCGGCGCTAAGTGTTGAACAGGGGTGCTCTGTAAACCCCTCAGCCAGGGGCAAAGGTGGTTGGCGTTCAGTGTGATCACTCCCCCTGTCCCCACACAGGCAGAGGAGACTGTACCCACTGCAGACCAGCACACATCAGCATGTGCTGGGCTGGGGAGAGAGGAGGGAGAGGGGGACAAGTAACTGGGGGGGTGACAGCGCACCTTGAATTGCTATGTTTAAAATTTTAATAACTTTCAATAGACAAGCCATTGGTTTAATCCTTTATATAAGAATTTGGTTATAGGAAGCGATGAAGAAAAACGTGCCTGTAATGAGGCGATCACAGGATGTATATGACACAGAGGAGTCAGCGCTACGCTTCCTATCTAATTATCATTTTGAAACATTTCCATCAAACGTCTCTGTTGCAGTCACAGGTTCTCTCTTCATCTGATACAGCAATAAATTGGTGTGAAAGCTGTTAGAAGGAGAAGAGAGAGTGCCTACATGTCAATTAAAATGAGTCATCTCCGAAATACTTTGCTGTCTTGTTGCATTAGATCAGACGGCACAAGGAAGAGCACAGCCAAACTCGCATGTGAGGGAGGAAAGCAAAGTCTTTGTATGATTCATTATGCACCGTCGCCTGAAAGTTTACCCCAACTCACAACAACAGCAGAAAAACTTGGCAACTTTCTCCCATAAAACCAGAACCTTTATTGTAAAAAGAATTTAAGCAAAAGAACATGAGTTACTTCATTTGTGCTATTATGGGGGATGTAGTCACACCCTGGCACATAGGATGCCAGAGATTAGAATACCAGCGCCGGAATCCCGTCACCTGTCACAATTCCGATGCCACCATCCCGCTGGGATCCCCAAGGTAAGTAGTGTGGGGACTGGTAGGGTTAGGCACTAGGGGGAGGGTTAGTGACTAGGGGGAGTGTTAGGCACTAGGGGGGAGGGTTAGTGACTAGGGGGAGGGTTAGGCACTAGGTCGAGGGTTAGTGACTAGGGGGAGGGTTAGGCACTAGGAGGGAGGATTAGTGACTAGGGGGAGAGTTAGGCACTAGGGGGGAGGGTTAGGCACTAGGGGGAGGGTTAGTGACTAGGGGGAGGGTTAGGCACTAGGGGGAGGGTTAGGCACTAGGGGGGAGGGTTAGGCACTAGGGGAGGGTTAGGGATAGGTACTAGGGGAGGATTAGGCACTAGGGGGAGGATTAGGCACTAGGGAGAGGGTTAGTGACTAGGGGGAGGGTTAGGCACTAGGGGGGAGGGTTAGGCACTAGAGGGGAGGGTTATGGTTAGGCACTAGAGGGAAGGGTTAGGCACTAGGGGGGAGGGTTAGGCACTAGGGGGGAGGGTTAGGCACTAGAGTGAAGGGTTAGGCACTAGAGGGAAGGGTTAGGCACTAGGGGGAAGGTTAGGCAGTAGAGGGGAGGGTTAGGCACTAGACGATAAGGTTAGGCACTAGGGTGGAGGGTTAGGCACTAGAGGGGGGGTTAGGCACTAGAGGGGAGGGTTTGGCACTAGATGGAAAGGTTAGGCAATAGATGGAAAGGTTAGGCACAAGAGGGGAGGGTTTGGCACAAGGGGGGATGGTTAGGCACTAGGGGGGAGGGTTAGGCACTAGAGGGGAGGGTTAGGCACTAGAGGGGAGGGTTTGGCACTACAGGGGAAAGGTTAGGCACTAGGGGGAGGGTTAGGCACTAGAGGGGAGGGTTAGGCACTAGAGGCGAAAGGTTAGGCACTAGGGGGAGGGTTAGGCACTAGAGGGGAGGGTTAGGCACTAGATGGAAAGGTTAGGCACTAGGGGGGAGGGTTAGGCACTAGAGGGAAGGGTTAGGCACTAGAGGGGAAAGGTTAGGCACTAGAGGGGAGGGTTTGGCACTAGAGGGGAAAGGTTAGGCACTAGGGGAGAGGGTTGGGCACTAGAGGGGAGGGTTAGGCACTAGAGGGGAAAGGTTAGGCACTAGGGTGGAGTGTTAGGCACTAGAGGGGAGGGTTAGGCACTAGATGGAAAGGTTAGGCACTAGGGGGAGGCTTAGGCACTAGGGTGGAGTGTTAGGCACTAGGGTGGAGGGTTAGGCACTAGAGGGAAAGGTTAGCCACTAGGGGGGAGGGTTAGCCACTAGGCAGGGAGGGTTAGGTTTAGGCACTAGGAGGGAGGTTAGGATCAGGGTGCGGGGAGGAAAGGTTAGGGGTAGGGGAAAAGTTAGGATACATACCTATAGGTGTCAGTATCCTAACTGGTGTTGTGGTTCCGAGCGCCAGCATCCTGTACCCATTCTTTTATGGAATTATTTTACTTATATTTTACTTTATCATATTCCTTATTGAAGAGAACCTATTGCTTTCCCATATTAGATGAAACCAGTCTGTGGCAAAACCAATCATTTTATGAGAATGCAGTCCCTCCGTTCACTAGATCCCTGAGGCCGCCACTGAGCCCATGAGATCACTTCACTCCCCGCTTCTGGGTCCTTCTGCAATACTGCGCATGGATCCTGCTCCCGGAACACTTTTGCGAGGCCACAATGGAAGTAGCTTCTGGGGACCAAGCTGTGGAATTCTTCACATTCTGGCGCTTGGGAAATGTGACATTTTTGCAGACAACATGGAAACCCATGCCGGCTGCAGTCCCCAGTACAGACATCATGGGGATGCTTTATATGTAGACTCCGATAACGGGTGTTTTCAAGGAATATAAAGCAAATATTTTTGATAAATGTGCCCCTTAAAGCAGCACTAAGAATAAGTACAAAACATGCTGGACTTGGCACGTAATATTAGGGCCGCTTTAAATTTTGAGGTCAAACCTGACAAGAAACAGCAGCTTATTTATGTATATATATCCCGAGGTCTATAGTCAGATATTATACATTTTGCAATATTCTATGGGTTGTTTTTTTTTTTAACATCTTTACAGGAGACATATGTCACATCTGTACACGTTTTTCAAGTAACAGTCCCACGCCGCCCAGAGAACCACAATCTGGTGTATATTGGCCACCTGACCCGGCAAGCCTGGTATACAATTGAGGACCATAGCTACAATTGAGGACAGGACCATCTATCGGGCAGCTAGACTGATGCTTTGCCATGTTAGCGCTCTGTGCACTAGCAGGAGTAGGTGGTCTGGATACTACGTCTCTCATTGCATATGTCTCACATCGGCCAGGGGCACAGACACATGGGAGACAGCGCTCTCTCTCTTTCTGGGCAGGATGCACTATCCTCAATTATGCAGTCAAATCCCCGAAAATGCCATTTGCAGTGGTTTGAACGGATTTCTTATATGCACCAAGCTTTCTGCAGCTTGGACACGGTGGGTAAGATTGCATTGCCCAATAGAAGCCTATGGGTTTCTTTTTGCATAGTGCTGCGAGAGGCATCCAATCGGATCCCTCCTAGCATCCCCAGCGGCGCACGCGTCTCTCTGTACCAGCCAGAGGGACTTTTGGGTCTTAAACCCGATATTCCCTCTATCACAAAGAACATCGGGAGAGCTGTCCTTTGGGCTTTAACTCGCAAATCTTCATGCATGCCGGTGTTATTAACGCCGACATGTATACGATGAGTGTTGGGATGCATCGCATGCAAAATGCGATGCCTAATGCATCCCACCCTCTGTCTGATGAAGGACGATGTCAGTGTTTTTTTTTTTTATAAAATGGAAAAATAATTCATGTCATTTATTGCAACGTGCATGGGAAGTAAAGTCCATTCATTGATTTATCTCCTTCCACAAATACTTTAATATGAAGAAATAAAAATAAAAAGGTGATTCTTGATTACAAGGTCCACAGGAAATCCTTCTGGGCTCGGTTTCAGCATCCAGGTGTCACTGTTGCTTTTGCTGTCTATACAAAATGTTTATATGGAATTATCATGAGGCTGTAGCTGACTACAGATATTTTAGCATCATCTCCATACAACATTGTGTCATTACTCCAGGCAGCTACTGTATGTCGGCAGATCATCACTTCCTCCCCATCACCAGTATGAAGGTCACTGTAACAGGCCCTAGAAGGCTGTGATGAGAGCTTTCATGCTGGTGACATCACCCACCAGTATCTAGACCACAGGCAATATCATGTTTTGTATAGCTTTTATTGCTGTTATAATAATACAAGCACATAAACATGTAATATTCTGTATAATCCCATAATTCAATATCAGTCCAAGAGGTTTTACATTCCGTGTGCTCCTGATAGGTTTGAGTCCAAAGTACGATCTGATCCCAAGAGCTGACGTATATTGCACTGATGTCCATGAGGAGCATGTCTGCTGGGTAAAAGAACAAGAAGAGAAAAACTTTAAACATGTCTAGAACACAAATATCACCCCCAAGGTTGTATACGAGCCTGAGCCTGTCTCATAGTGAATTATGAAAAGAATCTGGTGCACCAGAGATAATGGAGCAGGGTGTGCCGCAAGTAATTAAGCAGTGCCCACTACTTCTTGTAGGTATAAATGCAATAATACAAAATAACTGCGCTCACCCCTAAAGTGTTCTGGGTGATAGTCAGTCCTAAGAATACGATGTTAATCTGTATGGTCTGATTATGATAACCTGTAATTCATCTCAAAAGACTGAGGGCCTGATTCAGAGGCGCTGGCAAATAGCGAGCGCTCGCTCTGAATCAGGGCCGCCTGTTTTTTGTTTTGTTTTTTGGCAGGCCTCCAGGCCGCTCGCTAAGCTGTGGGTGACCACCCACAGCTTTAGCAGACCCTCCAACATGACCTGTTCCATTAGGTACAGAATGCTCTGCTCCTGGACTTCCCTTTTGATTCATGATTGCAGCCACCTGTGCTAAAACACCTGTCTCATCAATTACCTAGTTCAACACAGGTGATCATTAATTAGGTGGGAAATCCAGGAGCAGAGTGTTTTGTACCTAATGGAACGGGTCATGTTGGAGGGTAGGCTTTAGCTGGGGGCCAGGTGATGGTCGCGATGGTCGCCATCGGGCTTGCGATGAGACCCTTGTGGTAGGGTCTCGTCCACCGCAAGCCCCTGTGAACTCACTGCTCTAATAGAGCAGGAAGTTCACTACTAACATCACGTGTGATGTCAGCAGGGCCGCCCCCAAACGGCAGGCGTTCCTTCGGGAACGCCTTCGTTTGGCCAGCTACCCCAGCTGACCCGCCTACAAAACAGGGCGAGCTGACGATCAACATCGCCAGCCTCCCCGTTTTGCTGCGAACCCCGAGCGAGTGAAGTTCTCACTCGCTCCAGGGCTTGCGTTTGCACTACCCGGCCATTGACCTGCTTACGAGCGCTATGCGCTCGCAAGCGGGTCTGAATCAGGCCCTGAATCCCAATTAGTAATAAATCAATTTAATGTATTGATAGAGTAAAAAACATGTACATGCGAATAGCTCATGAACAGGATGCCTGGATGGCAACAATATTGCATATAAAATTGATAGCAGATGGATCGAATGCCTAGCAATTGGTAAATAGGTACCAGAGCCGTAACTAGACTTTTTGGTGCCCTGTGCCAGAAAGAGCATTGGCGCCCCCCTCATTTTTCAAAGGGACATGATGCACCCAAAAAAGGGCCATGGCTTCATGGGGAAGGGCCAGGGAAGAGATAGGGGAGGCCAGGAGATGCTGGGGATGAAATAAAAGGAAGCTACAAGCAAGAATGATAATAAACAGAAATTTGACAGGCTCAAACAGCGCCCCCTGCCCTGTGGTGCCCTGTGCGATGGCACCGGCCGCACTACCCTAGCTACGGCCCTGATAGGTACTAGCCGTCTAGCAAAATACATACCATAATAATCATGCAGATATACATTAATTTCATCACAGGTGACGAGAGAAAAGTCAAATGTCTTTGAACTCAAAGTCAGCAGTGGCGGTGCCAAGTGGCAGTAGGATTTAGGTGGGCGGCGGTGTCCTGCTTCATACTTATGATCCCTTAGTTGTTAATCAAGTGAAAGACAAGCAGCACATTGGTACCTTATCCTTAGAACCAATCCCGTGTGGCGTGGTGGATACTGCTGGTGCTTGGAGTGATGGAGTCCAGACTGACTTTGCAGGGGATGCAGCAAACGGCGCACTTTTTAAAGGTGATCCACTGGGCGTCTTCCTCTGCTTGGGGTCTGTGGCTGGAGTGGCACTGTCGCAGGTCTCAAAGGTACGGGTTCAGCACGGGGGGGTTTCTCCCTCATCTCTTACGAGTGCATGGCTCGACTCCGTGGAATTCACAGCTGATTGCCTCTTTACTTCTGGGTGGTATAGGATACAGTCTGGTCACGTGACTCGGCTGAGCGAATGAACGCTAGGTACTCAATGTGTTTGTTAGGGTCTGGATAGCATGCAGTGTGCCCAACGCGTTTCCATCTTGTGGTCTTCCTCTGGGGGTGTGTGCTTGCTGGGCTTGGCTGATGGCTGTTTAAATCCTGCATGGAGTTTGGTTCGATTGGTTTGTGCTGTCAGTCATTGTAGTTCAGCCCTTCAATCAGTGGCCATTTTGTTGTAGACATGGCAGTAAATGGTATCTCATTCTGTCCGTCTTATGGAGCGTACACACGGTCAGATTTGTCAGACTTGTCAGATTTGTCAGATGAACGACTGAACGATTAAACGATTTGAACGATTTGGACGATTTGACCAAAGTTTTGAACGATTTGGACGATTTGAACGATTGAACGATTTTTGACTGCATTAAAATGAATGGAATCGTCCAAGTCTGACTGCAAACCCATCAGATGTCAGATATCGTTATCTGACAAACGGGAACGCGCATCGTTGATCGTCCATCGTTCAGGCATGTCAGATATGAACGATTTTTCATCAGATATGAACGACTGAACGATTTTTAAATCGTTATCGTCCATATCTGAAGAAAAAATCTGATCGTGTGTATGCACCTTTAGAAAGGGTTGATCAACCATTTTGGTGGTGATATTCTGATGTTACAATCTGATGCTATAATTAATTGTCTCAAAGGGCTCTATTTATTAACATTATTTTTACTAAAATAAAGTGGAAAAGTTATTACAGGGCAATTGGAGTAGAATTAGTAAAATTCTACTCCAACCCCTAAGTATCACTTATTTTTAGTAAAGCAGATCGCATTTCCCATAATTGTAATGGGAAATGTGATCCGACCAGAGTTACTAAAAATAAATTGTAAAAAAATACCGGGGGAAGCCCTGTGATAATAACGCCACCTGGAGGTGGCGTTATCCAGGGTCTCCCCCGGGTACTGGGCTCCCACTCTGCTCTAACGGGGAGAGCAGAGGCGGGAGCCGGTACCAGTAATCAGCTATGTGGTCTAAACAGACCGCAAGCTGATTGCTGTAAAAAAAGAAATAAAAAATTGAAACATTTTTACTTACCTAAATCCAGGGACCGGTGATCGGGCCTCCGGTGATGGCTCCTCTCCGGTCAGCTGGTCTCCCACAGTGCACTGCGGCCCGGTCTTCAGGTGATCGGCTCCCAGTGCAGTATGGGAGATCACCTGATCGGGAAGCCCGGAGAAGATCACCGGAGGCCAGGAGGATGCAGGTAAGTGTAATGAAGGGAGGGGGGGGGGCCGCAATTGCGGGGGGCTGGGCTTAGCGTCGGTGGGGGGTAGTAGCGACGGTGGGTCGGCGCATGTGCGGACTCTTAGTCGCGGTATTTTTTCCGAAAATACTGCGACTAGAGTGCGGATGGGATCCGCAGGGACAGAGCTTTATCACAAGCTCTGTCCCTGCAAGGGGTTTGTAGTAAATCCCTGTGATATTACCTGAATTCGCAATGCGAATTCACTCGGTAATATCACACTACAATCCGCATTCAATATGCGGATTGTAGTAAATAGAGCCCATAGTGAGATTGGAGCTTTCCCTGCTCAGTTACCTCTCATTTACTTCTTACTGTAATTATCAGAATGAGACATTGAGCAGTTGTTAGAGATGTGGCATGGGCGGGATGCACTATGCTGCCAAATGCGGTCAGACCTCCGAAAATGCAGTTTTAGGAGGTTTGGCGACAATTACCGCATGCACCAAGCGCTTTTCAGAGATAGCGCATTTTAACAGAAGCCTATATTATTGGAGATTTACCCGAGAGGGCTGCAATAGGATTGTTCCCAGGGTCCCCAGTGACTCAGGCATGCGATGGCCAACGGCTGCACATGCACAGATCTACTACCGGGGAACTTCTGGGCCATAAACCAGGAAGTCCCAGGCACTACAAAGGGCAGGTCTCCTTTGCTAACATGTACATGCATACAGTGTTACTAAACGCTGGCGTGCATGCAATCATTGGCGTAAAGCGTCGCATCCGAAATGTGATGCTTGAGGCATCCCGCCCAGTGTGTTTGAACTTGAAGCTTTGTTTTATACTGATACTGACTGAGAGGAGCCTACAGATACAGAAATGACTGAGAGGCAGATACAGACATGTGATTTATGCTGACTGAGAGGAGCCTACAGATACAGACATGTGATTTATACTGACTAAGAAGAGCCTACAGATACAAAAAGAAAATAAACAACTGTGTCACTGCTACATGACCAAGCAAAACACGGAGAGAGAAACACGGAGAGAGAAACACATAGGGCTCTATTTATTAACATTATTTTTACTAAAATAAAGTGAAAAGGGGTGTTTTCACACCCTTTTCACATTATTTTAGTATCACCTATAGTTATTACAGGGCAATTGGAGTAGAATTCGTAAAATTCTACTCCAACCCCTAAGTATCACTTATTTTTAGTAATCAGATCGCATTTCCTATAACTGTAATGGGAAATGTGATCCGACCAAAGTTGCTAAAAATAATTGTGAAAAAATACCGGGGCAAGTCCTGTGATAATAACGCCACCTAGAGGTGGCGTTATCCAGGGTCTCCCCCGGTTACCGGACTCCTACTTTGCTCTAACGGGGAGCCAGAGCCCGGAGCCGGTCCCAGTGATCAGCTGATACACTGCAAAAAAAAAAATTCACTTATCTGACTCCAGGGACTGGTGATCGGGGCTCCGGTGATGTCTCCCTTCCGGTCAGCTGGTCTCTCATGCTGCACTGCGGCCCGGTCATCAGGTGACCGTGTCCCAGTGCAGTATGGGATGTCAGCTGACCGGAGGCATGGAAGATATCACCGGAGCACCGATGACTGCAGGGAAGTGCTATTAAGGGAGGGGGGGTCGTGGGGGGTCCGTGATTGCGTGGGATGCGGCTTAGTGTCGGGGCGGGGCTTAGCGCCGGGGGGTAGCAGCGACGGTCAGTCGACGCATGCGTGGGGAACTAGTCACGGTATTTTTTTGCGAAAATATCGTGACTAGAGTGCGGAGGGATTCGCAAGGACAGAGCTTTCTCGCAAGCTCTGTCCCTGCAAGGGATTTTTAGTAAATCCCTCTGATATTGCCTGAATTCGCAATGCAAATTCAGTCGGTAATATCACACTACACACTACAAATGCTTGACTTTAGAGTGAGTGTGGCCAGTCCATGAAGAGGGCATAATTAGTACTTATCCAGCTTTAATATGTAGACGCAGATCACACAGTCACTGTCCAGTTTATTCACGGAACAGAGGCCAGGAAATCTGCAACAGAACACACAGACCCTGGACTCCACCTACTAAGCGGACTTGATAGGCAACCATTTTGACAGCCGCTTCCTCATCTTACCCTCTGAACGGCGTCCAGGGCACTGCAAGTGATGCACAGTTCTCACAGCATTTGGGATGTATCGGGTTTTGTGCACTGTAACTGGATTAGCGGTGCAGGATTACAGATCCCAAGTGATGCACAGACAGCATATGCAAATGACATTAGTACACGGATAATTAGGGAAAGGTTACATTTGCAGCCGTAATTGCTATTCATCACCAGTCTGCTTTGTAGCTGAATCTGTCTGCCGGGCATCAGTGTCTATTACAAATACCCATTGTATACATATTGGCAGCTTGGCTGAGTACATATTTTATCCTTGACTGAAACACTTAAACCCAGAGAGACAGAAGGTTCCTTTAGGGCTCTGGGTAGGATTTGGATGACATTATCTCACGAGTAGCAGTTTCACAACCAGCAATAAAAACAAATCTGCAATAATAACACTGTGATTAAATTCTAGATAACGAAAATGAAAACAAGTTCCGACACTCCATGGATTTAGCAGTTTAGCTGGAGAGCTATTCATTATTATATTAAAGAGGAATTCCACGTTTGGGAGGGATCTGCAGCCCCAAACATGAAGGGGTAGCTCTGGGGATGGCCTAGGTGGCACTCTCACCCTCTGGGGGTTGCGCCCCACCCATGCTGATTTTTACTTTAGCAGCCAGAGCCCCAAGAGGAGGAGTCACGTGGTTGGTGGTATACATTTAGGAAGCCGGCGGATGGAATGCCGACCGCCAGCTTCCAGACAATTTAATCCCGACGAGGGACGAATGACAGGCGTCTAAATCTAGATTAGGCACCCTCGGGGGGAGGTTAGGGTTAGGCACCCCCCCGGGGAACTTATGTTTAGGCAGTGTGGAAGGGGGGGTTAGGTTTAGGCACTTAGAGGGGAGATTAGGGTTAGGCACAGGGGGGGAGGTTAGGGTTAGACACCCCTAAGGGAAGGTTAGGGGGAAAAATAGGTTAGTTGATACTTACCTAGGGACGATCATGATTTCCTCCTCTGTCGGCCAGCCGATGTCGGGATTTGAACCGCCGGCCAGGGGTCCAGCGGTAATTCATACCGATTCCACGGGGGGGTTGGTAACACAGCTGGATGTGTGACATTAGTCGCCCTGCTGATGCATCAAGGTACATTACCGGAGTCGCTTGTAGCAACTTTTTATTCGCAGTCTGATTGATTGTTGGAGCATTTGTGGGAGGTAGCGGGGAGTGGGGGCAAAGAATACGGACGCGTCGCAACTGTTATAACAGGTGGGCGTCTCATTACATCTCATTACATCTCCCATCGGCTGCGACAACTGCAGTTTGGTCAATTAAATGGAAAATGGAAACACATCTTTAAAAAGAAGAGTCACTTTCCCAGCTAGAGCACCAGGGCCTGCAATGAGATGGAGACTGGGTAGGAGAGTCCCTACAATATATCACTAGGATTAGTGACCCCAAGGTGAAAGGTTGCCCATTTGTGAGACCATGCCTGACTGCTGCTACCTGTTCTCAAATCATTTGCAACCACTGATTTTCCCCAAACTGCATCACATTTAGGAGAGTTAAGAGCAAATAAAGTTCCCGGGTTCAAACTGTTCAGAGGAAGCAGGGCCAGATTAAGGGGGGGGGGTGACAGGGGCGGTCGTCCCTGGGCCCCCACACACGGAGGGGCCCCCACACAGGGTCAGTGTCACCCTGCTGAGAACAGGTGTCTAGTGACACCTGTCCCCGGACTGAGGCTCACTGCCGCGATCCGCTGTTAATGTATGTAGCAGCACAGTCAGTGCCACTGCATACAGCGCAGAGCGGCTCCCGAGTCTTCTCACCGGTGCCATGTGACACATTATGTCCGCGACGCCGATGAGAGGACCAGGGAGCAGCTCCGCCGGGAGGAGGTCACGCCCGCACGCCGGCACTCAGGTAAGTCAGCGGCGAAGGCTTTGGGGGTAGGAGGGCAGAAGGCTTAGGGGGAAGCTCCGTGTGGCTTGAAGGGGCCCCCACAATTTAGTTTCCCTTGGGCCCCCACAAGCCTTAATCCGGCCCTGAGGGGAAGTAACATAATGGGCACTTTCATGCTCAGCATTGTGCGGCGGCACACGTCCTTGCCCAGCTGTAAACCCCCAATGTAATAGAGCAGGTCATTGTGTCTGAGTAGAATGAAAAGCAGTGCAGTATTTGTCCTGCCCATAGGCAGGGGATGTAGTGCACACGGGCCCCTAGGTCCAGGGGGGCCCACACTGCACACCCTCTACCCAGACATTATACTTACCTTTTTGGTGTCTCAGCTGCAGAAATATCCAGGAAAAGGATGCGCCCACCATTTTCTTGTAGACCTGCGCATGCACTGCAGAGTAACCACTGGGAACATGGCGTAGATGCAATGTTCTCAGAGACCTGAGCATGCATAGTAGGCTATGGCACAGTGCCGGAGTCTACTTTTCAAGTCCACCGGTGAGAGTGTGAAGGCCGCACAGAGACTCAGGGCCACCGACAGCCGCATCGGTCACAGAAGACATGGAGCGTGGCCTAATCGCGGGATACGTGGCCATGCCCCCTTAGGAAAAAAGGTTAAAAAAAATTTGCAGTGACTGGGTTGCTGTGGCGTAAGAGGGAGGGGGAGCAGTGCCAGACCCGGGCACCCGCCAGGCTCCTTCAGCAAGCCCAGGCCCGGGTAATTAGTACCTGCTCCCTCCCCCTCTCGGCGCCCCTGCAGAGACTGCACAAGGTCCCCCTCCTCTCCTAAGTCATCCCTGCTCCTGCCTGCCAAAAATTGCCTTTGCACCCCTTGCAGTGTAACATGGTTTCTCCAAAGTCAATTTTGCAAATGGATGACCTGACTATAGATCCAACCCTGCCCCCCCCCCCCCTTCCTTAATGTCAGCAAATATAAGAAAAGGTGAAAGTTCGTCCCTTGGCAAAACCATGCAGCACAGCTGGGGAGGGGGTCAATTTAAAACATGTACAGATTTAGAACTGCGGAGAAGGGTTTTAGCTCAACTCTAAATTGGAGCATATAAATAAAGCTGGCAGCATTTGTATGAAACAAAAGTCACCTGGATGCAGGAAATAAATGTAGTAGAAAAAAAAAATGTAACGGGGCTTATCAGAGGGCAAATTTGCACCCTGTAACTAGATTTGCTCCAATCTCCGTACAAGGCCTATTATGTGCACACAGTAAATGACTCCGATGTAATGCAGGAAGGGTTACCACACGGAATCAGATAGCAGGACAGATCAATGGGTTGTGTGTATTGTCAGGTTCAGTCCCAGCATCTCAGCCTCTCCTTAAGTAGAATCACATTCAAAACTGACAAAGCAACGGCTTGAAGCTCGTAATCTTTAACAGGAAACGGCTCCATCACCATAGTAACATCATCTCCACTTAAATCACTGTTCACTTTTTTTTTTAGTCTGTTTATTCTAAGAAAGGCATCTACACTCCAGCATGCTCCCCTCCGCGCTGCGCACCATTCTGCCGCTCTTTCAAAAGGCAGATTAAATGCTTTTTTTTTTATAATGGACTAATAAAAGAATGACAACATTCAGAGCTTGTGTCTAATGCATTGCTTTTCTGCACATACAATTATAGTGTGGCAGACAAAAGAAAACACACAATGCAACATACTATACAGAGAAGCACATTTACAAAGTACTGAGACTGACGGTGACACAGAGAGAATATGAAGACTGAGTGTGAAGCCAGTGTCGGAACTCTGGGGAACAATGAGAAGTGGCATCCATGAAGAGTTATATCACATATGCAGGGAAAATGGGTCAGGTAATGGCAAAAAAAAGGAAATCTGGTTCTACAAACGCGAAACGCGTTAGTTAATAATAATATGCATCCGCTTACATCTGCTTACCTTCCTACTGTTCCCTTGTGCACATAACCCCAGATCATGCAGCATTTGCCTATTTTCTTTTTCTTGTTTTTAAATCTCCTCTCTAGGATCACCATGTGGTGAATGCAGGAGGCATAGCGATGCACTTGGCATCATCATGGCCTTGCCCATATTGCTCAACGCTACGAATTATGGTAACATGAGTCACAATGACACGATTCCCTGCAAATTTCTCTATTAAGCCCCCCAAGCATTACCCGTTTCGCAATGGTAGTGGGTGGGATGCAAGAGGCTGCCCTGCTTTTTCGGGAATCTGAGAGGAGTATCGAAATGCGTAATTGTGCTGGATGCTAAGAGAGTATAGAGAACTGTGCCTCATTTTTATGTTTTTGCCACCCTTATCTGTCGACTACTGTCACTGTCTAAGCCCTGTGCCATCCCACTTATATAACATACTCCTAATCCATCACTTCGCACATTTAGGGGTATATCCAATTAGCTGCAGGGTTTACCCCACGGCTAATTGTCGCACTGGTCGGGATTCGATTAGCGGGGATTCCACACGTGGGAGTCCCTGAGACCCCGCGTGCGAGTCCCCGCTATCGGACTTTACCTCGCACCTCATGTAGGTGCGAGGTAAAATCTGCATAAAGCCGCCCTATTCGGCCTCGCGCGAGAGGGAATAACACACTGATTCTACAGTTCTCGCGGAATCAGTGTGTTCACACGTACGAGTCCCATTCGAATGACGCAGGGAAAAAGCTATTTAATTGAATAGCTAATCCCCACGTCGCGGGACCTTTGGCCGCCAATTAGCTGCGGATGAAACCCCGCAGCTAATTGAATATGCCCCTTAGCTGTATTCCTAGGTTGTGAGAGTTTCTCCTGAGAGCAGAGAGTAAGCGTGCATCTTGCACTTGCAGACCATCGACCTGCATTGGTGCAAAACCAAAGAGCTGTCCAGTGTGGACTGAATGTACTCTATAAATGAGTCTTACTGTATGCAGGAGAGCAGAAAGGTGGGATTACCTGGAATCAGGCCTGTCTATGGGCCCGGGCCTACTAAAAGAGATAGTGTCACCATGCAACCTTCAGCTGCCGGGCTGATATTCACAACGCGGTGTGGCAAAGACCCCACACACTTGGTCACAGCATCCCTATTTCTGCATGACAGCCATGATTTGAGGGTTCTGTCCTGCTATGACAGTCAGGACTGCACTGGCCCTATCACCAGGCATTTCTGGAGTTATTGTTAAAAATGATGTGTGTGCAGGTGTTGATATTTCAGAGTTAAATAGGCACACATCAGCGGATGACTCCAACTATGAACAGCCCAATGGTGTTGGATTATAGTTAGATATAGCAGGTACAGCCGTACTCACTTTTGCACGTACACTGGTGACCAGTCAGTGAGTGTATGCTACTTGCAGGTAGCGGCGCAGGATTGCTGGAACAGCTTTATAGCAGATAATAACCAGGTTCTCTAAAGGAGCTAAGTAGGAGACTTCTGTCTTCAACCATGCCATGCTACACAGTAAAAACAGGATGGCGCCTACACATGCTCAGTAGTGAGCTCGGCGGACATCTTGGGATAGGGCATGAATCCTCCCTGGAGAACAGTAAGACTGGAGTCTGCGCAGTATTTCTCTTTCAACAGCTATGTTACAGTAGTCCACTACTGGTCTGCACAGCAGAGCACCAGCGAACAGATACCGTACGCATCGGTCACTGGTGCACAGAAATGAAAGGACGATAAGATGGGAACTGGGGCACATAATGGGCAGCCTAGCACTCTTCAGCACAAGACACGCCCCCTCCGTGGTGCAAACACGCCCCCTCCATAATGTAGCCACGCCCGAGAGATAGTGAAAGTGCACATAAGGTAGCTCCCATTAGGCTGGTCACTCTGTAAGGGAACTGTGCCCCTGCAATTATATCGTTTTTCATCCAAATAATTTCTAAACTATAGCTGGCAGTCACAGTGATATCCTCTATACCCTGCGCTAACACTGTATTTGTCTCTCTCTTATGGGGTGGAAAATTACAGTGTTTACCTTTGCAGTTCTCTGTCATCCCAGAATCCTCCCGAGTCCCTTTGGGAAAAAGATAATTATTTTTTTAGTTGTTATAGAAGCAGCTGAAAGGTTTGACAGGACCAGGAATTATCGTCCTCGTCTCACACAGAGTATGTTGTTCTGTGTTCTATCACGAAAACCAGATTACTGTATTTCCGCGTCTACAAAGGGACAGCAGAACGGTAAACTGCAGTTTTATTGGATTTTGGTATTACTACAATCTGCTATATTCTGGGAGATGAAATCGCCTAGCGCAGAAAATTACATATTATTTTTAGTTGTACAGCGATAGCATAATATAATCGCTGGGCAATGTGTGTACATCTTTGTGTGTGGCTGCAGCCCAGGACATGATAAAGTGTCCATAATCTTATTCACTCAGAGTAGCAACAATGGCAGAGCAAGAAATCCTGTAGAATTGGCACTGCATGCTGGAGCTTGTAGTTCAACAGCAGGCCTTGGGAACAAGACGAAGCAACATTTTTTTTTTTCTTAGTGGAGTGGAGAATAGAAGCCAACTCTGACAATATGTTCATTTATATATATTATATACCTCAATCCTTCCTAACAGTTCAGGTTTTCAGGATTTCCATGCTTGAGCACATGATAGTGTTAGCCCTTTTAGCCTATAGGCTACATTAGGCACAGACTGGCGCTCACATGGTGAAATGGTAATGACAACAGACCATGGGGCATGGTCTCGTGTCATAGGGCATGCCTTGAATCCTGGGGGGCGGGGCATCAGGGCACTCCTCTGTCTCAGCATGCTGGGAGATGGGCTGCTCGGCCAGGCCTTCAGGCGGCTGGACCAGCCCGTCAGGTCATTGGCCCTTCTGGCATTTGCGCATTCACAAAAGGTTATGGAATTTGTTTGAGAGGCCGGGCTCAGACTGAACTTTGTGCCACAATTCCTGCTGCGATAATGATTATGATGATAAATAGAGCCAAGTCATCTGCCATGTGTTCTGCTAAATAGTCATTAGAAGTTTAATTTTATGAACAAATTGGGAGTCTTTAAACAATAACCTGATGCTTTCAGTTACTGAACCAAACCACAAATATTGTAATTTCCCTAATAAATAAGCTGGATTCATATAAAACCTTTTCTGTTTTTTGTTTGTTTGTTTGTTTGTTTGTTTTGCAGGCGACCACAGACAGCGTAATTCCTGACTATGGCCCTCATTCAGAGCCGTACGCTCTGAGCAGAGCGCACGCTCTGAATGAGGGCCGGCCTCCATGAAAATGGAGCGTCCTTCTGGACGCTCGTATAGCTGTGGGTCACCACCCACAGGCTATACGAGCGTGCATTTTGATGGCCGCGATGGTCGAGACCATCGCGACCATCGAAACTGCGAGCCGGAGCCTGTGGTTGAGGTTTTCAACCGCAAGGCCCGCAGTGATTTTGGCTCTATCAGAGCCAAAATCACTCCCACTGACATCACTAGTGATGTCAGTGGGGCCGGCTTCTGACGGTAGGCGTTCCCTTAGGAATGCCCCCGTCAGGGAGGCACGCCCCCGGCACGCCCACCAAAGGGGGCGTGCTGTCAATCAACATCGACAGCACGCCCCCTTTGATCAGACACAACGAGCGAAGGAAAGTCCTTCGCTCGTCGCGTCTGGCGCATGCGCACGACGGAGCTCCCTCCGTCGTGCGCATGCTCAGTGCATAACATCGACCCACTTGCGAGCGGACAGCCGCTCGCGAGTGGGTCTGAATCAGGCCCTATGTTTTGCCAAATAACAAATTTCGAATTGAACAATATATTCACCGTTAACATTCATTCCCTTTGCAGGAAGACGCAGGATCCGCTGCCTGTGCTGAACAGTGTGCTCCATGGATACATTTGCTTTTTCCAACCGCAGAATCCTATTTACAGAGAGTATATATCTTACCCGGCAAAACAGAATTTTTTTTTTTCATCTGGGCTCCAGGATGTGCTGAGCTCCTTCCGTCCATCACAGACTTTTACACTTTCCGCAGGCACAGGTTACAGGCAAATGCCCCTTTTGCGGTGTGTCAGCAATTGTGCAGCTTCATGAATGAGGCACTCTGCGTCCAGTTCTCTCTCCGGCATCACTTTACCTACAGCAATAGCTTCATACTTGGGTTTGGTCATATTATTGTCTCTATGATACATCCATCACCCTGCGTCCAGACTGAGGACCTCATTCAGAGTCGGTCGTTGCGGCCGCACGGTCGTAAGGGAAAAGGGGCAAGATATGCAAATGATGCACTCGCAAGTTGCGTCCTTAAGATGGGATCGTTAAGGACGCAAAGGGGAGGATGCGGCCGTAAGACAAAAAATACGCCCCCTTCTCGTACGCATTACACGTCATCTCCGGCCATATCAGGATTAATCGAGACCATCGGTAACCGTCGGAACTGGTCGTAGAGCTTAAGGTTGACCATACCCTCTCTTAAGCACTACGATCAGGTCAGTGTACAAACCACCCATGTCACGTGCAGGCCCGCTGAGAGCTGCGGCGGGCCCGGGTAATAGGGGGCGTGGCCTAATCGTGGGAGGCGTGGCCACGCCCCCTTCCCAGAAAAAATATATATATGCTGCGCGCTGGGGAGAGGGGGCGCTCTGAGCCCCCTCAGCCCGGCGCAAAGCCAGGGGGGCGCGATCAGTGTGATCGCCCCCCCCACAGGCTTAGGAGACTGCTGTGTGCTGGGCTGCTGTGAGGGAGGGGGAGTGGCGCCGGACCCGGGCCCCCGCCAGGCGCCTCAGGAAGCCCGGGCCCGGGTAATTTGTACCCGCTCCCCCCCTCTCGGCACCCCTGGTCACGTGTGCCATGACACTACTTTGTTAATTATGCACTCCCATAAAATGCCGTTCGCATAATTAGGAACGCCTGCGTTCGGATCTCCACTGCCCCGTTTTCAAGCACCTTCCCCTGTTCCCACCCACAAACGCTTCATCCTGTCACTCAAACTACCGACCTGGCTGTGTTCAAGGAGAGAGAAATTTCTGATCGTAGCAGCTAGTTTGCGCACGCGCATTGCGAACTTTCCGCATGCGCAGTTTAGCGAACATCGGTGGCGTACGACCGTGCGGCCGCAACGACCGACTCTGAATGAGGTCGTGAACCTTCATGCAACCTGAACTGCAAAATGTAATCATTCTGAGAACCAAATGCTAATTTTTAGGAGAGAAATGACAGGTGCCGGTGTCTCCATGGTAACTCCAGACCAAACAATATTCTCTGCTCTTGAACCAATAACCAATACATTGATCAGGCTGCAGCCTATGGCACAGGACTTGAGGAGTTGCCAAAAGCGGAGGATTGGCCATATGTAGACCCAACTGCTGATGTCTTTGGTACATGATAGCTGGTCTTATCACAGTTCAGCAGGGAACATCCACCTTCTTATTTTTGCAGCAGATCAGTCTTGGCTGACTTCCCTACACACACTACACATAGGGGTCTATTTACTAAGCTTTGCTAGGAGATAAAGTGAACGGAGGTAAGGTACCAGCCAATCAGCTCCTAACTGCCATTTCACAGGCTGGGTTTGAAAAATAATAGGAGCTGAGTGGCTGGTAGCTTACCTCCGTTTACTTTATCTCCTACCAAAGCTTAGTAAATAGACCCCATAAACCCCCACTCTGCACGGTTCTTCCCCCCAGCTCAGGCTCTGACTATTCTCCAAAAGGTGCTCAAAAGATAAAAGTAACGAATTATATATTTGTGTTTTTCACTATAGGTTCTATTCTACTAAATATTTCACATTTGGAATTCCCCCTTCTAAAATATTGAGATTATCCCTGGATCTCCCCGGGGTACTCAGTCTGCTGCAAGAACCTGGTACAGTTTTAGGGGTACTCCGAAAAATAAATCTGCTAAATAATTTATTTTTCTCCATGTGGACTAAGTAAAAGCTGGGGACGTTTGTGCAGATCTACTAAGTATTAGTATATTAAAAAAAAAAAAAAAAATGAAATATAAAAACAGAAAATCCTTCCTAGAATGGAACGCTGTGCAGGATAATATAGGCCCTCATTCAGAGCCGCTCGTTAGCGGCAGTACGCTCGTTCCGAGCGATGTTTGCACATCTGCGCATGCGTACGCGTTTTAGTACGCATGCGCGAACCAGTCAGTGCGGCCGAAAATCCTTTGTACGCTATATAGCGAGTGCCTGCTATTTTGAGTGACAGAATGAGGCGTATGTGGGTGGTAACAGGGGAAGGTGCTTGAAAATGGGGAGTGGAGATCCGAACGCAGGCGTGCTTAAAGGTCAAAACGGGCGTTTTATGGGTGTGTATATTTAAAACAGCAGCGTCATTGACCACGTCACTGGGTTATTTTATAGCCAGAACTGCACGCAAATTTGTGGTAGCAAACACCAACCACAAGAATAGCGAGCAGTTCATACGCTGGTCGATGTACTCGATTAATCTAATAAATAGCGGACATGACGTAGGATGCGAGCGGCCAGGGGGCGTTTTTAAGAAATAAACGAGCGTATGTTTTGCACGCTCGTTCAGACTTAGAGGTGTGAACAGACAGCAATGTGCGTACGGATCATTTGAATAGCCACCCCTTGTTTTTAAACGAACGACCGCAAATAGCGAACGGCTCTGAATGAGGGCCATAGTTCCCTGCTCGTGTGTGTATTGGCTCGTTGAACCATATCACATCCTTCCAGAGAAACAGACCTGGGTGTGTCGTGGGTTTTAGAGCAAGTGCCTTACTGGCAATAGATTGGCTGTATGTGAAAGCCATGTACCTAGGATTACAGTGTTTAATTGGGTTTGTGTTGGAGTTGTGACATGAAGCTGGTTAGCCACAGGATGCTCTGAAGTTCATTGTGGAACATTGCACTCTCCAGAAACTTTCCCTTCTCTGACTCATAAAACAACTTGTGTTATTGTAATTTTTATAATTTAACCTTGTTTGCTGTGCAGTGCCCCATATCTACGGGCGTCGGAAGGTAAATATGTATTTTTTTTAAAAAAATGTTTTTATCCACATCTTGACAAGTATCCTCTCCAGAAGCCAGACATGATCTGATCAGAATTCTCATGGGTAGGTGCCTGGGTATCGGAGACTGGGTAAAAAATGAAAACGGTATACCTTAAAGCAGGGATGGGGAACTTCAGGCCCCGGGGCCGTATAAGGCCCCTGGAATCATTTGGTCTGGCCCTCTGAGCTTTTTTCTGCTAGCCTCATCTGGCTAGAAGGGTGCCTAGAATGGTACCCTGCACCCAGAATCTATGCAACATTGCCGCCTGGAGTGTCCTTAGAACACTTCAGATGGTCACACCACTGCCCTTACAGCTCCCTGGAGCATCTTTAGGATGCTCTGGGCATTGCAGTAATCACCGGCGATTGTGCCCCCGCCCCCGTGTGAAGTCACACGGAGGGGGCGTGGCCTGAACCAGGCACAAGGCCCGCAAATAATGTTATATATATCAAAATGGCACTCGGCAGAAAAAAGGTTCCCCACCCCTGCTTTAAAGCTTACATAGTCCACTAATAAAGAATTGCGGTAATACCCCAAAAATGAATACATATATACCTGTATTATCTCGATTTGGGGCCAAGGAGCCTATTTATCAAAAGTAAGGCGCTTTATGCCAACAAATTATAGTATGCCGCCTTGATTGCGACAATATCACAGGCTACAATAGATACATAAACAGGTCTGTTGAAAGAGGAGTGTGCTATTGCACAGTCTCCATTTTCCTGTCCCTCTAGGGAGGCTTCATTCCCTGTACCAAGATGGCCACCATAATCAGTAGTGCTCACGCCCAGCACTGTCTCTCCTTGGCTCATGAGAGAACCGGCTATTACCAGCATAAAAAGGCTGTTCCAGTATGCTGTACCACTACCCGCAAGTGTCATACATTCATCAACTGGTGAGCTGCATAAAACCCTGCTCCGCGCCAGTACCGATGTGTATGTAACAGTGAGTACAACTGTACCTCCTATCTATTAATAAACCAACACCACTGGGCTGTACATGGTTTGAGTCATCCGCTGGTGTGTGCCTAACTACTCTGCCATAACAACATATAAAAAAGAAATGATGTCAGTTCAGTTTCTTTCTGTCCGTGAAAGAGTTAATGCAAAACGTCTACTGTTAGGGTCTATGTCGCATCCGCACAGACTCCAGAAACACAGCGAGAACTTGAGTAACTCCGATGGCACAAATCACGAAAACATAATCACATTCAGAAACTGCCTTCACTTTTAATAGATTTGGAGCACAGGGGCCGGTACGTTTTCCAAGAGACGTAATGTGATAGTTTTTAACAGGGCTGTAAAAGTCTCAAGTTTTAGAACTGATTTTTCAAGTTCTGAAGTAATATTAGATTTACGTGCCAGAAGCTCTGGACTCCATTATTAAACCTGCCAAAGAAAAGACCGCTCTTATTTTTTTAATTTTATTTCGCTGTGTTCAGCCAAAACTCAGACGCTGCATCCAAGCGGTAATTCTGTATGCACACTGCACAGATAAACTTGCAAACCATTTGGTTCAAATGTACTTTGCAGACAGGAAGTAAACTGTATGGTATAGCTCCTAGCATAGACAACAAAGGAAAGCGATATTGCACATGGTCAATAAAACAAGCTCTTTTGGCTGAGTGTCATCTTGGAAGTACGTAAATATTTGGAAATCATTAAAAGATGTGTTTGTCTTTCAAATTAAGAAATATCACTACCATCTTTCATAAATAGCAGCTACTGCCCACAGACATATAACATTGTAAAGACATGCACGCTTCTGCTGCTAGTCAACTTTTGTACTGTTTGTTTGTTTGTATTCTGCTCTTGAAGTCTCGCTACTCTAAAGCTGGCCACACACTAGACCAACTTTCATCCAACCAGCCAACTAGTTGATTGGTTGGAATGAAAATCTGGTAAGGTACGGGAGTAAATGATGATCAGCAATTTGCTCCTAAATGCCAGAAAACAGATGAAAATGGTCGGTCAGACAAGTTTGTTAAATGTTTGATCAAAATAATTTGTTCAAAAAACAGTTTTTGTCCATTTTCCAGCATGTGGGAGCAAATTGCTGATTGTCATTTGCTTTCATCCCTTACCAGATTTTCATTCCAACCAATCAACTACTTGGATGGTTGGATGCAAGTTGGTCTAGTGTGTGGCCAGCTTAAGCCAGTCCCTACAACGGTTGTAAGAAACAGTTTAAAAACAATGAATCAATTTATCAATAGGTCTGTTACTAAGATGATAAGCAGGATTTTTTTTTTTGCCACCATAACAAAAAATATATCTCCATGTTTTGTCCCTAAGGGCTCTATTTATCAACATTATTTTTACTAAAATAATGTGAAAAAGGGTGTTTTCACACCCTTTTCACATTATTTTAGTATCACCTATAGTTATTACAGGGCAATTGGAGTAGAATTCATAAAATTCTACTCCAACCCCTAAGTATCACTTATTTTTAGTAAAGCAGATCGCATTTCCCATAACTGTAATGGGAAATGTGATCTGACCATAGTTACTAAAAATAAATGTGAAAAAAATATCGGGGGAAGCCCTGTGATAATAACGCCACCTGGAGGTGGCGTTATCCAGGGTCTCCCCCAGTTACCGGCCTCCTGCCCTGCTCTAATGGGGAGAGCAGAGCCGGGAGTCGGTCCCTGTAATCAGCTGTGTGGTCTAAACAGACCGCAAGCTGATTACTGTAAAAAAAAAGAAAAAAAAATAGTCAAAAAAAAACGTACTTACCTGACTCCAGGGACCGGTGATTGGGCCTCCGGAGATGACTCCCCTCCAGTCAGCTGGTCTCCCACAGTGCACTGCTGCCCGGTCATCAGGTGATCGGGCAGCAGTGCAGTATGGGAGATCACCTGACCGGAGGAATGGAGAGCATTACTGGAGGCCTGCAGCATGCAGGTAAGTGTAAGTAAGGGAGAGGGGGGGAAGGGGGGGTCGCAGGGGGGGTCGCGATCGTGGGGAGCGGGGCTTAGCGCCGGGGGCGGGGCTTAGCGCCAGAGGGGGGTAGCAGCGGCGACCGGTCGGCGCATGCGCGGGCACTTAATCACGGTATTTTTTCCGAAAATACCGTGATAAGGTTCCGAAGGGGATTAGCAGGGACAGAGCTTTATCGCAAGCTCTGTCCCTGCAAGAGATTTGTAGTAAATCCCTGTGATATTGCCTGAATTTGCAATGCAAATTCACTCTGTAATATCACACTACAATCTGCATTACCAATGCGGATTGTAGTAAATAGAGCCCTAAGAGACAGGCCTTGGACAATAGCAGGCGGACGATTAACCTAATCTCAGGCTTGCCTATCCTCCCGATTTGGCCGGGAGCCTCACGAAAATCGGACGCAGCTCCCGGCCCCTTGAAAGGCAGGCTAGCCTCCCGGCAGACGCCGATCCCCCCGACCCCCCAACAATTAATAGTTAAACCCCTACAGTGGAGTGGTCATTTTGGCTCCGCCCCCGGACCACAATGCCTGTATTATCGGCATTGTGTAGAATGCGGGGCCAAAATGATGCGATCGCATGGCCCCGCCATGCCTACAAATGCCGGTCACCCACCCGGGCACTCCCACTTGTTCTGGCCATGCCCCCCCATCCTGCCTATCTGGCTGCTCCCTCCCAGAAGGAGCAGCCAGAAAGTCGGCAAGTATGCCTAATCTCCTATATTAATAAATGTAAGATTCCAGCCGTGTTGTTATCACTCGATGCAGAAAAGGACTTTGATAGGCTATCTTGGCCTTTCACATTTGAGGCCTTACAGACATGGCTTTTGTGGCAGCTTTTTGTTGCCTATTAAAGCTTTATATAGTAATCCATCGGCCATAGTTTCGACTAATGGCCTTTCTTCTCCATTTTTTACCTTGGGTAACGGTACGAGACAAGGATGTCCTCTTTCGCCTTTGCTTTATGCCTTGAGCATAGAACCTCTTGCGGCCAAAATCCGGGACAATCCCGATATCAAAGGTATATCAGAACAAGGATCGCAATACAAAATATCTCTGTTCGCAGATGATCTATTGCTAACCATAACATCACCCATGACTTCGCTTCCTAATTTACAGGCTGAATTAAGCGCTTACGGTGCTTGCTCAGGGCATAAAGTAAATAGCACTAAATCGGAGGCTTTGGCGTTCAACCTTCCTCCCCCAATACAGAGGCTTCTAGAGACCAATTTTGAATACACCTGGCGACCTAAACCCTTTCAATATTTAGAGATTACCATTACTAAGGTATATGAGCACCTATTTCAGGCTAATTATACCCCTCTACTTCAATCGATTAAAAAGGATATATCCAGATGGGCTCCCCTATGCATTTCATGGACTGGTCGTGTTAACACAGATAAGATGAATATTCTTCCCAGGTTATTACACCTATTCCAAACAATCCCAATAGTGGTCCCGGCCTCTTATCTCCGTGAGGTTCAATCATTGTGTGGCTCCTTTGAGTGGTCTGGTAAAAACCCGAGACATCGCAGAGCCTGTTTGGCCAAATCAGTGATTAATAGTATTCTGGGGCTTCCCATTTTTGAAAGATATTTTTCTGCAACACAACTGAGTCACATTACATCATGGCATTCAGAGGAGGAGAGTAGGAAATGGGTATTACTTGAATTTGACCTGGCGGACACCCACTTAGCTAGTTTCCTTCCATGGCTAATATGAGACCAGCCTCGGTTCGGGAAGTTCCCTGCGTAAGGGCTGTCCTGCAAGTTTGGGACAAACTAAATAAACGTTTAATAGTGGCGCCATACCCGTCCCCCCTGTTCCCTCTATGGCGCCATCACTTCCCACTGGGGAGCATGTACTGTTATATGCATCCTTGGATATCAGTTGGGATAACTAGATTCCTGCATAGTCAGGGTGATTTTGCCCCCCCAAAATTTTACAGATTTGTGTAAAAAAATATGGTCTGTCTTCTAATTTTCAATTTGCATACTTGTAGATTTGTAGTTTTATTCGCTCACTCAGTAAACCCCATAAAATGCGACAACCTAAAGCATTTGGGCGTAGATGTATTTACATTACAACCCTGGTTGCAAAAAATCCATATCAATCTTGTACTTGTTGTTAACTCCCTCATCCCCCGAATTTAGGGAACCTTTTGAGCAACCTTGGGAACAAGACCTGGGGATTAGTTTGGAGGACGATGATTGGGCAGACATCAGGCAATGGGTGGCTTAGTCCTCCACAGAAAATTCCTTCAAAGTTTATTCTCGCTGGTACATGGTTCCTGCAAAACTGCATCAGATTTTTCCAGGGTCTTTGGACCTTTGTTGGAGGCAATGGGACCAAATTGGTTCCTAATTGCATGTGTGACTGTCCCCTGATATCAAAATATTGGGATGAAATCACATCTTTAGTGTCCAGGGTGCTTAGTGTTTCCTCCTTTAAAGGCCCTCTAAATATGCTTCTATGTAAACCCAATAGCTCTCTTCCTAAACTTCAAGATAAACTCTGTGGCCGTATTTATAATGCGGCCAAACTGTTGATTGCTACAAACTGGAAACAAATCGAGGCTCCGCTCCGGTAATGACAATACTATTCAACAAAATCTGGTATTTAGCCTCTATGGAATACATCACTGCGCTCCTCCATGATACTGTGATAAAATCCCATGCTACCTGGGACCCTTGGTATTCTGCATTCCATAGACAACTACCAGAGATGGAATTAAACTGGTGAGTTGTTTTTTTTTTTGGAGATGTATTTTACTGCAGGTTCTTTTTTTTCTTTTTCCTTTTCCGTTTCCTTTTTTTTTTTTCACTTTTTCTTTCACTCTTCTCTATTTTTCTTTTTCTTGCTCCCAACTGTCAACTGTTAGAAAAGTGACAGTTGGGAGCTGATTGGCTGAAGCACCATTTATCATACACAGTGAAATGTATCACTCGTTTTGGTGATAAAACTTGTTAGTAAATGGGGACCTTGGTTTGTAATTATTTATACACAATATGGGGTATATACAATTACCCGCAGGACTTCTCCCGCGAGTAATTGGGGCTCGAAAGTTCTGCGGTGCGGGGTTAAGCTACTCAATAAAATAGCTTTTTCCCCACGCCGGTAAATGTGCCCTCGCTCGCGGGAACACACTGTTTCCGCGAGAAGTGCGGAAACGGTGTGTTTTTCTGACGCACGCGAGGCCGACAAGGGCGGCTTCATGCAGCTGTTACCTCGCACCTACATGAGGTGCGAGGTAAAGCACGACTGCGGGGGACACCCGCGCGTGGAGTCCCCATTAATTGACTCACCACCAGCGCATCAATTAGTCGCGGTGTAAACCCCGCGGGTAATTGTATATACCCCTATGTGTGGGATAATTTATTGTGTTGTATTCTATATCAACTATTATAAATAAAGAGATATTAAAAAAATATATCTCCAGGGCAGCTAAAAGATACTCGGCTGCTGCAGGCAACACTGGGCAGGGGTGGTAAGGGTTAAGTTGCCAGTCTCTGCAAATGTGTATGTCAGGGCCGTAACTAGGGGGTGGGCAAACGGCACTGCAGCCCAGGGCATGGGGCCTAGGAGGCAGTACTGTCACAGCCCCATGGCACCTGTATTTGGCATGCTGGGTGCCTGGAACGGTGCCCTGAAGCCTACAGAACCGCCGTCTGGTGCATTCTCAGGGCACTCTGGACACCCAGCTTCTCCCTGGCCCTGGCGGCCCCGCCCCCTTGTTGTGCCGTCATAATGTGACATTTTGGGCACACAACGCATTTTCTCTCTGCTACGGCCCTGGCCTATATGCAAATGGCTTGCCCATCTATCAATTCCAGATCTCAATACCAGCCATATTAATCTCAGTATGTATTTTTCAGTCTATCAACAGTGACGTATATATAATGGGTGAGAAGGGAGGAGATCGTGCACAGCGAATACCCTGCACCCATTAGCTCTAAAAATCGTTAATTAAAAAATCAAAGACTAAGAAAGGCGCAAATATCTATCCAGCTTTCATCGCCTGCCCATCCCTCTCCGTGTCCCTCCTGCAGATTATCCCCCTATCCACTGCAATTTGGGGGTGGGGTACCCCTCTTCTTAGCCCCTGCACCTAAAATGGTGTGGCCTCTACTAATAATAGTACCTGGTCAACCAGAATTTCCCCAGAATTCTTGTCCCTCTCATCCTCCTCCTGGGGATTAATGGGGATGGACGTTCCAGCTTTATTGATGTATCCCTGGGGACCAAGTGTGCACCAGAAAGCGTAGCCTGCTTCACCAGTGTCAGACTGGAGCATGACGGGCCCACCAGGATAATCAGTGGTAAGGGCCCAAGCTTAAGGGGAGTGGTCATCCACCAGAGGGGGTGTGGCCTGCCACCACAGACGATTGGCTAACCATTAGGCAAAGCTTGGTGTAGATTCTATAGAAGTGAACCAAGCCCCCTTGTTAATCAGTGGTCCTGCTCCGCCAGGTAACTGATTGTCTAATAGTGTAACAATTTATAATTTGGGGTCGAAACCTGACACTTAAAGGAGGGGGTGGGCCCACAGGTAGTGGGGCCCACCGGGGATTTCCCCTATACCCCTGTGGGCCAGTCCAACCCTGTGCCTGACCATGCTCTTACCTGAGCCCTGTATTACAGCAAGTGCCTATGGGAGTTCGTAATGTTTAGGATATACGTTTAAATAAAAATAAATCTGTTTAAAACCGGCCGACAGTAGGTTTTCTTGGTGACGGAGGTGAAGCAGCACATACATATATGAGGAAGAGGAGATATTAGAGTTTTTCTGCTACCTGTCAAATAAATAGAAGACGTCTGTATTGTGAAACTGAATTCTAGTATAATGAACACCAGATGGGGACGTATCCTGCTTTGGCATGTACAGCGTTCAATATGTAAATGTCACTGGTCTATTTTTATTCCCTCAACACGTAAAAATATCCCCAGGCAGAGACGTAGGACTGTCTTTTGTCTGCGCTTCGTGAACCATGAATGTAACGTTGATTGTTGCGAGCAGTCCGCAGACTAAATGCCCTCTACCAGATTATATGCTGCATTACCCAGCCGTATAATACATGATCTGCACTGTCAGCTGCTGCCAGATTCTTAATGTCTTCTGGTCAGGGAAAATTAACCTTACTGGTCTGATTATCAGGGCATCAGTCTTTGTGGGGGATACGTACACCACTGGCCATTTTCCAAAAAAAAGTCCATTAGGAAATATAGAGGCCTATGTACAAAGAAACTCGGGAGTGGCGCAAATTTTTTCAATGTACATCGCAGCGGGGATAACCATTTTTTTTTCTGCTGTGTACTAAAGTTAACTCACAGCGATAACCGCTGTCCCTGCGAGTTACATCCCCGGCAAATTGTTCACTTTTGTGCTTTTGTGCACGACTCCTCTGGGGAATAGAACGCTGTGATGTGCACAGTGTCAGATTCAGGAGCTGGACAGAGGCTGTGGGAGAGGGATGGTAAGATTTCTCTCCTGCGAGGAGGCCTCCATAGGTATAAAGTGGTTTACGCCATCTATGATAAATGATAATGATCAACCAGCTGTAATATGCGTCATACGACGTGTATTGTGTGTCATAATTCCAGCATATACAGGACCAGCGATCACAGTAATTAGCCATTATATGTGGCAGTAGGGGCATCCTGCCTAAGCTGAATGTTTTTATTTCAGATGTGGGCACCATTCCAGAGCACTGGAGCACGTCCAGGAGTCTAGGGGAGCAGCAGAAGAACCTAGCACTGCCCTGGGCATATATGTACATATTGGTTTTGTCATGCACTGGATAGTGTAGTATTATTATACAGTATTAATAATTAGCCCCGTTAATGATTTATAGCAGTTCACTCCTAACAGTGCATGTTTTCCAGACCTCTTAGTTGATGCAAAGGTGTATTTGTTACTGGCTGACACAAGATCCACAGGTGGTGCTGATTATTCCATCTGTGATACTGAGAAGAACATGCAGCACTAGTAATACAATTCTATATTACTATTCTACTGTGGTCATGGTGTGGGCTCGGGAGGGGAGTTTCAAGGCAACCGGAACCCCCCTCATAGGTATAAAGTGGTTTATACCTGCTGCTCGAAGCGCAGCCCTGCCTGAACTTACCATCGTACGGCCAGCTGTTGTGGAATACCCCACCCTCCACCCTCCCGTTGGCGTTAGTGGGTAAACGCTGGGGGGGGCGGGAGGAGCGCAGCAGAACGGGACGGTGCTGGCCCTGTTCCCACACTTGACCAATTGTTGCTATTGTGCATGCGTGCAATCAGAGATATTCTTACTGTGCACGCGTAAACCAAGTGTCCGATGGCGATCGCTGGGCAAATCAGAGTGGAGACTGGGAGGTGACCTAAAGTCATCGCAAATAGGCGACATTTCATGGGCGTGTTATGGGAAGTTATGGGCGTGTCTGGGAGCTGCTGCATTCCCAGTCGCAAATCCACGTTTAGTTGGATCAGAGTAAATAGAGTAGATGCTAGGCTACCGCAAATGTTAATGGTGCAACTGATATTGCGTCGATGTAGGTGTATTTACAATCTCCATCGCAAATGCAGACCACGGAGCCTGAAATTGGGTGTCTCACCGCTCGTACGCTCTATTGCACCGTCCCGCACAAAGGGAAGGGCAGAGATTGGCATTTGCATATTCCCGCAACCGCGATTGCAAGAGCGGCTGCGAACGTGGCTGCATTACCAGCCATCTCTGAATCATGCTCAGAGGAGCGACCGAGAATAAGGAGGCAGGAGACAGAGGAGCAGAAGAGAATGAGGAGCCAGGAGACAGAAGAGCAGAAGAGAATGAGGAACCAGGAGACAGAAGAGCAGAAGAGAATGAGGAGACAGAAGAGCAGAAGAGAATGAGGAGCCAGGAGACAGAGGAGCAGAAGAGAATGAGGAACCAGGAGACAGAGGAGCAGAAGAGAATGAGGAAACAGGAGACAGAGGAGCAGAAGAGAATAAGGAGGCAGGAGACAGAGGAGCAGAAGAGAATGAGGAGCCAGAGGAGCAGAAGAGAATGAGGAACCAGGAGACAGAAGAGCAGAAGAGAATGAGGAGCCAGAGTAGCAGAAGAGAATAAGGAGGCAGGAGACAGAGGAGCAGAAGAGAATGAGGAGACAGAGGAGCAGAAGAGAATGAGGAACCAGGGTACAGAGGAGCAGAAGAGAATGAGGAACCAGGAGACAGAGGAGCAGAAGAGAATGAGGAACCAGGAGACAGAGGAGCAGAAGAGAATGAGGAGACAGAGGAGCAGAAGAGAATGAGGAACCAGGGTACAGAGGAGCAGAAGAGAATGAGGAACCAGGAGACAGAGGAGCAGAAGAGAATGAGGAACCAGGAGACAGAGGAGCAGAAGAGAATGAGGAACCAGGAGACAGAGGAGCAGAAGAGAATGAGGAACCAGGAGACAGAGGAGCAGAAGAGAATGAGGAACCAGGAGACAGAGGAGCAGAAGAGAATGAAGAACCAGGAGACAGAGGAGCAGAAGAGAATGAGGAGCCAGGAGACAGAGGAGCAGAAGAGAATGAGGAGACAGAGGAGCAGAAGAGAATGAGGAGCCAGGAGACAGAGGAGCAGAAGAGAATGAGGAACCAGGAGACAGAGGAGCAGAAGAGAATGAGGAACCAGGAGACAGAGGAGCAGAAGAGAATGAGGAACCAGGAGACAGAGGAGCAGAAGAGAATGAGGAACCAGGAGACAGAGGAGCAGAAGAGAATGAGGAACCAGGAGACAGAGGAGCAGAAGAGAATGAAGAACCAGGAGACAGAGGAGCAGAAGAGAATGAGGAGCCAGGAGACAGAGGAGCAGAAGAGAATGAGGAGACAGAGGAGCAGAAGAGAATGAGGAGCCAGGAGACAGAGGAGCAGAAGAGAATGAGGAACCAGGAGACAGAGGAGCAGAAGAGAATGAGGAACCAGGAGACAGAGGAGCAGAAGAGAATGAGGAACCAGGAGACAGAGGAGCAGAAGAGAATGAGGAACCAGGAGACAGAGGAGCAGAAGAGAATGAGGAACCAGGAGACAGAGGAGCAGAAGAGAATGAGGAACCAGGAGACAGAGCAGCAGAAGAGAATGAGGAGCCAGGAGACAGAGGAGCAGAAGAGAATGAGGAGCCAGGAGACAGAGGAGCAGAAGAAAATGAGGAACCAGGAGACAGAGGAGCAGAAGAGAATGAGGAGCCAGGAGACAGAAGAGCAGAAGAGAATGAGGAGCCAGGAGACAGAGGAGCAGAAGAGAATGAGGAACCAGGAAACAGAGGAGCAGAAGAGAATGAGGAACCAGGAGACAGAGCAGCAGAAGAGAATGAGGAACCAGGGTACAGAGGAGCGGAAGTGGATGAGGAACCAGGAGACAGAGGAGCAGAAGTGAATGTGGAACCAGGAGACAGAGGAGCAGAAGAGAATGAGGAGCCAGAAGAGCAGAAGAGAATGAGGAACCAGGAGACAGTGAAACAGAAGAGAATGAGGAACCAGGTACAGAGGAGAGGAAGAGAATGAGGAACCAGGAGACAGAGGAGAGGAAGAGAATGAGGAACCAGGAGACAGAGGAGAGGAAGAGAATGAGGAACCAGCCAAATACTAAGAGCTAAGCCAAAAGCTCAGGATATAGAAGCAGGACCTGGAAAGAGAACTAATATATAGTGTTCAAATACTAACCAAATGAAATAAGAGACATTCAGAATCTAGTGGAACTGAAGCATATTGAGACCACACGCCGGGAATGTGCTCCGACTGACCATTATCATAACCCTGTGCTCACTAAGAAAAGCATGGATGAGACTAATAATAATACATAATACATCTATTAGCCAAGTTGGCTACTGACCTGCTGTGCCCTGATCACTGGGAGCTCCGATTACCACATGCATAATTCCTGCCTAATGACGTTATCAAACCAAGCTTCTGTCCTTATTCTATTTGTGACATCTGGGAGACAGCAGACAGGTTCAGAGCAGTTATTGTATCAGTAAGGAACGGAAGATTATATGAGGGAGAAGGGGCCCTGCTCGTGAGAGTTTACAGTCTCTGGGGGGGGGGGTGACACAGGGAGGTGGGGGGTCAGTGTTAGGATGGAAAGGGGTTGCTCATGATGAGAGATTGGCTTTGATAAAGAAGTCGGATATGAGAGCCGTTTGAGGCTTTGCAGAGAGGTGGAGAGTCCAATATGAAGAGGGAGTGAGTTCCAGTGGTAGGGAGCAGCGTGTACAAAGACGTCAAGGCGGGAGTGGGATGAGGTTATTAGTTGGCAAGAGGTGGTGGCAGTTAGCAGAACAAAGTTGGTAAGCCGGAGTGTGGGGAGAGATGAGGCCAAAGCTATAGGGGGAGGATTGGGTGAGGGTCTTATAGGTGACATTGAGGAGTTTAAGTTGAGTTTTATAGGGGAGGGGGAGCCAGTGTAATGTCAGGCAAGGAGGGGAGGTGGATGTAGAGCAGTTGGAGAGTTAAACGAGCGGAACAGGAATGCCAGGTGGATGCAGTGGTCCAGTTGAGAGAGAGGACCCCTCACCCGTAATGATTCTGGAGATATTACCAAGATCAAAATCTCAAGAATGGGAAGTGATGGCTTGAATGTGGGGTGTGATGGAGAGGGTGTAGCGGAGGCCAACTCCTAGACAGTGGACTTGTAGGACAGAAGAGATGGTGATGTTATCAATAGTGAATAGGAGGGAGGCGAGGGGACTCCGGAGGAGGGTTCTTGATTTACGGAGCAAATTAGCAATATGTAACCAACCAATCTAGGAGGAGTCATCTTCAGAGAAAATGTAGCTCAGGTTGCGAACTAGACAAAGATCTCTGTAGTTTGTTTGTGGAACTCCTGACTTTGAACTAAGCTGACAGGCATCGGCGAGTATCTGGTCAGTCTGCCCCAATGGTTTAAAGGGGCAATCATTTAAATAAAGGGGAACCAGCTTGGATTTTGCCATTGAAATAATTGCCCCCATTAAAACATTGGGCAGTCTGGCCAGAAACTCGCCGATGGCTGCATCGCACAGGCCATTACAGTTACCCCCATAGAGCCAGAAGGTGTATCCCCGCTCCCTTTCATCCCTAGTTCTGTGGACCCAATGTGGAATTTAGTAAAATACTATAGAGACTAGAGATCCCGCCAGTAGAAAAACACCGCTCCACTGCACCCGACACAGACAGTGCGTGTGACTCAGGATCAGGCCCTACTGTATGTGTGCGCTATATAAAATATATCTTAATAAACGAGCAGTGATAGAGTGCAGCTGTATATACGTACACAGAGAATACAGGAATATATCATTACGTCATGAGCACCTGACAATAACAATGACAGCGTAACGTGCTAAATATACAGATCACAATAAGTAGTGCCGTGTAGTTGACCATACTATGAAATCAGTTTACGGGCTAAATGTAATAGCCACCGAGTTTCAGACGCTACGGGGATTTATGCGAGTCTCCCCGTTTTTTTTTTTGTTTTTTTTTAAATGGCAAACAATTTAAAGGCTAAACCAGCTTGGTTTAGCCTTTAAAATGATCGCCACTTTAAAAAAACAGAGAGACCTGCACAAATCCCCGCAGTGTCGAAAACTCGGAGGCTATTACATTTAGCCCTGCATTTTAGAAATAATCAGTCATTTTAAACGGGCTGGGTATGGGAGACTGGCAGTTGGGATGACTGCAGTCAAAAGACCAACAGCGGCATCCCAATGCTCAGCATCCTGACAGAGGATAGGCAAATATCCTAACCCCCCGCCTTTAACCCCCCCCTTACTGCATCCTAACCCTCCCAACCCCACACCCTAACTCTCCCGGTTAGTGCCTAACCCCCCCGTCCGCAGCCGAACCCTAACCTCCCCCCTCCTGCAGCCTATCCCTGTGGTGCCTAAACCTAACTCCTCCCCCCGCCGCTGACAGCTAGCCCGGTCCGCCATACTTATGCCCGTGATGCCAGCTGTCAGGATTCCGGCGCCGGTGTTCTGGCCACGGGATTTTGATCGCCGGCATCCTGATCGGAGGTATATTGCCTACATCCTATTTTAAACATATTTTTCTGGAATCTTTAAAAACAGGACTGTACATGGAAAATTGGGACAGTACTTAATTAAACAACAGCAATGTAGCCCTAAAGATGAGCAATATCTGGACACATATCACTAATCTAATGTGCAGTACAGTTTTATCAGGGACACGGTTTGGGTAAAAATAGATGTACATGCTGGGTAATGTGGTGCAGGGAGACTGCACAGCTGTTGTTCTACTTGTATTAGCAACAAAATATACTTTTACATTCACGCTCTGTTCTGTTACAATGTGGCAGACATACAGGAGCAATAAACTACAGGAGCAATAAACTCATCCATTATAGCTACAAAACTGTCTTTGCCATCTCTTAAATAAAATCAAAATGATCATTATTCCACCATGTGTTTTATTGGAAAAATACAGATGTTTAAAGAAATGGCAAGATAAAGCATTCCACACTGTACATTATAGGGGTATATATATATATATATATATATATATATATATATATAGTCAGTGTAAGTGGAGGAGATTTATACAGGTCACAGGAACAGACTTATAATAGTCAATATAAATCATAGGAGCTCTTGGCCTGATTCAGCAAGAAACGCAGCCGCAAATTCGCACGGACCCAACCGATTGTTTTGCACTGCACATGCGTCCGCGTCACAGTGCGTGTGCTCGGACCCTACACCGCAATCGGTAAGCGATCGCAGTGAGCACGCAGCATCATCATACAGTGATTGACAGGAAGTGACCGTTTAGGGGTGTGACAGAGGGGTGGTCAGTGAAACGCAGGCGTGCCAGTGCATTTGAACGCCGTTACGGGGGCGTGCATAATTAAGCCCCTGCGGCGGCATACTCAGCCATAGCTCTAGATACCGACAGGAAGTTTAGCAGCTTGTGACTGAGGTCAGCTCAACCACAATTGTGCGTATGGGTCCGATGTTACCGATGTTTTTGCAGACTTGCAAAGGTATTGCGGATGCAAGTAATGGGAAGTGGGCGGCTTTATACAGTGGTGGGTGTCTAGGTATAGTGCTGTGATCGCATTCATTTGCATAATTTTGCAGCGGCGGGGTGCGTGCGCGCACTTGCGATCCGTGCTGAATCAGGCGCTGTGGACCTGATTCAGAGCCACTCGTAAGCGGCTGCTCGTTCATTCTGAGCGATGTTTGCACAACTGCGCATGCGTACGGATTGTAACACGCATGCGCGAACCAGTCAGTGCGGCCGAAATAGTTTGTTCGCTAAATAGCGAATGCATGCTATTTTGAGTGACAGGAGGAGGCGTATGTGAGTGGTAACAGGGGAAGGTGCTTGAAAACGGGGAGTGGAGATCCGAACGCAGGCGTGCTTAAAGGTCAAAACGGGCGTTTTATGGGTGTGCATAATTAATACAGCAGCATCATTGACTACGTCACTTGGTTTTTTTATAGCCAGAACTGCTCGCAAAATTGTGGTAGCAAAAACCGACCACAAGAACAGCGAGCAGTTCATACCCTGGTCGATGTACTCGATTAATCTAATAAATAGCGGACATGACGTAGGATGCGAGCGGCCAGGGGGCGTAGTTTTCAAAAAAACGACCGCATGTTTGGTTCGCTCGTTCAGACCTAGAGGCGTGAACAGACCGCAAAGAGCGAATGGTTCATTTGAATAGCCACCCCTTTTTTCTGAACGAGTGAGCGCAAATAGCGTCCGGCTTTGAATGAGGTCCTGTGTTCCCTTATAATGTACAAGTTCTCCTAGTAAACACTGAAGTGATGACATCAGAGTTGACAGAGGCCCTCATTCCGAGCCGCTCGCTAGCGGCCGTACGCTCGTTCCGAGCGATGTTCGCACATCTGCGCATGCGTACGGTTTTTAGTACGCATGCGCGAACCAGTCAGTGCGGCCGAAAATCGTTTGTACGCTATATAGCGAGTGCCTGCTATTTTGAGTGACAGAATGAGACGTATGTGGGTGGTAACAGGGGAAGGTGCTTGTAAACGGGGAGTGGAGATCAGAACGCAGGCATGCTTAAAGGTCAAAACGGGCGTTTTAAGGGTGTGCATAATTAATACAGCAGCGTCATTGACCACGTCCCTTGGTTTTTTTTAACTCAGAACTGCTCGCAAAATAGCGGTTGAAAAAACCAACCACAAGAATAGCGAGCAGTTCATACGCTGTACGATGTACTCGATTAATCTAATAAATAGCGGACATGACGTATGGTGCGAGCGGCCAGGGGGCGTTTTTAACAAATAAACGAGCGTATGTTTTGCTCGCTCGTTCAGGCTTAGAGGTATGAACAGACTGCAATTTGCGAACGGATCATTTGAATAGCCACCCCTTGTTTTAGAACGAACGACCGCAAATAGCGAGTGGCTCTGAATGAGGGCCAGAGTATGAAATAGGACATCAGAATGCACTAATAATTATGCAGATTTTATAGATCGATATAGTATATTCCTATTACTTGTGTATTATAAACGTATAATTAATTGCGTTGCCACCCGCAGGCAGCACGACCAGGCTCCAGGTGACTTTACGCGCTTCACATCCATTTCATGGAACATTTCAGGAATTTTTGTGTTTCAGGAACAAGCTGTACAAAACTCGCAGTGTGGTTCTTACGTCTCTGTTCACTATCTCTGGATATAGGGACAAAGAAAAAAAAGTGACAGCGTAAAACATCATTATAATTCAATGACAAATTGTCACCAGACATTGGATATAAAAAATGTGTCCTTTTTTTTTATTTTACTCAATATTAATGTACTCTACGATCTGCAGCCAGACATAAAGAGGACTCCAATGAAGATATGTTTCCTTTTCACCTTATCTATCTGTTTGCCATTTTCATTTCCTCCGTGGCCTTTGTAAAAATAGCTAGTATGGAAGATCTGGGGTCACCTGTTACTTGCTTTACTCTGAGCCTGACAGGTGTGTATTTACCACTGTATTACGTAGTCAGGGGCGTGTGTAGGCTGCGCAAAGAGTTGCCTTCCCATCGGTATCCGTGATGTAGGGTCGACAGACAAAAGGTCAACAATGTAGAGGTCAACACCAGATGGTGACAGTCAATAGGTCAACAGGTATAAAAGGTTAGCGGGTACTAAAGGTCGACAGGTAAAAAAGGTTGACACAAAAAAGGTTGATGCATTATTTTTAAGGTTAGGGTCAGGCACTTGGGGGAAGGATAGGTTTTGGCTACCGGAGGGGACAGTTAGATTTACGAACTAGGAAAGGGGGGGTTAGGTTTAGGCTACGGTTAGGTTTAGGCACTTGGGGGAGGGCTAGGGTTAGGCACAATGGAGAGGGTTAGGATTAGGCTTTAAATGGAAAAAATTTCAAAAAGCGTCGACCATATGTGTGTCGACCATTTGCTCCATCGACATTTTCTACATATGGACCTTTTGTACCTGTCGACCTTTAGTACATGTAGACCATTTGTCTGTCTACCTTTTATACTACAGCCCTTCCCATCATGCCTTTCTTCTCTGTCTGCAGTTTCTCTCTTCAGCTTACAGTTGTCCATTAACGGTTCTACCATCAGTGCCCGATGGTTTCCAACCATCAACGGTTTGCGGACACCATCGGACCTCCGCTGTCCGATGTAAGCCATTGTTGGTTCCCCTATCAGTGACAGGCTTATTTATCACTAACTATCAGATAATTGGTGGTTTCTACACCATCGATGGGCGATGGCCATTCCTACGTCCGCTAGGGAGTCAGGCTCAGAAGACTGATCTGGCCTGTTTGAGCTACTCTGTGCTGTGAGCTGGTAACAGCATGAGTGGAGCTGAGGTACAGCAGGGAAAAGGAGTATATTATTACATATCAGGCTTTTTATTTGTTTAATGGTAATGTTAGGGCAGAGTTTTCTCTACAGTTGTCTATTTACAATAAATGTTCATTTACTCATCTAATAGTATATAACAAACTACACAGACCGGGGGGGGTGTCGTCCCCATATTCTGGGAGGTCCGAGGTCAGGGTCTGCTTCTTCCAACGCAAATTTCCTGACCCCGGTAGAGGAGTTCTGGTGGCCATTCTAAGTCAGCTCAGGCTTACTCAGATGCCCAATGACGATCCCATGCTGTGTCTTCGGGTGCATTAGCGGATCACAGGAGCTGGCAGGAGGCGTCTAATTAAACAAGGCGCCTCCTGCGGCATTAGCGTATGTTTTCATCGCTGCTACGTCCAAAATGGCTGCAGGGATGCTAACAGTGTACAACACTGAGCCAGGCCCTACAGTGAGTGCGAGATGCTGCACTGTACGGTTTGGGATATGTGCCAGCTAGGGGTAATAGAAGCAGGGCAATAGATACAGCCGATCCATAGGTGTAAAAAGTTATCAGGCCTCTAATAATAAAATGGTTTTTATTTAATTTCCCCCAATCTTCTTAAATAATATATATATATACCATATGCCCTTTCCATAAACGGTCCAGATTCAGTAAGAATCTCTCATGGTAAAATATTGTTTCCATTGTGGACGGTTTACTAAAAAAAAATAGTCAAATCACAAAGCACGGCATGTCAGTTACTCACTATCAATAATGCAGCGGCTATAATAAACGCAGACCAGTGTTTCCCAACTGTAGTCCTCACGTACCCCTAACAATGCACCTTTTCAATATCTCCAAGATGGAGCACAGGTGTAGTCATTACTGACCGACACATTTTAAAAGATCCACCAGTGGTACTGATTATTTCACTTGTGATTCTGGGGCTGATTCAGACCCGCTCGTGAGCGCAGGACGCTCGCAAGAGGGTCGATGGTGCCGAATTGCGCATGCGCACGACGGAGGGAGCTCCGTCGTGCGCATGCGCGAGACCCGAATAACGACGGCCAAGCCGTCATTATGGGTCTCGCACCAAAGGGGGCATGCTGTCGATGGTGACTGACAGCACGCCCCCTTTGGTGGGCGTGCCGGGGGGCGTGGCTGCCAGACGGAGGCGTTCCCATGGGAATGCCTACCGTCTGTCCGGCCCCACTGACATCACTTGTGATGTCAGTGGGAGTGATTTTGGCTCTGATAGATCCAAAATCACTCCAGGGCTTGCGGTCACCGAGACCCTACCGCAGCATCTCGTCGCAAGCCCGATGGTCTTGACCATTGCGACCATCATCATGGACGCTCGCTATAGCTGTGGGTGGTAACCCACAGCTACGCGAGCGTCCATGAGGCCGCTCCATTTTCAGGGAGGAGGGCCCTGATTCAGAGCGAGCGCTCTGGTCAGAGCGTCCGGCTCTGAATCAGGCCCTCTGTCAGGAGAATTGGCAAACATGCACTGTTAGGCTCCTTGAGGACCAGGAGTTGGGGCACACTGCCTTAGACAGTGGATAAATGGATTCTGATAAAGGACAAATAGCTCAAGTGGCAAAGCATAGCAAAGTTGGTTATGCTTCCTGTGACACTCTGGGTTTGAAATGAATCCATCTACCTTTACGGAGATTTATTTTAATCTGGAGACCTGTAAGCATGGGCACTTTTCTTTTCAGTACTTAATATAAATATGAGATTGTTTCTTCTGATTGATGTCCTACAACACATTCCTACAGTATAGTCAGATTCACATTAAGGTAGAACCTTTTCCATCACAACTCAAGATGAGACCCTTGACACATTCAATAGAGGTTCTGTCATGTCCAGCTGTAGCACACTTACCACTCGTCCCTCCCCAGAGGCTTTATACCTACCGGGGGTCACTACATAAGGAACATGGAAATATTATACTAGGATCTTCCTCTTGCAGGAGAAGGAGGGCAGAGTGACTGACAGCAAAAGATGAAGAGAGGCCCAGGGGAGGTGGATACTGGGTAAGGAAATCTGTGATTGTTACTAGTTATTTAGGTGCTGGTAAGGAATCTCCTATGGTCTTCCCAAATGCAATACAGCTGATAATATACCTTGGTACAGCAAGACAGTATGCAGTATTAATACTAACCTGTGGGATCAACTGAATTTTCTATGACCCTCCCATCCATGAGGAGATCCAGGGCTAGGGTAACATTGTGCACCTGTCAAGGAGAATATATACAGTGTATAAAAATATCGGAAAAATTAATGGAACCAAAAATTTAACGGTTGGTTCATTCCAACTTGTATTAACGTTGTTAAAAAATTAAAACAGAACAGACGTAGCAAAGATCGTGATTTCCCGACCGTTCCTGCTGAACCAGCCACCTAACCCTTCCCCTAATCTTTCTCTGGCTGTGCTCTCGTCCAACAAGCCGCAGTAAAAGTAAGATTGTCCCGGTAAAAATGGCACTGATGGGATTTGCACTCATTTAAAGCAGCAATCTCACCCACTTAGAAGATTTTTTTTTCTGTAAATAGCATGCAGTATTTTTCTATGGGGTTTTGCTTAAAATTATCTCCTCTTCAAAATCTCTCTGGTGGACAGACAAGTATGGCTGCAAGTCATACTCATACAAACGGTCAGCAGTTCATGTAAGGACAGAGGCCCCGATTCAGAGCCGGACGCTCTGAAAGAGCGCACGCTCTGAATCAGGGAGTTTTTTTTTTGTGCGGCCTCCTGGCCACTCGCGACCATCGGGCTTGCGACGAGACCCTTGTGGTAGGGTCTCGTGGTCGCAAGCCCCAGAGAGATTGCGGCTCTAACAGAGCCGGAATCTCTCCACTGACATCACTCGTGATGTCAGTGGGGCTGCCCCCAAACGGCAGGCGTTCTCATGGGAACGCCTCCGTTTGGGCAGCCACCCCCCCGGCCTGCCCCCTTTGGTGCGAGACCCGGAGCAACGAATAGCCCGTCGCTAGCCGAGTCTCACGCATGCGCACGACGGAGCATGCGCTGTGGGCCACCATCGACCCGGTTGCGAGTGCTCAGCGCTTGCGACCGGGTCTGAATCAGGCCCAGAGGAGGGAGAAGAGTTCACAGTACACAGAGCAGATAGAGATCAGAGGGCACTCCAAAGCCTTTCTGCTCAACACATAATGTGACTGTGGTTGCCATGGTAGTCATATGTACCTTTGAAACTGCAGAATCATTGAAAACAGCAGCCTGAAGAAACATGATAATTACCAAATAATTCATATCATCTGCCACAGTGATTTACATAATAATAATAATACTTATATAGCGCTTTTCTCTCAAAAGCACTCAGGGCATATAACAATACTGTGTTAAATGTGCTGTATACCATAGCAACCAATGAAAGACTAGCATTAATTCATGTAACATACTTGGGGCCTGAATCAGGGATGGACGTAATGCCAATGTTTTAATTTCTGGGTATGTGTCGGAGTCGCAAGGCGCATGCATCCCGATGGATTACCATTGTTGCTCGCAGTAAAGATTTATTTGAAAGAGATTGATAGACAGGGAACGTTTGTGGGCAGCAACAGATGGGTGGCAGCAGTAATGGCGGGCGTGGCGGGGCGATCGCGTCATCCCGGCCCTGACCCCTTTATACAATGCTGAGATTTCCGGCATTGTGAAGCAGGGGGCGGGGCTAAGATGATGCGATTCAGCGCAATCTGTGTCAACGCCCCCCTGGACCGTCCACTTTAACTCGTTAAGTGGGTGGCTGCGGGGAGGGATTTTTCTCGGGTGGTAGATACTTGCCCTCTCTTGCGGGCGGCCGGGAGCGCCATCTGGTTTTCGGGAGCCTCCCGGCCATTCTGGGAGAATCGGCAAGTCTGATCTTCCCAAGTTCAGTCTTCTGTCTCTGGTGACCCTGAGTAACATAAATAAGGTATTGTGTAGGGAATCTGTATGATTTACAGCCGGACGCATCCCGGCAGAGGAGGAAATCCCGATGGTCAAAGGTAAGTATATACTAACCTATTTCTACTCCCTAACCCTCCCTTAGTGGTACCTAACCCTAACCTTCCCTCCCAGTGCCTAACCCTAACCCCCCCTTCCCCCCCGCCTAAACCTAACCTCCCGGGGGGGTGCCTAACCCTAAGTCCCCCCCGGGAACCCCAAACCTAACCCTCCCCACCCCACCCCCACGGCTATCCGCGCTCAGCGCCTGGCGTCGGGCTCCCGGCGTATGTCTAATGACAGGCGTCAGCATATCCACGCCTCTCTTTAGACCCTTGCCGGGATATGACAGTCGGGATGCCGTCTGTCGGGAGTAGGTCCGCCGGCTTCCAGACTGCATACCTTGTGTAGAAGTAGGCCGACAAAAAGACACAAGTGTAGCCTGTCCTCAGAGACTCGTTGATTGTTGATACATGGCAGATACACAACTCAGATACGGTCATGTCAATGTAATATTCACCTTATAGTGTATCACATCAGTATTGCATTAGCAGCTCTTGGGGCATATTTACTAAAATATAACTGACACTGCCCTTGAACAGAAAAATTCCTTATCGCTGCAATTCGTGGCAATAAGGAAACTTTATTTGTCTAAATGTATCACTTCTAAGTCGCTGAGACCGGTCTGTTATAGGAGCCCGCCCCTGCGATTAGAATGAAGTAAAGAGATCGCACATGCAATCACTTTTCTCCCTGCTCCGAACCCCTGCTGCGCTACTGCTCATGTGCTGTCATCAGTCGGCGCACGCAACCAACATCAGGGAGGGATCCTCCGAAAAATAAATATTCCCCTCTATCTGAGTCACCACGGCCCAGTAGTAAAGTCAATATTATTTTACAATTTTTCTTTCTAACTTTTTCTGCCCCAGTAGCAATGCCTGTAGTCTTTCTTATCGCTGTGATCAATGGCGTCAATCATACTGGACGAATGGCTTCTCCCAGGCTTCTGTAGGCTCCTCCAGAGACAGAGAGGCCATCACCCACTAGCTTTTAGCCTGATTAAATGATTTGCAGCCAGGGAATGAGCGGCTGACAGTTTGATTTGAGGTTTGAATTCCTCTATCTGTGCTGAGAGACAGGAGGAAGCTGAGGAATATTTAGATCTGCACAAATGTTTTGATTTGAGCGACAGAATAAATAAAATGTTTGCTCGGGAACGCACTCAGTCGGGAGGAATCACAGTCCCGCCTGGGGCTCATGAATCTTTCATCAATCAGGTGGAAATATGTAATTTATGTAAATGTTCCCGAATAAGTCACTGGCATTTGCAGAGGTGGTTTGTCTCAGAGTGAAGTTGAAACGTGGCATCCACAGGACACGACACAATCAAAGACGACTTGTGCAGATTTGCAAACACGTATTCAAGGAGCCCACACAGCGAGACTGCCAGGGGGCAGCGGACCAGGAGAAGAGAGGACCCCAGTGCAGATTACAGAGTTGAGGTCTTTGTTCTCAGTACTCATCGTTATCGGATCCGATATGTGATTCATAAGAAGTTTAAAAAGAGAACACAAAATTATACCGTACACTAAAGCTTTATGTAGGTACATTAGTCCCCGGATAATGCAGCCATAACAGCTTTATACTGCATAACCAAAATAGCCAATATTCAGGAAGGGGGGGGGAGTGCCTAAGTGCTTTAAGTGGTCTTAGAGAAGTGGTGGAACTCAACACCACCCCTCCCCTTCCCTCGGCGCTTGTTTAATAAAGGGACTGCATGCCGGAGCCATAACTAGACTTTTTGGTGCCCTGTGCCAGAGAGAGGATTGGTGCCCTCCTCCCATATTTTAAATAGGGACATAAGATAGTGCACCTGAAAAAGGGCCATGGCCTGATGGAGAAGGGCCAGGGAAGAGATAGAGGAGGCCAGGAGATGCTGGGGATAAAAGAAGAGGAAGCTACAAGTGAGAATGATAATAAACAGGAAAATTGACAGGGCCAATCAGCGCCCCCTGCCCTGCGGTGCCCTGTGCCATGGCACAGGTTGCACCACCCTAGTTACGGCCCTGCTACGCACGCTGTAGGCAAAAACGGTGTGGTCTTTAAAAGGGGCGTGGTATAAAAATAAAGGGGCGTGGTCACACAATAGTAGCCCCAATTCAAACTACGCCACACAGTAGCACAATCTTAATCACATTACACTGCACATAGTGCCCCTGATTCACATTACACCACGTCGAAGTGTCCCTTATTCATGTTATGATAAACAGATTGAAGGTAAGCCGGGTGTGGACAGCCGCCGCGGGGAGGGTTAGATTAGGGGCTCCCGGGGGGGGACAGGGTTAGGCACCCCCCCAGGAGGGTAAGGCTATGGTAAGGGGGGGTTAGGGTTAGGCACCCCCGGAGGAAGATTAGGATTAGGCACCCCCCAAGGAGACTTAGGTTTAGGCTGCGGGGAAGGGGTGGTTAGGTTTAGGCACTTACAGGGGGGTTTAGGCACTTGGGAGGGGGGTTAGGGTTAGGCACCCCTAAGGGAGGGTTAGGGGGGGGTTAAGTTAGTAATAGTTTAAATACTTTCCCGAGGAGATCTTCACTGCCGGTCTTCCAGCGTCGGGATTTGAACAGATTTCATACCGATCCCGTGGTAGTGCCCCTTATGCAGTGCCCACTGTAGTGGTAGTGCCCCTTATGCAGTCCCCACTGTAGTGGTAGTGCCCCTTATGCAAAGCCCACAGTAGTGGTGCCCCTTATGCAGTGCCCCCAGTAGTAGTGCCCCCTTATGCAGTGCCCCCATGAGTGATGCCCTTATGCGGTGCCCCCTATACAATGCTCCCATTAGTAGTGACCTCAGTGGTAGTGACCCCCGTGTTAATGCCTCCGGTAGTAATGCCCACGGTAGTAGTGCCTCTTACACAAAAAAAAACCCACAATACTTAACTTCAGACTCACTCCTGTGTCCACTGCCATCCGTCCGGCCTCCCTCTCCTCGGAACTATGGGAGAGACGTCATGTCGTCTCTCCCATAGCGCACACTGTGAGAGACAAAGCTCAGGAGCGAGCTCCAGCCTCCGGCTGCTGCAGTGGGGAAGGAGCCATGTGCCCGATGATAATAAAATCTCAGCGGGCGACCAGCATCTCTCCTTGGGCGCCAGGCTGACATTCTGGGTTAGGTGAGCCAGAAGAGGCAGAACTGGTTCCGTCTCCAAATGAAACTGACGGAACACAGTTCTGCCCTGTTCCGGCCCACTTTAACCCGTTAAGGGGAACTGCAAAGTGGCAGCCGAATTATGTGCCCAATCTTGCAACTAGCAATGGTAATTAGTCCATCGTACTAAAATGCTGCTAATAGTGTTCATTCTAGTACCCTGCAACTGTCACAACCAGTGCAGTCCCTCTTTCCTGCCTGGGGTGTCGTTATTTGCTCTGGTGCTTCTAGCACTCTCATCTGAAGCAACACACTTCTTATAAGCAGGCCAGCATGTGCTAGAAGCACCAGAGCAGAGAGTGACACCCCAGGCAGGAAATAGGAACTGCACGGGTTGTGACAAGTGCAGGGTGCTAGAATGAAGACTGCTGCTATTATACAGTCTGTAGTAATATCCTCTAATACACCCAACAGTATCATGCCCACTTATATGCCCATCAATAGTAATACCTATTTAAATGCCCATTAGTAGTAATACTATTTATTGGTTCACAAGTTGTACTGCACATTTATATGCCCATAAGTAATAATAACCACTAGTATTCCCATGCCGATCACTCGTAATGTCTACAAATAAGATAATCATTCCGAGTCCCCATCATGCCCTCAGTAATATTGGCTCTCACCATAACAGTAATGCCCTCTTATATAAGTACAGTATTGGTATTAATGACTGCTTCTATGCCCATTACTCCTAATATAAGCAGTAAAACCCACAATGTACTTATAAGCTGTAATGGCGAATATAAAGAGTAACGCTCACTAATATGACCATTAGTAATGCCCAGCTACAGACAAAGGCCCTCATTCAGAGCCACTCGCTATTTGCGGTCGTTCGTTCTAAAACAAGGGGTGGCTATTCAAATGAACCGTTCGCTGTTTGCGGTCTGTTCACGCCTCTAGGTCTGAACGAGCGAACAAAACTTGCGTTCGTTTTTTGGAAAAATACGCCCCCTGGCCGCTCGCATCCTACGTCATGTCCGCTATTTATTAGATTAATCGAGTACATCGACCAGGGTATGAACTGCTCGCTGTTCTTGTGGTCGGTTTTTGCTACCACAATTTTGCGAGCAGTTCTGGCTATAAAAGAACCCAGTGACGTGGGCAATGACGCTGCTGTTTTAAATATGCACACCCATAAAACGCCCGTTTTGACCTTTAAGCACGCCTGCGATCGGATCTCCACCCCCCGTTTTCAAGCACCTTCCCCTGTTACCACCCACATACGCCTCATTCTGTCACTGAAATTATCAGGCATTCGCTATTTTGCGAGCACATGAATTTCGGCCGTACTGTGTGGTTCGCGCATGCGTATAACGATCCGTATGCATGCGCAGTTGGGCAAACGTCACTCTGAGCGAACGAGCAGCCACTTGCGTCCGGCTCTGAATCAGGGCCAAAGTATCCAGATTCTTGCCAGCGGTATCCTAAAAGTGCCAGGCATTGCTGCCACCTTTTCCCGTGCTGCCCTTCTAGGTAACATGATGGCGCATCACGCTGTGCTCTAAGGGGTATATATTTAATAAAGGTCAATGTCAATCAAGTTTGACCGATTTAAAATCGATGAAAATAGATCAATATCGATGTTGTGTTTCTGGGGCTCAGTCACAGATTTTACTCACAGACAATTTTTTACTTGATTTTTCAAGTATTAGTAAATGTGGGATTTAGCCCCAGAAACACATCAATGTTGCTCTTAAATCAATGAAAATCGACCTTTAGTAAATATTCCTAAGGGTCACTGTACTTTAATATAGGGGTGAGCAGGTTCGGATTTCTGAAATCCGAACCCCCCCGAGCCCCCCCGATCCGAGTCAGGCTCGACTTTTCCCGCCTGACTCGGATCTGAAATCGAGGCAAAACGTCATCATCCCGCCTTCCGAGTCTCGCAGGTTTTGGATCCTATATAAGGTACCCGCGTCGGCGCCATTTTCTCACTCGGCAGTGGACAGTGAAGAGGGAGGGTGGGAGTTAGGGCTGGCTGGGCTGTGTAGTGTAGTGTAGTGTAGTGTAGTGCTGCTGTTGTCCACTACTTCAAAGTCCATAGGGGCTGGCTGTGTTGTGCTGTGCTGCTGTTGTTAATAGGGGCTGTGTCCACTACTTCAAAGTCCATAGGGGCTGGCTGGACTGTGTTGTGCAGTCAGTTCTCCATAGGGGCTGTGTCCACTCCAAAGTCCTGTGCAGTGTCCCAGTCCTAAAGGTGTGCTGTAGTGTTGTCCAGGGGGTGCTCTGTCCATCAGGGGTGCTCCCCCCAAGTGCTAAAAAATAATATATTTTCTGTGTTTGTGAATTGTGTGCGCAGTAGCCGCACGTGCATCAACAAAGTAGTGCCAAGCGTGCGCCTGTGTCATAAGTAAAGGGCCGGCTGGCTTGACCGTTAAAGGGTGCTGTAACCCCCAAAGTACACTCCAGTTCAAACCAAAAAAATAATATTATTTGTGTGTTTGTGAATTGTGTGCGCAGTAGCCGCACGTGCATCAACAAAGTAGTGCCAAGCGTGCGCCTGTGTCATAAGTAAAGGGCCGGCTGGCTTGACCGTTAAAGGGTGCTGTAACCCCCAAAGTACACTCCAGTTCAAACCAAAAAAATAATATTATTTGTGTGTTTGTGAATTGTGTGCGCAGTAGCCGCACGTGCATCAACAAAGTAGTGCCAAGCGTGCGCCTGTGTCATAAGTAAAGGGCCGGCTGGCTTGACCGTTAAAGGGTGCTGTAACCCCCAAAGTACACTCCAGTCCAAACCACAAAAAATAATATATTTTCTGTGTTTGTGAATTGTGTGCGCAGTAGCCGCACGTGCATCAACAAAGTAGTGCCAAGCGTGCGCCTGTGTCATAAGTAAAGGGCCGGCTGGCTTGACCGTTAAAGGGTGCTGTAACCCCCAAAGTACACTCCAGTTCAAACCAAAAAAATAATATTATTTGTGTGTTTGTGAATTGTGTGCGCAGTAGCCGCACGTGCATCAACAAAGTAGTGCCAAGCGTGCGCCTGTGTCATAAGTAAAGGGCCGGCTGGCTTGACCGTTAAAGGGTGCTGTAACCCCCAAAGTACACTCCAGTTCAAACCAAAAAAATAATATTATTTGTGTGTTTGTGAATTGTGTGCGCAGTAGCCGCACGTGCATCAACAAAGTAGTGCCAAGCGTGCGCCTGTGTCATAAGTAAAGGGCCGGCTGGCTTGACCGTTAAAGGGTGCTGTAACCCCCAAAGTACACTCCAGTCCAAACCACAAAAAAAAATTATTTTCTGTGTTTGTGAATTGTGTGCGCAGTAGCCGCACGTGCATCAACAAAGTAGTGCCAAGCGTGCGCCTGTGTCATAAGTAAAGGGCCGGCTGGCTTGACCGTTAAAGGGTGCTGTTACCCCCAAAGTACACTCCAGTCCAAACCAAAAAAAAAATTATTTTCTGCGTTTGTGAATTGTGTGTGCAGTAGCCGCACGTGCATCAACAAAGGAGCAGCGCCAAGCGTGCGCGTGTGTCCCATAAGTAAAGAGCCGGCTGGCTCATTTCTTAAAGGCTGGTGTAACCCACAAAGTGCACTACTCTCCAGCAAAAATAAAGAAATATTTTCTGTGTTTAGCCGCACGTATATATCAAATCGATATAACATAAATGGAGGACCAAACTTTCTCCGATAAAAATAAAATAGAGAAAGATCAAAAACCACTTCTTCCTAGTGCTGAAGCTGCTGCCACTAGTCATGACATAGACGATAACATGCCATCAACGTCGTTTGCCAAGGCCGATACCCAATGTCATAATAGAGGGCACATACAATCCCAAATGACAAAGTTCAGGAAAATGACCTTGAAAAAAACATTTAAATCAGCTGAAGAGAAACGTAAACTTGCCATTATGCCATTTACGACACGGTGGCAAGGAACGGCTAAGGTCGATCCCTAGTATGTTCATGACTAGTGGTTCAGCTTCACATGACGATGGAAGCCCTCCTCCCACTAAAAAAATCAAAAGAGTTAAGCTGGCAAAAGCACAGCGAAGAACTGTGCTTTCTAAGAAGATATCACAAATCCCCAAGGAGAGTCCAAGTGTGGTGGTGGTTGCGATGCCTGACCTTCCCAGCACTGGACGGGAAGAGGTGGCTCTTTCCACCATTTGCACGCCCCCTGCAAGTGCTGAAAGGAGCACCCACAGTCCACTTGCTGATATGCAAATTGAAGATGTCACTGTTGAAGTACAACAGGATGAGGATACTGGTGTAGCTGGCACTGAGGAGGAAGTTGGCGAGGAGGATTCTGATGGTGATGTGGTTTGTTTAAATCAGGCTCCGGGGGAGACAGTTGTTGTCCGTGGGATGAAAAAGCCCATCACGGTCATGCCTGGGCAGAAGACCAAACATTCCACCTCTTTGGTCTGGCAATATTTCTATCCAAATCCGGACAACTGTCTTGCCATATGTACCTTATGTAATGGTGGAATAAGTAGGGGTAGGGACGTTAACCACCTAGGAACATCCTCCCTTATACGGCACCTGCAGCGCGTTCATAATAAGTTACTGTCAAGTTCAGAAACTTTGGCTAAGACCGTAAGCAGTCCAGGGACACCTAAATCCCGTTGTCCTGTTGTATCCAAGCGCCTGCAAACCACACCGTCAACTCCCTCCTCGTCAATTTCCTCCTTAGTCAGGATCGGAAGTAGTCCTGCAGGCCATATCACTGGCATGACTGACTCTCCTATCCCGGATTCCTCCGGAGGATCCTGCATTGCTACGCCTCCTGCTGCCACTGCTGCTGTTGCTGCTGCTGGGAGTCGTTCATCATCCCAGAGAGGAAGTAGGAACACCACTACTTTTACTAAACAATTGACCCTCCAACAGTCCTTAGCGAGGAGGATGAAGTACAACAGCAGTCATCCTGAAGCAAAACGTATAACTGCAGTGGGATTTAGACAATTGATGGAGGTAGTGTGTCCCCGGTTCCAAATCCCGTCTAGATTCCACTTCACTAGGCAGGCGATACCGAGACTGTACAGAAACATCAAAAAAAGTGTCCTCAGTGTCCTGAAAAATGCCGTTGTACCCAATGTCCACTTAACCACGGACATGTGGACAAGTGGAACAGGGCAGACTAAGGACTATATGACTGTGACAGCCCACTGGGTAGATGTATCACCTTACGCAGCAACAACAGCAGCGTCACCAGTCGCAGCATCTCAGAAACGCCAGCTCGTTCCAAGGCAGGCTACGCTGTGTATCACCGGTTTCAGTAAGAGGCACACCGCCGACAACCTCTTAGAGAAACTGAGGGAAATCATCGCCCAGTGGCTTACCCCACTTAGACTCTCCTGGGGATTTGTGATATCTGACAACGCCACCAATATTGTGCGGGCATTACATCTGGGCAAATTCCAGCACGTCCCATGTTTTGCTCACACAATAAACTTGGTGGTGCAGAATTTTCTGAAAAGCGACAGGGGTGTGCAGGAGATGCTTTGGGTGGCCCGAAAAATTTCAGGCCACTTTCGCCATTCAGCGACTGCATGCCGAAGACTGGAGCGCCAGCAAACACTCTTGAACCTGCCCCGCCATCACCTGAAGCAAGAGGTTGTGACGCAGTGGAACTCAACCCTCTATATGCTTCAGAGGATGGAGGAGCAGCAAAAGGCCATTCAAGCCTATACATCCACCTATGACATAGGCAAAGGAGGGGGTATGCACCTGACTCAAGCGCAGTGGAGAATGATTTCCGTGTTGTGCAAGGTTCTCAAGCCCTTCGAACTTGCCACACGTGAAGTCAGTTCAGACACTGCCAGCTTGAGTCAGGTCATTCCCCTCATCAGGCTTTTGCAGAAGCAGCTGGAGAAAGTGAAGGAGGAGCTAAGACGGAGCCATTCTGCTCGGCATGTGGGACTTGTGGATGAAGCCCTTCATTCGCTTTGCCAGGATTCCAGGGTGGTCAATCTGTTGAAATCAGACCACTACATTTTGGCCACCGTGCTCGATCCTAGGTTTAAAGCCTATGTGGTGTCTCTCTTTCCGGCCGACACAAGCCTGCAGAGGTGCAAAGACCTGCTGGTGAACACACTGTCAGCTGATGCGGAACGTGACACGTCAACAGCTCCTTCTTCATTTTCTCCCGCAACTGGGGCTGCCAGGAAAAAACTTAGGTATCCTAAGCAACCCGCTGGCGGTGATGCAGGGCAGGCAGGACCAAGTTTGGACATCTGGTCCGGACTGAAGGACCTGGCAACAATTTCTGACATGTCTACTGTCACTGCATATGATACTGTCACCATTGACAGAATGGTGGAGGATTACATCGGTGACAGCATCCAAGTAGGCAAGTCAGACAGTCCATACCTGTACTGGCAGGAAAAAGAGGCAATTTGGAAGCCCCTGTACAAACTGGCTCTATTTTACCTGAGTTGCCCCCCCTCCAGTGTGTACTCCGAAAGAGTGTTTAGTGCAGCCGGGAACCTTGTCAGCGAAAGGCGTAGGAGGTTGCTTCCACAGAATGTGGAGAAGATGATGTTCATCAAAATGAATTATCAACTCTTCCAGGGAGACCAGCCTCCAGAACGTACAGAGGGACCTGTGGTGGTGGATTCAAGTGGGGACGAGTTAATACTTTGTGAGGATGAGGATGTACACACTGAAGAGGGTGAGGAATCGGTGGATGAGGAGGATGAGGATGACATCTTGCCTCCGTAGAGCCAGTTTGTGCAGGGACACATTAATTGCCAGCTTGTTTTGTGGGGGCCCAAACGAACCAATCATTTCAGCCACAGTTGTGTGGCAGACCCTGGCGCTGAAATGATTGGTTTGTTAAAGTGTGCATGTCCTGTTTATACAACATAAGGGTGGGTGAGAGGGCCCAAGGACAATTCCATCTTGCACCTCTTTTTTTTCTTTGCATTATGTACAGTTTGGGGCCTAGTTTTTCAAACTGCCATCCTGTCTGCCACTGCAGTATCACGCCTAGATGGGTCACGTGTTTGTGCCGCCCACTCGTGTCGCTTAGCATAGTCATCCAGCTACCTCGGTGCAACCTTTTGGACATAAAAACACTATTGTGAGGTGTGAGGTGTTCAGAATAGACTGGAAATGAGTGGAAATTAAGGTTATTGAGGTTAATAATAGCATAGGAGCAGAAAAACCTACAAATTCTGTGATTTTAGCTGTTTTTATGCTTTTTTTAAAAAAAATACAGATCCAAAACACAAAACCCAGAACCCAAAACACGGAAGGGTGGTTTTGGCAAAACCAATCCAGATCCAAAACACAAAGAAAGATCCAGATCCAAAACACGAAAAGTGGCCGGTGCACACCCCTACTTTAATACACATTAGAAGTCAGCGGCACACGTAAGTGACACTGCGTGACCAGCGCTGCCACTATTTACATCTCATCTCCACCACAAATAATGGGAAATATCATAGTAGTACTAGTAGTACAATATGTGAGCCCCCTTTCCCTATCCAAGCATCGGTGCAGCAGACAGGGGGGACTCTAATTTGTGGAGCTGATTTTGGTAAATGCTTCATCCTAAAGATCAGGATTATAAATACTTCTCTCATTCTCATAGCGCATAGTCCCAGCTTTGTATGAAGCACAACTAGCTACATGTACTACTGGGCATGTAGTCAGCATCCCGCCGTGCGGGATGCCGACTGGCGAGATACCGGTGCCGAATTTCTGGTGCCGAAATCCTGACAGCGTCGGGATCCTAGCACCAGAATCCTGACCGCCGGCATCCCGAAGGTAAGTATCGGGCGTTAGGGGGAGGGTAATGTGGGGTTAGCGTTACGCATTAGGGGGAGGATTAGGGTTAGGCACTAGGGGTGAGGGCTAGGTTTAGGGTGCGGGGAGGGAGTGTTAGGGTGTGGGGAGGGGGAGGTTAAGTTTAGGCACTGGGGGGGAGGTTAGGGTTAGGCACCGGGAGGGAGGGGTAGGGTAAGGGTTAGACTTACCTTCTGTCCTTATGAGTGTCGGGATTCTGACTGTTGGGATGCCGCTGTCAGTATTCTGACCAGCGGCTTCCCGACCGCCGAGATCTCATACCCAACCCTTAATATTGAATTGTCTCTACTGGGAACAAAACCTGTGTGTGACTTTAAACCTTGAAAACTGACACTGACAAAGTAACAGCAAAGGTCAGATCGGTACTTTAACTGGTGATACAGCAAAGGTGTTGCTGGAATATTAGCAGGGTGCAGAGACTCCCTGGGCCGGTACCACCAACTCCCCGCCCCCGGCGCACATGACATCATGATTTCACAGAACAAGTGTTGAGAGCGAGAAGATGGGTGCTTGATGTGGTCTAAAGGCGCACGCCAAGCCTTTCTCAGTAGCCGGGAGCCTGAAGAAGGGTGCCGCAGGGACAGCAACTGCGCTGCCCCCCTCGCCCTAACACCGTGTGGCAGCAGCGGTGGCACACCCCCTGTTACGGCCCTGAATACTAGCATATTACCATATAGATAACAATGAGACTGCTTTGACACAGAGGGACAGATTTACTAGAGCCTCTAAAACAGAATTGTCTATCATTTTCTAGAATGCAACAATCTTTTATTTATTTGACTTGCGACACTGAGGGGATCTTAAAAACATGCTACTCTAGTATAATACGCTATTTCTTGTGGTCATCATGGTGTGGGCTAGGGAGGGGAGTTTCCAGGCCACCTGAAACCCACCCTATGCGTCTCACAAATTTGCTGTTACTGACGACTATCCAAACTGAATGTAACATTTCAACAGAGGTTAAAGAGGAATTAGAAGCATCAGCCAAAAATGTCTGCAAACAAAAGCACCGCCCCAGATGGGTACACGGTTATCTATCATAAGGGATTTCAAGATATGCTGGCTCTGCCACCTGTTAGTATGATTCATTCTATCAAGTATACTAGCCTTCTGTCTTATCATGCACTGTCTACAAGCATATCCGAGGAGATCCCCAAGCCTGAGGAAGATATCACTGTATGTCTCATCTCAATTATAACCGCTTCGAATTACGGACACAGGATTGTATTGCAAAGTGGTGGCCGGGCAACTTAAACTCCCCCTTTGCTAAATCTGATCAAAGAAAAATGTGAGAATTGTCCATGGGAACGAGGAGAGAGAAACCACCACAAGGCAATAAGGGGTCTATTTACTAAGCAGTGTTAGGAGACAGAGTGAAAAGTGATAAGGTGCCAGCCAATCAGCTCCCAACTGTCATCTCACAGGCTGTGTTTGAAAAATGACAGTTGGGAGCTGATTGGCTGGCACCTTATCACATTTCACTCTGTCTCCTTACACTGCTTAGTAAATAGAACCCTTCGAACCGTCCCGGCGAAGAGCCTGAGCAGTGTGATAGCGTAACGCTATCCAAGCTGCCTCCTGGTTCGGGACCCCAGAGCACACTGCACATACACAGCTGGCACATGCTTCACTGGGGGCTGATGGAGAAGGAGCCCGAGTCTCCCTCTCTGGAAAAAAAAAAAAGCAAAATAGAGCCCATGGGCAACTAAAGGGTAACACCATCTGCAGAAGAAAATGGACAGACCCTTAACATTTGCAGATCCAATTCTATGGGGTTAATTCAATTAGCCGCAAGGGAGGCAAACTGAAATTACACCAAAAGAACCGCACATGGCCTTCCTCGCGGCCCGATATCGGCCCGGACTCCTGGGTTTTTGTACGCAACTCTGTACCATAAGCGTGACATATGTTCACACTTATTCGCACTGCGAGGGGAATAGCGAGTGAATGAATTGACCCCCTAGGAATAGCTTACAAACATTACCAGCTGGATGTACTGAAAGCGATATATTAATGACAACCTACCTTTTCTTCTGGCGACTGGGGACTCAAGTGGAATGTAGCTAGGTTTATAAAATAACCTTCCAGTTGTCCAATTAACAGCAGCAGGATGACCCCATCTGCAAACTAAAGAGAAAACAGATGAGTGTACTTTAAATGAACGTTCCGAGCCCTGTATTGCAGGAGAGGGAAAGCAGGGTCTGGTCAGCTGTCAATAAAAGTTTTCTCCATTGAAACTCTACCGGCTGGCGGGCAGGCGGGCGTTCTGGCAACAGCTGTCATGCCACAGGCCGTCCATCCTCGTTATATAATTCAGAAATTGTCTGCTCCGTAGGAAGTCCGCACTGTGCATACTTTCCCTAGGAGCGGCTTTGGAATAGTTTGATCAATGAATTTCAAATATTTCCTGAAAGGTCCTTAAGGAAATATTCTATAATTGATGAATTTCTCCCCTCTCTGAATTAATTTGTAATTTACACATATCTCCCCTGCCAGAGACTTGGGAGACAGGCTGGCTCTGCGTTGGGAATATTGGTAATTTCAATGAATTACATATATTAAAAGGAAAAAATTGTTTACTGACTTATAACGCGCTTTGATGTGAGCACAAAGCGTCTTTTGCTCTCTAAAGGCACGCCTTTTCATTTCATGCAAAATATGCTCAGGATTGGATATATATATGTTAATTACAACAAAATAATAATGTTAAAGAAGGGGTTATTTCATTAGAAAAATCCTCAAAACCATGTATACATCAATATGTATAGTGGAGACGTTGTCCATAGCAACCGATCAGCTTCACACTGACATTTTACAGGCTGTGCTAGAAAAATGACAGAAGCTGATTATTCTACACTTTATGGGCGGGATGTACTAAGGTTGTGGTGACTAATCCGCCAGTCACCGCAACCTTACTAATCGCATATGTACTAACATATGTGATTAGTATCGCAAAGGACAGCTCTTGCGATAAGAGTTGCCCTTTGCGAAGCAGCAAACGCTGGGTGAGGCGGTCTCCGTGGGACCCCGTCCCCTCCGAGCCATGGGAACTTGCTGCTGGTGACCTGTACAGGAAGTCCCCGACTACTCCTCCCTGCACCGGAAGAAGATTAGGAAGAGGAGGCAGATGACCCAGGAGTAGCACGGCCGGCGACCATGGAGAGCCAGGTGATTGGGGGACATTGCTGGGCGGCAAGGCGGCGAAGCGTCGGGTGCTGGATGCGGAAAGAAGCCCATAGGCTTCTATAGGGTAACACCAGGTTTTTCTGGCCTTACCCTCCGCTCCGATAATAGGGTGGCCGGGGCTTAGTACATAAGGAAATGAGGTAAAAACCCTGAAAACTGGCTTTTTACCGCAATTTTCCTTTAGCACATGTCGGCCTACCTCTCTCCAAGATTTGATACATCTCCCCCACAGTCTTGACGTCATGTCGTGATTTCGGCGCCGGTATTTAGACCGCCGTCATCCCGCACGCCGGGATGCCTAGTACATCCTCTTGAAACATTTGAATGTAATATGCAGGGACAGAATTCAACAAACCAATAACCTTTTTTCCCCTTTTCGTGTGATGCCCTGGGGGTGGTACTTGGCTGGAATTTTGTGGGGTGCCTTGCTTCTCGGACGTGAACCCCTTAATTTTAGGGACGCTGGTATAGAGGAGCCTTGACGATGGCCCAGCGCTTATTCATATATTTGCAAATGTATGTAAACCAATACCTCTGAATTTCTATTATCATGTAGGATTCAAGTATTTTTGATTTATCTGCAGTGTGCTGGAGGGCAATTTTCTTTTTTCTGTGTTCAATGTAAACCCCGCCCTTTACAAGCACCTGTAGAATACTAAGCTGATTGAGCAACTACCATATTTTTTGCTTGCAGTTTGGAGGCATGAAAGGAGTCAGCATTAGGAGGAGGTGCTGATCCTTATAGTGCCATGTGGAGGTTTTTTTGGAGTACCTCCAAGGTAAGTTAGCTCTCAGCTCATACATGTACTGCTATCATGCAGTACATCAATTTGTTATTATATGACCCAGAGTGGGTGCTACTATTATGTAGCAATAATTATTTTGGGGTGAGCATTTGTGAGTGGGGCCCCCGGGATTGTTCTGGCTGGACCTTGCTCATGGCATCACCACTTAATTCACATAGAATATTTTTTCACTTTCTATGCGTTTGTGTATTATTTATGTCATTTTAATTCTTTTACATCTCATTAACACTTATTGATTTATCTTTACACACCTATCCTTTAACACTTCACTATCACCTTTTTTCCCCTTTTCGTGTGATGCCCTGGGGGTGGTCCTTGGCTGGAATTTTGTGGGGTGCCTTGCTTCTCGGACGTGAACCCCTTAATTTTAGGGACGCTGGTATAGAGGAGCCTTGACGATGGCCCAGCGCTTATTCATATATTTGCAAATGTATGTAAACCAATACCTCTGAATTTCTATTATCATGTAGGATTCAAGTATTTTTGATTTATCTGCAGTGTGCTGGAGGGCAATTTTCTTTTTTCTATCTTTTTTCTGAAACCAATAACCTTACCTGTCTTCCATGGTAAACGGTGATGCCACATTATTTCGGTCGTGCCTTGGGACAGAGGGGGTGAGTCGGACTCCCCTTGAGAAACTGGACGTATCTCCTGATTCCGAGCCGAAGGCACATGCGCCTGGATCGCAAAACGATGTTTCTGAAGTGGCAAGTCTGTGCGCCAGTGACGCAACTTGTGCAAATGCGTGAAGTAAGCATTTCTGGGCAGTGAGTATAACGATGCGCGGAGCAGCATGTTCTGATGGGAGTCTTATATGGCCCATGTGCGCTGCACACCCTGCATCCATTATAGAAATGCCAGTGGTGTCCCCTTATAGTGTTAAGTATTCGAATACTGGGCCTGATTCAGACCCGCTCGCGAGCGCTGAACGCTCGCAAGCGGGTCGATGTTGGCCCAGTGCGCATGCGCACGACGGACCCGGCTCCATCGTGCGCATGCGCGAGACCCGGATAGCGACGGGCAAGCCGCTATGGGTCTCGCTACAAAAGAGGCGTGATGTCGATGGTGAGTGACAGCACGCCCCCTCTGGTGGGCATGCCGGGGGCGTGGCTGGCCAGACGGAGGCATTCCCATGGGAACGCCTACCATCTGTGGCCGGCCCCACTGACGTCACAAGTGATGTCAGTGGGAGTGCTTTCGGCTCTGATAGAGCCAAAAGCACTCCAGGGCTTGCAGCAACGAGAGCCTACCACAGAAGGGTCTCGTCGCAAGCCCGATGGTCGCAATGGTCTTGACCATCGCGACCATCTTCCTGGCCGCTCACTATAGCTGTGGGTGGTCACCCACAGCTATACGAGCGGCCAGGAGGCCGCTCTAAAATTCAGAAGGACGGCCCTGATTCAGAGCGAGCGCTCTGTCAGAGCGTCCGGCTCTGAATCAGGGCCGCTGCTCAATCAGAATGTCCTCAACTGGTAATGGGAGGGTATAAAACAACCTGTAACCAGCTTATCAGAAAGATCATAGCAGCAGATGGTTCCAGGGCTGTAGAGAGTCTGGACGAGCCAATGGTAATGGAAAGGGGGTGTGGTCTAATGTAAGGAGGCGTGGCTACACACCCTGCAAAAAAAAAAAATAGAATAAAACTATTACCTGAGAGTCCAGGTCTGTCACTGTGAGGCTCAAATTCACCAGCTGTTTATTCACAAAATTGACCATTGCCTGTAAGGAAAGAGATGTGATCATATACATGGCTGTGTAGTAAATGCCTATTTTACTCTATAATAAAATAATTTAGGGCAAATATGACAAGTCTTCGGGTCTTTATTATTTGAAGTATGCCTCCCAGCGCCACGTTTGCAGGTGATGGGCTAACTACAGGGTAACAGGTGTTCCTCCACTCTATCCCCAAACTTCAAAGAACTTTCAGATAGCTCAGTGGTTTGGTAACGTGCTTTGTGCATTGAAATGTACTACATTTGCAGGCAGCGTTCAGCCTATCAGCACTTGTCTAACAGAAGCTCAGCACTTATACACCATGTTGTAAATAGAGAAAGAATCGCTGATATTCTAGGACTAAAATACAAGAGGTGCACAAAGCACCCATGTGATACTAGCCTAAAACTGGAGAAACGCTACATTCAAAATCGCCTTACTAAATGATGGGAGGTATATACAGTACATTTCCACAGACACATGGGGGCAACAGGCCTAGGATTAGAAATTGAAAGATCCTGGGATTTGGGATCAACATGCCCAGGATTGGGGAAAGACAGGTCCAGGATTAAGTAGCAAAAAGCCCTGGATGGGAAACAAAGGCCCGGGACTGGGGAGGGACAGGATTTAGAAGGGAGATGTTTCGAATTTTGGAGACTTTTTTTTTAGAATTTAGGAGGGAAAAGCCCAGGATTGTGGAGCAACAGTTCTGTGATTGGTCCCGGGTAAGACCAGGATTGGGGAGGCAACAGGTCTATTAATGGGGAAAGATAAGCTCAGGATTGGGGAGCAACAACAGGTCTACTATTGGGGACAGGCCTGGAATTAGAGAGCAACAGCCCAGGATTTCAGAGGGAGAGGTTTAGGGTTGTGGAGATAATTTTTTAGGATTGGGGAAGTAAAGACCAAAAATTGGGAAGGGAAAGGCTCAGGATGTTGGATAAACAGACCCAGGATTGGGGAGGGAATGGCCCAGTATTAGAATGGGAAATGGAAAGGTCCAGTATTTGGGAGGGACAGGCCCGGGTTTAGGGAGGGACAGGCCCAGGCTTGGGGAGGGACAAGTCTAGGAGGTGTAGCTACATGGACCTGAATCGGTAAGGAGAAGCAGATCTAGTGTATGGGGGGTGGAAATTCTGAATATTTATTACAGTGTCAGCTAGTATATATTTATGGCATTGCTATATCTAGGAGGACTGCTGGAAGGTTGCATAAAAAAGGTAGGAAACATCCAGTTAAATATATAAAAAATGGAAATCCTAAAAACATGGTCAATTCACACATGGAAAAAATGCCTTAAGTAGCTAATAGTAATAAATATAGATTGACTACTTCGGACAAAGAGTGCTGTATATATAAAATTTTACAATTTATTACACAATGAAGCAATGAAAATTAAAATATAAATGAATAAAATGCAAAAGTTATGTACACACATGTATAAATTAGAAATACAAAACTGTTGTAGTGTTTGGAGTAATGGCTCACTAGAATATAATAGATGTATGAAAAAAACACTGCTGCAGTAGGTGTCACTATATAAAATGCATAGTGGCCATCCATTTTATTGCTCCAGCTCCACAAAATAATTGGTGGCATCCAATAGGTTAATAAGATAGATGAAAAAAATATTTCTAGTGGTTTAAGCAGTTCCAGGTATAATAATAACTAATATTCAAAAATGCTTAGAATCTTCTGCACCACGATATTGATCAGTTTGTAGCCTTCAGATTGTATAATTGGTGTCCGTATCTCCACACAGTTCAATGTCATGTGTAGCAGGTGATCATATTAAACAAAAAGAGGCTAGGGGGTTGTTAGGGATGGGCACAAGAACAAAATCAATTCAAAGTTTGACTTTTATTAGCTATTATACTAATAATTCCATTCACTAGGAATGGTACAGTGAAAAATAGAGGTGAAAAATAAATTAATTCAAATGCTAAACATACATATAGATTAGTGTATAAAGATAGAATGACATAAGCAAATAATGTATAAAAAAGCAGGGTCCACCATTTCAATTTCCCAGTATTATGAAAGCAATGTACTATGTTGAACCGGAGCAAAATTATATGTAATATGTAAATGTAATATATCTAATAACCTACATATAAATGCTCCTTGTTGGTCATAGAGCTAAATTAGTAAAGGAATTCACTAATATTGGTGGTAATAATATCACATCTACTTAAGTGGCTTCTGAATACTTCAGCAATAATTTCCTCCTTCAATATAAGGCATAACTGCTGGTTCAATCCTTTAATAATCCAATAATCACAGAATAAACGGTATCATGTCCCTCACAGCAGCTTTCAGCAAGGCTCAAAATAATAATAAACAATCTGTGGTAAATCACACGTCTATAAGTCATACATTTAGCTGTCTCGTGTGTCACAATTTATTCACTTATTGTAATACATATTGGTTTGTGAGCATAGAACAGCATCACACTAATACCTCTTTTCCACCAAAAACCCAGGTCCGACCTGGGTTTTTGGACATGGTTCCAACCCTGGTCAGACCCAGGTCAGACCCATTTACACTGCACCTTTCATCTGGGTTACTCCCAGGTCAGCCCTGTTCACACTGAACTCAGGTCTGCCCTGCTAAACCTGTGAGGTCATTAAAAGTGGGAGGTGACTGCTCCACAGCCACCAATCAGCTCATTTTAGGCATGATCCAGGTCAGATAACCCGGGTTGCACCGTTTACACTGCACCATTACCCGTGTCCATCCTGGGTCCAATCCTGGTAGCTACCTGGGTTGGATTGCAGGGTCACTTGACCCAGGTTATTTTTCAGGGACCCATTTACACTGAGCTGCGACCTGGGTAGACCCAGCAATAACCCAGGTTTTTGCTCTGGTGTAAATAGGGTATAATACTGCTACATAGAGCGTATTCAATTAGAGCGGATCCACAATACTTTTTCGTCTCCCAGACTTTTCGGCTACATCGCGTCTTTTGTAGGCGGAAAAGTATCACGGCCATGCCCGCTTTACCCCGTATTCAATATGGAAGTATGTGAAAACGGGACCTGGCGAAACTTGAACAGGTGGAAAGTCATGTCGGATTTGGGGAAATCAGCCTGACACCCCCCAAAAGATGCTCTGACATGGGGGTTCCCTATGGTACCCCCCGATTTGGCTTGCTGAAGGTATTTGTTTTTAAATGGGCTCAATAGCTGCTAAATAGCGTTTTTCTATACGTGATGCAGAATAGTATTCAGGAGCTTTTTTGCAGAAAATAACTTCCCAGCAAATTTGGGGTACATGAAAATGGGGGTCAGCATATTTAAAAGTTGCTAAAGTTAAGTTGAAAAAATCTTGAAAAATCCACCTGCCGCAAGCCCCTGCAATGAAAAAACACCTGGGGCCATACTTGGGGACCCCCCAGAGTCAAGTTCGCTAGTTTTTAATTTTTTTACCCCAACATTTTTTTTTTCGCCCCCAAATTCAAAGTGATTTTTTGGGGTGTCCTTAAGTGTTTTTTTTTTTTTTTGACACATTTTTGCCCTTGGGGGACTGTCTGAAGGCTGCAGGGGGGTTCCCGCAACGTTGCACCCCAAAACCCCAATTCTGCATTTTTTTACGCCTGCTATTCATAGGCGAAACTTTTTCGCCTGTTACATTGCATTGACTTTCTGCCTAGGCGGAAAGTCTTTCAAATTGAACATGGAGTAAAATCGAAACAGGTGAAAATGACGTCATCGGCGAAAAGTTTTCACCAAAAACACGCACAAATGGCTTTTCGCTTCAAATTGAATAGGGCCCATAAAGTTAGTTTTATTCTGACTGATCAATTCACATGAAGCTCACAAATGACTTTAAGCTGTGCTGCCCATGAATACTGTTACTGCAATGTTATCATCCCTAATCAAGTAGCATTATTACCACACCATATATTTATAGTGTTACCACTAATCTGAACTAGTACAAGCATGATATATACATTTTCATGGGAGTATGTGGTGGACCCACTTGAAACGCCAACGTACACGTTTCACTGTGTAAACAGCTTTATCAAGGCTGAACCTTTATGTAATTTGTACACAAAAGAAATGTTGTTTTTACCACAAGATTACAAGTATGGTGACACACCCATACAGGTGTTCTTGAGGAAATGTAATCACTACCAGATTTGTATTGGATGAACCAGGCTTATTTGCACTCATGGGATCATCAGGATACCTACCCTCTGATGAAACCGCCATTACCTGTAGCAGAGAAACGCGTAAGGATTCTCCCTTGACTGCTACAAACTGGTTTTATGCTCCAGCCATAATCCACTTCAGCAAGGAATTGATGTCCACAGACAGGATTTTAAACAACACGAGGAGGTCTGTGTCCGATGATTGCGGAGCCTGGTCTGATCCACACAGACAGGTGGCTATACCCTCTTTAGCCGGCCGGCGTTAAGCTATCACCATTCTATCACTGTAATGAGCTAAGTGTAGCACCTGTATACATATATACAGACTTTTATGTGGAAACATTGTAACAGATACACGTACTGTTACAAATTTTTGTTACGGACTGATCAAATAGCTCAGGCTGATCACCTGCTACACATGACATTGAACTGTGTGGAGATACAGACACCAATTATACAATCTGAAGGTTACAATCTAGTCAATATCGTGGTGCAGAAGATTCTAAGCATTTTTGAATATTAGTTATTATTATACCTGGAACTGCTTAAACCACTAGAAATATTTTTTTCATCTATCTTATTAACCTATTGGATGCCACCAATTATTTTGTGGAGCTGGAGCAAAAAAAATGGATGGTCACTATGCATTTTATATAGTGACACCTACTGCAGCGGTGTTTTTTTCATACATCTATTATATTCTAGTGAGCCATTACTTCAAACACTACAACAGTTTTGTATTTCTATATATGTGTGTATGTAACTTTTGCATTTTATATTTTAATTTTCATTGCTTCGTTGTATAATAAATTGCAATATTTTATATATACAGTGCTCTTTGGGCCTGATTCAGAGCCGCTCGTAAGCGGCAGTACGCTCGTTCCGAGCGATGTTTGCCCAACTGCGCATGCGTACGGATCGTAATACGCATGCGCGAACCAGTCAGTGCGGCCGAAAATCGTTTGTTCGCTAAATAGCGAATGCCTGCTATTTTGAGTGACAGAAAGAGGCGTATGTGGGTGGTAACAGGGGAAGGTGCTTGAAAACGGGGAGTGGAGATCCGAACGCAGGCGTGCTTAAAAGGTCAAAACGGGCGTTTTATGGGTGTGCATAATTACAACAGCAGCGTCATTGACCACGTCACTGGGTTATTTTATAGCCAGAACTGCTCGCAAGATTGTGGCAGCAAAAACCAACCACAAGAATAGCGAGCAGTTCATACGCTGGTCGACGTACTCGATTAATCTAATAAATAGCGGACATGACGTAGGATGCGAGCGGCCAGGGGGCGTATTTATCCAAAAAACGACCGCAAGTTTTGTTCGCTCGTTCAGACCTAGAGGCGTGAACAGACCGCAAAGAGCGAACGGTTCATTTGAATAGCCACCCCTATTTTCTGGACGAGCGAGCGCTAATTGCGTCCGGCTCTGAATCATGCCCTTTGTCCGAAGTAGTCAATGTATATTTATTACTATTAGCCATTTAATGCATTTTTTCATGTGTGAATTGACCATGTTTTCAGGATTTTCATTTTTTAGTCAGATCAAATGAGTTTAACTGATTAAATCATTATTAGGAGCAGCTCTTAAGTTATTATTCCTTTTTTAAAATCATTCGTTTCTGTGCGCCTGAATCGTATATGCTGTCATATATTTTTTTCTTTTTTGTGTTCAGTTAAATACATAGTTAATAAAAATAAAATGCAGGATAAAAGACACTTCATACAGTATCTAGATAATATTATTAGTTTAGGTCTAAGTCACCTGTTTCACATCATTTATTTTGTCCGGATTCAGGTCAAAAAGTTGATCAAATGCATCCTTCTCTAGAATAATGTACAGAGAGGAAACACTCAGAGAATGCCAACTGTATTCCATATTAATCTGTATCCATGACATTAACAAGACAAATATAAAGGGCTCTATTTACTACAATCCGCATATTGAATGCGGATTGTAGTGTGATATTACCGAGTGAATTCGCATTGCGAATTCAGGTAATATCACAGGGATTTACTATAAATCCCTTGCAGGGACAGAGCTTGCGATAAAGCTCTGTCCCTGCGGATCCCATCCGCACTCTAGTCGCGGTATTTTCGGAAAAAATACCGCGACTAAGAGCACGCGCATGCGCCGACCGACCACCGCTACTACCCCCCCACAGACGCTAAGCCCCGCCCCCAGCGCTAAGCCCCGCCCCCCGCGATCGCGGACCCCTTCTCCCTTCATTACACTTACCTGCATCCTCCTGGCCTCCGGTGGTCTTCTCCGGGCTTCCCGATCAGGTGATCTCCCATACTGCACTGGGCCCCGATCACCTGATGACCGGGCCCCAGTGCACTGTGGGAGACCAGCTGACCGGAGAGGAGCCATCACCGGAGGCCCGATCACCGGTCCCTGGATTCAGGTAAGTGAAAAAAAAAATGTTTAATTTTTTTTTTCTTTTTTTTACAGCAATCAGCTTGCGGTCTCTTTAGACCACATAGCTGATTACTGGTACCGGCTCCCGCCTCTGCTCTCCCCGTTAGAGCAGAGTGGGAGCCCGGTAACCAGGGGAGACCCTGGATAACGCCACCTCCAGGTGGCGTTATTATCACAGGGCTTCCCCCGGTATTTTTTTACAATTTATTTTTAGTAACTTGCACACAGATCACATTTCCCATTACAATTATGGGAAATGCGATCTGCTTTACTAAAAATAAGTGATACTGGGGGTTGGAGTAGAATTTTACTAATTCTACTCCAATTGCCCTGTAATAACTACAGGTGAAACTAAAATAATGTGAAAAGGGTGTGAAAACACCCTTTTTCACTTTATTTTAGTAAAAATAATGTTAATAAATAGAGCCCTAAGCAGTGTTAGGAGACAGAGTGAAAAGTGATAAGTCTGTGATAAGGTGCCAGCCAATCAGCTCCTAACTGTCTTTTTACAAACACAGCCTGTGAGATGGCAGTTGGGAGCTGATTGGCTGGTACCTTATCACTTTTCACTCTGTCTCCTAACACTGCTTAGTAAATAGACCCCTTCAAGTCGCACAGACTCTTATCCAGGTGACCAAATAAGGGATTTCTGTAGAGCTACAGATGCTGGTCCACATTGTCCGGCACAAAAGATGATGATACTAGGTCTATGGAAAAGAGCATTTACATGGGTAGACAACTGGTTGAAGGATAGTAGGGCAGTAATAAATGTAACGGAACACTTTTAGATTGGGGTAACACCGTAGTGACATTTCACAGTGACCAGTGTTGTGCCCTTTCCTATATGGAAAACAATTGGGCAAAAGTGACAAGGAAATGGGATTTAAGGGGTCTATTTACTAAGCAGTGTTAAGAGTGAAAAGTGATAAGGTACCAGCCAATCAGCTCCTAACTGCCATCTCACAGGCTGTGTTTGAAAAATGACAGTTGGGAGCTGATTGGCTGACACCTTATCACAGACATCACTTTTCACTCTGTCCCCTAACACTGCTTAGTAACTAGACCCCTAAGAATACAAAAAGCGGAATGTGTCAGCAATCAGTGCCAGGCAGTGGCTGGAAAGGCGAATAAAATCCTGGGATGCATAAAGAAGGTGTAAATGCATCCAATTCAAATTGTAAATCACATCATAAATATGGAGTACAGTTTTAGTCACCTCAATGTAAGAATGACATAGGAGAACTCGGGAGGAGCAAACTCAATAATATAGGGAATCGAAGGATGAGGGGATAGGTTACAAAAACTGGGGGTTGCTACCTTAGAGGTGACCTGATTGGTTTTGGTGCCTAAGAGGTCACTGATCAGGTGATGGTCGATTAATATGTTTAAATATATCTGAGGTCAATAGAGAGATTGGTCTAATTTGTCATACAAAGGACTATATGGAGGACAAGAGCCCATTGGAAAATGTGCTGGATACCTTCCTTACAAGAAATGGTGATATGTGATCATCCACTCTGCAACCTAGGGCCCAGCGAGCACTAAGTGCCCAGATTAGCCTAAACCATTGTATTTTTTTTGTAATGGTGGTCATGGTTGGGGTGAGGCTTTGCAAATAGGAGGGGGGGTAAGTGGGACCAAACCAGTATGTTGCCGAGGGTCCCATGGGGAGTGGGCCATATTCAATTAGCGACGAAAACAGCAGTTCTTTTCGCCAAAAAATGGTGATATTTTCGCCAAAACTGGATATAAGTTATCTCCATCCCAGACCAGGCAAAGCAAAATGCAAAATCCCTATTTTTGGCTAAAAATGTGGGGATTTCTTTCAGAACCCTTTGGACACACCCCCTAATAATAAATTATCCCCAAAAAAATTTCGTAAGTTGCGCACTTTGGCGAAAAACGACCGCTGAATGTTTGGTTAAAAAAAAAAAAAATGTATTGGGTCTGATTTTTTTTTTGTGTGAAGTGTTTTAAACATTGCACTCGGTCGCAGCAGGCATTTTTTTACGGTTTTTAAAAAAGCGTTTTACGACACGAAAATATACTTGCACCCATTTTAATGTACCCTCAATTGACGTGGAACAGTAATTTCCTGAAAAAAAAAATTGCTTTGTATCATTTTCAACGGTTTTTATTTTTTTTCCCAAAAAAAATTGCGCGGCCATTTTTCGCCAAAGTGCGCAATTTATACTGCAATGCCTGCAACATCGCAAAATTTCCTGGGCTCCTCTATCAGTGCGAGGAAAAACGGGCAACGTTGCTGGTAGCGATTGTGACAGATGGCGGCCATCCTTTGTAACTGAATCACCCCCATTATGTCAAGACTTTCGGGGGGGAAATTTATAGCATGTACTTGATAAATGTCAGGGTGCAACTTCTCCACTCTTTAGAATGGCTGTCAGCGTTCTTAAAATTCCGCTCTTCAATAATCATGGTTACAAGCACTTACAGCCTGTCCATCAAGTAAGTTCTGATATCTGGTACAGTCTCTGAGCTTCTACAGACCTGTCAGTTTCACCACTCAGCATTGCTCAAACCGAGAGCCAGGAAGGAAATCTGACAGAGTAACCATGTCCTTAGTGATCTCTCACATCAATGTCTATTTCCCTCTATCCAGCTTTACACTAAATGTCCTTCTCCCCATATTACGTTGTTGCCACGGCAACAGTCCCCTGTCCAGCACATCCCAAATAGAGCCAGCTCCATCCTGTGGGTCAGTGCATTTAGCCCCTCCGCATGGAGCAAAGAAAACTAGCAAGAGGCCATGAATTAAACATAATATCACTTACTGGGAGTTGCGTCTTCATCCCTGAAATGAGACATGGGAACACATTGAGATGCAAAATGTGTTTTAATGAGAAGAGCAAACAAGGAGAAAACATAAGCAAATGGTTCTCAGCTTGTAAACATCAATTTTATGTTATTTTCCACTGACGCAGATGTCGTGCAAGCAATTACCTGGGGTAAATATACAGTAGCAATGTACTAACTCCCTTGGATTTCATAGAGATTGAACACGCCTAGTATCCTAACAAGGACCAAATATGATAGACTTGTCAAAGGAGACCATTAATCTGAATATACAATAACGACCCAAAGGGCCTGATTCAGCACGGAACGCAATTGCAGCTCCGTAATCGCACGCAATGCTATTGCTAAAATATGCTAATGCCTGCCACTGCTCAGCCAGCATAGAGACGCACACTGCTCCTTTCTCACTTCCGTAATACTTCGCAGTCCTGCGTATACATCGGTACCATCGGAGAGCATCAGGCCCTCACGTACAATTACAGCAGGTCTGACCTGTCACAGAAATTGCAAGCCTCGTCGCACGCAGTGATTACTCAAGCTGTATATGCAATCGCAGTCTCTAATTTATGCACGCCCATGTAACGGCGTTCAAATGGACAAGCACGCCTCCGACCACTCCCCCAAACACTAACGGCCTGTCACTTTTCTCACATATTTCATATCACTGTATTTGTATGAAAACCCCTGCCGGGACAGACCACACAGGGAAGGCGTGCAGTGCCGGGACAGACCACGCAGGGAAGGCGTGCAGTGCCTGGACAGACCACGCAGGGAAGGCGTGCAGTGCAGGGACAGACCATGCAGTGCCGGGACAGACCAAGCAGGGAAGACGTGCAGTGCCGGGACAGACCAAGCAGGGAAGGCCTGCAGTGCCGGGACAGACCACGCAGGGAAGGCGTGCAGTGCCGGGACAGACCACGCAGGGAAGGCGTGCAGTGCCGGGACAGACCACGCAGGGAAGGCGTGCAGTGCAGGGACAGACCATGCAGTGCCGGGACAGACCATGCAGGGAAGGCGTGCAGTGCCAGGACAGACAACGCAGGGAAGGCCTGCAGTGCCGGGACAGACCACGCAGAGAAGGCGTGCAGTGCCGGGACAGACCACGCAGGGAAGGCGTGCAGTGCCGGGACAGACCACGCAGGAAAGGCGTGCAGTGCCGGGACAGACCACGCAGGAAAGGCGTGCAGTGCCGGGACAGACCACGCAGGGAAGGCGTGCAGTGCCGGGACAGACCACGCAGGGAAGGCGTGCAGTGCCGGGACAGACCACGCAGGGAAGGCGTGCAGTGCCGGGACAGACCACGCAGGGAAGGCGTGCAGTGCCGGGACAGACCACGCAGGGAAGGCGTGCAGTGCCGGGACAGACCACGCAGGGAAGGCGTGCAGTGCCGGGACAGACCACGCAGGGAAGGCGTGCAGTGCCGGGACAGACCACGCAGGGAAGGCGTGCAGTGCCGGGACAGACCACGCAGGGAAGGCGTGCAGTGCCGGGACAGACCACGCAGGGAAGGCGTGCAGTGCCGGGACAGACCACGCAGGGAAGGCGTGCAGTGCCGGGACAGACCACGCAGGGAAGGCGTGCAGTGCCGGGACAGACCACGCAGAGAAGGCGTGCAGTGCCGGGACAGACCACGCAGGGAAGGCGTGCAGTGCCGGGACAGACCACGCAGGGAAGGCGTGCAGTGCCGGGACAGACCACGCAGGGAAGGCGTGCAGTGTCGGGACAGGCCACGCAGGGAAGGCGTGTCCCGGCGAGGAGAAAACAGGGCTACAGTGGACTTTTTAATGCGAAAGACGACAACATAGGTTTTAACTGCCGCATGCGAACAGCGAGTCATCTGCAGGAGGCACATTCGCACAGTGGTTCCTGACGGAGAAAACAGGAGGAGAAATGTCTCTTCCCTGCTTCTCTCCAGTGCCAGGAGAAATAACGCCATCCATAGCTGGCATTATCAATTGTGAGAAAAATCGCTTCTCTTGGCTACTGTATATAAATAGCGTTTGTACGAAGGGAGCTGCACAAACAAATTAAAAGGCTGAGGAATCAGTCATTTCTCCGCACTTTTCTTAGATCCTAAATATAGAGAAACAATATTTTTCTATATTTTAGGCTTTCTCCAACTAAAATGCTGGAGAAAAACCTTTTTTTTTTTAAGTTTGCTAAATAGACCCTAAGGGGAGATGTATCATCGGCGACCATCGGTTAATTACCGCAGCATGTACCAAGAATATCGCAAAGAACAGCTCTCTCAATGAGAGCTGTCCTTTGCGATGCTGCCGGGCAGAGTGAGTTCCGGGTCTCCCTCCCAGCCCCGAGCGTTGCGCTAAGAAGCCCATAGGCTTCTATTGGGTAACGCCACCTGAAGGTGGCGTTACCTAGCAACGCGAAGCAGCAGAATGCAGCGCATTCTGCTGCTTAATACTTATGGGGAATGCGGTAAAACCCCCGAAAACTGCATTTTCGGAGGTTTTACCGCATTTTTGCCGTTATTAAATCACCCCCAAATTGTGTTAAATAAGAATTTTCAAAAGGTCAGACAAAAGTTTGACTTGGGCTTACAGTCCTTTATGTCAAAGCGTAAATAAATACATTAAACATTTTTTTTAATAATAAATATATATATATTTATTACAATTGTAACAGCAATAATGAATAATTATTTTAATTATATTCCATATATTTTGTTTGTAGATAGATAGATAGATGAGATAGATAGATAGATAGATAGATAGATAGATAGATAGATAGATAAATAGATAAATAGATAAATAGATAGATAGATAATGAGATAGGGGTGCAGTAGGTATTACCGCCGGTCGCGGTTCAAATCCTGACAGTGGAAGCCAGGCAGGGGTGAAGATCCCGATCGCTAATTAAGGTAAGTACCGCTAACCTAATTCCCTACCCTAACCCCAACCCCCCTTTACGGGTGCCTAACTGTAACCTCCCCCTCCTAGTGCCTAAACCTAATCCCCATTCCCCGCAGCCAAAACCTACGTCTCCAGCCTTTACCTACGTCGGGATTTCGACACCTGTCATTAGTACCTTTCCGGGATTAGACAGTCGGGAAGCCGGCGGTCGGCATTTAGACCGAGTGTTGCTGGGTATTATAAAGGTGTCGTTCTCACCTGCTGCTGGTGATTAATTCTATAGCTTTTCCTGTCTTCATCCCGGTTTTTGTTGGCTGTGACAGTGGGCAGAAAAAAACATCAGACCGCTCAGTGTCGACCAAAAGCAAATGTCAGATATAATTGGGGCTGAGAGGAAAACAAACCATTGGGGACACGCAGGATCCATATTAAGACTCAACCTTTAAGTTCCCGGCTGACTTTCACCTCATGGAATATTAGATTAGTATAATTTCCCAAAGACAACCTGCATTTTATCTAAACAGCTTTACCTGAAACTTGTCAGAGCCACTGCGGTGAAAACCAACAGGGATGACCTCATTGCAGAGGTGTCATTCCCACCTGAAGGGCAATGTCACACAGGGGCATTACACCGCCAGCATCTAACAATGCTTCTTAGTCACTAGGCCACTGACACTTGGTAATTAATGGAGGCTCGGGAAGTAGCATTTATACACTATAAGTACTTGTTCTGAGCCTCCATCTGTTACTCTGAACCAGTCAGTTAGGGGTTAAACGTGGCACTTAAAAGACAGCATTTTTTTTAATAGCTCATGAGCGACTCAACTCAAGAGAGGTTGCATGCCGCGTGCCGCCAGTGCTTAATCACTGTCATGTAAAGATGGAGGAGCACTCGCCCTTTGCCTCAACCAGCCACCACGAATGAACAATGCATTTTTCTATCTGGAATAGAGTACCATTCAAGTGCTCTTATGCAGCAATACCCTAACTATATTGGAGTGTACAGCATAAAGTACGGATCATGTGTTATAGGGCAGCATTCACCTACACACTGTCCTGCTGTGGTGGCAGCCATTTTGTGTCCAGGACCAAAATGCAGGGCAAAACAGCTTTGTAACTAATTGACAGGCTCAGGGCCACATTTAGGGGTCTATTTACTAAGCAGTGTTAGGAGACAGAGTGAAAAGTGATAAGGTGCCAGCCAATCAGCTCCCACCTGTCATTTTTCAAACACCACCTGTGAGATGACAGTTGGGAGCTGATTGGCTGGCACCTTATCACTTTCCACTCTGTCTCCTAACACTGCTTAGTAAATAGACCCCCTTAGTGCTTTTCGCGGGTTGCGCCAGACCGGGAGACTTGCCCTCTCTTGCAGGAGGCCAGGAGTGGCACCTGATTTTCGGGAGCCTCTAGGCCATTCCGGGAGAGTCGGCAAGTATGGCACACTTTAATGACTGATTTAATTACATTGTGTAACTAATTTTTCATATATTTGCTGCAGAATTTACTGGCATCAACACGCACTACGAATTGTGGGATAAGGTTTACTTTAACCACTACATGTAAAACAGCATAACATAACATGGCGTCTGTGTACACACTAGACGACCCGGCAATCTTGCCAATGGATGGAGCGTTTTACCTTCGCCCCGGACCATGCAAGATTGCTGGTACAGACTAGAAGATTTAATGCACAACAGAGCAATCACTTATTTTGTACTTCATTAAACTGCACAGCCCCGTATGCGATATCTTCTGATACGCCATGCATGTACAGCAGATCAGAAGACGTGACAAATGACGCATGGAAGTGCGCAATAGTGCGTACACACTACAGTGGACAATTTGTCGTTCCACTTAGTCTAAAATCGTCCAATGTATTGTCTAGTGCAGGGGTGGGGAACCTTTTTTTCTGCCGAGGGCCATTTTGATATACTGTATATAACATTATTTGCTGGTCCGGTGCAGGCCACATCCCCGCCATGTGACATCACACTGGGGCGGGGCCACAATCGCCGGTGATTACAGCAACGCTCCGGGGAGCTGTAAGGGTAGCGGTGTGACCGTCTGACACGTCCTAAGAATGCTCCAGGCGGCACTGCTGAAGAGATTCTGGCTGCAGGGTGCCATTCTAGGCACCCTGCTAGCCAGATGAGGCTAGCAGAAAAAAGCTCTAATGGCCAGACCAAATGATACTGCGGGCCTTATACGGCCCCCGGGCCTGAGGTTCCCCATCTCTGGTCTAGTGTGTACCCAGCTTAACAGACACAAGCAAAGAAATTCCTGATTACCTCCATCACGATCACTTCTACAGAAACATTGGGGGGAAGAGGTAGGTCGGGCTGAAAGTGCTGTGCTAAGGCGACAAGTAGGTGCAGGGTGGCCAGAAGATCCTTGTTGTGAATCACTGGTTGGGATAAACAAAAATAATTAATAATGTAAAACAAACAAACAAAAAAAACATTTATGAAAACTGGCGCACAAAGATGTGCTGTTGCCCGTGGCGACCAAACGTTTTCTTGGATTTTTTTTTATTTCTAGTGCAAAATGGAAACAAACATCCGACTGAGTTGCTATGGGATTTGGCAAATAATGTATTTTCAAATATAACTAGACTTATTACATCTGAATTCCCATCAATATGAGCTTAAAACCTGTACACATCCATCAATGGAGCTGGTAAGTTTGTCTGCAGAGCTCACCATTCAGTAAAAGTACCATTGTTTCTCTTCTATTCCACAGACTGTGCAAATACACTTACCAGGGGCGCAGAATGGGGGGGATTGCTGATTACTCCAGATCTATCCCAACAGGGAGCGCACAGCCACACTCCTAAAATTACGTAGCTATGCCCCTACAGCGGCATGGCATAAGGAGGCATGGCATAAGGAGGGCACAAGTATGCCCCAACTCTTTGCCTAGTACCAGGACTCCAAAGATCTAATTGCAGTTCCGACTCTTACAATGCAATAGTTACGGTCGTGTGGTCCAGTGGCAAGAAATATTGTGGCAGCATTGTGAGTGGGATAAAGCTCTGAAACATTCATATTTAGCATTTTTGTCCTGTGCACCTCAGACTTCCTGTCACTAGGCTCACTGCTTAGAATGTGTAATAGAGGCAATGGTTTTCCTGGTCCTGGGCACTCCCCCAATGACATCATACCCTTCTGTATGATGTCATTGGGGGAGTGCCCAGGACCAGAAAAACCCTGGTCTCTATTACACATTCCAAGCAGTGCACCTAGTGACAGGAAGTTTGAGGAGCACATGACAAAAATGCTAAATATGAATGTTTCAGTGCTTTATCCCACTGTAGCGGACATTTTGAGATTATAGCTACAATATTGCATTTTTTTCTTTTCTTGTGGAGATCTCTGGTAGCCGGTGCATGCTCAGTAGGTAGGCCGGGCGATAGCTCACTTTACTATTTATGGTTTCACGGCCTGAAAAATGTATTAATTGTTGCTACGATAAAGAATGATGATTTACTGGGCCCCCACTGCCGCAAAAAATAAATGAGCCCCAAAGTAAAATGAATAGACCTCACGGACATTTGCAAACACCTCATTTTTAGACTGCAGGATCCATTATTCTACTTCAGGAAATCCATTATTCTACCTCCAAAAAGATTCATAGGTACAGAGAGAGTACACCTACAGCTATTTTGCTCCTGCTTCTCGGCAACCTGCTAACAAATTAAATATCTTCCAAGTTTTATTTGTTTGGTGGAAAGAGGATTCAGGACCTCACTTTAATTGGGCTCTGTTCCTGCACATAGTATGTATGAACACCATTCCTGCCCACATCTGATGTCCAGTACATAAGACTATAAAGACAGACCGTCTTGTTAAATGAGAAGTCTTTACCGACACTGTGAGAAGCGCCATTTGTACTATGTATTTATATTTGTTTAGCTAAAAGGCTGATATTTTTGTCTTTCTTTCACAATATTTCTGAGTTTAAATTTGCTCTTAGCTGACGTAAAGGCTGCACGGTTGTCAGGGAAACTGTAATTATCCGGAGTTCTATTGTATAATATCCCATGCTCTCTTCTTCCCCTCCCTGTGATGTGGTTGCACGATGCTCGCATTACTGGGTATAGTGAGACATCTGTTGATCTGAAATTTGCTGCATCCTGCATCAGTCTCTCCACAGTCACAATCAGTCCTAGTACTCGGACTCCTGCTCTGTATATTATATATATTAGGGGTGTGCACCGGCCACTTTTCGTGTTTTGTTTTTGGATCTGGATCTTTCTTCGTGTTTTGGATCTGGATTGGTTTTGCCAAAACCACCCTTCCGTGTTTTAGGTTCTGGGTTTTGTGTTTTGGATCTGTATTTTTTTTTTTTTTAAAGGCATAAAAACAGCTAAAATCACAGAATTTGTGGGTTTTTCTGCTCCTATGCTATTATTAACCTCAATAACCTTAATTTCCACTCATTTCCAGTCTATTCTGAACACCTCACAATAGTGTTTTTATGTCCAAAAGGTTGCACCGAGGTAGCTGGATGAGTATGCTAAGCGATACGATTGGGCGGCACAAACACGTGGTCCATCTAGGAGTGACACTGCAGTGGCAGACAGGATGGCAGTTTGAAAAACTAGGCCCCAAACTGTACATAATGCAAAGAAAAAAAAGAGGTGCAAGATGGAATTGTCCTTGGGCCCTCCCACCCACCCTTATGTTGTATAAACAGGACATGCACACTTTAACAAACCAATCATTTCAGCGCCAGGGTCTGCCACACGACTGTGGCTGAAATGATTGGTTCGTTTGGGCCCCCACAAAACAAGCTGGCAATTAATCTGTCCCTGCACAAACTGGCTCTACGGAGGTAAGATGTCGTCCTCATCCTCCTCATCCACCGATTCCTCACCCTCTTCAGTGTTGTGTACATCCTCATCCTCACAGAGTATTAACTCGTCCCCGCTGTACGTTCTGGAGGCTGGTCTCCCTGGAAGAGTTGATAATTAATTTTTATGAACATCATCTTCTCCACATTTTGTGGAAGCAACCTCCTACGCCTTTCGTGCATCGTTTTGCCTCGATTTCAGATCCGAGTCAGGCGGGAAAAGTCGAGCCTGACTCGGATCGGACTCGGATCGGGGGGGTTCGGATTTCAGAAATCCGAACCCGCTCACCCCTAATTCTGATGGTGATGTGGTTTGTTTAAATCAGGCTCCGGGGGAGACAGTTGTTGTCCGTGGGATGAAAAAGCCCATCACGGTCATGCCTGGGCAGAAGACCAAACATCCACCTCTTTGGTCTGGCAATATTTCTATCCAAATCCGGACAACAACTGTCTTGCCATATGTACCATATGTAAAGGTGAAATAAGTAGGGGTAGGGACGTCAACCACCTAGGAACATCCTCCCTTATACGGCACCTGCAGCGCGTTCATAAAAAGTTACTGTCAAGTTCAGAAACTTTGGCTAAGACCGTAAGCAGTCCAGGGACACCTAAATCCCGTTTTCCTGTTGTATCCAAGCGCCTGCAAACCACACCGTCAACTCCCTCCTCGTCAATTTCCTCCTTAGTCAGGATCGGAAGTAGTCCTGCAGGCCATGTCACTGGCATGACTGACTCTCCTATCCGGGATTCCTCCGGAGGATCCTGCATTGCTACGCCTCCTGCTGCTGCTGCTGCTGTTGCTGCTGCTGGGAGTCGTTCATCATCCCAGAGAGGAAGTAGGAACACCACTACTTTTACTAAACAATTGACCCTCCAACAGTCCTTAGCGAGGAGGATGAAGTACGACAGCAGTCATCCTGAAGCAAAACGTATAACTGAGGCCTTGACTGCTATGTTGGTGTTAGACGTGCGTCCGGTATCCGCCATTAGTGCAGTGGGATTTAGACAATTGATGGAGGTAGTGTGTCCCCGGTTCCAAATCCCGTCTAGATTCCACTTCACTAGGCAGGCGATACCGAGACTGTACAGAAACGTCAGAAAAAGTGTCCTCAGTGTCCTGAAAAATGCCGTTGTACACAATGTCCACTTAACCACGGACATGTGGACAAGTGGAACAGGGCAGACTAAGGACTATATGACTGTGACAGCCCACTGGGTAGATGTATCACCTTACGCAGCAACAGCAGCAGCGTCACCAGTAGCAGCATCTCAGAAACGCCAGCTCGTTACAAGGCAGGCTACGCTGTGTATCACCGGTTTCAGTAAGAGGCACACCGCCGACAACCTCTTAGAGAAACTGAGGGAAATCATCGCCCAGTGGCTTACCCCACTTAGACTCTCCTGGGGATTTGTGATATCTGACAACGCCACCAATATTGTGCGGGCATTACATCTGGGCAAATTCCAGCACGTCCCATGTTTTGCTCACACAATAAACTTGGTGGTGCAGAATTCTCTGAAAAGCGACAGGGGCGTGCAGGAGACGCTTTGGGTGGCCCGAAAAATTTCTGGCCACTTTCACCATTCAGCGACTGCGTGCCGAAGACTGGAGCGCCAGCAAACACTCTTGAACCTGCCCCGCCATCACCTGAAGCAAGAGGTTGTGACGCGGTGGAACTCAACCCTCTATATGCTTCAGAGGATGGAGGAGCAGCAAAAGGCCATTCAAGCCTATACATCCACCTATGACATAGGCAAAGGAGGGGGTATGCACCTGACTCAAGCGCAGTGGAGAATGATTTCCGTGTTGTGCAAGGTTCTCCAGCCCTTCGAACTTGCCACACGTGAAGTCAGTTCAGACACTGCCAGCTTGAGTCAGGTCATTCCCCTCATCAGGCTTTTGCAGAAGCAGCTGGAGAAAGTGAAGGAGGAGCTAAGACGGAGCGATTCCGCTCGGCATGTGGGACTTGTGGATGAAGCCCTTCATTCGCTTTGCCAGGATTCCAGGGTGGTCAATCTGTTGAAATCAAACCACTACATTTTGGCCACTGTGCTCGATCCTAGGTTTAAAGCCTATGTGGTGTCTCTCTTTCCGGCCGACACAAGCCTGCAGAGGTGCAAAGACCTGCTGGTGAACACACTGTCAGCTGAAGCGGAACGTGACACGTCAACAGCTCCTTCTTCATTTTCTCCCGCAACTGGGGCTGCCAGGAAAAAACTTAGGTATCCTAAGCAACCCGCTGGCGGTGATGCAGGGCAGGCAGGACCAAGTTTGGACATCTGGTCCGGACTGAAGGACCTGGCAACAATTTCTGACATGTCTACTGTCACTGCATATGATACTGTCACCATTGACAGAATGGTGGAGGATTACATCGGTGACAGCATCCAAGTAGGCATGTCAGACAGTCCATACCTGTACTGGCAGGAAAAAGAGGCAATTTGGAGGCCCCTGTACAAACTGGCTCCATTTTACCTGAGTTGCCCCCCCTCCAGTGTGTACTCCAAAAGAGTGTTTAGTGCAGCCGGGAACCTTGTCAGCGAAAGGCGTAGGAGGTTGCTTCCACAGAATGTGGAGAAGATGATGTTCATCAAAATGAATTATGAGCTCTTCCAGGGAGACCAGCCACCAGAAGGTACAGAGGGACCTGTGGTGGTGGATTCAAGTGGGGACGAGTTAATACTTTGTGAGGATGAGGATGTACACACTGAAGAGGGTGAGGAATCGGTGGATGAGGAGGATGACATCTTGCCTCCGTAGAGCCAGTTTGTGCAGGGACACATTAATTGCCAGCTTGTTTTGTGGGGGCCCAAACGAACCAATCATTTCAGCCACAGTTGTGTGGCAGACCCTGGCGCTGAAATGATTGATTTGTTAAAGTGTGCATGTCCTGTTTATACAACATAAGGGTGGGTGGGAGGGCCCAAGGACAATTCCATCTTGCACCTCTTTTTTTTCTTTGCATTATGTACAGTTTGGGGCCTAGTTTTTCTAACTGCCATCCTGTCTGCCACTGCAGTGTCACTCCTAGATGGGTCATGTGTTTGTGCCGCCCACTCGTGTCGCTTAGCATAGTCATCCAGCTACCTCGGTGCAACCTTTTGGACATAAAAACACTATTGTGAGGTGTGAGGTGTTCAGAATAGACTGGAAATGAGTGGAAATTAAGGTTATTGAGGTTAATAATAGCACAGGAGCAGAAAAACCTACAAATTCTGTGATTTTAGCTGTTTTTATGCTTTTTTTTTCAAAAAAATACAGATCCAAAACACAAAACCCAGAACCCAAAACACGGAAGGGTGGTTTTGGCAAAACCAATCCAGATCCAAAACACGAAGAAAGATCCAGATCCAAAACCAAAACACAAAACACGAAAAGTGGCCGGTGCACACCCCTAATCAGAATCCTCCTCGCCAACTTCCTCCTCAGCGCCAGCTACACCAGTAACCTCATCCTGTTGTACTTCAACAGTGACATCTTCAATTTGCATATCAGCAAGTGGACTGTGGGTGCTCCTTTCAGCATTTGCAGGGGGCGTGCAAATGGTGGAAAGAGCCACCTCTTCCCGTCCAGTGCTGGGAAGGTCAGGCATCGCAACCACCACCACACTTGGACTCTCCTTGGGGATTTGTGATATCTTCTTAGAACGCACAGTTCTTCGCTGTGCTTTTGCCAGCTTAACTCATTTGATTTTTTTAGTGGGAGGAGGACTTCCATCGTCATGTGAATCTGAACCACTAGTCATGAACATAGGGAAAGACCTTAGCCATTCCTTGCCACTCCGTGTCGTAAATGGCATATTGGCAAGTTTATGTTTCTCTTCAGATGATTTAAATGTCTTTTTTCAAGGTAATTTTCCTGAACTTTGTCATTTGGGATTGTATGTGCCCTCTACTATGACATTGGGCATCGGCCTTGGCAGACGACGTTGATGGCATGTTATCGTCTATGTCATGACTAGTGGCAGCAGCTTCAGCACTAGGAGGAAGTGGTTCTTGATCTTTCCCTATCGGAGCAAGTTTGGTCCTCCATTTATGTTATATTGATATATACGTGCGGCTAAGGCGCACACAAAATAATTTTTTATTTTTGTTGGAGACTAGTGCACTTTGTGGGTTACACTACCCTTTAAGAAATGAGCCAGCCGGCCCTTTACTTATGGGACACAGGCGCACGCTTGGCGCTGCTCCTTTGTTGATGCATGTGCAGCTACAGCCCACACAATTCACAAACACAGAAAATATTTTTTTATTTTGTTTGAAGTGCCCTTTGGGGGTTACAGCACCCTTTAACGGACAAGCCAGCCGGCCTTTTACTTATGGGACACAGGTGCACGCTTGGCGCTGCTCCTTTGTTGATGCACGTGCAGCCACAGTGCACACAATTCACAAACACAGAAAAAATATATATTTTTTTGGCCTTGGGGGGAGCACCCCTGATGGACAGAGCACCCCCTGGACAACACTACAGCACCCCTTTAGGACTGGGACACTGCACAGGACTTTGTAGTGGACACAGCCCCTATGGACAACTGACTGAACAACACAGTCCAGCCAGCCCCTATGGACTTTGAAGGAGTGGACACAGCCCCTATGGACAACAGCAGCACAGCGTAGCACAGCACAGCACTACACTACACAGCCCAGCCAGCCCTAACTCCCACCCTCCCTCTTCACTGTCCACAGGCGAGTGAGAAAATGGCGCCGACGCGGGTACCTTATATAGGATCCAAAACCCGCGAGACCCGGAAAGCGGGATGATGACGTTTTGCCTCGATTTCAGATCCAAGTCAGGCAGGAAAAGTCGAGCCTGACTCGGATCGGGGGGGTTCGGATTTCAGAAATCCGAACCCGCTCACCCCTAATATATATATATATATACACACCACTATTCCCACAAATGTTTAAAAAAAAAAAAGAACGTAAAACCTAAGGAGTAGCACAGGAATATCATCTTAATGATAGACTGTCTGAACATGACATGCAATTTAATCCAAAAGAAAGAGTATTTTATCAGAAGATTCAAAGTACAGGTTCCCGGTCGTTTTGCTCATGTCTGTTGTTGTTCTATTTTATAAATAAAGTTAAAAAAAAAGCAAGGGAAGGGTCCAATTCACTCATACAACCTAAACAGTCTGCAACTTTGTCATTTAGGTCACTGCAAGACATTGTTTTTGCTACTAGCCACTACCTACTATGCCAGATCCTCTCAGTGGTTCTGCCCCTACCTCCCTACCTACTAAGCCAGATCCCCTCAGCGGTGCTGCTCCTACCTGCTAAGCCAGATCCCCTCAGCGGTGCGGCCCTCCCTACTAAGCCAGATCCTCTGATCGGTGCGGCCCTCCCTACTAAGCCAGATCCCCTCAGCGGTGCTGCTCCTTCCTACTAAGCCAGATCCCCTCAGCGGTGCGGCCCTCCCTACTAAACCAGATTTTATCAGCGATGCTGCCATTACCTACTAAACCAGATCCTCTCAGTGGTGCTGCCTTTACCTACTAAGCCAGATCCCCTCTGCGGTGCTGCCCCTACCTACTAAGCAATATTTTCTCTGGGGTGCTGCCACTACCTACTAAGCCAGATCCCCTCAGCGGTGCTGCCCAAACCTACTATGCCAGATCCTCTCAGCGGTTCTGCCCCTACCTCCCTACCTACTAAGCCAGATTCCCCTCAGCGGTGCTGCCCCTACCTACTAAGCCATATTTTCTCAGCGGTGCTGCCACTACCTACTAAGCCAGATCCTCTCAGTGGTGCTGCCACTACCTACTAAGCCAAATCCCCTCAGCGGGGCTGCCCCTACCTACTAGTCCAGATCCCCTCAGCGGTGCAGCCCCTACCTACTAAGCCAGATCCTCTCAGCGGTTCTGCCCCTACCTACTAAGCTAGATCCCCCCCAGCGGTGCTGCCCCTACCTACTAAGCCAGATCCTCTCAGTGGTGCTGCCATTACCTAGTAAGCCAGATCCCCTCAGCGGTGCCGCCCCTACCTACTAGCCCAGATCCCATCAGCGGTGCTGTACCTACCTACTAAGCCAGATTCTCTCAGCGTTGACGCCCCTATCTACTAAGCCAGATCCCCTCAGCAGTGAATGGAAAGAGGGCGGAGCCTAATGCAGTGAAATGCCCTCCCGAGGGATACTTAGTATACAACTCTCAGCGGGGGAAACTTTGAACCGGAGCAATTCATCATTGCTCTGGTGCGGGGACAGCTGCTCCGAAAAACAGTTAGTATAGTAACTACAGAAGTAGCTGCGTTACTTACCTCCTCCCCGTCGGCCCAGTTATGCATGCATGACTCGAGGTCTGTGAGAAGGCGGTGGAGGGATCCGCTCGGATCCCTCTTCGCATCCTCGGATCTCCTTCCCATAGGAAGGAGCGGGGATCCGAGAACAAGCACTGTCTGAGAATGGCGCTTGCTCTCTGAAGCAAACTCCAAATACTGAAAGTTTGCTGAATACTGGGAGGGCCCTATCAGACCGCTGATGATGAATGGCCCGGTAACCTAAATATGCTGAAACTAGCATTTCCGCACGATTACAAGCCATTTATCGTTTGATGAATAGGCCCCTCTGTCAGTAAATACATAACCACATATTATTTGCTGAAGACACTGTGCACACTGGAAGTATCAGAGTGTGATTGCAATCAGATATAGAAATAAAGCAATTAAATGAAGTGGCATCTTGAAAATCTCTGGAAAAAAGTAAACACCTATCAAGCTGTGTTTGGCACAACACTTTAATTAGGGTCGTTCAGACAAGTTTTGATCTTATTTTCGGTGCAATTTTCATGCACTCCTGGAATGTCCAAGAATCTTCAGAATCTCTGAGACTTCTCTCAGACTCCTAAGATAGTAGATCACCCTACAGGATCCCTCCTATCCTACAACAGGGTCGGGCCATGATGATGCGAATAGCGTATCCACGTCCTCCCATCGCACATGCATCTTGGACTACTCCTCCAGGATCTCCCCATTCTCTCTCCCTTTCTATCACCCCCCCCTCCCTCTCTCAACCCCCACTCAAAATCATTGCATTTGCCACTAGATCATCAGGCCTATTAATTAATGATCGCGTTTACATGACATTATCACCCATGATCGCACTGCAAGACACTGGGACAGGGAGTCCAAAAGGAGCCCGTCCCTGCGATGTGCCCAGGCGGCCATTTTCCGGTGTTCTGTGCAGCGCTGACACCCGACGCGGGACAACGGACAGGTGAGTTTTAAATAATATGGGTGCACCCATTTTAGATACGCCCCTGAGTGTCGGGATTCTGGCGGTCGGCATAGGCGCCGGTATTTAGACGCCTATCTTTAGTCCCATGCCGGGCTTTCAGTGTCGGGATTCTGGCGGTCGGCATTTCGGACGCCGGCATCCTGACTACATCCCCCTCGGTACATGGGGTATCTGTATTGTGATAAATGTGCCCTTACATTGCACTGACTGCAGTCAGTTTTGCAACCTCAGCTGGAATCGTGACCTCTCAGATCTTAGAGGTACAGTCCCAGTCCTACAGATATACTTATATATACACACACACATATATATATGTACATCGTGAGTAACCGGTACATACAGCTCACGTTCCACTTCATCTGATTTTCCTCCAGCTGCAGACACTCGGCCACCGCCTCCAGGACCACCCCCAGCTTCCGTTTTTGGTTGCTGGCCGTGAGGGCGATTTCCTCCACATCTAATTTAATTTGTCCAATATTTTCTGTGCATGACAACAAAAGCAGGAGTATTAACAGAGCATTGCTTTCAGTACTGCATCCCATTTACCCAATTCATTGTTTTCACAATATTGACACCTAGAAACTCCCCGGCTCTAGCTTGGATTTGGAGAGGCATATGTCAGAGACGCTCCCATTCAATAATGAAATAAATGTATGGCACACGTGTGTATAAGTATATGTATATTACACAAGCACACACACACAGCAGAAGACAATATACTTTTCATGTGTTGTGTGGAGAGCTGCAGAATTTCTACCTACAACAATAACGGAGCCTTTAGGCCCCCTTCCCCCCTGAATACCTGCTCTCCACAAGTGTCTGAGAGACTCCGAAATCTTAGGGATGTCTCCCGGACTCCCTGAAGAGCAGGATGCCCACCCCACCCAATCCCCCTGGATCACACCCATTTCCCAAGTGAGGTGCCAATTGCTGCACTGTGGGGCGGGGCCTCGATGATGCTAACCACATTACCACGCCCACTGCCCTCCCTTACTCCCCAAGATCCCCAGTCGGGGGAGGTCAGATATGTTGGCAGGTACGCATGAGGTCACTTTTTTCAGTTTGATCACGGAGCCTGGTTATCCGTACAAAATAATCAATTCTAGGACCTATGATCACGCACAGTGCTGTGCAAAAGTATTCAGACCCCAATACGGTTCACTTTTTTTTTTTTTTTTTAACACACAGACTCCGACTCTGAATTAGCATGAGGGTTACTTTGACACTGATCCGTGAAGCACCGAGCATCATGTCAAATCATAATATGTTCTTCAAACTCCTTCCACAAAAGGGCTAAGGAGCATATGTATCAAAGCTTGATGTGAGATAAAATTGTGAAATATACAGTATATCACCAACCAATCAGCTCCAAACTATCATTTCTTAATCACAGCCTGCAAAATGTAAGTTACAAGCTGATTGGTTGGTGATATATATCTCACAATTGCATCTCACATCAAGCTGTGATACATATGCCCCTAAGAACGGAAAAACGGGATTGTACAGTAATGTAAACACTGTAATTGGCAGCTCAGTGCAGGAGCTGCACATTATCTCACACTTTGCTCATTGGCTCCACCTGTGTAGGAAATTAGCGGACCACTGGCTGCCAGTTCTCTAGTAACTAGATACCCCTCACACTGTGAGGCTGCACAATACTAATGAAGATTAAGAGCATTCCTAACAAGCTGGATAGATGATTGATAATAGGAAAGCCACAAATCTGGGAAGGGACACTGAAGAGGAGCAGGACACACCTCTGGGCACAGCGCAGTGCATAGTACTGAAGTGGAAGGAGTATGAACCTACAGTGCCATGGCCTAGATCAGGCTGTTCCCCTTCCTTTCCCTAAATACAGGTGTCAGACAAGAAGGTCACTTATCAGGGCAGGGCCGGATTACAGGCCACATGGGCCAGGGGCTGAAAATGATCAAGGGCCTAGAGTGATAAGCGGAGGAGGTGTGGCCAGTGCTGTGTGGGTGTGGCCAGTGCCATGTGGGTGTGTACACAACATACACTATTACCCCAATGTCTCCTTAAATAGGCAAAAGTAGAAATATTGCATCATTTTGTGAGGAACATAGAAATACAATTTTAATAGCTATGGTTTATGGCCGGCTGCGTGGCCAATTGGGTGCTGGTCAGAGCCGGACTGCCCATCTGGCAAATGCCAGAAGGGCCAATGGCCAGATGGGCCGATCCAGCTGCAAACCCCAGCGAGCAGCTCCGCCTCCCGGCGCTCTACTCAGCTGGGACACTGAAAAACGGGGGCATGGCCACACCCCTGCAACTCGCCCCCATGTGGCGTGAGCCCCACACACTTGCTGAGCAGCCCCAGTCCGTCCCCGATGCTGGTCATGCATCATGAAGGGCCTATTTTTATGTAAATTACTGGGCTGTATTCCCACCCTCCCCATTTTTCATCTGACCCGGTTTCATGGAATCAGCCACAAGGCCAACTGTGACAGCAAATGAGCTACAAATGCCAGCAATTCAAGATTTTCATAGGTATCAACAATCTCACAGGGATTCCACAAAAAGTTCCTTTGGGAGGGCCACAAGGTAGAAGCCAAAAACAAATAAACAAACAAGTCCTTGCCCATACGGACGTGGCAGAAAGACTTGTGGTCAGATGAGACTAAAAACTGAACAATCTTGGCCTGGATTGTGAAGTAGTAAGTATGGCACAATTCAAACATTGCATACTAGCCAAGTAACCCCAACCCCAACATTGAATATGGTTGTGGTTATATTATATTATGAGGATGCTTATAATGGACAGAGACTGGCAATGTGAGGAGTACATTCTGCATTACAGACATTAGGGGAGCCTTGGAAGGTGGAGAGAGGTAAAGTACCACCAATCAGCCCCTAACTGCCATTTTACAGGCTGTGTTTGAAAAATGACAGTTAGGAGCTGATTGGTTGGCAATTTATCTCTCTCCAAGGCTTGATACATCTCCCCTAAATAATGGATGAAAACATAAAATAACAAAAATAAAAAAACTCAAGCTGGAGCGGAGGCTTTTATTTCATGGAGACAATGAACCAAAGCAAGAGGAACACTGGTGCGGCCAGATGTCAGAGTCCTGAAATTAATCTCATGGAAAATCTGCGGCAACATCTCCAATTTACCGTCCATGACGGCACCCCAACTAAAGCGACACAGCTTGTGCAACTGTGCAGAGAGGAACGGGCTCCAATAAGAAGGCTGGCTGTAACCGCTGCCGGAGGGGCTTCTAATAAGCCCTGAGCAAAGGAAATGAATACCACCACTTGTCACAATTCCCACCTGCAGTAAGTATTCAAGGGAAAGGCAAATGGTATTAAAGGGCAAGTATGCCTTTTTACAGATGACACAAAAAAATGCAACAGGGGGGAGATGTACCAATGGCGAAAATGCGATAAAACCCCCGAAAATGCAGTTTTCGGGGGTTTTACCGTATTCCCCATATGTACTAAGCAGCAGAATGCGATGCATTTTGCCGCTTCGCGTCGCTAGGTAACGCCACCTTCAGGTGGCGTTACCCAATAGAAGCCTATGGGCTTCTTAACGCGACGCTCCTGGCTGGGAGGGATCCCCCGCGGGCCGTGTGGTGTTCAACCCGGAAGTCCCTCTGCCCGGCAGCATCGCAAAGGACAGCTCTTATCGAGAGAGCTGTCCTTTGCGAAATCATTGGTACATACCGCGGTAATGAATGAACGCGAAGTCAGGGGGGATGTGCCGAATCGCAGTAGCGATGCTTAGTACATCTCCCCCATGGAGGGGTAAGAAAAATGATTGATGATCTAGGTGGAGAAGAGGAATGGTCAAGAACGTGGCAACTACAATTTAATGCTAAAAACCCAAAAGCTAAATATAGTATTAAGGGTACTCTAATGGAAACTACAGAGGAGGAAATCTAGGAATCACTATTTCAGGTGACTTAAAGGCAGGTAAGCATTGTAATAAGGCATTGAGGAAGGCAAGTCAGATGCTTGGTTGCATAGGGAGAGGAATCAGTAGCAGAAAGAAAGAAGTGATAATACCACTGTATAGGCAGGGGGGGCTGGAGGTGCACGTGCACCGGGTGAGCCGCTGTACCTGGTGCCAGTGACCTCCAGCCCGGCGCTGCAGAGAGGCTCCAAGCCGGACGTCCGCTGGTAATATTTATTACCAGCGGGCGCCCGGCTCCTTCTCTGCAGCGACGCGGTGTAGCCGGAGGCTGGAGTTCTCTCCCGAACTCCAGCTTCCGGCTCTCCCCACGGGCACTATGGGGGAGACGTCATGACATCTCCCCCATAGTTCCAAGGAGCAGCCGGCGGACCGGACGCGATGCTGGATGCAGGAGCGGGGTTCAAGGTAAGTATTTTTTTTTTTAATAAGCTGCACTACAGGGGCATTATTATGGGGGCAGGGGCATTACCACAGGGGCATTACTATGGGGGCATAGGCAATAAGGGGCATTACTAATGGGGCATGAGCACTACAGGGGCATTACTATTGGGGCATGGGCACTACAGGGGCATTACCACAGGGGCATTACTGTGGGGGCATGAGCACTACAGGGGCATTACTGTAAGGGCACTACAGGGATATTACTATGGGGCATGGGCAATACAGGGGCATTACTATGACAGCATGGGCACTACAGGGGCATTACTATGAAAGCATGGGCACTACAGGGGCATTAATATGGGAGCATGGGCACTACAGGGGCATTACTGTATGGTGGGCACTACAGGGGCATTACTATGGGGGTATTAACATATGGGCATTACTATGGGGGCATTACAATATGGACACTACTGCAGGGGGAATTACATGGGGGGCGCCAAATTACTGTCTTGCCCCTGGTGACAAAAATCCTAGTTTCGGCCCTGGTATAGGTCATTGGTACGTCCTCATCTAGAGTACTGTGTTCAGTTCTGGAGGCCATATCTCCAGAAGGATATTAATACATTAGAGACTGCACAAAGAAGGGCAACTAAAATGGTGCAAGGTCTACACCACAAAACGTACCAGGAAAGACTAAAAGATCTTAATATGTATAGTTTGGAGCAGAGAAGGGAAAGGGGGGACATGATAGATCAAATATATAAAGGGTTTTAACAAGGTAAAGGAAGGAGACATTCTTCAAAAGAAGAGAAGTATTAGAACACGAGGACATGCACTGAGACTGGAGGGTGGTAGATTCAAAGGAAATTTGAGGAAAAATGACTTCACAGAAAGGGTAGTAGATAAGTGGAACAGCCTCCCATCAGAGGTGGTAGAGGCTAAGACAGTAGAACAATGTAAACATGCATGGGATAGACAGAAGGTTATCATTACAAAAAAACGAGGATCACATAGGGTTGAGGTTCACTATAATCTGCTTGCTTGGTTTTTTGAGGGGAGGGTGTTTGTGAAGATGAATGTGTGATTCCCAAATAAACATTGTAAAATAAAAATGACAATGTGGGGAATAAAAAGGGACGCGGTGTGTATAGTTGTGCAAGGCGCTGTACAGTATATAACTATGCGCACATCAGCATATTTTCCAAAGTTGCGTCATAGAAGATTCATGACAGACAGAGCTGACAAATATATATATATATATATATATATACACACACACACACACATACATACACAAACATATACACATATATACACACACTACCGTTCAAAATTTTGGAGTCACTTAGAAATGTCCTTTTTTTTGAAAGAAAAGCACTGTTTTTTTCAATGAAGATAACATTAAATGAATCAGAAATACACTCTGTACATTGTTAATGTGGTAAATGACTATACTAGCTGCAAACATCTGTTTTTTAAAGGAATATCTACATAGGTGTATAGAGGCCCATTTCCAGCAACCATCACTCCAGTGTTCTAATGGTACATTGTGTTTGCTAAGCGTGTTAGAAGTCTAATGGCTGATTAGAAAACCCTTGTGCAATTATGTTAGCACAGCTGAAAATGGGTTTGCTCGTTAGAGAAGCTATAAAACTGGCCTTCCTTTGAGCTAGTTGAGTATCTGAAGCATCACATTTGTGGGTTCGATTATACTCTCCAAATGGCCAGAAAAAGAGAACTTTCATGTGAAACTCGACAGTCTATTCTTGTTCTTAGAAATGAAGGCTATTCCATGCGAGATATTGCCAAGAAACTGAACATTTCCTACAATGGTGTGTACTACTCCCTTCAGAGAACAGCACAAACAGGCTCTAACCAGAGTAGAAAGAGAAGTGGGAGACCCCGATGCACAACTGTGCAAGAAGACAAGTACATTAGAGTCTCTAGTTTGCAAAATAGACACCTCACAAGTCCTCAACTGGCAGCTTCATTAAATGGTACCCGCAAAATGCCAGTCTCAACGGTCTACAGTGAAGAGGTGACTCCGGGATGCTGGCCTTCTAGGCAGAGAGGCAAAGAAAAAACCATATCTGATACTGGCCAGAAAAAGGAAAATATTAATATGGGCAAAAAAACACAGACATTGGACAGAGGAAGATTGGAAAAAAGTGTTATGGACAGATGAATCGAAGTTTGAGGTATTTGGATCACACAGAAGAACATTTGTGAGTCGCAGAACAAGTGAAAAGATGCTGGAAGAGTGCCTGACGCCATCAGTCAAGCATGGTGGAGGTAATGTGACGGTCTGGGGCTGCTTTGGTGCTGGCAAAGTGGGAGATTTGTCACTCCATTTTGCAACGCCATGCCATACCCTGTGGACAGCGATTGATTGGAGCCAATTTTCACCCCCAACAGGACAATGACCCAAAGCACATCTCCAAATTATGCAAGAACTATTTAGGGAAGAAGCAGGCAGCTGGTATTCTGTCTGTAATGGAGTGCTCAAAGCAGTCACCAGATCTCAACCCCATTGAGCTGTTGTGGGAGCAAGAAGTGCCCATCAAGCCAATCTAACTTGTGGGAGGTGCTTCAGGAAGCATTTCTCAGATTATCTCAACAAATGAACAGCTACAATGCCAAAGGTCTGCAATGCTGTAATTGCTGCAAAAGGAGCATTCTGTGACAAAAGCAAAGTTTGAAGGACAAAATTATTATTTCAAATAAAAATCATTATTTCTAACCTTGCCAATGTCTCAACTATGAGTTATTATATTCATTATACAACTCATTTGATAAATAAAAGTCAGTTAGCATGTAAAACACGAAATTGTAATTGTCTGGGTGACCCCAAACTTTTGAACGGTAGTGTGTATGTAATATATATATTAATTAAGAGGGCGAGAGAGTGTTTTGAGCAAGTCAGTCGCAATTACACTTGGGGGAGATGTATCAAACCTTCTAACGAGTGGAGAAGTGTACCAGAGGGGAAGTTACCCATACCAACCAATCAGCTTCTACCTGTCATTTTATAGAAGGTACTTGATAAATGCTAGCTAGGACCTAATTCGTTGCTATGGGTAACTTCTCTACTTGTCCTCTTCTCCATACTTTAGAAGGCTTAATACATCTCCCTCTAAATGTGGATATTAAACATAATGCAATATCGTATGTGTCTATGCAGCCGCGCAGTCCCCATAAATACGCTTGTCCAAATCATCGTTATCTGCACGCATTTGTATGAGGCAGAACTGTGTGCGCAAAACCTAGCACAGCCCCAAATTTTGGCTTATATGCCCTCACTAAACATAGTGTACATATGTGTGCCCAGTTGCTGACCAGTTACGCGCCCGGGGAGATGCGTCCGAGAAGCATGATTCGAAAACGCCCGTAGATGCGTGCCACAGTCACAGAGCTAGAAATCACAGACATCATGGTGGTAAGCTGGAGAGGGGAGGGGGCCTGTCTCCTAGTAATAAGATTAATATAGATTTAATGTAAACAGTCACCTACTGGGAGGATGGATAAATAGGACATCGCTTTGCTATAGAGTAAAATGATCTGTCTTAAGCTAAGACAAATAGAACCCATAGTCAGAACTCGCACGCAGCGTAGTATAAATTCTGGGATGATGAACAATCTGTAGAGCGTCTGAGTGCCGGCAGACTATAAAGCAGTGTAATAATAGATATTTTACGTAAAAGGTGATGGAGAATTAAACCATCGAACAGGTCCTCTTCCAGGCTCTTCACCACAATGTGCTCATGCTTTAACTCGTTGTTGATCCATTCAATAAGGAACTGAAAAAAGAATGCAAATATTAGCTCCGTGTATTATACCTGTGCAGGTACAAAGTAAATAAAAGTATTATGTTAGATATAGACTGATCGCTAAGAGATCTCGTACTGTAGGTCTGGAAACATTGCTGCTGCTGCCTGAATATAGAGCGCTCACTCTGAAACAGGGCCGGGCTATTTTTTTTTTTAGAACGGCCTCCTGGCCGCTCGCATAGCTGTGGGTGCCCACTCTCAGCTATAGCGAGCGGCCAGGAAGATGGTCGCGATGGTCAAGACCATCGGGCTTGCGATGAGACCCTTGTCGTAGGGTCTCATTGCTGCAAGCCCCAAAGAGATTTCGGCTCTAACAGAGCCGAAAGCTCTCCCACTGACATCACTCGTGATGTCAGTGGTGCCGGCCCCAAACTATTGTGAGGCAAGTGTTCATTTTTTTCTGTCAGTGTGTACGTTTATAATATATATATATATATATATATATATATATATATATATAAATAATTTTTATTTCCACATATATACATACATAAACTCCCCCGGGTGGAGGCGGAGTAGGGATGTAGGTGGGACAGGGGATGGAGTGGGGTTAGAGGTTGGATAGAGGGTGGGGTGGAGCTGGGACAGAGGCAGGACAGAGGGAGGGGGCGTAGCATGGATGGATGCAGAACAGAGGGAGGGGTTGAGCTGGGACAGAGGCAGGACAGAGGGTGAGGGGGTGTAGCATGGATGGATGCAGGACAGAGGGTGAGGGGGTGTAGCATGGATGGATGCAGGACAGAGGGTGAGGGGGTGTAGCATGGATGGATGCAGGACAGAGGGCGGGGTTGACCTGGGACAGAGGGTGGGGACAGAACATGGATGGAGGTGGGACAGAGTGGAAACAGAGGTAGGACAGAGGGCAAAAACGGGACAGGATGTGGGGGTGAAGGATGGAGGTGGGAATAGGGGTGAATCGGGGATGTGTACAAAACTACTAGCATATCTATATAATAACATGGACTGCTGATAAAAATGATGTGATGTTGGAATGTAATGTCAGTTGGGGAGAATATATAAATTATATAAATAAAACACACACATGACATACAGATGTATATAACTATCCACACTCACCACGGTAATGCGCAGCTATTTTTAGGTGAGACATAGGCTCTCACTCTGTTCTTATGTGCATACCTAGTCGCAGGGGCAGAACTCCAGCTCTGAAGGGGTCACCTCCTCCAGGGTCCACAATATATTCACCCCACTTAGGTCTGTAACTATGTAACCATAGTGTACAATAACAGCCGCCCAATACATGGCACCCCTTCCCGGCACCTGAGAAGCCACCATACACTATGGAGAGCTCCATGTCAGACCATCAGCTGCTGCCTTCGTCTATCTATAGCCGGTCTGCATGCAAATTGCTACATTACAGTGCCAGCGGTTGTGACAGGGGGGGGCACCAAATTATAACTTGCCTCCGGGCGTCTGGGATGAACTTACGCCACTGCCTAGTCGTCGGCACACTGAAGCCTCATTAGGGCTTTCAGTTCTGGAACTGGTTTTGACAAACTCCCCCTCATCCCATAAATATTCCCTGCAGCAGTTATAATTCTGCCCCGGTATATTATTTACTATATAATAAGTTATTAATCACATTACAGATGACAGGAATCGCAGATGAAGGTTTTCCATTTTCAATCTTAATGTAAAACATAACAAAAAATACATAGAGGGGACACAGCCCAATATAGTCTGACAAATGGTCGCACACAGTATATTGCTTTCTCATGCTAAGCCATTTGCGGGAGTGTAAGAAGTCGATGAGGTTTTAATAACATGCTGGATAAAATCCTATGAATATATTTACATATCTGTCATTACATTACATCCTGATTAAATGGCCAGACGCTGGCTAATGACATGCAGATTACCACATAGCTTCCGTCTTCCCAGTCTCTTATCCACCTAATAACTGAGGAAATGTGATTCTTTCCTAGAACCTTTATTGTAATTGGGGATGAATCATATAATACTATTGAACGTAACATTTCTGGAGGGTCGTTTGCAAAGCGCGATCAGCAGACAAGGATGAACTGCGCAGCGCACTTTACGGTGCACCCAGGAGACACCGGCTCATCTAGAGGTGCGCCGAGCCTGCAGGGAGGTGGGGGAGGGAAACAAAGTAGCGCATTGTGCAGATGCGCACGTGTCAAAAGTCTGCATGTTACACCCAGCAATTGTGCGAAAGCTGTTTTACGACACTGATAAGTAATGCAATGCGAGGGTGCAAAGAGGATGAGCCTCCACTCTGCCCATTCCCCATGGTGCCAATAGGGTAAGGAGGTACAAGGCAGGGGCCTGGGAGTGGATCACGCCTCCCCACCTATGCCGCAACCATACCCCCCCTCCCACCGGAATGCACCTTTAGGGGTAGGCTGACCCCCTTCAGAGGCCATGTGTTCTCCCCCAGTGCCCAGTTCCGCACAATGTCTCAGCCAAACCCCTCTCACATCCCTGTACATATTCTGTTTCAAGCAGCGCCACCCTGCTCCGTAAAACCATACAGATATGCTTTAAAAAATAGGAGTGTTAAATAGTTTATTTTTTATCAATTAACAAAATGCAAAGTGAATGAACAGAAGAGAAATCTAAAACAAATCAATATTTGGTGTGACCACCCTTTGTCTTCAAAACAGCATCAATTCTTCTAGGTGCACTTGCAGACAGTTTTTGAAGAAACTCGGCAGGGAGGTTGTTCCAAACATCTTGGAGAGCTAACCACAGATCTTCTGTGGATGTAGGCTTGCTCGCATCCTTCTGTCTCTTCATGTAATCCCAGACAGACTGGATGATGTTGAGATCAGGGCTCTGTGGGGGCCATGTCATCGCTTCCAGGACTCCTTGTTGTTCTTTACACTGAAGATCGTTCTTAATATGTTGGCTGTCATTAACATTAGTATCCCAGAGTAGCCTATGGCTACTATAGCGCAGATTCTTTTCTGTAGAGGGATCCTATCCGTCAGCTTCCGAAGTAATGATTAATGGCGCTGATTAATGGCCGCAAATGCACAATATGTGTGGAGGACCTGAACCAGAAGGCGCTCTGCTTCTAGCTCTTCGCCAGGACAGGCTCTTTTCTGAGCCGGTTCCCCGACAAGAGCACAATGGTACATCTGCATGAAAATTTCACGTTGCAAATTTTGGCAAAAGTAAAATATCACATCCACAGTAAAAATGGATGTTTCATGCTATTTGGTCAACATGGTACGGGATTCATAACATGACCCTTCCTAGTCTCACCTAACCACTCGTCTTTACCCTCCTATTCACACCTTCTCCAACTGTTTATCCTCCCCCTTACCCCTCCCCCCTTTTTTCTTGCCCCTCTCTTTTATTCCTGGTTGGTCTTTCCTTTCCAGTCTCCAACTTTTTATCCTCTATCACCCTCCCTTCTCACTCCTGGTCAAACCCTACCCTCTTTTCTTCCCATGTCTCCCATTTTGTCCCTTCTACCTCCCTGGACTCTCGGGGACTCTTTACAACAGACTATCTGCAGATGTTTTTCGAGTCCCTCTGGCTAATTCTTTTTCCGCTAATTGTTCCAACTTGTCTCCCCACCAGATTCTGACTGGAGCATGGGCCACCAGGGGAATGCAGTGGTAGGAGCCCATGCGTTGGGGTGTGGTCGGTTACCACAGGCGAGGAGGCCAGCCCCCACAGAGGTTTGGGCAGACAGAGGCTATGGGGTCTATGTACTAAAGGCCTAGCGTTCCCGCTAGTCTGTTTTAGCGAGGCGCGGTGCCCTGCTCTCCTTCTTGAGGGCAAAAAGCACCCTGCCCTCCAGAAGGAGGACAAAAAGCGCCCTGCCCTCACAGCCTGCAGGTGCCGTCTTCACCCGTGGGTCGCAGTGTCCCGCGGGTGGAGAAATGTGTGGTGACCCGGTCATCTATTCTCCCTGTCTGCAGCGCTTCGGGGCTGCCCGGTGTGTCCGTAAGTGCCGGGCATGCCCCCAAGTATGACGAAAAGGGGACGTGTCTTATAGACATGTCACCTTTTCAATGGCCACGTCCCCTTCTCTAGCTCCGGCGCCCTGCCTGCCGCCGGAGCTAGAGTGAACACTAAAGGGCTGATTCAGACCCGCTCGCTAGATGCGATTGCTCGCATCCAGCGTATGCAAATTTGTCAAAGTGACGGCATGGGAAGCGATCGCTCGCCAAGACATATGCACACCCACTTTGGCTGTGCGAGCGATCGCTCTGTGTATGCAGACACCCATTAGCGTATGTCGAGACGCCCACTAGTGCACGTCATCTCCAGGAAGTGTATTAAAACATTGGTACATCGAGCACCATCGGTAGCAAATCGCAGTGCTTGTGGTTGCCTTACCGTGCCGCAAGCACTGCGAGGACTTCAGTGTAAAAAACAGGCTGGTGACGTGTACTATGACGCTGCCTGTTAATTATGCACGCCTTAAAAATGGCATTGAAACACAGAGGCACGTTTGCGTTCACACCTCCACACCCCCGTTATTAGTGTCCTGCCCGTTACCACCCACAAACGGCCTCTCCTGTCACTCATTTCACTGGGCTGTCTTTGCTGGACGAGCAAGCGGGCTGCGATCGCACAGAGTAGTTCGCGCACGCACAGAACGAAGCGTGCGCATGCGCGTTCACAAACCATCGGGCCGCTTGTGAGCGCACAGCGCTAGCGAGCGGTTCTGAATGAGGTCCTAAGCCTTGGAAAGAGATAAAGTACCAATCAATCAGCTCCTAACTGTCATTTTTCAAACACAACCCGTAAATAAAGTGACAGGAGCTTAACGGTTAGTAGTTTTTCTCTGTCCACTTTCTCTCTCTTCAAGGCTTAGTACATAGACCCCCATGTAACTGACCCTCTAATAGATTAAACAATGTGTAATTCAAGAGCACAACATTCAAAATTGTATCATTAAATTAAAAAAAATGCTCCATATATTGGTTGTTGTAACTGCTTTATGATTATTGTTTTTACTGATTGTAGTAATGCTTATTCACCAAACGTGTTTTCTCTGTCCTCTAAACATTTCAATAAAATATTAAAAAGATTAAAAAATGCATATTGTGATAAATAGAGCCCACTGTCTGTACAAGGTGTACAGTACATTGATGACATACAGTATATCTCCCAAATATATCATATTGTGATAAATAGAGCCCACTGTCTGTACAAGGTGTACAGTACATTGATGACATACAGTATATCTCCCAAATATATCATATTGTGATAAATAGAGCCCACTGTCTGTACAAGGTGTACAGTACATTGATGACATACAGTATATCTCCCAAATATATCATATTGTGATAAATAGAGCCCACTGTCTGTACAAGGTGTACAGTACATTGATGACATACAGTATATCTCCCAAATATATCATATTGTGATAAATAGAGCCCACTGTCTGTACAAGGTGTACAGTACATTGATGACATACAGTATATCTCCCAAATATATCATATTGTGATAAATAGAGCCCACTGTCTGTACAAGGTGTACAGTACATTGATGACATACAGTATATCTCCCAAATATATCATATTGTGATAAATAGAGCCCACTGTCTGTACAAGGTGTACAGTACATTGATGACATACAGTATATCAACCAAATATATCATATTGTGATAAATAGAGCCCACTGTCTGTACAAGGTGTACAGTACATTGATGACATACAGTATATCTCCCAAATATATCATATTGTGATAAATAGAGCCCACTGTCTGTACAAGGTGTACAGTACATTGATGACATACAGTATATCTCCCAAATATATCATATTGTTGAACATAAAACATACCTGCTTTAGCTCTTGAAATTTTGCATTATTCTCCATGCTGGGCTGCATAATCTTTTGGACTTCACCTAGAAATAGGTCACAATTTTAGATACTAAGGGGTAAATTTACTAAAGTTAGGAGTTTTTAGAAGTGCAGATGTTGCCCATAGCAACCAATCAGATTCTAGCTATTAAATGTTAAGTAGAATCTGATTGGTTGCTATGGGCAACATCTCCACTTCTAAAAACTGTCATCTTAGTAAATTTACCCCTAAGATTTAGGATACCAGTCAGGAGGTGGAGGAGAGAAGGGACCTATATGGAAATTTCTCATACAAGGTCGGCAGGGATGTTAGTATATATACAGAAAAACCATACAAGTAATGCAATACTAATGTGCTCATCTGTACAGCCTCACATACGTAGCCATACAAAGACATACATACACCAAAACATACATACTCAGGAATTGCAACTTATTATGGGTACATGCATACATAGGACTACATGAACATACAGGAAAACATGTATACACCGCATTATATTCAGATACGCATATACAAGGATAATGTACATACACGCACACACAGGGCCTGATTCAGCAAGGACCGCAGTTGCAAAGACGCATGCAATCGGTGATTTTTGCGTTCTGCGCATGTATCGCAGTGCACGAACTAGCAATTGTGATGGGAACAGAGTTTGCGAGTGTACACAGACCCAGAGCACAGTGATTGACAGGAAGTGCCGTTTGTGGGTGGCGACGGGGGGGGTGGTTGTGCGAATGCATAGGTGCCAGTGCGTTAGGACAGCATTGCAGGGGAGTGCATAAATTATCCATTGCGTGTGCTGAAGTCATCAATTCCTGAGTGCGGTCTGACCTACCTTACCTGTGCGTATGGGTCCGATGTTACGGATTATTTCGCTATATTGCCCAAGTATACGGATGTGAGTAATGGGAAGTGGCCATCCTTATGTTAGGCTGCGATTACAATCATTTGCATTTCACGGCTAATATTAGCAACTGTGGTGCGTGCGTATTAGCAGAATAGCGATCGTTGCTGAATCAGACACTCATACTGTAACATAATTGCTTCATACATCTACACACAACCCAATATGCCTGCGCCAACAACGATACTACTAGAGAAAGTCACTAAACTAGTACCAACTATTATACTACTAGACAAAGTCACTAAACAAGTACCAACTATTATACTACTAGAGTGTGTCACTAAACAAGTACCAACTATTATACTACTAGAGTGTGTCACTAAACAAGTACCAACTATTATACTACTAGAGTGTGTCACTAAACAAGTACCAACTATTATACTACTAGAGAAAGTCACTAAACAAGTACCAACTATTATACTACTAGAGAAAGTCACTAAACAAGTACCAACTATTATACTACTAGAGTGTGTCACTAAACAAGTACCAACTATTATACTACTAGAGTGTGTCACTAAACAAGTACCAACTATTATACTACTAGAGTGTGTCACTAAACAAGTACCAACTATTATACTACTAGAGAGTGTCACTAAACAAGTACCAACTATTATACTACTAGAGAGTGTCACTAAACAAGTACCAACTATTATACTACTAGAGAGTGTCACTAAACAAGTACCAACTATTATACTACTAGAGAGTGTCACTAAACAAGTACCAACTATTAGACTACTAGAGAGTGTCACTAAACAAGTACCAACTATTATACTACTAGAGAGTGTCACTAAACAAGTACCAACTATTATACTACTAGAGAGTGTCACTAAACAAGTACCAACTATTATACTACTAGAGAGTGTCACTAAACAAGTACCAACTATTATACTACTAGAGAAAGTCACTAAACAAGTACCAACTATGATACTACTAGAGAGTGTCACTAAACAAGTACCAACTATGATACTACTAGAGAGTGTCACTAAACAAGTACCAACTATGATACTACTAGAGAAAGTCACTAAACAAGTACCAACTATGATACTACTAGAGAGTGTCACTAAACAAGTACCAACTATTATACTACTAGAGAGTGTCACTAAACAAGTACCAACTATTATAATACTAGAGAAAGTCACTAAACAAGTACCAACTACTATACTACTAGAGAAAGTCACTAAACAATTACCAACTATTATACTACTAGAGAAAGTCACTAAACAATTACCAACTATTATACTACTAGAGAAAGTCACTAAACAAGTACCAACTATGATACTACTAGAGAAAGTCACTAAACAAGTACCAACTATGATACTACTAGAGAAAGTCACTAAACAAGTACCAACTATGATACTACTAGAGAAAGTCACTAAACAAGTACCAACTATTATACTACTAGAGAAAGTCACTAAACAAGTACCAACTATTATACTACTAGAGAAAGTCACTAAACAAGTACCAACTATTATACTACTAGAGAAAGTCACTAAACAAGTACCAACTATTATACTACTAGAGAAAGTCACTAAACAAGTACCAACTATTATACTACTAGAGAGTGTCACTAAACAAGTACCAACTATTATACTACTAGACAAAGTCACTAAACAAGTACCAACTATTATACTACTAGAGAAAGTCACTAAACAAGTACCAACTATTATACTACTAGAGAAAGTCACTAAACAAGTACCAACTATTATACTACTAGAGAAAGTCACTAAACAAGTACCAACTATTATACTACTAGAGAGTGTCACTAAACAAGTACCAACTATTATACTACTAGAGAGTGTCACTAAACAAGTACCAACTATTATACTACTAGAGAAAGTCACTAAACAAGTACCAACTATTATACTACTAGAGAAAGTCACTAAACAAGTACCAACTATTATACTACTAGAGAGTGTCACTAAACAAGTACCAACTATGATACTACTAGAGAGTGTCACTAAACAAGTACCAACTATTATACTACTAGAGAGTGTCACTAAACAATTACCAACTATTATACTACTAGAGAAAGTCACTAAACAAGTACCAACTATTATACTACTAGAGAAAGTCACTAAACAAGTACCAACTATTATACTACTAGAGAAAGTCACTAAACAAGTACCAACTATTATACTACTAGAGAAAGTCACTAAACAAGTACCAACTATTATACTACTAGAGAAAGTCACTAAACAAGTACCAACTATTATACTACTAGAGAAAGTCACTAAACAATTACCAACTATTATACTACTAGAGAAAGTCACTAAACAAGTACCAACTATTATACTACTAGAGAAAGTCACTAAACAAGTACCAACTATTATACTACTAGAGAGAGTGTCACTAAACAAGTACCAACTATTATACTACTAGAGAAAGTCACTAAACAAGTACCAACTATTATACTACTAGAGAAAGTCACTAAACAAGTACCAAACAGCCAAGGTGATTTATAGGTAGTTTTCCAACTTTTTTTAGCCAAAAATTATCCATCTATAACAAAAGGACCTTTATTAGTGTAAATATAACACATATACGCAGTGATCACTAAATTCAATTCTGCTCCAGTTTAAAAAAAAAAAAAGGTGAAAACTGCCCGACTCACCCTAATATCCCGCAGTTATCACGGATAATTATATTACCTTGGATTTCTGCATCAAATAGCATCTCTTGGGAATCACCGGATTTCGCTACTGGATCCATTTGTACTGCTGGAGGATATTAGAAGAACTCAGTCAAGAACATCTACATGATTTGTATACCGCCCCATACACATACACCCATGTGCGACCATATCGGAAAGATCCGACTAGTCAGAGGGGTCTATGGACTAAGCCTTGGGAAGATATAAAGTGGACGGAGAAAAAGTACCAACCAATCAGCTCCTGCCATATTTTGTACACAGCCAGTAAAGTGACAGTTAGGAGCTGATTGGTTGGTACTTTATCTCCACCCATTGTAGCTCTCTCCAAGGCTTAGTACATAGACCCCAGAGTTCTAGGCGAGTGGGCTCATAGAACCCTCTGGGGCTGCGAGCTGAAATGGAGCGCTGACAGTTGATCGCGCCAATTGAATAGCTCCGTCTGGCGCGATAGGGGTTGGAAACAATTGGATTCCGTCCATTGAATGAACTAGCTTGATGGGCGGACGGTGGGGGCTCTACCCCTTTGTTGCAGGACAGCTGCTTTGCAGAAGAAGATATTTAAAATGACCAGTAGACTGTAAATTGTGAAGCAAAATCAGTTTTTGGAAAACTACCAAAGACCACCAGGACTTTTACAATAACATCAAGCACACTGTTCCATGTGGGCACCAAATTGCTGCAAATACATATAAAATGGGCATATAAAACAAAATGTACAAAGTCCATAAAAATAATTCATATTTCTTGCTAAAAATAAAGGCTGATCTAACAGCAGCGTTATAGAAGTGACTATTGCCCTGTATCTGGCGCACACACTGCCCTTTTTTGCCTTTGCAAGAACTATTATGCATTGCTGTTTGAATTCTCTTTGACCTAATTAGAGTGTTCGCTCTTGGAGCAAGCAAACCTCACTTTGGTTTTCTTTTGCCATGTAAAAGCACTCGGCCTATATTTACTTCCCGGGTTGCAAATGATTGAATTTGCTGTGTACCTGTATCTATGTACAATCAGTGTGCACATATATAAGTAGTAACCTGGAGTGCACCTTGTTATTAAATTGCCTGAGGCTGTACTTCTCCTTCCTCACACAAACCAGCAGCAGCGTGTTCTAGGAGATGCATGTAAGTGTTTGCAGGCAGACCCTCACTTCTAAACATTATTCTATTTATCAACCAAGGCAAATGTCATTACTTCAGAATTTTTTGTGTCAAGAAAATTGAATTCCCTTCATTTTGTTGCTTGCTGCATAAGGTCACCTCATTATAGGAACTCACCTAATAGTAGTAATCTACACATACATTTATATTTACCCAAAGCAGCCAATCTGCTTTTAACTGTCATTTCAAAGACTGTGCTGGATAAATGAAGCCGATTGGTTCACTCTTAAATGGGTGACTGGATACATCTCCCATTATAGGATAACATATTGCAAAGTGCACTTGTTATACATGACATGAAGCTACTTTAACATTTCCTGAGCTTATTTGCAGTTAGCACGAGCACAATTGCTTTAAGGGCCTGATTCAGCGTGGATCGCAATTGCAACAGTGTACGCAGATCGGCCAATGGTGCGTAATGCGCATGCACTGTGCGCTGCAATCACACGTAGGAATCCATCGCAGAGTGACAGGCCGTGAGCGTTTGGGGGTAGTAACGAGGGAGTGGTCGGAGAAACACAGGTGTACCTGCCCATTTGAACGCAGTTGCATGGGCGTGCATAAATTAGCCACTGCGACGGCATACGCAGCTTGTGTACTCGCTGCGTGCGACGAGACTTACAATCTCTGCGACGGGTCAGAGCTGCTGTAATTGTGCATGAGGGGCCGATGTGCTCCGATGTGGACGCAGGACATCGATGTATTACGGATGTGAGAAAGCGGCAGTGGGAGTCTCTATGCTGGCTGAGCGGGGCAGACATTAGTATATTTCGCAGCGGCACTGCGTGCGATTACGGAGCTGCGATTGCAATAGCGATCCGTGCTGAATCAGACCCTAAGTTTCCTCTCTGTGCAAGCTAGGGGCAAGCTTAGGGGGTTGCATGTGTCTCCCCCCAGAGCAGACCTTTTTTGTTATCTTCTGCACTGACCAGACCGCACTCCTGGTGATATTAGTTCCTGCCCCTAAGATTAAGCCACACTTAAAGCCATTGTTACATGAGGCCTTTGGGAGGGCATTAGGGTATTATGTAACAAAAGGGTCCTATAGAGTATAGTAAATTTCCCAGACAATCCTGCATGATTTTAGTATCGGGGCAATTTACCAAAAGCTAAACGCTGGCGATGCGCAAGGTACGCGCACATGGGATACCGCACTCCCCATTAATCTCAATGGGAACTGTGGTCTAAAGCAACTGACCAATCTCTGAAAAGCTTTCACCCTGTACCTCACCGAAACACTGCGTCACCGCGTGTCTGCATGATGAAAAAAATCTCCCCCGAAAACACATTCCGAATCACTGCGATATGCGGCCGTAAGGAATGGCGAAATTCTGAGGTTTACGCAAAAATAAAATAATAGACCTCAGAGACTTAAATATTTAACACATCTAAATAAGCTGGGTATAGCCTGGCGGAAAAAAAAATATCTTAAGTTTAATTACAAAAACAAAGCACATTATTTCCATAACAGCACACTTCTAATTAAAATTCACCAGCTACACACTCCTGGCATTCCTCAGCTCCTATGTGGATTTATGACATTTTATTGGGATGCACTGGACCAGACCAGCAGATCTGACTACAGAAGAGGTAACGGCGATTCTAAACCTGCAGGGGATGCGGCTGCTGATGAAGCCAGGTTAAGGGGATATGTGAGGGGCTGCCGTCTGTAAACATGGGCCCCAAAGTCCCACCGATGAACTGCATCCTAACCTTAGAACTGTGGTAAAGCTTTCAACTCACCTGCCCGAGAGTGTTCAAGCCAGACAGTAGCGATGACCGTCAGAGGCCTTTATTACGCAGACAGCGAATATGTCCTCGCTAAGAGCCACTGAGAGTTCAGTTACATCTCTCTGCTGCAATATCTAGGAAACGAATGCCAACAACTGAATTACAGCCTTGTGGGGCCAACTTCCTCATCCTGTGCATCAGCATTTTCTCACACCGGTTGTGGTTGAAGCAAGTTTATAAAGACTTCCCCATTCGCCTTTGACGGAGGCCGCAGCAGTCCCTCCGTGGTGGAAAACTTCAAGTACTCCAATAACTTTTTTTAAAGCATGTGAAATAAGAATAGAACATTCAGATTTGTATATTAGCTAAAATGTATAGGATACTAATTATAGAGAAGTGTATTAAATATAAGAGTGGTGCCTTTACCCTTAGCAACCAATTAGCTTCTAGCTAGCATTTAGCAAGTACATTCTATAAAATGATAGGTAGCACCTGATTGGTTGTTCCAGGGAACTTCTCTTTCCTCAGTAAACCAATCAGCTACTGACATTTTTCAAACAAAGCCTGTAAAATGTTAGTTAGCAGCTGATTGGTTGGTGCTTTATCTCTCACAATTTTATCTCTCTCCAAGCTTTGATACATACCACCCCCCTGGGATGGCAGGAGTTGAGCAGTTTCACCTATGACCCCCAGCTCCATCCTGCTTTGTCTGCATCTGATCCTTTTCTCTTCTTTATGTCCCGTCGGCCCGCGCTCTTATGCCAATGACAAACCTCACCCACATCCTAACTCTTATATAATATGAGCTGAGATAGAGGAGAATGTGGCTAAACTTAGTTGTGCTTCCGGAACCATTCATCGTAGCAAAGTGAGGGATATTTCGGCAGGTCTCGTTAAGCACCAGTGTGCCGCAGGGTTGTTGCCTAGTTATGGCTCCAGTTACACACAATGCGAAGAGACATTTTCAGTCACGGGGCACAGTAACAACAACAGGTCGCTAGTAACCCATTTATTGCAAATATGCAAACTACATGAAAGGCTTAATGCAAAGCTGGTCTCTTGTAATACCGATCTGTGGCTAATAGATGAAATCTCTGAGGTGGTTTTCACAAACGCTGACTACAGTCTGTCTGGGGCCGATTTCCTTTCCAATGTTACTTCACGGTGACTGATGTTGCAAAGTTAATTAGAGCAGTGTTTGCCTGCCTTTTCGTCAGAAAGCTCAGAGACCTTGGTTGTGACAGTTACACAGAAGCCATTTGTGACCTTATTACAAATTAAAGTAAAAAGGTCACAGTAGCAAAAATACTTCTTCAGGAAATGCTAACGCTAATTTGCTCCAGGCACGGGCTGGAGGATTCACCCCTCTGCGACCAGACTAAGGCTGGGTACACACGTAAAGATTTTCTGTCCAACCATCCAACTAGTTAATTAGTTGGAATGAAAATCTGGTAACGTATGGGAGTAACTGATGATCAGCAATTTGCTCCTAAATGACAGAAAACAGATGAAAATGGTCGTCAGACAAGTTTGTTAAATGTTTGATCTAAACAATTTGTTCAAACAACAGTTTTTGTCCATTTTCCGGCATTTGGGAGCAAATTGCTGATTGTCATTTTCTTTCATACCTTACCAGATTTTCATTCCAACCAATCCACTAGTTGGATGGTTGGACGGACAGAAAATCTTTACGTGTGTATGCACCATGATTTTACGCTGTTCAATTTACATCGGGAAGATTCGAGCTTACTTTTGTTATGACACAGTAAAAAGCTATTTGATTATACGATTATATAATAAGAACTAAACAGGCAAAAACCTGTTTTTATTTTCTCTATTCTTCTTCTTTTAATTAAGTGTAAGAAATAACATTCCAAAAGTTTCCCCCAGCTATAGTAATATCGTATACTTGTGCGTGTATTTTACATCAGTCAACGGGAAATAACATTGGAAAGGAAATCGGCCCCAGACAGACTATAGTCAGCGTTTGTGAAAACCACCTCAGAGATTTCATCTATTAGCCACAGATCGGTATTCAAAGAGACCAGCTTTGCATTAAGCCTTTCATGTAGTTTGCATATTTGCAATAAATGGGTTACTAGCGACCTGTTGTTGTTACTGTGCCCCGTTACTGGCAACATTAAGTTAGGGCATGTTCACAGATCCGCTGTCCCTGCAGAGCTGGAAGTACGCAGAGATATGTGTCCTCATTCAACTTTTGTTTTTGTGCCATATAGCGCAAGACTTGAGACACGCTGCACCACGGTTAGCTAATTTCGGACGTTCGCACTTCAGCATATTTTGCGCACTGCATCCTTACACATACACGAGATTGTAGCTTACTCAGGAGAAATACAGAGTGACGGATAGCACGGCGTGGCTTTGTCACAGCGCTTTTGGGGGTCTATTGACTAAGCAGTGTTAGGAGACAGTGAAAAGTGATAAGAAAGTGATAAAGTGCCAACCAACTGTCATCTAACAGGCTGTGTTTGAAAAATGACAGTTAGAAGCTGATTTGCTGGCACCTTATCACTTTATCACTTTTCAATCTGTCTCCTAACACTGCTTAGTAAATAGACCCCTTGAAGGCACATCTTTGTGTACCCAATACAATGCAGGTACAAATGCACATGGATGTAGCAAACCAAACATACTGAGAGATGTGTATAACACCTCAAGGGGGCAAATATGAGCCTTTACTTAGGGCGAGATTTATTAAACCTTGTAAAGAGAACAAATGGAGGAATCGCCCACAGCAACTAAACAGATTGTAGTTACCATTTATCCAGTGCAATCTAAAAAATGACAACTGCAATCTTATTGGTTACTATGAAAAACACCTCCACTTGGCCCCTTTAAAAGGTTTGTTAGATCTGCCCCTTCAGGAGGGAGTATATCGGGGTAGAGTAGGTGTGGGGGTACATAAATTATGTATTTTTGTGCAAATATTGGACCAATGCAATCAGCATGCCATTTAAGCATTTCTCCATGAAGAAACCACAGTTGCATAGCGCAATCAGTCATGGAACTGTGGAAGGAGGTGACCATTTTTGTGGGTCGAACGGTTTGTGCAGTTATTCGCCTTGCATGAAAATTACATCTAAAATCCAAGATAGAATAAATAAAATAATGACAACCAGGCGATCGATAAACCTGAACGTCACTTTTTAATGACTTCATCTATAAAGTTCCAGTGAAGTTATGAGAAATAAATACAAGAATGTTTAATACAAAAAGTTAAGAGCAGTGATATCAATAGCAGTTGAAATTAAAGGATAATCCACAAACAATACAGAAATATTTTTATATATAGTCGACCCAGCATCTGGTTTCACCAGGAACATGTCAATTAGTAACACACAGTCACCCCCATTTCTTTGGTATAATCTGGCCAAAACCGTCCTAGGCACAAATGTGCCATTTCCGTTTTACCAGAGAGAGGAAAAATAAAATCCACACTCACATATATATATATATATATATATATATATATATATATATATATATATATATATATATATATATATATATATATATGAGATCAGATAGAAATTCAAGTTTTCAAAATAATTATTTATAAATATTTAAGTCTTTGAACTACATTCTCCAAGCACAGATTTCCTTACAAAACAATGGCACAGGATCGCAATGGTAACAGATCTGGAACACGAAATCCGGTAAGAATTTAGCATTTCACCGCAGTAATACCATGCCATCGCCGAAGGTGACTTGGCTTTCCAGTAGAGTTTGGTGTGTTATGAAACGCGTTGGGGTATAAAAGTTGGATACAGCTGCCTAGTTGTGACATAACATGTCCCCGAACGATGTTCCGTCTGGTGTGAGAGCGGCCACTTGAAGTTACTGGGGAGCCGCAAAGCTGAAGTTAAATAAACCTGTGATGCCGATGATTACATCACAAGTTTCCATGCCATTAGTGTCCATTTAAAGTGGAACAAAACCCTGCAAAACAACAGTACTATTTTTGTCTGGCCTTATTATCGAGCACAGGCTACCATATTTAGGCGGAAATCACCCACATCCCAAGTCACTGACTTGGATTAACAGATGCAACATCCTCTTAAAGCTGGGGACACACCTAAAGATTTTCTGTCCAACCATCCAACTAGTTGATCGGTTGGAAAGAAAATCTGGTAAGGTATGAAAGCAAATGACAATCAGCAATTTGCTCCCAAATGCCAGAAAATGGACAAAAACTGTTTTGTTAAATGTTTGATCTAAACAATTTGTTCAAACTTGTCTGACCGACCATTTTCATCTGTTTTCTGGCATTTAGGAGCAAATTGATGACCATCAGTTACTCCCATACGTTACCAGATTTTCATTCCAACCAATCAACTAGTTGGCTGGTTGGATGTAAGTTGGTCTAGTGTGTGGCCAGCTTTACTCTATATAAAGAAAATTCCACATGGGTAAATAGATGTCTGTTAACGGGAGGATTGGAAAGTTTTAGATGTAGTTGTTATATCTCATTGGATTAGCTCAGATTTAACAAATAAAGTAAAAATCAGTCCCGTCAAAGACTCTTGATGTCTCGATATGGCCGCTGGAGAGAAACTTGTGTTGGATGAGAAAACGTTCCGTCATTATGAGGTCATTGATTCCGAAAAATTTTAAAATTTTTTTTTACAGGTTTTCAAATGTATTAACCCATTCAAAGAGGGATTATTGAATTTGACGGCCTTTTAAAATCAGTGACTGCTAAAGTCTTACTTGTGAATTCAAAGAAACAGAAATAAATGAGAAAATCTCCGCCACGTAGTGTATAATTACTGGCGTAGGGTGTCCAACACTTCGTGAAACCATTCAATGTCAGCTCTAACAGAGGGCTTGGAGCTCTCCAGCAGTTGCCTACAGTGTCACGGGTAGTGTAATTAACTAAAACGTATGGAGCTTAGAAGTTTGCCAAAAACTTTCCGCTAATATTTGAGGCTACTCGTAGCTCCGATCTACTACGGAACTACAGCTCCCAGTATGCCCTGCCAGACAAAAAGTTTAGTTTATTATTTAGGTTACAAAATTAAAAAAAAAAAAAGTTTTCAAACTTTTTTCCGCCAGTCAAGCGCATAGCAAAAATTCTCAGTATCAGAGTCAGACGCCTGTAACAGACTTATTACATACACAGGATAAGGCACATAGGATAGGTATAAAGTGGTCGCTGCCTCATTCAATGTTCTTGTACTTTGTAAACAGGTTGTACAACACCCTCAGTGTGGACTTCAAATCCAGATTAACAATGTCTGCAAATAAAACAAACAAAAAAAATAAAATTATTATTATTATTGCCATTAAAATGTGCGACGGGCAACGGTGTGCACCATAGATAAAGGATCCCGCAATCAATTTTAAAGACCATTTATTTTTAATCTAAAAGCACTCAGGATTCTGACAGCTGCTGGTTACAATAAAACACAGAATAGGTCAGGAAAATCAGCGCCAGCGGTCAGTAATATCCTAGAATCGGTCCATAAATCCTCAGGAACTATTATAAACTCCATATTTGTTTTGTATTGATCTTCCGATCCATTATTGTTAAGCAGAAGGTGTAAAAGTTTGTAGCGCCAGCCAAAGAATGTTTAAAAGAGCCGTAGCCATGGCAGCAAATTGAACCAATTAGAGTCCGCGTCTGTACATGGTCGCGGGGAAAGGAAATGGAGTTGTCAAGCTTTGTTGTGAGTAGCACCGTCTATTATCACATTGATTTATAATTCTCATCACCTCAAGGCTTTGTGCACAAGTCATCATAATAACCCCAATTTAAAGAATCATTTTATTCCTAGGCGAGCAGTCACTTCAGGGGCGAAATACTGAGACACCAAGAAACTGAGAATTACATTCTGCACAGGCAAACGCTTCTGCACAAATACTGCCGATCAACAGAGGAATAAAGTCCCGCCTTGTATATCTATATGGAATCCGTATGATTTACCACCGGATCCCTGGCCGGCGGTTCAAAACCCGACAGCGGCTGGCCGAACAGGATGAAAATCCCGATCGTCCCCAGGCAAGTATTCACTAACCTATTCCCCCACCCTAACCCTCTTTAGGGTGCCTAACCCTAACCTTCCCCCCCAGTGCCTAACCCTCCCCCCTTCCCCGCCGCCTAAACCTAAGTCCCCCGGTGGGGTTCCTAACCCTAACACTCCCTCTAGCCTAAACCTAACCTCCTGGGGGAGGGGGGTGCCTAACCCTAAGTACCCCCCGGGAGCCCTAAACCTAACCCTGCCCCCCCCCCCCCCCCCGTGGCTGTCCACAGTGACGCCCGGCATCACTGCGATCAGGATGCCCGGGCGCCGGTCTCCCGGCCTAGATGTAGACGCCCGTCATTTAACCCTCGCTGGGATAAAGCAGTCGGGAAGCCGGCTGTCGGGATTAGGTCCGCCGGCTTCCCGATTGCATACCATCTATATATGCTTTAAGCCTCTCCCGTTACTATTTGTGCAGCTAATCTTGCAAGACTAAAGTTTGCAAACTCTACTGAACATCCTAATAGGGCCTGCAGCAGGTGTGCACGCTAACTGCGCGCTATGGCGATACGCGCACACACGTGGCCGATGTTGGAAGTAATGCGCATGAGACGCAAAACTAATATGGATGCAACAGCCGAGGATTTCTCCGGGCGTTCCAGGGCGATAACCGGGGGATGGTAGCCGATGTATCGCAGGCAAGTTTCGGCAGTACGACCTATGGCACATCGAAAGACGCTGCGAGAAAGAAAAACACCGCTGCCAGCGGGGGCACCCCAGTGGGAGTAGAATCAGTGCAGCATTAGCATAAAGACACGGACGCGGCTGCGCGCACCTCTCAAATCAGGCCCCCAGTGTGTAGGGAGCCATTTTGTGAGCAGACATTGGGGTCTCTAAACTCTAGACCAGGCCTGGCCAACCTGTTGTGAAACTACAAGTCCCAGCATGACCTGCCACATTTTTGCTATTAGGGAATGCTAAAACTGTGGCAGGGAATGCTGGGACTTGTAGTTTCACAACAGCTGGGGAGCCACAGGTTGGCCAGACAGCAAGGGAAGACTGACGATTAGTAAAAATAAACACTTCATACCTTCCGGCCTGGCTTTTGGTTTCTTGAGTCCTCCATCTTGCATGAGCTCAAATGCAAAAGAGATGTTATGAACCTGCAGGGAGATATTGCATTGATATGTGAGGACACGCGTGTGTAATTATAATGATCTCAGGGCCTGATTCAGACCAGGTCGCACCCGGGTCGATGGTGGCCTAGAGCACATGCGCACGATGAAGGCGGCTCTGTCGTGCACATGCGCGAGACCCGGATAGCGACAATGCGTCACTCCAGGTCTCGCACCAAAGGCGGCGTGCTGTCGATGTTGAGTAACAGCACGCCCCCTCTGGTGGGCGGGCCGGGGGGGGGGGGTGGCTGCCCAAACGTAGGCGTTCCCATGTGAATGCCTACTGTTTGGGGCCGGCCCCACTGACATCACAAGTTAAGTCGGTGGAGAGATTCTCTCTGGGGCTTGCGGCAAAGAGACCCTACCACAAGGGTCTCGTCGCAAGCCAGATGGTCGCGATGGTCTTGACCATCGCGACCATCTTCCTGGCCGCTCGCTATAGCTGTGGGTGGTCACAGCTATACGAGCAGCCAGGAGGCCGTTGAAAAAAAAAAAAAAAAAAAAGACCGGCCCTGATTCAGCGCGAGCGCTCTGTCAGAGCGTTCGGCTCTGAATCAGGGCCTCTGTCTGGTCTGTGAAACACTCTCAGAAATGAGGGATATACTGCAGCACATATGGGCAGACACGTGGCTGAGACAAGGAGTAATAGGTGTTTGGGGAACTTACACAACAGACAAAATTTAAAATAAAACATAAAATAGGACCGCCCAAAATATTCAAATAATTATAATAGGGAACCAAATAAAATGCAACAATAGTTCCATGCGGGAAACGCAACTGACGGCTGATGCTACTTGAAAGACAAAATTGGTGTTTCTTTACCAAGGCACAGAACTATTCTACAATAAATGAAATGATTTTTTGGGGTAAACATAAAGTCCATTTTGAAGAGGCATTTCACCCAATACTTACAATGGAGTTAAACTACACCATTATACAGAAATCTAACTAAACCCACCAGCGTTCGCTCCCATTTGGAGGTTCCTAAATTGCATCAATGGCCTAGCGAGCCTTTCACTCCTACTGACAACTACCTATATCAAACAGGCCGCTGCGTTGTCAGGGGCCCTCCCACACACTAAAGTTTACGGTTGAGCATCTGGAAGGCGGCCATCTTAGTAGGAGAGAAGTGGGCACCGCTAGACATTCACAGCCTTCAGGAAATCTGACGACCCCGAGAGGATCGTCAGACCCCCAACTACGCTGTATTCTGTAATAGAGCAGCACCCCCAACCAAAGTGAAATCGTGGCTTTGGGCGGACTTATCTAGGTTTCTGCCGTTTCATATTTACTAACATTTTAAAATGGTTCTGAGGGGCAAATATTTACGCTTTGGGACAGTCCCTGTAAATCTGTTTCGCTAATGTAAAATCATTTAGAGGTGATGGCAAACATGGGATTAAACACTATATAGAGGGCTCCGCTTACCTTCTGATCAAAGCTTTCTGGGGTCAGGTAGAAGTTATACAGGGGGATGAAATAGTTCTCCAGAAGTCCCATGAGAAGGACGAGGTAAACTCCATCTGCAAACTATCAAAAGAATAAATGAAGCACCTGGAAGGCAAAGTAAGGGCACTCTCATGGCAGACTGTATAGTGGTATGCTTTTAATATATGTACATATGGGACGAGAGGGGGGTAACTGGCAAAAGTTAAGCTCGGCTGGTACCCCTTTGCGTCAGGAATAACGTCAGGAATAACGTCAGGAATAACGCCAGCTGTGCTTCCCTAAGTTTGTAAAATGTCGCAACATAATCATTATCCTGGAGATATTATTCTATAATACAACAGGTTACGTCTGAGAAGGTTCGGCGGCAGTCTGCGCTCGCCAGTAATTGTGCCTCTATTTTTGGTGTTGGGATCCTCATCTGTAGATGGTTTGGTGCCAAATCCCATAGGGGGGGTCTGAGCAGAAGGAGGCAAAGACAATGCATGGATCAACCTCTCTGAGAACAGCTTTACTAACTAGGGTAGGAAAAGGTCTGACCTGCCGTATACTTAGAGCCCATACAAGAGAGGGGGACCTGGGAATTACAAGACTTGAACTACAGCACTGGGACTCACAGGACTGTTGTGGATACAGGGATCAGAGGCAATAAGCGGAAAGAAAGGTGAAATTCCTTCTACAATCCATATCGCCTCTGTGGATAGAATATGCCAATCAGGAAGACGTAAACCATCAACAAGCAGCACACCGCCCAGACACAGCATCACAGCGCCACCTATGGGTCTGAGCAATTATATTTTAGTCATGTCTCAGTGCCTCCGGTGATAAATGTTGAGACCATAATTTTAAAGCCGCCAGTCACGGCAAAGCCCGGATTATTTCTCTGTGTGTGTCCATGCAGGGAGACAAACCCGGGCCGGACCCCTGGTTTGGCGGCAGGTACAAGAGACGTAACCCAGTAGATCACATGGACTTGTGCCCCAAAGATTGGCGCTAATTTATAGGCCTATATCTGGTCAGGGTTTCCCTGCCTTGTCTATGTTACATGAGCACAGTGTGACTGCTAAACCACTTTAAGGGGTACATTTACTAAAGTGAGATTTTTTAGAAGTGAGTTTTAGAAGAGATGTTGCCCATAGCAACCAATCAGATTCTAGCTATTATCTTCTAGAAGGTGCTAGTTAAATGTTAAGTAGAATCTGATTGGTTGCTATGGGCAACATCACTTTCAAAACTCACTTCTAAAAACCTCTCACTTTAGTAAATTTACCCCTAAGAGTTATGTCTCTGCTGGTGAATTAATGGTTAATAAATCTCCATATTCTCTTCTTAGAGATTTGCCTGGGTGTGAAAATGCTTTTCTACAGGCACAGAATTAGGGCAGGTGATTGCCTAGTCAGGATATATACTTAATTAATTAGGCACCTTTCCTTCATTTACAGCTGTCACCTTGCTCAGAGGAAATTACACTGGTGCGCAAACTCTTGGAAAGCATTTTGAGATTAATTGGTCCATCTGAAGGCAAATTACTTTTTGGTCTGGATTCATCAACCAATGATATTCTTGTTATCCCTAATTAGTAATCTTAAATGGTGCTCCAACCAATCAGCTCCTAACTATCAGTTGTTTGAACAATGATAGAGGAGCGGATTGGTTGGAGCACCATTAAAGCTTAGTAATGAGTGAGAACAAGAGTATCACTCCTTGATAAATCTGGGCCTTGGTTACAGCTTGCAGGAGAGCGAACAGGGACCATCATCAAATACCAGACCTCCCATTGGTACAAGAACATCAGTCTGTGTTGCTGTAGGTTCTACAGGCCTCTGTAACACGGTGTATCCTTATAAGATGTGCCTTTAACCAAAATGGCTGTTCAGGTAGGGATGAGTGGCCGGACAGATTGCTGAACTGAGCAGATGCCCACTGGAGGTTCTTTAACCCATAGTGATTGGGGAGAGGTGGCCTAAAGGCATGGGAGCACCTTAGAGAGGGTAAAACGAGCCTAGAAGCAGACACCAATCAAAGCTGGCACCAGCAGTGACCGCTCACAGCTGCAGTCAGGCTAGGTAGCCATGACGTTACATCATCAGGTAAAGCAGTTTGTTTCTAGTACACCATACAAAACGCCAGACAGCCAATGTCTTTCGGTGGTCACACCTGCCAGCATCGACCATATTATTTGTATATAAGCGACTGTGACATGTCATCGTGCGAGGATCTCCTCGCAGATATCCACGGTGACACTCACCTGAGTCTCCAGCTCCGTTACCTCCAGGTTCAGCTTGTTGAGATGTTTATTCACAAATGTGATCAGTGACTGTAACGGAAGCAAACGCACAACAGGTCAACAAATGATTCTTCGGATGGAAAACCAAGTTCGGCGATAACAGCGCTAAAACACGTTACCTTCTTTACAACACTCAGTTTATCAGGGGCGTGGTCAAATAGGGTGTCAAACGCGTCACGCTCTAGAATAAGGAGGGGGAAAGAAAGTTACAGGAGTCTGTATACACTTCATCTGTATTAGGAGTTCACTGTGGAAGCTGTAAGCAGCCATTTTTATGTGAAAAACAAGCTTAAGGACTAATAGGACCTCCACACCCCGAGCATAAGCCAAAATGGATCCAATCGAAATCCTTAACAGGGAGGTATGAAGAACCACATAATGGGTCATTAGGCAAAATTGAGATTTGTTCTGTGAGAAAGTATAAATTTATAAATAAGTTTCTATAAACATATATACACACACACATATACACATATGTATATATGTTTATAGAACCTATTCTACAGTATATATGTATGCGAAAATTATACATTAAAATTATACATTATTTTGTATTTTATCACTATTCTGTGCTGCTGGGGGACCCTGCTCCTTCCACTATATAACGCTCAGTCTGTGGCTTCCTGCTGCCTCCATTCCCCTCCTCACATCATGTCACTGCCCCTGTCACATGCAGCCCTGTCGTCACTAACACCTCACTCATCTCCTGATATACTCTGTGCTGCTGGGGGATACTGCTCCTTCCACTAGATAACTCTCAGTCTGTGGCTTCCTGCTGCCTCCATTCCCCTCCTCCCATCAAGTCACCTGCAGCCCTGTCCTCACTAACACCTCACTCATCTCCTGATATACTCTGTGCTGCTGGGGACCCTGCTCCTTCCACTATATAACTCTCAGTCTGTGGCTTCCCGACTATCTCTATGCCCCATCTCCCATCGTGACACTGCCATAATCATTTCCTACTTACCAAATTTTCCCATCATCATCCTAAAGTAAGAAGAAAAAAACAAAAGTGGGGTTTTAGAACATAAATATCAGGTCCATCTATGAGGTGAACATGCAATCAAATCTATACATGGAAAAGTTACAGACAGTACAAAGTAAGAATAGGACAGAGTCATTATGCGCTAATGGCTTTCATATATAAAGGCTTAGAAAGGTCTGACATATGCTCATTAGGAGCAGGTACATCAATAAAATGTTGCTGTACAACAGTTATCCCATACTGTGCTGCAAGACCGTCACTTACTGATAAAGCCGTTTGTAGATCACATAAAGCAAGAGACATGGGCTGGCCACATGCTGGGTTATGACAGCCGGTATCAAGCACGTGGCCTGAAGCAGTGCACCGCGGCTCTAATACCATCACTATTCCCGATTGTGATCCAATCTAGGCTTCTGCTCTATAAACCTGTGTATGTGCTCACTATCTGCACCTATTGCCAGGACCCAGCACAGAGCAATGGTCGGATCATCTCAGCCTGTATGACCTGCGTATGGCCAAGCTGGAAGACGGCGCAGCCTGTGCCCACACAAGTCACTGGTCAGGACACCTGCGTTATCCCAGGAAGATCGGCATGCCCAAGAAATATCCAATCATATTGGTTTAGACCATTTTACAGCATCTCTGGTAACCTAGGCCAGGAAAATGCAAAAACTATCCCCAGTGTGGTCAGGAAGACTGGATCTCAGGCACTACGGCCGTCCATGTGCATGGCCAAACTGAAACGCACTTTAGATTTTTGGCGCGAGCAGCGGGATTTTTGCATAATTTTCTTGTGGTCAATTTAGTGCTCCATATTTACTTGTTATCCACAACAACAAGCGACACAGCACCGAATTTGGTCATTTGGACCCAGGGGAGGAATGGAATCTAAGAATGGATATTGCTCATACAGAGGTGTCCTCCTACGTAGGTCATGTGCGACTCGGCTTGCGCTGAGCGTCTTTTTAGCTCGATAGCGCTACAGTGCAGCGGCTTTTTCTCACGCCATGTTTCGTTGCGCTTCATCTGCGACTCTGCATGTGTTTAAAACAAATTCTTGTGCGGTTAAAGTCACAGCCTGGTGTCTTTGGTACAGGTTGGTGTTTTGCCGCGTCTGCGCTGCGAGTAAGATGCAAATTTAAAGTCGCTACGCTACACTTGTGCCACATGGCGTATTGAGGCAGGGTATATGAGGACATCTGTACGTGACTGAATTATTTTGGAAAATACATTAAACCAGGGAACACGTACAGAAGAAAACTGGTTTCTCTTTGTACAGTATAAAGCTGCTGCATTTAGATTCAGCAGCCATTTTGTGTATTGACCCCTTTTTGGCAGGTCAACAAAATTTTATCTGCCAAAAACCAGGTCTGCACTGGTATAAAAAAAAAATATATCACTAATGAATAGTATAGTAGTAAAAAGGGACATTCAAATAGAAAAACTATGTGGAGGCTCCCATTTTATGTTCTGAACCAATGAATTGGGGATGTCTAACTCCTAGAGAATGGATAGGCTGAATTTTCATGAATCTTGGTTCAGCCCACAAAATGGCTGACTCTGCAGGAACAAGTAACATAAGCAAGGAGCGAATCCTATATAATAATTAGATACAGTGCAAAGAGGCCACAGAGCAAAAAAGAGTTTGGCTTTTGAGTGACCAAGCCGACTATTTTATTAATAATCTGGTATATGCTCTGGAAAGGGTGAGCTACCGCTATTAGAAGAGGGTGTACACCAATGATGTCATTACGCACTTGATAAATGTGGGAAATATACTTCATTTTGAGAAGATCGTGTGGACACAGCGGTGTCTGCATGACTTTGGGGGCCGAAACGCTTGATAAATCCTATTCCCGGCACGGTGATAGGGCGTAGTCGGGGCTCGGTTCTGCAACCTTACAGATCTGACTAGACACTGTGGGCCTCATTCAGAGGCAGTCGGAGGATGCAATCGGTCGCTCAGAAACTGGGCGGCCGCTTGCATCCTGACCGCCCGCCTCTGTTGCGGTCGTTAGGCTGTGGGTTAACACCCACAGCTCTAACGACCGCTCCAGTGATGGTCGCGATGGTCATAGACCATTGCGACCATCGGGGCTTACGACGAGACCCTAGGGTAGGGTCTCCCTTGTCGTAAGCCCCGGAGAGCTTCTGGCTCTGTCTGAGCCGGAAGCTCTCCACTGACATCACTAGTGATGTCAGTGGGGCCTCCCCCAAACGGCAGGCGTTCCCATGGGAACGCCTCCGTTTGGGCTGCCACCCCCCCGGCCTGCCTTCCAAACGGGGCGAGCTGTCAATCAACATCGACAGCTCGCCCCCTTTGGATCGAGACCCGCTACGACCGGCGCTGTCGGTCGTAGTGGGTCTCACACATGCACACGACGGCGCCGGCGTGCGCATGCTCTGTGGGGGCCATCGACCCGGTCCGAGCGCATCGGCGCTAACGACCGGGTCTGAATGAGCTCCTGTATCCGTACAAAAGAGAAATTGGCAGACGTGGATGTCACAAACTAGCTCACACCTTACGATCAGATACTCTATTACTGAGCACCGGCTGGTTGGAGATTCGTTAAAAACCAAATTATATTGTAGCCATGTCTCAGTGCCTCCAGTGTCTTTTGTGCAGACCATAATTTTAAGGCTGCCAGTCACGGCAAAGCCAGGATTATTTCTCCGATGTAAATAAGCTACAGGAGAGACGTGAGCGAGACTACACCATAAGTACCGATAACATGTTTCTAACTGCATCTAGCCGACTTACTACGTCTTCCACAAACTCATCTGAGGTTTTCGTACAGCAATAAATATTATATATTCCCTGCCCAGAAGAGAGAGTTTACCAACTAATTTCAAAGGAGATGCCCTTTCAATGTTAGCAACTCCCATTAAATCTAGAAAGGCCAAATGTACATTTGCAGATACAAGCTTTAGTTTAAAAGGAAACCGCACTGCCTGGCCTCCTGTGGAATATCCTGTTCATACCTGTTGCTAGGGATGGCAATCGACGATTCATAATCATCAATGGTCTATGGCCGACGTTGAATGCTTTTACCATTGATGAGTGAGAACCAGACTGTTTCCCTCCATCGAAGGTGAAGCATAACCGAATATTATTTTGGAGTTTTTATGGGTAAGGTGCCAGGACATAAAGCATGCCAGTTGCCCATCACCACTGTAAACACGGTGACTTGGTTGCTGAATCTATCACTCATTTGCATACAACGCTGGTGAAATTAGGGAGATTTAAAAAGAAAAAATTAAATTTCTGGAACATCTGGTTGCTTAGTTGCTTTAGTTTGGTCTTGGATTAAAAAAAAACATAATACATCACAACAGTTCCACTCTACAAAGGTTTTCATATACTAAACAAACAACTGTCACTTGGATGCCGACAACTAATTCTTCAGACTGCAGAGTCTTCAGAGCAAATGTAGTGTGTGTGAGAGGGGATGCGAGTCTCTGCATGACTCTAATGAGTAACTATGGCAGTGATCCAGCACTTACGCACGCTGCCAAGTCATAGCTGGAAAACCTCAGCACTCTGACACTGCCATGTGACGCCAAGCTTGGGCATCCGATGGATGCCAGCATTTACTTTTAATTTCTACTGTATTTTACATGAAGGGACCAGAAAGACCAGACTGATAAGAGATTTTAGTGACCAAAGCCTACCCATCACACACACACAGTGGAGGCGGTTGGCAGCCATTTCTTGGCTTCATGAGAACACAGCCTATCAATTCACATGGAACTAGCGGCATCAGTGTGGTACTAAGCACTTTGTGGGGCTTGAAGGTACAAAATGGGGGAGGGCGTCATGTCTCAGTGAGGTCACTAGTTTCTAGTGAACCGATTGGCTGCACGATCATGAATACTGGGTTCAGCCAACAAAATGGCTGCTCCCGCAGAGTAGACAATGGGTACCCTATAGGAGGTTTCACATTCCCCCATACGTTTTTTTCCCTGAGCTTACTCTGTTGTGGTGGTCAGTTCCTCTGTCACATGAGCCGTCTGCAGGAGGCCCTCTCGTTTCTAGAAGACAAACACAGGAAAAGCAGCAGCATTCTTGTTAAGACGCTTATTACAAAGAGGTAACGAGCTGAGAATTATAAATTCACACACGCATATTTGGTGCGGGTTTTTAGAAGTGGAGATGTTGCCCAAAGCAACCAATCAGATTCTGCTTAACATTTATCTACCACCTTCTAGAAGGATAATAGCTAGAATATGGTTGGTTGCTATGGGCAACATGCATTCGGTATGATTGTTCAAATCCCGGCAACGTCAGCCCGACAGCGGAGGAAATCCCGACCGTCCTAAAGGCTAAGTATAAACGAATCTAATTCTACCCCCTAACCCTAACCCTCCTTTAGGGTGCCTAACCATAACAATATCCCCCCCTCCCCCCCCCCCCCCCGTGCCTAACCCTATTCCCCCCTCCAAGTACCTAAACCTAACCCCTCCCCTTCCCTGCCGCCTAAAACTAAGTCCCCCCCAGGGCGTGCCTAACTCTAACCTCCCCCCGGGGGTGCCTAACCCTAATCCTCCCCCTAGCCTAATCCTAACCTCCCCCGGGGGTGCCTAACCATAAGTCCCCCCCCCTGGCTGTCCGCGCCCGGCATCTTCGATTGGGTTGCCGGGCGCCGGTAAAATGACAGGTGTCTAGATTTAGACGCCTGTCATTTAACCCTTGCCGGGATTAAGTAGTTGGAAAGCCGGCTGTTGGCATTGCGACGGCCGGCTTCCTGAAGGTATACCGAGCAACATCTCCACTTCTAAAATCCTGCACTTTCGTAAATATAAACCAAAAGTAAACAAAATGGTTTCAAACTGTAGACATTTATCTAGGTCTGTAATAAACACAAACGTAAGCTGAAGCCCCTCCCATTCCATTGCACACAGCTGAAGCTCCTCCTCCCACGTCTTGACGGCCATATTTATTTAAGTATAAGCTATGCAGTTAATTCAGGTATAAATACTCCGCTCGGTAGTCAGCCTCTCAGGTAATCATGTCAAGTAGCTGCATTACTGCCCCTGACATCTCATCCAGTTTAAGAACGGATATCAGTTCACCTGAATTTACACCATTTCAGGCTCTCGGAATGCAGAACAGCCATACAGAATTATGTATATAAAATGCACACCAGAAACCAAATGGCATTTCTAATTGAAAAACTAAATTTAAAAAGCAATTTAACTACAGGAATTATTGGGAAATTGAACGAACCAAGGATTTCCATGTAGTGACTAAGTTAGCATTTACCATCGCTGCCATCTTGTGGCGATTTAACAAATTTTCACAGAAAAAGTAGAGAAAAGATCCACTACAGTCAAGTATAGTGGCATATAGGATTCACACTATAACTAGAGGTGGGCGAGCAGTGCCGCCAGCTAGGGAGACACCGTTGCTGCCCTGTGCCATCTATATTTTGCATACAGGGTGCTTAGAACGGCACCCTACAGTTTAGAAAGCCACCTCCAGGCGCCATCAAAGCGCAGAACACATTTTCGCCCTGCTTACAGATCAAAGCATTTAACAGTCAGGAACTTGAGAAATAAGCCTCTCACGTACAGTTACAGGAAAAAGAAAACTTATTTTTGTGCATTAAATTACAATAAAAGGCTACCATTTTGTGGGCCTAATTAACAGTCATGAGAATGCAGCCTATCAATTAAGTAGGAACCAGTTCCGTAAAAATACTACTCCGGCCTCACCAATACTAGTCTGGCAGTGCTTTCTAGCAAACTGAAGGCTGCATAGTGGTTCGGCCAAAAACATGGCTGCCTCCATTGTGTGCAGGTGACCGCTCTTTACCTCATCTTGAATCCATGTTTATGTAAATATTTGGGGGCCTAACAGACCCCTGCCCACCTCTTACCTTTACGACCACCACCTGCACGCACACATGCTCGGGAAGACGGATGGGAGCCCGGAAATGCATGGCTAATGCTACTAGAAGGTGCAAAATGGCGACCAGGTTCTTCCCATGGATTGCTGCAAGCAAACGAGGGAGAATGAATTACTCAGCGGAAGTAACAATATAATACGTTTCCATTTTGTTTCGCCTGACGTTGCCATGTATAGGATATGAATATGGTTTACGGTGGCTAGACAAATCTTTTATCACATTTTATTAATAATATTATTAGAAATGGAAAAAGGTGAATCAACATATGGTTCACCTCTAGGGAGCGCTAGATGTGGACTACAAAATCAAGTATATTCAATATCACAATTTATTAAGATCAATTAAGATACATATAAAAGCAATGATGAGGCGAAATAAATTGTCTCACACAATACATTACATTTGTGACATATAATAAACAGAATAGTAAATCACTTCATTTGAATGCCAGCTCAGAGTGATATTGTATCCAGAAAGGGGGTTAGAAACCGCAGAATCAGTATACCAATGCTGGCATAAATGAAGTCATAATAGCTCCTCCTGAGAATGAAGATAATAAATAAATGTTCCACTCCAGTGGTAGTAATTAGTACATGCCACAGGTTCTCAAACTCGGTCCTCAGGACCCCACACGGTGCCTGTTTTCCAGGTCTCCTCACAATCACAAGTGAAATAATTAGCTTCACCTGTGAATCTTTAAAAATGTGTCAGTGAGTAATGAATACACCTGTGCTCCTGCTGGGTGACCTGGAAAACGTGACTCGTGTGGGGTCCTGAGGACTGAGTTTGAGAACCACTGGTCTATGCTGATGCAGCAATCAGTAGTAGCAAATAGGAAAGATGATGTTTATGCAGACGACAACAGATCCCGGTATAATTACCCAGCTCACTCTTGATTTAAAAGATATTTAAAAAGAGAAGTGCCGGTCCGGAAATAGCGTGGGTCCCGCTTGTGGGATGTTACCTTATGAGCGTGTGTCTTTCCAACCAGACCAGTAATGACAAAAGTCCAGGAATGATGGAGGTTTGTCCATGAAAGATGACGTTTTGCCTCTTTCCGAGACCCGATTTTTGGCGGGAAAAATCCGAACTAATCTGAGCGCGCTTATCTCTAGTTATGTAGTACCGGATGTGTTGAAGGGATATTCAGTAAATATAACAGTCGGGCTCAGCGTCCTGTACTTGAGCCGTTCACCGTGTATAGCGATCACACCCAGGTCAAGCGGATGTCCATAGATTAGCCTCTGAAGAAACCGTCCCTCAAAATAGACGGAGAAACCAGTCAGGGCGTTTATCCTGGAGGACATCTTTATATTTATGGACAGCCACTTGACCTGGCAGTGACCACTATCCACGGTGAACGGCTTAACTACAGTAGGCAAGACACTGAGCCGACTGTCAGTTGTGCGATACACTGCAGCATATATGGAGCGGCCACCTGTCAGCTGTGCGATATACTGCATCATCAGAAGAATAGAGCCGCTGCATTATAGCAGGAGAGATTGGTCGCATACAATTGAGCTGCTGGAGCCGTCTGCTTAAGGTGATTGCAAGGCGGTGAAGAAAGGAGGTGGCTACTGGGTGTCCAGACTAAAAGGATATTGATTTAATCTATTCACCACAGTGAACCTGAAATTAAAGGAACCGGACCAGCGGATCTACCTAACGTTCTATGGGAGGACCTCTGGGAATTCTTCCGGACCCACACCTTCCATACACCCGGTACTGTATCACCATAGGGGTGCAGTATTGCCGCTTTTAACGCATAGTTCATCTCCTCCCTCATTCAAGTTTATGTAGAGAAATCTTCACTATTCTGCATTAGGTGTTAATTAAGTAATCCAGAATAGCTTATTGGGGAGCAACGTACTATAGTCTTCATTATTACTGGGTTACATAAGTGCATAAGGAGTTGTGCCTGATTTTGGAGACACATTTGTGACTCTTTATTTTTCAAAGTATAGAAAGAAGACATCAGCCACAGACCCGTACAGGGAGCAACTCGGGATATTTCTGGACTCACCGTCAATGTTCCACCGTATCGCCCAGCCCTGCGGTCTCAGAAATTCCTGTATATCATCCAGGATCGTCTGCAGCTTCTGCTTCTGGCCGATCTCAGACTGCGTCACCTCGGCGACGTTCAGCTTGCGGTTCGCCAGTTTCTCTGCAATTAAATAGAAAAAAAAAAAAGAAACACATGAAGACACGAGGCTATCATAAGAATACATAGTTTTTCTATACTGGGGCGTTTCCCCAATCACATGGGACTGGCCGAGGGCTGTGACAGAGACAGCAGCACCCGCCTGTCTGTTACTAAGGCACGACGCTCACTAACCCAGCGTGAGGAGTTTGTTGCACTGTGTTCATGGCATTCATATAAGAGCTCGCAGAGGAGAGGCATCATTATCAGAACTGGCGTAGCAGTAACAGAGGGGAAGGGCTGACGACTAGTAACGCAATACAGTAATATTCGCCAAATGCTTTATTTCCATTCATCCACTGAGCACCATATTTATAAAGTGCTAGGAGGGGACGGAGCATGATGTGAGGAGGGGAATGGAGGCAGCAGGAAGCCACAGACTGAGCGTTATATAGTGGAAGAAGCAGGGTACCCCCAGCAGCACAGAGTATATCAGGAGATGAGTGATGTGTCAGTGAGGACAGGGCTGCATGTGACAGAGGCAGTGACATGATGTGAGGAGGGGAATGGAGGCAGCAGGAAGCCACAGACTGATACCCTTTCACATTACAATGCCGGATCACACTCAGGATTTTGTGCACGAGTCCATCCCAGGTGCGACCCGGCTGAGACCCCTTTCAGACTGGCAGCCCGACCTGGCTTATTGCCGGCCCGATAACGTCACAGCCATCATGTGCCGAGCCGGCCCTAGATCATCTCAGAGTGTCAGCTCTTCCTATGCTGTGAACGGGACCCAGGTCGCAACGACCAGGTTTACCCATTCACACTGCATAGTGACCCGGGCTGAACCAGTGTTTAGCCCTGCTTGTTCTGGCTTATTTCAACCTGGTCCTTTCACACTGCACAATAACCCGGAATGCTGCACGTTAACGTGCAACAACAAGAGATATGGTAAGAACTTACCTTTGTTATCTCTGTTTCTACGAAGTCCATAGGGTCCACAGGGTTGACCTTGGGGTATAGCTGGATCTGGATCCACGGGCACCACGCAGTTAAAGCTTTGCTGCTCCCAGGATGCACTTGGGTCCGTCCTCCTCTATACCCCGCCCCGGCCACAGGCACCTCAGTTGGTAAGCAGCTAAGGCCGGAGGAGGAGACTAAACAGAGAGAAGGAAGACTGGAACACACAAGAAACCATACTCACAGAAATGGGAGACGGAAAACCGGTGACCAGCCACACAGCCCATTTGAAGCCAGGTGCGTCAGGGCGGGCGCCCTGTGGACCCTATGGACTTCGTAGAAACAGAGATAACAAAGGTAAGTTCTTACCATATCTCTTGTTTTCTACTTCAGGGTCCATAGGGGGTCCACAGGGTTGACCTTGGGGATGTCCCAAAGCAGTTCAACTAAGGGCGGGGACGCTCCTGTGCTGAAAGGAGTACCCGGCGCCCAAAGGATGCATCCTGAGAGGCGAAGGTGTCAAACGCATAAAACCTCAAAAACGTCTGAATTGAAGACCAAGTAGCCGCCTTACACAGCTGAACAGCCCAAGAGGGACCCACAGAACGAGTGGAATGAGCCTTAACAGAGGCTGGCACAGGTAAACCCTCCTGCGCATAAGCCTCACAAATAACTGAACGAAGCCAACGGGCTAACGTTTGCTTGTTGGCAGGCCAACCCCTCTTGTGAAAACCGAAGAGGACAAACAAAGAATCCGGCTTCCTAACCGAAGCAGTCCGGTCCACATAGATTCTAAGTGCCCGGACCACATCCAAGGAAGCCTCACCAGCAGAAAGATCAGGTGACTGAAAAGCTGGCACAACAAGTTCCTGATTAATGTGGAACTTTGAAACCACTTTGGGCAAAAACTCAGGACGCGTGCGGAGCACTGCCCTGTCCTGGTGAAAAATCAGAAAAGGAGGGCGACAGGAAAGCGCCCCCAATTCTGAAACCCTCCTGGCCGAAGCAATTGCCAGGAGAAAAATGGTCTTAAACGTCAGCCACTTGAGCTCCACCGACTCAAGCGGCTCAAAAGGAGGACCCTGCAAGACCCTCAGTACCACCGTCAAGTCCCACGGAGCCACCGGAGGCACGAAGGGAGGCTGGATCCTGAGAACACCTTGGAAAAAGGTGTAAACATCTGGCAGTGTAGCAATCCGTCGCTGAAACCACACGGACAAAGCAGACACATGAACCTTCAGAGAGGCCAGGCGTAAGCCGAGGCCCAAACCCGATTGAAGAAATTCCAAGATTCTGGAAACCCGGAACACCTGCGGATCATAGTTTCTGGATTCACACCACTGAAAATAAGTGCGCCACACCCTGTGGTAAATCCGCGCGGAAGCAGGCTTGCGTGCCCTAAGCATGGTACCAATCACTGAACTGGAGAAACCCCTAGACCTCAAGACGGCTGTCTCAAGAGCCACGCCGTCAAAGACAGCCGACCCAGATCCGGGTAAAGGAAGGGCCCCTGAGACAACAGGTCCCGACGCTGAGGAAGAAGGTACGGAGCGTCGATGGAGAGGCACCTCAGATCGGAGTACCAAGGACGTCTGGGCCACGCCGGAGCCACCAGCACGAGCGTGCCGCCGTCCTGCTTGAATTTCCGCAGAACCCGAGGAAGTAAGGATATCGGAGGAAACAGATACGCCAGGTGAAACGTCCATTTCACCGACAGCGCGTCCACCAGACAGGCGCCTGCGTCTCTTGTCCTTGACCCGTAAACGGGCAACTTGTGATTGTGACGGGAGGCCATCAAGTCCAGCTCCGGCAGCCCCCACCTGTCCACGAGTAGCTGAAACACCTCTGGGTGAAGCGACCATTCCCCGGGATGCACATCGTGACGGCTGAGGAAGTCCGCCTCCCAATTGAGGACTCCGGGAATGAAGACTGCCGAGATCGCTGGAACGTGACACTCCGCCCAAGCAAGAATGCGAGACACCTCCGACATTGCTGCCCGACTGCGAGTTCCCCCTTGGTGGTTGATGTACGCCACCGTGGTGGCGTTGTCGGACTGCACCTGAACCGCCCTTCCGTGAAGAGCGGGGCCGGACGACTGCAGGGCCCTGTACACAGCCCGCAGTTCCAGGATGTTGATGGGGAGAAGTGCTTCTTCCGCGGACCAACGACCCTGAAGCGATAATGAGCCGGTCACTGCCCCCCAACCCCGAAGACTGGCATCCGTCGTGAGCAGGACCCAGTCCGGGATCCAAAAGGGGCGCCCCTCGACCAGATGCGCCGTCTGAAGCCACCAAGCCAAAGACTGCCGAACCTCCGCGGACAACACCAGCATCTGAGAGCGGATCCGGTGAGGTAACCCGTTCCATTCCGATAGAATCAGCCCCTGCAGGGGCCGGGAATGGAACTGGGCAAATTCCACCATGTCGAATGTCGACACCATGGACCCCAGAACTCTCATAGCTGAATGGACCGACAGGCGGCAACTGCTCAGGCAACTGTGTATCCGCAGCTGCAGGGAGGAGACCTTCTCTGGAGTCAGGAAAATCCGCTGCTGACGAGAATCCAGCAGGGCTCCCAAATGAGCCATCCGCTGTGATGGAATCAGGGAGGACTTCTTCCAGTTTATCAACCACCCGTGTGCTTGAAGACAAGCAATGGTCAGGTGGAGATGTCGAAGAAGCACCTCCGGGGAGCTCGCCAGCAGCAGAAGATCGTCCAGGTACGGCAACAGACGTAGACCCTGACCCCGAAGGTGGGCAGCCATAACCGCCATCACCTTGGTGAACACCCTCGGAGCCGTGGAAAGGCCAAAAGGCAACGCCCGAAATTGGTAGTGATGGTTCAGGATAGCAAACCTCAGATACCGCTGATGTGCCGGTGCTATGGGCACATGGAGATAGGCGTCCTGGATATCGAGGGACACCATATAATCCCCGGGTTCCATCGCCAGAATGATGGAACGTAACGTTTCCATCCTGAACCTGGGAACTCTGAGGTATCTGTTCAGAGACTTCAAATTCAGGATAGGGCGATGAGAACCATTGGGTTTCTGTACCAGAAACAGAGTAGAATAGTACCCTGTCCCGCGCTGAGACTGCGGAACGGGAACAATGACCCCTGCTTGTAGCAAGGATTCTATAGCTACCTGAATCTGACCAGCTTTGGTCTTGTCCAGAGAAGGACTCGTACAGAAAAACTGGTGGGGCGGCCTGAACCGAAAAGACAGGGCGTACCCCTGAGAGACTACTTCTCGAACCCAGGCATCCGTGGTGGTATTGTGCCAACACTGGGTGAATTGGAGAAGTCGGCCTCCCACTCTGGGGTCCCCCAGAGAGAGGCCCGTCCCATCAGGCAGCAGGCTTATCCTCCTGCTTGGAAGAAGGGCGCCGAGCACTCCATGCCTGCTTCTTGGGCTTGGGTGCGGCCTTGGTCGCCGAATGTCTCGGGAAGGACTGGCCCTTGGCCTTACCCTGAACCCGAAAGGACCGAAAGGCAGAGCTCCTCACTTTAGCCGGCGCAGAGGCCGAAGGGAGAAAAGCCGACTTGGACTTAGCCAAAGTATCCACTATTCTGTCCAAATCCGGACCAAATAGTAAATCATCATTAAAAGGCAAGGCCTCCAGACCCTTTTTTGAATCTGCATCAGCCCTCCAGGACCTCAGCCACAGGGAGCGCCGAGCAGACACCGCTGCAGCCGACACCCTAGAAGTGAGCAGGCTGGCATCCAAAGACGCTTCCCCAATATAGGAAGCTGCATCCCGCATCTGTCCCACTAACGCTCTCTGGATATCCGGAGCCTCATCAGGAAAGGTATCCTCCAAGGCATTGGCCCATGCCTCAATGGCTTTAGCCACACAGGAGATAGCCATGGACGGGCGAGCCACCGCCCCGGAAAGAGAATAAATGGACTTTAAACAAGTCTCCACCTTCCTGTCCGTGGGATCCTTCAAAGAGGAGATAGACGGCAATGGCAGCGTCGCGCTTTTGATCAAGCGGGTAACGTGGGAATCCACCGCCGGCGGAGTTTCCCATTTCCTGCAATGAGCTTCAGGAAAAGGATAGTTCGCCGCCAACCTCTTCTGTCGATGGAACCTCTTACTAGGTAATTGCCAGGCCGCCGCCATATGATCCGATAATTGATCAGACAGGGGGAACACAGTTGAGGTCACCTTGGCCTTTTTAAAATTAGGAAACTTCGACCTAGGAGCCGGCGCATCATCCTCAACATGTAGGATAGCCCGCACCGCCCTAACTAAGGCTGGAACATTAATGGAGGACTTAGCTTCCACCTCCTGCCCCATGACATCAGAGTCAGAGTCCTCATGGATTTCTCCATCATCTGAGGACACTTCCGAGTCCGACAACTGCGCAGCTAGTGAACTCACAACCGGACGTTTAGACACCCTTGGTGGCACATCACCTTGCAACATGGACTGAAACGCCGAGGATGAAGCCGCCAGACTCTGTACGGAGCTGGATAGAACATCCACCCAAGGCGGAGGAGCCGTCGGAGCAAAACTCTGCAAAGGCACTACAGACTGACGCGTCCCTGGGGAAGACTGCACATACACAGGCAGTCCCGAGTAAGGACCCACAGTCTGGGCCCCGGGGGAAGACCGCAACATTTGTGGAACCCTCGGGGAATGGGGGATGGTGGGCTGCGGTAACGCCCTAGAAGGGACCGCTGATGGGACCGATAACCGGTCCGCAATAGACGCCAGCACCTGTGAAAACATCGCCCAAGGAGGGTCCTGTGATACAGGGGGGTTGGAGGGGCCCGGTACCAGCTGGCACCGCCCGCACAGACCATCCTCAGATAAGTCCTCCCCATCAACTCCAGCAGCACAACGTCTGCAGGAAAATAGCACAGGAGCCACAGAGCGCTCAGTCTCCTCATCAGACATGATACCGTAAATCACAAGAAATAGGTATCACCAGAGGAATTACGGTTTTAACACCCGCGCACTCACCAGTATGCGACACAACAGCCCAGATATGGTACTGGGTAGCACACAACAGTATGTGACTGACCCCACAAATACGTGTTTTATATAAGTGAGGGTCTCAGAAAAACGCCCTTCCCCCACACACCTGCCGGGCCGTAGGAGAAGGAAAGGGATAGTTATAAGCTGACAGTAAGGAGAATAAGTCACAGACAGGCAGCACTAGCAATAGTCACATACAATGCAGAAAAGTTATACTCACTGCACCTTCCGCTACAATCAACCGCCCAGATTCAGTGTCTGGGAAGGCTATAGCGCTGTGTACACTGTCCTTTTGCAGGGGAGAGGTACACAGGGGAACCGGTCCACTTGATACCGCCTGGGAGTCTGCGATGTGCCAGTAAAGATGGCCGCCGGAGACCTCAGAGGAGGAGTGGCCGAGAGATAAGAGCAGCTCAGCGACGCCAGACTCCTAGTTGAAAGGCACGCTGAGCTGAGGGGAGGAGCCACTAGACAGGGAAGGCTGCCTCCCCTGGCTAGCAATTAACCCCCGGGTTGCCGGTCCCGCTACCAGCCTGATACCCTGGTGGTCTAGCGTACACGCGGGGTATTCCTCAATTGAGGGGGAGCCCGCCGCCGCCGCTAGCGCCTCCGGTCTGTCCCCAGAGACCGGAGGCTCCTGACTGCATTGAAGTATCCGCGGCCCGCCGCACGCGGCGACCCGCGGCTTACCTGATCCCAGTCGCGTCCGGCAGCAGTCAAGGGAGTCCCCAGAGCCCGGCTAGTACAGGCTCTGGGGTCCCGCCGCGATCCCCAGAGCTGTACTGGCGTCGCGGCGCCAGCGGGGAGAAGGAGCGGCAGCGTGGACGTCCTAAAGGACAGTCTGATGCTGCCGCTCTAACAGTGTAAAAAAAAGTAGAAAAAAATAAAAAATTTCTCTTTTAAAATAAAGCTTAGGGGCTGCTCCTGCAGCCCCACTGCGTCAGGGTGACCCGACTCCGGCCGGGCACCAACTAAAACTGAGGTGCCTGTGGCCGGGGCGGGGTATAGAGGAGGACGGACCCAAGTGCATCCTGGGAGCAGCAAAGCTTTAACTGCGTGGTGCCCGTGGATCCAGATCCAGCTATACCCCAAGGTCAACCCTGTGGACCCCCTATGGACCCTGAAGTAGAAATCCTGGGTTATTGCTGGCAGTGTGTAAGGGGTTTGAGAGTTATATAGTGGAAGGAGAAGGGTTCCCCAGCAGCACAGAGTATATCAGGAGATGAGTGATGTGTTAGTGAGGACAGGGCTGCATGTGACATGATGTGATGAGGAGAATGGAGGCAGCAGGAAGCCACAAGACAGAGTTATATAGTGGAAGGAGTAGGGTCCCCCTGCAGCACAGAGTATATCAGGAGATAAATTAGATGTTAGTGAGGACAGGGTTGCATGTGACAGGGGCAGTGACATGAAGTGAGGAGGGGAATGGAGGCAGCCATAAGACAGAGTTATACAGTGGAAGGAGCAGGGTCTCCCAGCAGCACAGATAAGTGATGTGAAGCAGCTGTTATACTAATGAGGGAAACCAGGGGTCAACAGCACCTCTAAGAAATACAGTTCATACACAACTTGCCTAATCTATGTTACAGATATAACAAATAGGGGGGTATCCGGTAATCCAGTAAATTACCGCGGCTAATTATCTCGTCCGGGGCTCGCTCTGAACTATTTAATTAGCCCCGAAGTCAGCCTGACGCCGGCACTTATCGGGGTTTTTTTGTTTTGTTTTTCGGGACCTGATAGTTTCCTGAAAAAAAAAGGCGAACACACATAGGTCCGTGAGCTTATGGCAGCACCTATGTGTTTCCGGGAGAACCATCCTATTATTTTGATCTAAATAATAGGATAGGGTGAAAAAAAAAATTGTCGAAAATCGGGGGGTAATCGACGAAAAATCCCTGTTTTTCGCCGATCACGGGGATCAATTAGCGCCCGAACAATGTTCGGGGCTAATTGGATACCTCCCATAGCATCTAACACGGAGGGCAATCTTGATAAATGTCCCCATAATAAATAGCTAAAAAAGGTGAATAAGACTAAAAATAACATTAGAAAAAGGAAATTGCCATAACAAATCCTATGCCCTAGGATAGCATGTACAGTGCAATAACCTATAAAGAAGGAAAAACTACAGAGGAAAGATTTGTTAAGTTATAACACTGCCCCATCCTATGTTATCACTAATGCCCAGGACCAAGGAGCACGCCAATGAAATTCAATAAAGGTTCCAGAAGACATAAGAAGCTGAACTTGGATCCAATGGTTTTATTCCTAGGAATAAGTAATACGAAACTCAAAGTTCTATACAGACTTATTATACAGGGACTTGTTCAGCATTATTAAGGTGCACAAAGATTTATGGAGTGTGTAAATATACATTAACCTTGCAGTGTATTTACTGGTCTCACCTCCTCTAGAAGCTACAGAGATACAGACAATTATACAGATTGCTCTCTGTACTTAGAACACATTAGCTGAAATATAAACTTGTATAATACAAAAAAACTCTGTTGTGTCATCTATTGCTGCCAACTGAGTAGTGTTTCATTGATCCAAGTCAGTGACTTGCTGTATAATAGAGACTTTTCCAGAAATATGGCAGCAGCCCAGGTGAAACTTATTTTGCAAACAAGCAGCTGCTCCAACCACCGAGAATGTGCGAGATCATCCAACTCACCAACCTAAAACCTCTGAAAGGCCATACCTTCTGCATGGTTTATATGGCTCCTCACCTAGAAGCTTCTGAAGGACTTGCCCGTCATAAAAATCTTCTTCCAGATTCTTTACGATGATTCGCTCCTCCACAAGAACCTCATTAATCCAATCTATAAGGACCTGTGAATGCAAAGCAGTATACATTGCTAAAGCAAAGTGTAGGGTGTTACAGATACCATGGTTCAACCTCATCCCTCTGTTGTCTTTGGTGCCGGCCATGGTCACTCTGAATCTCTCCTGCTCATTGCATCCACTTTCCCTCTCTTCTCTCCGTTCAGGGCCTATACCCCCCCCCCCCTTATGCTGCCCCCTTGCCTGCCCTCTCCCAGCAGCAGAAGCCAGATGTAGTCATTTCTGGACTCCTACAGCTTAAGGCAGACACAATGGTAGAACTGCCTGTTTCTTATACTAGATTTACTAAAGCAGCGGGTTTTCAAAGCCACGACTATTGTACATTTTGATAGGCAACAGCAATAATTACAAAAAACAAGCCTGATTTAGCAGGTAATACTATAGCGGTTTCAAATTCGGCGGCTTTGAAAACCTGCCATTTAGTGAATATACCCCATAGCATTAAAAAATAAAAAGTATATTGATACGGTACAGCTTTGCAAAATGGCATCATTTGAAATTGCCCATATTGTATTTACACATGTATAATTGTAATGTAATAGCTTTCTATTAATACACAGATATATGCAATTGGAAAACCGGCTTTGTCGCTGTTCATGGCGATCAGTCACAACAATGCATTAAGAGGCGTCCTCTGTCAGTTATAGTCCGCGAGAGAACGTCAGCAAGGATAGCGAGTCACAGGTCACCTGCCCCTGTCTGTATCTATAGATTACTGCAGCTGATGGCTCCTTCCTCCACACTCACAGCCGGATATAGGCGAGGAGCAGAGAGCAGCAGAAGGTGGGGTGGTCAGGCCGTTCTGTAGCAAATTCCCAGCATGCACGCTGACCAGTTCTCATGTGATGGGGAATGATGTCACTAAGAACCTGCATCCAGCATCAATAGGGACAACTCCGTGCACTCACCAGAAGTCAGTAGTTACATTTGCTTTTAAAATTACCTTTAAGTACCCATGCCAAGTAATAAAAGCTGCAACATGAGAGGACACGCTGTAACATTCATGGAACTGTGTGTATAAGTTGACACGCCTTGCCAGATCTAAAGATATTTCAGATTAAAGGGGGATATCGATCGAAGGCCCATATTCAATTTAGAGCAAAAAGTCAGTTACCGGACTTTTCGCCGTCATCGCTGGTTTTGGGTGCGAAAAAGTATCGCACTCGTCCCGGCTTATCCCCATATTCAATTCCAAATCGGTGAAAGAGTGACCCGGCGAAACTGAAATCTGCGAAAAGTTCTGTCAGTTTTGGGGAGATCAGCTTGACACCCCCCAAAAGATGCACTGACATGGATGGGGGTTCACTATGGGTACCCCCGAATAGCCCTGCTAAAAAGGTATTTGGGGTTTTTAAATGATCTCAATAGTCGCTATTTAGCGGCTTCTAGCAAGTGGTGAAGAATAGCATTTTGCAACTTTTTTGGGGAAAAATAAGTTGTCCCATCAAAGTCAAGCATTAAAAAGCGCCAAAAACACCCCTTCAGCAATCACCTGCAATCCAAAAAACACCTCCCCCATACTTGCAGACCCCCCCCAAAAGCTATTTAGCTAATTTTGGATTTTGCACCCCAACTTTGATTATTTTTTTTGGGATGTCCTTTGTGGAGTTTTTTTTTTTCTTTTTTGATGCAGTTAGCGTCAAGGGGGGTGCCCAAAGGGTTCAGGGTGAGTCCCGAAAGTTTGCTCCCCAAAACCCCAATTCTGCACTTTTTCCCGCCGGTTATCGATAGGTGAAACTTTTTCGCCTATTAGATTGCATTTTCACACCGGCGGAAAAAACGCTGAAATTGAATACGGGGATAAATGAAATCGGCGAAAATGACGTCATCGCAGAAACTGACTTTTTGTTTCTAATAGAATACGGCCCTCTGACGCAGTGATATGCAAATCACCTAATCTACGAAGGCAAATGGCCATTTAAATCTTTACATTGTATAACTTCCACCAGAAAAAAAAAAAAGTTGTGCATCTTACAGAACATGTGCAAAAATAAAGAAATAAAAGAAAATAAATTCTATTGTGAAATTTCAAGTCCCACCAAGCGTTGGCCGCTTCTATACACGGACTCAGCATGCAGTATCTGGTAGGGTACACTGGACCGTTTCCACAATAAGGGGTCTATTTACTAAGCAGTGTTAGGAGACAGAGTGAAAAGTGATAAGAAAGTGATAAGGTGCCAGCCAATCTGCTCCCAACTGTCATTTTTCAAACACAGCCTGTGAGAGGACAGTTGGGAGCTGATTTGCTGGCACCGTATCACTTTTCACTCAGCTTCCTAACACTGCTTAGTAACTAGACCCATAATAGTTTTTGCGGTGCCACAAGCTGTTATTGCTTTCATTGGAGGTCAGTGCCTGCTCAATCAATCACAAGTGACCCGCCGGGAAGCGTGGCTTGTGATTGGCTGAGCCTTCCTCATTCATTTCTATAGGCGTTGCAGTTCCAATAGTCTTTCTGCCTCCTTTAAGAATATGTGCCTATTCAAACGAATGGGAACAGACAGCGATCTTTCTTTCAGACTAAAAATCCCCCAATTTTAAAAGTAAACAGATTTTACTTTCAGCACAATCCCAGCAATGTACTAATAAAATTGTAAGTACAGGTTGAGTCTCCCATATCCAAAATGCTTGGGACCAGGGGTATTTTGGATAACGGAATATTCCGTATTTTGGAATAATTGCATATTATAATGAAATATCTTGGGAATGGGACTCCAATATACACACAGAATGCATTTATGTGTTATATACACACCTTATACACACACAGCCTGCAGATAATTTTATACAATATTTTCAATAATTTTGTGGCTCAAGCAAAGTCTGTGTACAGAAATTAAATTCTTTTATGTTTCACATACACCTTATACACACAGCCTGAAGGTAATTTTATACAATATTTTTACTAATTTGTGCCTTAGACAAAGTTTGTGTACATTGAACCATCAAAAATCAAAGGTTTCATTATCTGAGTCATGCTAAAAATATTCCGTATTTCGGAATATTCCGTATTTCGGAATATTTGGATATGGGAGACTCAACCTGTAACATGTTGCTCCATCTAAGACCGGGATATACTGCAAAGGCGCTTATAACATAATGAACACTGGATCAACAAAAAAATTGAATATAAATACATTTATTGAATAATACACATATTTAGCTATAAACTCCCGGGAGTAGATGAGTACTAACACATGACAATCAATAAAACTTAAGAGCATATAGACTAGTAAGTTACTAGTACCGTAGAGCATATGCAAAATACAGGCTCAATGTTGTTGGTTACTGACTTGCATGGTAATAGTAACCGTCTCAAATAGAAACTAAAGTGTCAGGTCTCTTGTATCCAAACAAAGAAGTGAGGTGTACATGAGTCTTCCACAGATGTGGGAATATGAAGTCACAAATAGGCTGGAATAATAATTCTTTAGATGTTGGTAGAATAAATAGAAACACATGCTGGAATCACTATGCAAATACCTCAGACCGGAGTGTGATTAGGAGACTGTATTGCAGCGAGTACCAAGGGATTTCTCTCATGTGCTGTTTCAATTTATTCTATCAACATCTAAAGGATTATTATTATTCCAGCCTATTTGTGATTTAATATTCCCACATCTGTGGCAGACTCATGTACACCTTCTTTGTTTGGATACAAGAGACCTGACACTTAGGGGTCTATTTACTAAGCAGTGTTAGCAGGGCCGGATTACAGGCAGGGCGACAGGGGCGGTCGCCCCTGGCCCTCACACACAGGGGGCCCCCACATACTTGCCAACACTCCCCGCATTCTGCTGGATACACCAGTTTCACCAACAAGTCTCCCTCTGCCCCTCAGAGCCTCCCAATTCCGCGGATCCCCAAGCCCCATCTGAAATAAGAACCGCGCACGCGCGAATCCAGCTGCGGCGAGGTGGAGCTTGTCGCGAGCATTCCAAATAGACCAGCCATGCACCGCGGGTCCGTGGGCAGCGTTGTTCGCCCAGCCCTGCAGAGCCTGTGTGCGGCCAGCCACCAGTGCAGGCACTAGTCTCTTTCTCCAGCGGCCGTGGCGGCAGCAGATCCCTCCCCCTCTCTCCCCTGCACGTCGGGAGTGTGACATCTGGGAGGGAGAGTGATGGGGGAGCAGGCCCGGCGCAGATAGCGGGGTTATAGACAGTTTGGTGGCGGCTGGGTCAGGGATCTTGAAAAGAGAGCCTGGAGTGCCTGGTCCCAAGGTGAGTGTCTATGGTTCTACCTCAGTGGCCCATAGGCTGGCACTGATAGAGGCCACCAAAAGTTTGATGCCCAGGGGCCCCCGCAGACCTTAATCCGGCCCTGAGTGTTAGGAGACAGAGTGAAAAGTGATAGGGTGCCACCCAATCAGCTCCTAGCTGTCATCTCACAGGCTGTGTTTGAAAAATGACAGTTGGGAGCTGATTGGCTGGCACCTTATCACTTTTCACTCTGTCTCCTAACACTGCTTAGTAAATAGACCCCTTAGTACCTAGACCCCCCCCCTAGTCACCATCTTATGAAGATCACACACACTGCAAAGTAACTTTACTTTAGCTCCAGCATGTCACGCGAATACATTGTATGTGACGCCTGCGTGCATCACATGACTAATGTCTGGTATTCTTCAGAGTTCTGGATTGTGCTTTCTATTCAGAAAAAAGTTCATCTCGTTCTCTAAAACCAACAAAACCGAATGATATTGGATCTTATCTACCAAGAACACCCTGCAACGTGATAATCACAAGGGGACAGGAAACTTGTCATGGGAGACAAAAAAAAAGAAAAGCATAAATAAATGGGGAAGGTTTTATTTACATGGACTTTTGTGAAAAAGTCATTGAAAAGCTCAGAATCTGAGGTGCTACAAGCAGGGGAACCCTCCCATCAACAGGCTGCAGATTAGATTACACCTGGAAATAGCCGCGTTTCATTTGGTTAACCAAAGAAGAATAAGGGCCTGATTCAGAGCCGGACGCAATTAGCGCTCGCTCGTCCAGAAAATAGGGGTGGCTATTCAAATGAACCGTTCGCTCTTTGCGGTCTGTTCACGCCTCTAGGTCTGATCGAGCAAACAAAACTTGCGGTCGTTTTTTGGGAAACTACGCCCCCTGGCCGCTGGCATCCTACGTTATGTCCGCTATTTATTAGATTAATCGAGTACATCGACCAGGGTATGAACTGCTCGCTATTCTTGTGGTTGGTTTTTGCTACCACAATTTTGCGAGCAGTTCTGGCTATAAAATAACCAAGTGACGTGGTCAATGACGCTGCTGTTTTAATTATGCACACCCATAAAACGCCCGTTTTGACCTTTAAGCACGCCTGCGTTCGAATCTCCACTCCCCGATTTCAAGCACCTTCCCCTGTTACCACCCACATACGCCTCTTTCTGTCACTCAAATTATCAGGCATTCGCTCTTTTGCGAGCACATGAATTTCGACCGCACTGACTGGTTCGCGCATGTGTATAACGATCCGTACGCATGCGCAGTTGGGCAAACATCGCTCGGAGCGAACGAGCGGCTGCTTACGTGCGGCTCTGAATCAGGCCCTATGTTAGTAAATCGTGACCGTACTGCTGTATAACAGGTCCGAGCTAGTTGTTTTCTTTACCTTTACAAGTTCCTTAAATTTGGGGTCTTCTTTGGAGATGGGGTCTATCATCGTACGTTCCTCGTTCTCCTCTGTGCGGTCAGAAAACAGGGAACCAGTTAGAGACATGGCGTCAGCTGCTGTTCACCTCTCGGTGGCAATAATGAGATTAATGGATATACAGGAAGGATACTAGTCCACAATGTCTCTGGAAATTATTCGTCAACATCAAGTGACACAGAAGTCATAACCCTGGAGTTCAGACAGAATAGATTGTATATCTGTGCGTTTCATACAATGACACAGTTAGGGATAATTAGACTGTAAAAGGAAATACAAAGGATATTTCTATGGGTACCATACCATTTATGCAAAAAGGCACATAGTTGGAAACATCCTATTTTAATATTAGCTTTTTATATACCTTGGCAGTTGTGCCGGGTATACACCTGGTTGACTTAGTGCGTAGACAGGTGTGCATGCACACTTACCGGCCGACAGGTCAGGCCACAGAAACCGGTAGTGATGTCATTGTCGGCGGTTCCTGTGGCCGGCATAAACAGTTGGTCGGTCATCCATGTACGATATATCTACAAGAGGCATTGCTGTTCATGCGTCGCACAGTCAACACAACATATCGGTGAACACTGTTGTCCACAGAGGAGTACCCAAAAGCCCCCCTGATGAAGCAATCCTTACCCCCCCCTCCCCCCAAATTACAAGCCGTGCTATCTTCATAGCCTTGCAAATCGGGGCAGTACGCCGCAAGCGGGTGGCACCTTGCGTCATTAGGCCACACCCCCTCACGCTATAATGCCACAATTAGCAGGGATATGTAGGGGACAGGGATAGTTATTTTAGCATCTGCAACCTGCATCAATTCAAAAGTGTAAAGGTGCCCATACACGGGACGAATTTTTACACGATATGGCCAGTTACGACAGGTTGGACAGACCAATCGTTTGAAAATTATTGTATTTTGTGTGTTCTGCAATTCCGATGAGTGTCCCCGCCGTCTAGTTGGATCGCAGATCAGATGGTTTTGCAGAGAGATCTCAACCGATCTTGTACGATGTGATACACTTTAATGCATCTTATCCTATGATCGTAATGATCAATCCTACACCATTTCACTGCATCTTGTGAAAAATTTCCAGGGAAGAATTTCAAGGGCAATCGTACAACTCGTCTTACCAACTTTGAATCGCACCATGTATGGGGGCCTATGTGTGTATGTACAGTATGTGTTAGTAGCGTTCCCGCTAGGCTGTTTTAGCGGGGTGCGGTGCCCTGCCCTCTTTCTGGAAGGCAAAAAGCGCCCTGCCCTCCAGAAGGAGGGCAAAAAGCACCCTGCCCTAACAGCCTGCGGGAACTGTCTTCACCCGCGGGTCGCAGTGTCCCGCGGGTGAAGAAATCTGCGGTGACCCGGTCACCGCCGGAGAATAGACGCTGGGCGCATGCGCCCGGTATCTATTCTCCCTGTCTGCAGGGCTTGGGGGCTGCCCGGCATGTCCGTAAGTGCCGGGCACGCCCCCAAGAGTGACGAAAAGGGCACGCGTCTTATAGACACGCCCCCTTTTCGGTGACCACGCCCCCTTCTCGGACGCGCTTGCCCTCTCTAGCTCCGGCGCCCTGCCTCGCGCCGGAGCTAGAGTGAACACTATGTTAGTGCAGGGGTTCCCAGAGTCAGTCCCGTAGACACCCTAATGTTTACACCCCCGTCTTTCCCTGGGTGCTTCATGCTTGAACTAAGAAGTATATTCTGCAACACAAATGATGCACAAGACATTGATCATTACTGCAACACGAGTCATCTAAGCAGGGTGACACCGAAGTGACCCACAGCAACTGAATAAACAGTGTAGTATTGTAAGAAAAATACATGAAAGGGACACTAACCCCACAACATCTGTGCTTAGTTGTGCCCCGAACAGGGGAATATATGTTCCAGACATAGGACCTGAGTCAGCAAAGAACGCAGTTGCTTATACTCACGCAGTCGATTGTTGCGTACGGTGCATGCATCGCAGGACGCGAACTAGCAATTGCGTTCGGAACTGCGGTTGCAGAGGCTACGCAGACCCAGAGCAGAGTGATTTACAGGAAGTGCCGTTTGTGGGTGGTAACGGGGGTGGATGGTTGGGTGAACGCAGGCGTGCCAGTGCGTTTGAGCGTCGTTAAAGGGGCGTGCATAAATTATCCACTACGTGGCCATAAGCAGCCATAGCCCTGATGGCGTGCGTGGCTGATAGCAATTTCTGAGTACGGTCAAGGCTTGTGCAGGTGTGCATATGGGTCCGATGTTACCGACTGTTTCGCCATGTTGCCCTAGTATACGGATGTAAGGGGAAGTGGGCGTCCTTATGTCAGGCTGCGATCACAATGTGAATGCAAACATTTAAATAGCATCGCTGATATTAGCAACTGCGCTGTGTGCGTATTAGCAGAATTGCGTTCCGTAGTGAATCAGGCCCAATGTCTAAAGTTACGTCACTCCCCAGGTTAAAGCAAACTCTGAGGGTTATTACCGGTAACTTTCCACCATATTTTTGTATACATTTCCAGACCCAGACCCCCAATTATCTCTCTGTTATTACCATTAGGCTATTTGTGTTACTATATAGTGAGAATCATCACACATCCATAAGATTGTTAGCATAAGGCGAGTTCTGCAAGCACCATCATAGAAACTAGGCAAAGGTCTAAATGAGGAATATTTCTATACAGTCATGTCTTCCAATGATCTACATTAGACATACACAAAGAGAAAATATAGGGTTAGGGTCCCTTTAAATGTGATGACGAGTTAAGGGACTGTACACGTAAAAGGGGGGTCCATACTGCGTCACGTACCGAGCAAGGTGTCCTCCGGGTGAATGTCAATGGGGGTGGGGGACATGGGGGCGTTGATAGCATTTTTGCCCTCTTCCTGGAGATCAGTCACTGCGCGACAAAAGGTGAGGGGGAAAACAAAAAAACACAGTAAGATAGCAGAAGACACGTTTCATTGTAAGTGTAAAAACATTGTATTTATAACACCGAGAACGTTCCCAGCCAGTAAGAGGAATGAAAGTTACTCTGTGAAAATATAGTTTTATGCAATGACAGGTCCTGGAGTGAAATGATTACACCATGTATACAGTATTTGCTGGTAGCATTAGGCCTGAAAAATAAAAAAATTACCACAGAATGACATGGGAACGGACAGCAATGATGCAACAACCTTCACCTACTAAAATCAGAAATGTCAGCGCCAGATTTAACCAGTCATCACAAGATAATCAATACAGGCACCAGCATTGCTTGTAGCGGTGCGGACAATGACACGGGACCGCTAAACGTCTGCGTTATTCCCAGCAAGAGCAGCAGCCAGGACCTCAATTCCGGCCCCCAATCAAAGCCAGGAACCACAAACACAAAAAGTCCAAACCTGTCTTCTCGCTCGCCTCCTTCCTGCGTTTTCTGCACAGGAGTCCGGACATGGTGATCTCAGCCTGGGGTCTGCAGTGTGGATGCACGAGAGCGAACGTCTCAGCCCAGGTTATTTCTGACACTGTGACGATGGGATGAGGCAGGGGGGGGGGGGGGGGGGAGCAAGTTGGAGGGCTCTGGACAGCTGGAATCCTAACACTTGGCAGTAAAAGAGGAGACTTGTCTTGCTCATGCAGCCTCTACGGCAGCAATTTAGGAAGAAAATGGGACAGAACATGCAGTGGGTGAACGCAAACGCCTAGACTAAGGTGTGAACAGCGCAGACGGCAATAATAAACATAGGGAGCTGTGCCAGCAGTTTGCTAGTGCGGTGTAGGAGATGTACTGCACGCACCAGCCACCGGTTTCGTGGTTTTATATTTATCCATATGCATTTGTCCCAGAGTTGATCCTAATTGTCAGCTGCAAGCCTGCAATATACTACAAATAAAACTAGTACAAAAAAAAAAAAAAAAGCCAGAGTCATTGATCAGTGGCTGGCTGCAGGCAAGGTTGTTATAGTTAAAGTCAGGGGTCTTCAACCTCGGCCCTCCAGCTGCTGTGGAACTACACATCCCAGCATGCACTGCCATAGTTTTAGCATGCTGTTATATCAAAAAGGTGGCAGTGCATGCTGGGATGTGTAGTTCCACAGCAGCTGGAGGGCCAAGGTTGAAGACCCCCGGTTTAAGTGATTGTATTGGAAATTAAACAGCAAAATAATTAATTTAAATTATAGCAAAGGGAATAGAAATGGAAAGTTCAAGAGATTTGGAAATAACTACACGGTCTATGTCAGTGCGTCACTTTGGAATATATTAAATACCCATTGTGAGATAAACTGGCGACTGGCAGCAAATACCAGAATCCGTTCAGTTTAGGTTAATTGACAGCTCTATAAAAACTGAATAAAGGGACAAATCATCTCCTTAAAAAGTTCATCTGGAGAAACAGATCATTTTAATTTCCCAGAAACGTTCAAAGAGCTGCAAAACAAAAACAGCTAACATTTATGGAGAGACCATTACCCATAAATACACATTTCAGTTGGAATTTTTTGTGGGGCAGTCTGATATTTTCGACCACCAGGGGGTGTGTCCTATCACAAAGTGGGTGTGGCTTCTTCTGCATGTAATACATGGCTGGGTGGATCACGCCTGTAGTGGCCAGACACCGAGGACCGTATCTATACTGGAGCTATGAGCAGAAATGAGCGTTAGCTTGCTGCCTCAGGGCTGCAGTGGAATAGCTCCGGGCACTGTACACGCAAAAATAGCCAGAACGGCTCAACCCACGGCTAATTTAATCGGGATGCAGTCAGGAAGCCGACAGTTGTAATGCCAAACGCCGGCTTACCGACTGTCTAATCCCGGCAGGGGTCTAATGATGGGCGTTGAAATCCCGACACCCATCATTAGGTGTCGGTGCCCCTATAGCTTTAGAGCAAATGTGGTGAAAAAAATAAATAAAAAAATTGACCAGCTGACAGAAGTATTTTCCTTGCCAATATTAAATATTTTCATTTTCTTCAAACACAATGTTCTTCTACTTACTGTTTCAGCATGTTTCAGGCAGAAATAAAGTGTATCCCTATTTGTACTTACTTACTCTCCCGGAACGGCTGGGAGGTTTCCAAAAATCAGGTGGGGCTCCCATCCGTTCGGAAGAGCGAACAACACTCCCGGAACCGGCCGCCACAGGATTCGGTATGAAATACCGCCGGCCGCATGGTTCGATTCCCGGCAGCGCCTGGCCGACAGATGAGCAGAGCCCGGCAGCGGAAGCCCGACAGCGCTGGAAATCCCGATCGTCGCTAAGGTAAGTATAAACTAACCTAACCCTCCTTAGGGGTGCCTAACCTCCCCCCCAAGTGCCTAACCCTAACCCCCCCTTCCCCGCTGCCTAACCCTAAGTCCCCCCTGGGGGTGCCTAACCCTAAGTCACCCCCTGGGTGCCCTAAACCTAACCCTCTCCCCCAACGGCTGTCCGCTCGCGGCGCCCGGCATCCCTTCGATCGGGATGCCAGGCGCCGGTCTCCCGGCATCGGGGAAATGTCAGGCGTCTACATCTAGACGCCTGGCATTTCACCCTCGCCGGGATATGACAGTCGGGAAGCCGGCTGTCGGTATGAAGGCAGCCGGCTTCCCGATTGTATACCCCGCCACACGCCCGCATCCACCAACTTCACGTGTGAAGTAGGCGGTACGGGATGGTGTGTGACACGGTTTGCGCTGAATGTGTCATCGTGGCCCTGCCATACTCTTTACAATGCCGGTAATCGTAGCCTTGTGTAGCAGGGGTGATGCCACAATGACGCAAACACGTCATCATGCCCACCAGCCCGCCTACACTGCAACAAGCCCCACTCCTGAGCCGACCTGGCTGCACCCTCAGCAGCAAGCCAGCAGGTATGCCATTATGTAACAATGATTGAAAGCAGATATTGGCGATAGCTCCTGTTTTATGGCCACCAGTGCTCACAGCAGCACCCCCCCCCCCCATATCTACAGCGTTACTGGGTCTAGGTAACAATCTCCAAAAATTTTAATTTCTTGGAGCTTGCCTCTGTTGGCCGACTACATTGGAGCATCCAGGCTGGAGCTGATCACAATGACCATAGCAGGATTTGTGCTTTCCGCAATATTTACATAAAGGCCATAAAAACATCATTCCTAACTCGCCTCGATATGCGGCTATAAAGAATGTTCATTTTCAGGGCATTCATGCAAAAACAATCACAAACAGGCCACTAAGAGGCATATCTATCAAAGCTTGATGTGAGATAAAATTGTGAGATATACATCACCAACCAATCATCTTCTTACTTACATTTTGGAGGCGGTGTTTAAGAAATGATAGCTTGGAGCTGATTGGTTGGTGATATAGATTTCACAATTTTATCTCACATCAAGCTTTGATACATATGCCCCCAAGACTGATTTAAATCTGAATTTTTAGCTTTGCACAACAACTTCTATTAAAATACAACTATTTAGTCCAATAGACTGTTCAAATATGAAAACTAAATGTCTCCCGTCTTATCAATTAATTGACCACAAGACTTGGACCAACACCCGCAAAATCGCCCGCCACACCCTTATGACAAACGGTGCTTCACTGTGACTCACATACTGTGAAGTATGACAATAAACAGAAGTTACTCATTCAACTAATACTACAGCAGAGGGTGTCTACTGCCTCGTGCAATACGCTTTACAAACAGCAGATGGCAGCACAGTCAGGAGAAGATGGGGTTTGCATGAAGAGTCTTGGCACCCTAACCTTGAATTTCACATATAAACAAACATACAGAGTAGGAAGATGATGCTCACATTGGCTGCCAGTAAAAATAAGCAGGAGGAAGTGGATTTTGTATGTAATGGATTTTTGCTGCTATTTTTCCGGCTGGTGAAAAATTAGATATATAGTATATTTATACCCCTTTCAGACAGAGAAAAGAACCGGTAATTTTCCGGCTCTTGCCGGGTCGACCCGGGTTTTTTTTCTGTCTAAAAGGATCAGCACGGGACCTGATCCCTGGTACTTCGACCCAGGTATTTACCAGGGTTATTCCCGGGTCTTACATGGGTTGGCGGCTGTCTGAAAGGTGCCGACCCGGGTTTTTCTACTCCAGGCATAGTAAGCAGCGCTTATTGGCTGAGATGGCGGTGCATGGGCAGCACTTTTCATGACCTCATCTCTGTGTGCCATAAAGCAGTCCATTTATTTATGACACACTGTATATTGCAGGGATAATCTGGGTTCTGTGTGAAAGGGGTCGACCCAGGAATTTCCCGGGAATTATGTGCTGTGTAAAAGGGGGTTAGGAGCAAATTCCCGGGTCCTTCCCTGGTTGAACGATACGGGAAAAACCCAGGTTTTAGGGATTTTTCTGTCTGAAAGTGGTATTACTGAGGAGGAAGGAAAAAAAACAAACAAAAAAAGAAAAAAAAAAAAACATTTTAGCAAAATAAGAAAACAAAAATATAGAGCTATTATTTAAAAAAAAAAAAAAAAAAAAGTTGCTGTTTCTGCCCCTGTTATATCGCGTCCAGAGGAGACAGAATGAACTAAAATCGGATTATACATTAACATTTGAACTTTAAAATTCTATTTGTGAAATTATGAATTATGGGCTAAAATATTTCACTAAATATAAAAAAAAATATATAATTACATTTTTAAGTCATGCTATTACAGATAAAGATCACCTCCATAGTACGGTACAAGGCGATGAAACAGACAACAGGATACATAAGTGCTGACTGATACAGACACTTTTAATAGCCTTCATTTATATGGTGCCACAAGGGGTAACTGGTAATGACCGTGCTGTGCACATCAAAATTACACTGCTGAAGCAGGACAAAACACACTTCTCTAGCACGGCTATAGATCAGCTGATAGCTTGTACATGAACGTCAGTCCCATAACACAATGAAAGAGGGTCTGAGGAGAGCACTGCTCTGAAACCTTTATTCGCACAACATTTATAAATCTATTTATGGAAGAGAAACTCACTTCCCTGATGTTTGCAGTGCAGCAGCTGTAATGGGCAGCGCAGGTCACAGAGTTAGCTGGGGAACTAAAGATGTAAACATTGTGATCACTATTTGAGCTGCATATTCGTAACCAAAGTGACAGTGCATGTACTAGGGCCCGCCGCTGCTTCCTGCAGATAGCGGCACAGCGAGGGGGCTCAACCATCAGGGCTGGCAAATATTTGTGTAGCTCTGTCACAGTCCAAAACTCTGTCACACACACACTGGTTGTTGAACTGAACACATTGGAGCTGGTTACACTTGGGATTACTTATCACCTACACTGGTTTAAAATCCATTATATCGCATGGTGTATGCACTAATATACGGTTACAAAGAGCTGGAAGCCGTATCAAGTTCTATTGAATTAGGACAACAGTGACCGGGCCATTATCATATGGTGTTTTTATAAGAAATCGAAGTCGGTTCACGCTGACCACTACTGCTTCACCCCCTGGAGTGGTTACTGATGAAACGCGTTGACCGATGAAACGCGTTGGGCGTTTATAATCTGTCGAAAAAACTGCAAGCCACCTCTGCAGTGATCACGGTGAGCGGAAAAAATTGTGGGTCCCAGGGACACTTTAAAAATTTGGGGTCCCACACCACTGTTTCTGAGTCCCGTTACATATTATGGGAGTTGAGGGCAGGCACCAGTTGGGACTGTGCTGGGGGGTATATAGCAGTTAGGGTAGAGCTGGGGGTAAAGGCAGGGAGATATTGGTGTAGAGCTGCAGCTATAGGGGAGTAGGGGCAGGCACAGCTGGGGGTAGGGAGAGGTAAGTGCAGACAGTTGATGCGTTGTGTGAGGGGCAATGGTAGATAGCAGCTGGCGCAGTACTTGGGGGGGTACGGTGGTGGTTAGCGGCAAGCAGTACTTGGGGTAAGGAGGGGGCGAGGGTAGATAGAAGCTGGGGCAGTACTGCGGGCAAGGAGGAGCTTAGGGACAGGCAGTGCTGGGTATAGGGAGGGGGCCAGGGTAGATAACAGCTAAGGCAGTACTGGGGGGAGACAAGGAGGGGGTTAGGGGCAGAGCTGGGTCAGGACAGCAGCTGGGGCAGCACTGGGGGTAGAGAGGGGGCAAGTGTAGATAGCAGCAGGGGCAGTATGGGAGGCATATAGGGGAAAAGAGCTGTTAGCAGCTAGAGCAATACTGGGGGCAAGGAAGAGGTTAGGGGTAAGCAATACTGCGTGTAGGGAGTGGTAAGGGTAGACAACTAGGGCAGTACTGGGGGGCAAGGAGGGTGTTAGGGGCAGTGCTGGGGGTAGGTGGGGGTCAGGGTAGGAGCAGGGGCAGCACTGGGTGTAGGGAGGGGGCAAGTGTAGATGGCAGCGGGGGCAGCACGGGGGCCAAGAAAGAGGTTAGGGGCAGGCAGTACTTGGGGTGGGGCAGGGTAGATAGCAGCTAGGGCAGTACTGGGGGGGCAAGGAGGGGGTTAGGGGCAGTGCTGGGGATAGAGAGGGGGTTAGGGTAGCTAAAACTTGGGGCAGTGGTTACCTCTTTTGCTTCTGCTGGAAACCCTTGGCTGGGTCACTGTTGTCCGCCTGCAGGTCCCTTCTGCCCCAAGCGTTGTCCACCTCCTGCAGCTGGCTGAAGGAGTGCCACAGCTGGCTGAAGGAGTGCCGGCTGCTAGAGTGTCCTGACACCGACGACATCGCTGCTGCAGCCAAATCGCCCAATCGGGCTTGGGACCCGCTGCACAGTGATTGGCTGGGGGTGACAGCGCTGCGTGGTGAATGGTTGGGGGACGCCGCTGCACCGCGATTGGCTGGGGAGACAGTGCCGCGTAGTGATTGGCTGGGGGGAGCAGCTGCACAGCGATTGGCTGGGAGGGCGGCGCCTCGTGATTGGCTGGGGGACGCCGCTGCATGGTGATTGGCTGGAGGGACAGTGCCGCATGGGGGAGCCGCTGCACGGCGATTGGCTGGGGCGGCGGTGCCTCGTGAATGGTTGGGGGGACGCCAATGCATGGCGATTTGCTGGGGGGGGAAGGTGCCGCTTGGTGATTGGCTGGGGTGGAGCTGCTGCACTGTAATTGTCTGGGAGGACGGCGCAGTTTGGAGAATGGCTGGGGGCATGGCGCCCTGTGGTGAATTGCTGAGGGGACGCTGCTGCACACTCATTGGCTATTGAGGTACACACAGCGCCAGCGCGTCCTCCGGGACCCGATCAGTTTTAAAAACTGGGTCCCAAGTTTCCTGTAGCGCGTATTTTGCGAACCCTGCCTGTCACAAACCCGCGCCCTAGTGTTAGGGAGACAAAGAACGGCAATTTCCATCTGCAGTTTAGTGGTAACAGATGTCTTGTCAATGGTGTATGCCAACAATGATGGCGATTTTTTTATATTGAAAATGTTTTACCAAATATTTGTAAACCATCAATTAATGATTTTGTATCAGGTGCATGTTTTACTACAAGCTGGGAACACACGGTACGATCTGCACAACCAACGATATCGCTGAACGATTTCCCTTGAACTTTCTGTAGTGCAGGACATACGATATTGGGTGTACACACCGATGGATATCTATGATCGATCTCTTACAGTGATGTCATCCTGCCACATCTCTGAACATGCAAATCGTGATGAAATCGTCCAAGTTGGCCTGCATGTACAGACCATAGATATCGTTATCTTCCATGCGGGAACGCGCATTGTTGATCGTTCACTGTATAAAAATGAACGATATCGTTCACAAATATCGCACAGTGTGTACGTACCTTAACACAAATGATGGCACATCAACAGGTCGTCTCAGGTTTGACCGTTTATCACGCTCTGTAAAATTTATATCCTCAAATTATTAAGAAGACACTAATTTACATAGATCACAATATTTCAGTGTGTAAGTGCAATAACATTGACATATTGCAGAGGAACCGGTCTCCACTGTCCTCAGTGTTTATAGCCCTTCAGTCAGCAATTCATAGGCCTCTTCCCTCCCATTCCCCACATTCCAGTGCTGCTCCCTGACCACGAGGTAATAAAGCTATCCGAGTGTCACACGCACTCCAGCAGCAGGGTCCTGTGCCTATCAGGGCGTTATTCCCAGTCTATACGTCAATAACTTGGGTTACAAAGAGGCAATAATCTGGCTGTGAAAATGGAAGGAGACAATGCAGAATTTACACATACTTAAACAACGCACCTTGTGTGTATTTTACCTTAGTACATGACACCTCCCCCCAAAAAATAAATAAATAATACTACAGTATTATAAATCTGGCAAGTTATATACTAATTTTGTACACACCGGATCGGAGGTGGTTAAACAGATATAAATTTTCACTCTGTCAGACTATAAAAACAAAACATTTGGACATACCGCCCCCTATGTCCAAATGTTTATGAAAAGGGAAACAAAATTTGTTTCAAACAAACACAAATTCCTCTCAATGAGAGTTAGGCGCAAATGAAGCTAAAGATGCATAAAACCATTTAATTTTCCTGATTACTGCAAGTAGCACCTAGCTTTACTTCTACACAGGCTTACCATACTATCCCTTTATATATACAGGCTTACCATACTATTCCCTTTATATACATAGGCTTACCATACTATCCCTTTATATACACAGGCTTACCATACTATCCCTTTATATATACATAGGCTTACCATACTATCCCTTTATATATACATAGGCTTACCATACTATCCCTTTATATATACATAGGCTTACCATACTATCCCTTTATATATACATAGGCTTACCATACTATCCCTTTATATATACATAGGCTTACCATACTATCCCTTTATATACATAGGCTTACCATACTATCCCTTTATATATACATAGGCTTACCATACTATCCCTTTATATATACACATAGGCTTACCATACTATCCCTTTATATATACACATAGGCTTACCATACTATCCCTTTATATATACACATAGACTTACCATACTATCCTTTTATATACATAGGCTTACCATACTATCCCTTTATATATACACATAGACTTACCATACTATCCTTTTATATACATAGGCTTACCATACTATCCCTTTATATATACACATAGACTTACCATACTATCCCTTTATATACAGATAGGCTTACCATACTATAGCTACTTATACACTGCTGTTTACTTGAGGCCAGGACACACCAACCTAACAATGCTGTGTCCACACGATTTCATCAAGGTGCAAAGTTATACAGCTTTACTGGAGTTTTTGTAATTGCCTGAGATACACTACAGATCATTCATTTCAATACACCCCCAGATTTGTCCATTTCTATGTAAAGGATGAACTTTATGTGAGTGTTTTGCACAGAAAATAGGCCATCTGCTGTGACTCATGGGTGTGGCATTCCCCACAAAGCCACACCCCTAACCGTGAGACCACACCCCCTAATTTTGGGCTAGCGACTGCACCGTACGCAAAGGGTCCCTAATCCTGAGCTAAAGAAGTTGGGAGGTATGCGGATAGCTGGATAATGCATGATCCCTGAAAATAAACAAATTACACCCGCAAGGTCACGAGGTGCTCGTAGTGATATCAGATGTATGCCCAATGCAGTTTTGAAACAGATTCGCCAACCCATACACAGTGGAAGAATTCTGGTGTTCGCCTTGCATTGTAATACTGTGAACACTTGTGAAAACGTGTAAAGTGGTCTCGTAAATGGCTCCCAGGTAGGCGGCGTTATCCATCGAAAAATGATCTGCTATTGTCGTTTTGAGAAATGCATAGTTTGCGTGAAATTGCTCGCCTGGAGAAGGTTTCTCTTGGTGTCATGCACTGCTCCCTCAAGAGATAAAACAACAGTGTACGTGATCGCCCAGGACCTAGACAACCTCGAGTGACCCCAACAGCAGGATGAATTTATCAGAGTGTGTTTCAAACAGGACACGTTCCAAACAGCTTGTGAAATCTGCGCTGCCCTGATGGAAACGAGGAAGAGAAATGTGTCAATCGGGACCATCAAGCGCCGCCTTGTAGCCGGTGGCTTGAAGGGATGTGTTACAGCCCGAAAACCATTGCTTAGGCCCATAAATGAAAAGAAGAGGTTATTGTGGGTAAAAAAAAAAAAAAAGCACAGGAGCTGGACCACTAGTCAGCAGAAGGTTCTTTTCAAAGACAAGTCGAAGTTTGAGGTGTTTGAGTCCAAGAGGCAAAAGTTCGTTCGTCGTGCGACAGGTGAGCGCATGCTTCCTGCTTGCATTCAGCCCACAAGCATGGAGGAGGTTCCATTATAGCCTGGGGATGTTTCGGAGGTGTTGGCGACTTAGTAAAAAAGCGAAGGAATCATGGACTCCAAACGGTACCACAACATCCTGGTGCACCACGCCATCCCTTCCAGCATCGGCCTTATTGGTCGTGGCTTCACACTACTGCAAGATAACGACCCAAAATATATCTCCAATCTTTGCAAAATATATGTTCAGTTAAAACGATAACAGGTGCTGAAGAACATGATTTGGCCACCCCAAAGAGATGATTTGGACACGTGCGTTTGAGATGTGTAAGTAACGAACCAAAAATCATCTTTGGGCGTTGCTACCTACAAAGCAAGTGGGCTGCAATCTGACCTGAAACGTACACAAGTTGACCGACAAAATGCCCCATTTATTTATTTTATTTATTACCAGTTATTTATATAGCGCACACATATTCCGCAGCGCTTTACAGAGAGAATATTTGGCCATTCACATCTGTCCCTGCCCCAGTGGAGCTTACAATCTATATTCCCTAACACATGCTCACACACATACACACTTATGGTCAATTTTGAGGGGAGCCAATTAACCTACCAATATATTTTTGGAGTGTGGGAGGAAACCGGAGTACCCGGAGGAAACCCACGCAAGCACAGGGAGAATATACAAACTCCACAGTTAGGGCCATGGTGGGAATTGAACCCATGACCTCATTGCTGTGAGGCAGTAACGCTAACCATTACACCGTCTGTGCTGCCTATAACATTTGCACTGCTGTGATCGCTGCAAAGGGTGGATGCTTTGATTAGAGAGAAAAATGTAAGGAAATCAAAACTCAATTTATAAAGAATGTGTACAAGCACAAAACATATCTACAATAAAAAAAAAAAATTATATATTTTATTTTTTATGTATTTTTTTTTTTCTTTTATTCATGACAAACTAGCTTCTTTCATTCATTATTTTCAGAAAAGACGACGATTTGGGTGGTGTATTGAACCTAATGAGCTGTAGTGTACCTTTAGCCTGGTCTCTTAAGACTCTCCCTTGACACAGCCTATTCAAGATGGATTGCGACATTAAATGCTTCACTGCAATTCTCTTATAGCTACCTCCATCCTGTGACCAGAATTTAAAAAAAAAATCCTTATTATTACACAATTTGATATCAAATTTAAAATATTTTTCTCATTTATTTATTTTTGTAAAAAATTAAACTGTAAACCGTTCAAAGGCAGCCAGGTCATGCAATCTCAGAGGCTTCCGGTACTGGGAAGAGAAGCAGGAGCAAGACCCTTACCTCTGCCAGCCATAATAGCCAGGAGTGGAGTATCACTCGCCTGCTCTGCGATATTATATGAGTAAATAGTGGAAACGATAACCCAGCCCTACCATCACTTAGGGGTCTAGTTACTAAGCAGTGTTAGGAGACAGAGTGAAAAGTGATAAGAAAGTGATACAGTGCCAGCCAATCAGCTCCCAACTGTCATTTTTCAAACACAGACTGTGAGATGGCAGTTGGGAGTTGATTGGCTGGCACCTTATCACTTTTCACTCTGTCTCCTAACACTGCTTAGTAACTAGACCCCTTATTACTAAATAGACCCATAAATAAGAGAGGAGCGGTTCGGTTATGGCTCAGATCTTCCCGTCCAGTTTGGCTCTCGGGACAAGGCAAAATGGCGTCTTTCACAGACAGAATCTGCCTCGTTCTTAGATCAGAGATTAGCGGGAAGATTCAAACCAAAACCAAACTGCTTATCTCTACCATTATATTAATAAATAAAGAATATCCTCTTGTACATTGTGGCCTGCTTGATATTCCACTGTGAGTTTTTTGGCAGACAATAGTTGTTCCCGTGTATAGTCTGTTGTCACCCCCCTTGTAACTTCTCCAAGGTCAGAGATCGAGCGCAACGTGTAAGTAGCTGCAAAGAGGCGCGTACTACATAACACACCGCAGATAAGTAAAATAATATGTTATATTGCGCTGTAAGACATACAATTATCTCAGGCATTGCTGGATTCCTGTGCTTGTTCCGGGCATTTATTAGCTTCTCATGACCCATTTAATCAGAGATATTTATCTGGTTTTGACTGTAATAACCAAGACCATGCGGTGATTGATAGAAGAGCCATGTCTGGTGTCATCTAATTATCTAGGTTCAGGCATTCCAAAAAGGTACATCCATTCCTGATCCACACCAATGTGACATCTCTCATGTGTCTGCCTAGAACACAGAACAGAACGCTTCTGTACAGGGCTAACAACGAGAATATAAGAGAAATAACTGTCTTGGGTCAGGCCCTTCCGGAGCGCAGGGTACTAGAAGGGGATAAAAATGACACATCCAGGCAGGAAGGGTGAATACAAAGGAATGTAGATTAGTGGATGCTCTGCGGAGTTTGTGCAATGATCACATTTCCAAGGGCTCTCTGGACTCAAGTAGGATTGCAGATAAGTACTAGCAGTCTCCTACCATTATATATGTTATGAACACATATAGACATTCACAGGAAGAAATATATAACCCTTACCAAATCTGTCTTTACATATCCGGTCACAATTAACAAGCTCTTAGCTCTCTCCAAGCCCTTACATTTTATAAATGTAATCTCCTTTGGTTCTAAAACTTCTAAAAAAGGAAAACAGGAGGTGTTGCCATAGCGACTAATTAGGTGCTACAAAACTTCAATCGGACTCTCAGAGTCACTTCTTTATCATTATTTAGGGGTCTATTTACTAAGCAGTGTTAGGAGACAGAGTGAAAAGTGGTAAGGTGCCAGCCAATCAGCTCCTAACTGTCATTTTTCAAACGTACATCTCTGTACCAGGATCTATGGCCGTTGCTGCTACAGTAATGTTTAAAAACCTTTTGTCCAATATATCGTTCCTACGTGGATCGGAATGATGTATTGTGCACATGGTATAGTATATATGCTTCATATCAGATGACACGATTCCACAGCCGTCGCATGAGACATACATCGCACCATCGTACACCGGATCATGTAGTGCATACTGCGATGCAGGGCCATAGGGAGGTTGGTGTCGTCACACAGAGCGGAGAGTCCCTTGGCCCCTAAATTTGGCTAGCAGGGTGTGCAGCCGGGATCAGTATGATTTACCGCCGGCCACACACCCTAACCCCCCTCTAAGTGCCTAAACCTAACCCCCCCTTCCCCGCAGCCTAACGCCAAGTCTCCTGGGGGGGTGCCTAACCCTAACTCCCCCTTCCCCTAGCCTAACCTTAAGTCCCGCCTGGAGCCCCTAACCTAACCCTCCTCCCCCCTGTGGCTGTCCGCGCCCCGGCTTACATTCGATCGGTAAGCCGGGTGTTGGGCTCCCGGCGTAGGTCTAATGACAGGCGTCGGGATTTCGACGCCGGTCATTAGACACTTGCCGGGATTAAACAGTCGGGATGCCGACAGTGGGCATTTAGACAGTCGGCATCCCGACTGCATCCCTGTGCAGCCAGTATCTGTGCTGCAGTTCCAGCCGAAGCATCCTTCAGACGCTCCGGCCAGGCACTCTGCAGCCTGTACAGCAGGTCGGCCCCGGGGATGCTCCAGCTAGTGCTGCGGTGATCCGGTCATACGTCTCTGCGCACCCACCCCCCGTGGGGCACAGCCTTATGTCAGCATGCGCTCAGGGGGAGGGGGCGGCAGTGCACAGGACGCACTTAAGCCCTGTTACGGAGCTGTGGCAATGTATGGTAACATCGCATCGTCGGGTCGTACAGTGTGTACCCAGCTCAAGTCTCATTTTTCTTGCTTGTCCTTATGGTTTCTGTTTATGTACTGTGTAAGTCCCTGCGGACCCCTTGTGGCGCCAGATCAATAAAGGCAAAAGGAATTAATGATGAATAAGGCTTGTTTAGTAATAGTTATTATAGCTGTGTGAAAACTATCGGTCAAGCTTTCACACACTGGCGTGTAGCGGGGTGTCCACATCAAGGAGGTGACCCAGCACATGCCGTATGACGACAATCTTGTGCGGAAGGACGGTCACATCGCTGCCTCTGCACAGTTACGGTTACAGTAGCTATAGCGCACACACACATTAAAAGGTGGCACGCAGGGCGGGAGATGGGCTCACTCGCGCATCAAGGGGCATTACACTTCTGCAACCTTTGCTGAAAACATTGCTGCGTCTGTGCTTTTCAGCCATGCATATACAGAAGTCATGTTTATTTTCATCACCCGAGGGGACATAATGTCAGATCTGTTGAGATCTTTACGTTTAGGTTGGTCTTGTGACATGTGCCTGGGGAATAACAATAAACAACTCTGATGATATATAATCATGGCTACAAATACAAAAGAAAGCCAACTCAGAAGCAATGTATGTAGGCAGAGCATCTAAAGCCAATAAAGTAACCTGAAGATGAAAATCCCATTTTAAAAGGGAGGCATCATGACATAAATTAAATATTGGTACTCTCATGAGTCAGGGTACTTTTTGTGTCGTGCCAGTTTCCAAGCAGTGTACGCAGAGATCTCCATTATATATACTTATAGCAACAGTGCCCTCTTTTTGTACCACCATCATTGTAACAAAATTAGTTGATATATAATTGAAATACAATATTTTACATTTTGCAGACATTACACCGGGTAATTAGTGTCGGCAGGGTCAGAAGGGAGCACTGTATAATCAGAATTATCCTGATCAGTGACAAATAACTCTACAGTAGTGTGACCTTAGGCTTAAACACCTCAGCTACAGCTGCCAGATCAGACATGTTCATTTGTGCTACAATTACAGGGGCAGATCTCAGCAGGATGGATCCTAGCTTGTCGTTTTCCAATATATTCCTAGTACATGCATTTACATATATTAACTATACCACATACGGTAGCAGCAGACCTCAGGCATGTACCGTGCCATGGAACAGCTACAAATCACAGCACTAGTGGTAACCTGCTGACCCATCACTATGTGCCCTTAACCCTATAATTGCTGCCCTCAGTGGTTTGTGACTTTAGCCTAATCTACCATTTCAATCCAAAAACATGCCTCATTAACCCTTTCTATGCCTTCAGCACTGACAAATCTGCCCTCAGATATAATGCAGTTTGCCCCCAACCCATTCCTACCTGCCCTCAGCACAATGCAATCTGCCCCTTAACCCTACCTGCCCTCAGCACAATGCAATCTGCCCCTTAACCCTACCCTACCTGCCCTCAGCACAATGCAATCTGCCCCTTAACCCAACCCTACCTGCCCCCAGCACAATGCAATCTGCCCCTTAACCCAACCCTACCTGCCCCCAGCACAATGCAATCTGCCCCTTAACCCTACCCTACCTGCCCTCAGCACAATGCAATCTGCCCCTTAACCCTACCCTACCTGCCCTCAGCACAATGCAATCTGCCCCTTAACCCTACCCTACCTGCCCTCAGCACAATGCAATCTGCCCCTTAACCCTACCCTACCTGCCCTCAGCACAATGCAATCTGCCCCTTAACCCTACCCTACCTGCCCTCAGCACAATGCAATCTGCCCCTTAACCCTACCCTACCTGCCCTCAGCACAATGCAATCTGCCCCTTAACCCTACCCTACCTGCCCTCAGCACAATGCAATCTGCCCCTTAACCCTACCCTACCTGCCCTCAGCACAATGCAATCTGCCCCTTAACCCTACCCTACCTGCCCTCAGCACAATGCAATCTGCCCCTTAACCCTACCCTACCTGCCCTCAGCACAATGCAATCTGCCCCTTAACCCTACCCTACCTGCCCTCAGCACAATGCAATCTGCCCCTTAACCCTACCCTACCTGCCCTCAGCACAATGCAATCTGCCCCTTAACCCTACCCTACCTGCCCTCAGCACAATGCAATCTGCCCCTTAACCCTACCCTACCTGCCCTCAGCACAATGCAATCTGCCCCTTAACCCTACCCTACCTGCCCTCAGCACAATGCAATCTGCCCCTTAACCCTACCCTACCTGCCCTCAGCACAATGCAATCTGCCCCTTAACCCTACCCTACCTGCCCTCAGCACAATGCAATCTGCCCCTTAACCCTACCCTACCTGCCCTCAGCACAATGCAATCTGCCCCTTAACCCTACCCTACCTGCCCTCAGCACAATGCAATCTGCCCCTTAACCCTACCCTACCTGCCCTCAGCACAATGCAATCTGCCCCTTAACCCTACCCTACCTGCCCTCAGCACAATGCAATCTGCCCCTTAACCCTACCTGCCCTCAGCACAATGCAATCTGCCCCTTAACCCTACCTGCCCTCAGCACAATGCAATCTGCCCCTTAACCCTACCTGCCCTCAGCACAATGCAATCTGCCCCTTAACCCTACCTGCCCTCAGCACAATGCAATCTGCCCCTTAACCCTACCTGCCCTCAGCACAATGCAATCTGCCCCTTAACCCTACCTGCCCTCAGCACAATGCAATCTGCCCCTTAACCCTACCTGCCCTCAGCACAATGCAATCTGCCCCTTAACCCTACCTGCCCTCAGCACAATGCAATCTGCCCCTTAACCCTACCTGCCCTCAGCACAATGCAATCTGCCCCTTAACCCTACCTGCCCTCAGCACAATGCAATCTGCCCCTTAACCCTACCTGCCCTCAGCACAATGCAATCTGCCCCTTAACCCTACCTGCCCTCAGCACAATGCAATCTGCCCCTTAACCCTACCTGCCCTCAGCACAATGCAATCTGCCCCTTAACCCTACCTGCCCTCAGCACAATGCAATCTGCCCCTTAACCCTACCTGCCCTCAGCACAATGCAATCTGCCCCTTAACCCTACCTGCCCTCAGCACAATGCAATCTGCCCCTTAACCCTACCTGCCCTCAGCACAATGCAATCTGCCCCTTAACCCTACCTGCCCTCAGCACAATGCAATCTGCCCCTTAACCCTACCTGCCCTCAGCACAATGCAATCTGCCCCTTAACCCTACCTGCCCTCAGCACAATGCAATCTGCCCCTTAACCCTACCTGCCCTCAGCACAATGCAATCTGCCCCTTAACCCTACCTGCCCTCAGCACAATGCAATCTGCCCCTTAACCCTACCATACCTGCCCTCAGCACAATGCAATCTGCCCCTTAACCCTACCATACCTGCCCTCAGCACAATGCAATCTGCCCCTTAACCCTACCATCCCTCAGCACAATGCAATCTGCCCCTTAACCCTACCATACCTGCCCTCAGCACAATGCAATCTGCCCCTTAACCCTACCTGCCCTCAGCACAATGCAATCTGCCCCTTAACCCTACCTGCCCTCAGCACAATGCAATCTGCCCCTTAACCCTACCTGCCCTCAGCACAATGCAATCTGCCCCTTAACCCTACCTGCCCTCAGCACAATGCAATCTGCCCCTTAACCCTACCTGCCCTCAGCACAATGCAATCTGCCCCTTAACCCTACCTGCCCTCAGCACAATGCAATCTGCCCCTTAACCCTACCTGCCCTCAGCACAATGCAATCTGCCCCTTAACCCTACCTGCCCTCAGCACAATGCAATCAGCCCCTTAATCCTACCTGCCCTCAGCACAATGCAATCAGCCCCTCAATCCTACCTGCCCTCAGCACAATGCAATCAGCCCCTCAATCCTACCTGCCCTCAGCACAATGCAATCAGCCCCTTAATCCTACCTGCCCTCAGCACAATGCAATCAGCCCCTTAATCCTACCTGCCCTCAGCACAATGCAATCTGCCCCTTAACCCCACGTGCCCCTTAACCGTATCCTACCTGCCCTCAGCATAATGCAACCTGCCCCATAGCCCATCCCTGCCTTCCCCAGACACACTACATGGGGTAGCACTGCAGCCCCCACACTCCTCACCTTCTCTGGCTTTCTTCTTCCTGACCAGGGTTCCCCCGAGCTTGCCCAGGAATGACTCGTCCTTCCTCATCCTCTGGCCCTGCTGCAGGGAAGGGGACCTGGCCGGGCCGGCTGACATCTTCCCCCGGGATGTGTGTGATGCTGGCAGGGAGGCTGAGCAGGGATTGTCCCCTTCATGTGATGATAATAGGAGGCAGGAAGGGGATGTGCTATAAGCAGCCTCCAATGGAAGGGACTGGAGGGCCGGCCAGGGAGGGGGTCTGGCCCGGGGCTAGTGCACCACACACATCCACCACGGTGTGATTACCGCATGATAGCTACACACCCAGCCTCCTCTGCTGCCGCTTTTCCTCCAGAGTCCAGTTTATACCACAGGAAAAGAAGTGGGAAAAGCAGACCCAGCATGCTGCCCACACTGATAACATGGCCGGCAGAGGTCATCACATTGCAGTGTCTAGAACATATTATAGATCATCACCCTTCATAGGATAATTAAAAGATGAGCTTTACCTCACTGTGGCCCAGGACCCCACCCATCTATTCATATTTCATAGCTGTTTTTATTACAGTCATACCATCATTATCTATAACCTGTAGGCTAATGGTGCCCACACACTAGGCGATCTTGTAACGATGCGATATTGTGTCCGAATTCTCCCCCGGCAGTCGTGGGCACGATTTGGTGTTAAAACTATGTAAATTGACCAACGACCTATCGTGCATCCAATACTATTCCAGTGCATCGTGTCTGAGATATTCAGATCTTGCCTGCAGCAGCCAAGATCTGAAGATGCGATGTACGACCAGCGGGGACACACGTCAGCATCGTAATCGTGAGGGGAGACTTACGATTAGGACATATTTTACAAAAAAAAAATATGATCTATGGTGTGGGCATTTTTTGAGCGGAAGGACTTTTCTTATCCTTGCAGCCCCAGAGCGCGAACAATTTTATCTAAAATTCTGAAATCCGTATTTTTTTTTAGAAAAAAAAAAACGGTCGGTAACTGCTCTGGGACCCCTGCAGCACTCCCACTAATGACTAATTTAGCAATTGGAGGTTTCCGATTAACTTAATTAGTCAGTAATTACTCACCTTCCGCAGTACTGTTTTCTTCCTCCAGCGTCAGGATCTTGTCTTCTGCAGTAGCGGTGGGTATAAGTATGTTGTGTATGTGTGTGTCTGTGTAACCCCCCCCTGGTGTGAGCCCCCCCAGAGGCAGCAACAAGGAGAACTACATCTCCCAGCAGCACTCTCCGCAATGCAAACATGGAGGGGAGATGACCGGGAGCCGCAGAGTCAGAAAACACCACATGCATTTTTCCTTTTAATTGTATACTGCAGGTATCGGCAGCGAGCATATCTGCGGTAATCCAAAATTGGGCACAAGATCGTTTGCAGTTAAAGCCACGCAGACAATTGTTCTTCAGTTTGTTTTCTTCTTGCTGTAATACAAAAAATTCTGTGCTATGCTTTTGATGCTTATAAAGCGACTGACCAGCTGGAGAAAAGCGCTATATAAATAGAATATAGATACACATCTAAAGGAGGTTACCTTGTTGCTGTAGATGGGTGTTCATAGTTTTATAAGAGCCTCATATTTATTTCAGATGTTACATAGCAATATAATACCTCTTTTCCATCAAAAACCCGGGTCCGACCTGGGTTTTGAGACATGGTTCCAACCCAGGTCAGACACCGTTAACACAGCACCATCGATCTGGGTTATTCTCAGGTCAGCCCTGTTCACACCGAACCTGGGTCTGCCCTGCTAAACTTGTGAGGTCATAAAAAGTGGGAGGTGACTGCTCTACAACCACCAATCAGCTCAGTTTAGGCATGACCCAGGAAGGATAACCCAAGTTGCACCGTTTACACTGCACCATTACCCAGGTCCATCCTGGGTCTGACCCTGGTAGCTATCTGGGTTGGATTGCCAGGTCACTTGACCCGGGTTATTTTTCAGGGACCCTTTTACACTGAGCTGCGACCCGGGTAGACCCAGCAAAATCCCAGGTTTTAGCTCTGGTGTAAAAGGGGTATTACAGAGTCTGATATACAAATACTACTGATTTTCGTATTTAGTGCCTAAGGCGTGCCCCCACATTCTTGTTCTGTGTTGTGCAAAGTCTGTCACAGCGGTGATGCATGACAATTTGTTTTTGCTTTAGTTTAAGTTTACTATAAAATGTACCTCTCAATTCGTCAAAATTGTGGCAGGTATTTAACTGGCTGACCAATAATAGTTTGCTTGGGCCTATCCATTAGCAGATGTTTTTCTGAAAGATGAAAGACAAAATATATCTATTGAAAACTCCGGTGTCTGTGCTGAAAGATATCTGTCATGTACATGACAGATTTTGGTAAAAGACGAATGATGAACGATATCGCATGACATCGGATTCTTTTCTCTGCAGCTGCTGCTAATATATTTCGTCGTTCACCGCATATAAACTGCCAGATATTTCTAATATCTGGTAGCGATATGCGATAATTGACCAACATGTTGGAGAGATGAAAGATTAAATTTATCGGCCGCGGGAGTGCGCATCTATCATCGTTCAGGGCCTATATCCATAGCAGATAAATTGAACGACTGAACGATATATCGTTCAGTCGTTCAATTTATCTGCTAATGGATAGGCCCCTTTAAAGCCAGTGACAACAGGCCCTGTGTATCATAATTGGTCTTTCCAAAGTGAAAAGGGTCAAGTAAGACAGCTGTGTTTGTGGGTGGAATTCTCTCTTGGTTTTTTTTTCCCTTTTCCCTGCGTTAAAACACATTCTGTAGCACTGCTTTTTGCAATGATACCAAAGGCGATAGCGCTGTTAATTATCAAATTTGAACCAGCCAGAAATATCCTGTGTAAGCCCTCTAAACAGAAAGCGGTTCCAGTAGGTAAATCAGTGATATTTCCCCTGTGTACCTCTCGGTGAATATGGAGAAGCAGTGATCTTACAGCAAAGGCTGTAAGAAGGGGTTAACAGTGCTTTATACTGAGACCCCTTGCATCACCCACCAATCTCTGGTAAACTTTTCAACTGTTTGCAGCACAGAGGGCCGGTTCTGGATTGCATCCAAGTCCTCTTTACAGATGGGGTTTAAGATTATTAGTAAAAGTGCATGCAACGGAGCCTGCATCGCCTATTTGGAAACTACAGGCAACTCCTTCACTTGCGACTAGATGGGTTTAACTGGGCATCAATGGGGCATCTGCACTTAGGATAAATGATCCGGAGGTTTTAGAGGTGAGTGTTGGCAGAGATCCGGCTGATTTCAGACCTAGGCCCATATTCAGTTAGTTTCGCACCCGCACTTTTCAACCTACATCGCAGATTTTAGCTGCTGAAACTTATCGAGCGAGTACCCGCGATTCGCCATATTCAATTCCAAAGGACGCGAAAACACAACCCGGCGAACGCAAACCAGGTGAAAAGTGCTGTCGGAATTGGGGAAATCAGCCTGACTCCCCCTAAAAGTTGCAGCAACATTGGGGATCAATGTACATGCCCCCAAATAGCCCTAATAAAGCTATTTGGGGTACTTAAGTCATACTTGCCGACAATCAGTTCCCTCCTTCCGGGAGGGAGCTGATTGTCAGCTAACAGCGGGGGACGTGCCCGGCCATGATGTCACTTTTGGGGGCGGAGCCGGGGGCGGAGCTGCGTGACCGCGTCATCGTAGCCCCGCACCCTCTTCACAATGCCATTATTTTTGGCATTGTGAACCAGGGGGCGGGGCCACGATGACGCGATTCAACGCGAATCGCGTCACCGGCCCCCCCGCTGCGGGGTTTTTTCGTTTATTCTTGGGGGTGGTCGGGAGGGTTGCCGGCTGCCGGGAGGCTTGCCTGCCTTTCCGGGGGGCCGGGAGCGGCACCCGAAAATCGGGAGGCTCCCGGCCAAATCGGGAGGGTAGGCAAGCCTGACTTAAGTTGTGTCAATTTCTTCTAATTAGCATCTTTTAGTTAATGCTGTTAGTGAAGAATGGCATTAAGCAGTTTTTTAAGGTGAAAATAACTAGTCCTGTAAAATTTGGGGTACTTTAAAGTGGGTGCAAGCATGGTTTACAGTCGCTAAAGTAAAGTTTTAAAAAACAAAACAAACGCACCTGGATTAAGCACCTGCAATCTAAAAAACACTTCACCCCTACTTGCAGACCCCCGCAACAGTCTATTTCACTAGTTTTTAAGTTTGTACCCCCACTTTGCACTTTTTCACCCCCTTTTTCAGTGCTTTTTTTTTGGGGTGTTCCTAAATTTCTTTTAGGTTTTAGTTATCCTTTGGGGGGCTGTCCCAAGGGTGCTGAGTGGTTTCCCCACCTTTGCACCCCAAAATGGCGATTTTGCACTTTTTTTTTTTCTCCCCCTATTCAGAGGCAAATCTTTTTTGCCTATTACATTGCATTGCGTTTTCACGTACGCGAAAAGCGGATGGCATTGAATACGGAGCTAAGTTTCCACCTGGCGAAAAGTCGCAATCATCAATACTTTTTCGGATCTCGCCTTTTCGCTCCGAATTAAATACGGGCCCAAGTCTGCGCTGTTAGATGATGGCTACCTTCACGAGCGGATGTATAGGGGAGATGTGGCGGTATACATGAGGCAGACTCTGCATACAGACGGAGATCTGTATTTATTTCTGAGCAGGCAAGTGCGGATCCCAATTGTCCCCAGAGCCAGGAACTCCTTTGTGTCCTGATAGCTTTTTCCTCTGCGAGATATCGGTGCAGGTGGAGTGGGAGTCAACCTGAAATAATGACGGGGGGCTCCCAGCAAATATGAGGCTTGGTAATTAGCCAGGGCTATCCAAAAGTGATTGATGCCTATAATGTAATCTATCTTAATCTACAGTAATTAAAGAATCAGAAGCTGACAGGATGGATTCTTTGCCGACAGCCTTATAAAAATGTTTTTAGTGAAACACATTTTTTATTTTATTTTTTTAATGTAAATCCTAGATATAACAAAAGATTGTCGTCTATAGAAAAAAAAAAAGGTCCAGGGACAGAGGGACGTCATTATCCTACACAGGCCCCAAACAACCGGCGTGGTAAATGCAATCTGAAATTTAGAGTTAATCATTTTCTTTGCTGCAAACGCAGTAACTAGTTTTTTAGGGTGAGCAAATTTACTGGCGACCATTCACAAGGCTATTTTCTAAGAAATTCCAAAGCATCTATGACAAATCGTGCGTGATAGAACGGAAGCACAGTATTTAATGACCATGTCGTCAGTCATCCAATGGTTGTGGAGTAGCACGTCTCATGGGGGTACATACAAAAAAGCTGCTGTGGGGAGGCTGGGATAATGTTTAGCTTTTTTTTTTTTTTTGCCTCTCATGCTCAGCTGGTCCATCTCCCTTATGTGTTAGCTGTGGCCACTCCAGGCCTTATTCAGAGGGAGATGTAAATGTGATTTGTGCAATTTTTTTTAGCTGCAAGTCGGATTTCTTTTTAACGCGCAAATTCTCTGTTTATTTGTATGACAGTTGCGCAAATGTGTACGCTTGGGTGGCCGGGAGAGACGATGGAATGGGGGGCGTGCAGATGCTGGCAGTTAGCGTGCAAAGTACAGTAAGGGGTAATGTTGAAAAATGCAACTAAAATGGTCACGAAAAGATGAAAATGTTACCTCTTTGGGGTGTCTGAGTTACGGGTGTTCTGACCATGCTGTACGGATGCCCGTCAAAGGCGTCATCATTGGTGGTGCCATCGGTGCTTTACATCACTGACATGAAACAATTGATGGTTTCACCCATCAATGGGCATTTCTACTGTAGGCGGCAGGCTAATCAAAGAAGACGGCACTGTGAGTGGGCAGAGCCTTTATCATTGTTGGCAAAACCATCGGCGACAAACCGCACATGGTTTTTAACTGTCACAGGCTCTCCCTCCCCTGGTGTTCGTGCAATTGGTTGCACACAGTGATAACACACCCATTTATGCAAAACCACTAAAACGGCCCTACCTATGCACCGCCAAATTGGGTACATTATTTCACTCTCTCTTCCAACCCAACACTCCAGGTTTTGCTTTGAATAATGCCCAGGGTGTCTGCTTATTGAGGGTCTGCCACCTCGCCTTCCACCGTATGATATACTCCAGCAGGAGCCCTCTGCTGGTCAGATCCGGGCAGCCTGAGAGAGCTCGGGGAAGATCACCTGGCACAACAAAAGGGTATAATTAAATTAGGCGCAGGACCTCCAGAACGCTGTGCCAAGTTGACCCCTAGTAATTGTCTCTGGGGAGATGGTCCCTGAGTGCAGCGGCACAACGTAGCGAAGAGTAATATCTTTAGCCAGCGGCCTAACGCAACTCATCAGAGCGCTTTCGGTTGGCTGGATAACTTGGTGGCCACAGGTTATAGTAAATATTTGGGGGCACAGGTTAGGGAATCTAGTGGTGTCTACAGAAGAGAGCATTCAACTCGCCTGGAAACATAAGAACAAAATAGTACACTGTATGTTATACTGTAAATACAATGGGTAATCATCACATACTATACTACTGGCAGAGAGGGTATTAACATTTGTTTAAACGGTGCCCAGCGCCTTGCTCTTGCCACAACAGGCAGGTACATTATGCCAAAGCTCCTTTAACCGAATGGTGAATTTAGCATAAACAGTGAAGGCATCATTGCCGAGCCCAAACCGCTCCGCCTCTGCTTTTCACACTTCTTTTGCTGCAATGACTAGAAAATATTAGTTTAACATGAATTGATCAAATCAGAAAGATAATTGAGCAAATCCTTTTGTGTCAAGTGAAGTGGGTTGTATTCGTGATGTAGGTCAACAGGTACAAAATGTTGACATGGAATGGTTGACACAAATGTCGACAAAAAAATGATCAACATTTTTTTTTTACAGTTGGAGTTAGGCACTAGGAGGGACGATTAAGGTTAGGCTCTTACCCCAACAGTTAGGTTTAGGTACCAAGAGGAGGGTTAGGATGAAGATTAGGGTTAGAAGACAAAACAAAGTGTTTTTTCTTTACTTTTTGACCCCATAGACCTACATCCATGTTGACCTTCTGTCCCTGTCGACCTTTTTACTGTCGATCTATTGGACCACACCCGCATCATTTACACTGCACATAGAAATGGCACACCCTTACATAAACATTTTATACCCTCGTTATGGCAGTAGGGGGCGATGTTTCAAGTCTATGAAGGTAATGGGAACTTTGTGAGACAAATGTATGCTGGACCTGAAACTTTTAAGACGTGCACTGCGATTTGTTTGTTCTTTAGGAAGCGTTATACAGTTTATATGAACTTGAAAGTTTTTTTTTTGTTTTTTTTTATTCTAACCAGAAACTTTTCTGGGGCAAAAGTATTTTCAGATGTTGTCGTGTTATCACATGTCCGGGTTGTTTTCAGAAATAAATCCATTTAAATAAACTGCCTCAAGTATTGCAGTAAGGCAACCCAGCGTGTGGCAATTTCAATGACTGTTTGTCCCTATTCCCTAATGAGCGCTTGAGGCACAAGATCGATCATACGACAGATCCTGTGCTAAGAAAAAAAACCCGTGCCGATGGAACTGCAGGGTAATCGGATGTAAAAATGGATCGGAAGCTGATCGTGTAGGTGTATGGGCCCTATTAGTCTGCCTTGAGGACCGAGGTTGGGAATCACTGCCCTACACTAACAATCCGCTTTATAATTCCCTCTGGATGTTTGTATGAAAAACCCAAAAGATGTTTGGTCACTGCTAACATTATCCTAGTGCCATAAAACTTATCCAAGGTGAGTATACTGTATATCCATTTATAAAACAAGTGTTTATCAGAATACATTATGTGTAGTAAGGTAACTGCAATTCACAAAATGACAAAAAGTTAGTAAGAAAAAAAAAAAAAATACCAAAACCCCCACAAACATCATGAACATCCACTTGCCTTTATGTACGAGCCATAAAACAGATTACTACACCCCCTCCCCCCCCCCCCCCCACAAAAAAAAATGCATTAAAGCCACTCCCCAATAGGTATGTAGAATAGTCAAAAATTGCTAAAGTTTTGTGACATTTACAATAAACTAAATAAATAAAAAAAAATAAAAACATAAAATGACCATCTCACTTCAACTCATTTTGCGAAATCCTTATGCTGGCCATACACTGCACTAACGGGCTGAGAGATTAAATGATTTTGCACAACATTATACAATGAACCATGTGTGGTCATGATCAGAACTTCAGTGGCTGAAATCAGCAGAACAGCGGTCAGGACGACTGAACAGCAAATCAAATTACCCTGACTGCTTTTCTGTGTCAAACGATTATCGTTCAGTGTATACACAGGAACGATAATTGTTCACAACTGTTGCGCATTGGCCAGACCTGAATGATAAGACTGGAATATGAAATATCTGCAAAATGTGAAATTTAATTTTTTATAAATTTTCCTTGAGTGTATTTCCGAAAAGAAAGGCCATTTAGACATGTGTAATTGCCCCAAAAAGGAATTCCCAAATGAAAAGACTGAAAACAGAATAGGGTGTACATATGTATGGGTGCCCTATTATACAGAGAATCTTTTTTATTTCAAGAAATCACGACAAACAAAAAAAATCCACATTACATGTTCCATCTTTAATCGCTCCGGTGCATAAAATATAGTACATAAACTGAGCCAGACATCAGGGCGAGAAATAGACTGTCTCGTTAAATAGTGCAGCGCTGTTTGGATGAAGTGCTTGTCTTGTAATGGGCAGAATTACAGGAACCGTATTCCTGCCCCAAACTGTACCCCGTCACATATCCTACAACAAAACACAACGAGCAATGATGACATATTACCAGATTAAAAGAGTAAATATGTATTTGACTGTTCCAGAAAAATGTGACCGCTATTCGGAATGGGTGACATAAATGCAAAGCAGGTTTGTGGGAGAGAAATTCAGGGCCTGATATTCAGAGGCGTCTACCAGAAATTCAATTAGGGTCATTTTAAAAAGACATACAATTTACAAGTGCCAGCAACAGCGGCGCCCATTAATGTTTTCATTGGCTTCCCCACAGCTTGGAGACTGGCTTAGAGCTGATGGGGAGGCCATATGTAGAGAGGTGGCTAACTTGGTCTGGGGTATTTGGCAACCCAGGTTTCATCCAAAAAGCTTAAAATCTCAAAAGAGGATCATTTGTTAGTTCTTAACAACTGTAAATGACACAATATATTCCTAAGAGTCCCGTAAAGTTGCTTCAGTGTCTGTATGGGCCGGGGATCGGATCAGAGACATAAACCTGGACCATTTATTCGGGAGAGATCGTTCCCTTTGTAACATGGCTGTCACCGTTTTCCCTTGTGCTAACCTAAGAATATTTAACCTATGTGAAAACGGGTTGGGTATTATATGCTGCTGGATGAAATCCTGACAGGTGGTAAGTACCCCAACCCTCCCCCTCCCGATGGTGCCTAACACTCTGGAAGGAGGGGGGTTGCTAACCCTAACCCTCCCCCCAGAGGTGCCTAAACCTAAAATCCCCAGGCTAAGTATCATACTTACCCGTCTTCTTACCTTCGGGATGGTGGGGGTGGATGCCGACGGCGGTATCCTGATCCTCTTCGGGATATCGTCCGCCGGCATATTCAACGTAACCCGTGAAAACAGCCCTTGAAATCACTTTTCAATTAAGGAAACTTATTGTATATGTAGTAATAGTAGTTATGTGTGTGTCACTGTATTATACTATGTGTTATGTATAGGTCATGCATATGCTACTATAGGTGCCGCTGGCTATGCCACGTGTGATAACCCTCACAATAGGAGGTATGGCATGAAATGGGTCTAGTATAGAATATAGGTTCAGCCCACACAACGGCTGCCTCCATGTGAAAAAAAAAAACATCTCAGACCAGTAACATCCCGCAGAGACATCGCAGCGGCTCCTGCGAGAGCTCACACTTAAAGTTGGATCTCCCCCTTTAATGCCCAAGTGAACAATCCATTTGGATAACCGCTCACATACAAGGGATAATGGTCATTTCAAATATTTAAACAACAAAATTAGCCATCTCTATTGATAGCATTAACATCATTCCCAATGGTCAGATGAACAAACCTGTCTCCACTCTGGACACCCATGGGGATGCAGTAATTCAGTTCCAGCCTTGCAATGTTTCCAAGCCGGAGCACAATGCCCGCACCGTACGACCAGCGGATACACTCAGCCAGCCTGCGAATGTGAGCTCTCGGGCCTTCACCTGGGTAGGGAAGAGAAGGAAATCAACGCAAGCAATTGGCAAGAGGACTAGCGCCCAACCTCAGCACAGAACGGGCACTGCACCTATGATCGGATACCGGCATGCAGTTCCCATTACATTCTCTCTCTCTCTCTCTCTCCAAATAATAAAAATGATCCAAATCCAGCAATTATGCCAGCAGGAGGAGATCTCCTCTCCTGGCGAGAGCAGACCAGCTCACATTGCTGATGTAAAGTCCTCACAACATGGCAGGAATGTGATAATAGACTTGGCCCCAGCAGACTATTAGAGACATCACGGGACCAACCACATTGGAGGGGCTGAGCACAGCAGGCGGGTCAGAATTTGCTATTTTATGTACCTCAAAACGAAAACAAGTCCTCCGTTACCAATCACACCAACTCTGACCATGTTCCCCAGTGTATATTGCCCATACCATAATTCAGGTTGCAGAGATTTCCGGCATTCAGGAAGAAATGTGTTCTGAAGAGATCCCCAAATCCGCCACGGCCAGGACGGAAAGGAAGTGGGGTGTAGAGATGTACACCCCCAGCCCAATATGCTTCACCACCCAGGTAGTCGCCTGTAAGGACAATAAATCGCTCAAGATATTATAAATGATATCGCAGGTTGTAAACACAATAGTTCTTGCACAGTTACTAAAGACTGAATGCATTTACGTTACCAATAGCATATACCGCAGTGCTCCACAAGCCCAGTTTATTTTACTTATAAAGGTGCTATGTAGAGCCCCCTCTAGCTGACAAATGACCGTCCTCCTTAGGCAACTTTTTTGTTACAATGGCCATTATTCTGCAAACTTGCTTCATTTGTAAAGAATTCTCTTTCAATTTACAACAAGACTTTTTATGCATCTCAGGTGCTTATTCAAAATGAATGCCAAGGGCAAAATTAATAAGCGGAGGTTTGACAGCGGTTTCTATTCTATTCTAAACCCCGGCGGTTTGGTGGTGGTTTCTATTCTATTCTATTCTAAACCCCGGCGGTTTGGTACTGGTTTCTATTCTATTCTAAACCCCGGCGGTTTGGTGGTGGTTTCTATTCTATTCTAAACCCCGGCAGTTTGGTGGTGGTTTCTATTCTATTCTATTCTAAACCCCGGCGGTTGGGTGCTGGTTTCTATTCTATTCTAAACCCCGGCGGTTTGGTGGTGGTTTCTATTCTATTCTATTCTATTCTAAACCCCGGCGGTTTGGTGGTGGTTTCTATTCTATTCTATTCTAAACCCCGGCGGTTTGGTGCTGGTTTCTATTCTATTCTAAACCCCGGCGGTTTGGTGCTGGTTTCTATTCTATTCTAAACCCCGGCGGTTTGGTGGTGGTTTCTATTCTATTCTATTCTATTCTAAACCCCGGCGGTTTGGTGGTGGTTTCTATTCTATTCTATTCTAAACCCCGGCGGTTTGGTGCTGGTTTCTATTCTATTCTAAACCCCGGCGGTTTGGTGCTGGTTTCTATTCTATTCTAAACCCCGGCGGTTTGGTGGTGGTTTCTATTCTATTCTATTCTAAACCCCGGCGGTTTGGTGGTGGTTTCTATTCTATTCTATTCTAAACCCCGGCGGTTTGGTGCTGGTTTCTATTCTATTCTAAACCCCGGCGGTTTGGTGCTGGTTTCTATTCTATTCTAAACCCCCGGCGGTTTGGTGCTGGTTTCTATTCTATTCTAAACCCCGGCGGTTTGGTGCTGGTTTCTATTCTATTCTAAACCCCGGCGGTTTGGTGCTGGTTTCTATTCTATTCTAAACCCCGGCAGTTTGGTGGTGGTTTCTATTCCATTCTATTCTAAACCCCGGCGGTTTGGTGCTGGTTTCTATTCTATTCTAAACCCCGGCGGTTTGGTGCTGGTTTCTATTCTATTCTAAACCCCGGCGGTTTGGTGGTGGTTTCTATTCTATTCTATTCTAAACCCCGGCGGTTTGGTGCTGGTTTCTATTCTATTCTATTCCCCGGCGGTTTGGTGGTGGTTTCTATTCTATTCTATTCTAAACCCCGGCGGTTTGGTGCTGGTTTCTATTCTATTCTAAACCCCGGCGGTTTGGTGGTGGTTTCTATTCTATTCTAAACCCCGGCAGTTTGGTGGTGGTTTCTATTCTATTCTAAACCCCGGCGGTTTGGTGGTGGTTTCTATTCTATTCTATTCTAAACCCCGGCGGTTTGGTGGTGGTTTCTATTCTATTCTAAACCCCGGCGGTTTGGTGCTGGTTTCTATTCTATTCTATTCTAAACCCCGGCGGTTTGGTGCTGGTTTCTATTCTATTCTATTCTAAACCCCGGCGGTTTGGTGCTGGTTTCTATTCTATTCTATTCTAAACCCCGGCGGTTTGGTGGTGGTTTCTATTCTATTCTATTCTAAACCCCGGCGGTTTGGTGCTGGTTTCTATTCTATTCTAAACCCCGGCGGTTTGGTGCTGGTTTCTATTCTATTCTAAACCCCGGCAGTTTGGTGGTGGTTTCTATTCTATTCTATTCTAAACCCCGGCGGTTTGGCGCTGGTTTCTATTCTATTCTAAACCCCGGCGGTTTGGTGCTGGTTTCTATTCTATTCTAAACCCCGGCGGTTTGGTGGTGGTTTCTATTCTATTCTATTCTAAACCCCGGCGGTTTGGTGCTGGTTTCTATTCTATTCTAAACCCCAGGAGTTTGGTGGTGGTTTTGCAGTGCTTTCTAAATGACAGCTCTGTTCTATTCTAGTCTATAATGTGTTTTGATGGCAGTTTTGCAGCGGTTTTGGCTTTAGTAAATCTGCAGAAATCAAAACCGCCACCAAACCACAGTCCAAACACATTTTAGAATAGAATAGAACAGGGCTGTCATTTAGAAACTGCTGCAAAACCGCCACCAAACCACCGGGGTTTAGAATAGAATAGAAACCGCCATCAAATTGCTGCTTAGTAAATTTTGCCCCAAGAATTGAAGAGATACTTCCTTTGGCCACTGAGTGGCGCTGTCCAATAAGAGTCTGCAGACATTTCATCTTTAGAGGAGGAGCAGATACGCATGGCAATAAACATACAGATGAACAAGGCTATATTACTTATTTCAGTGTGCTTTATTGAACATCTATGGGGAAAAAAAAATAAAAAATGAAAACACAATGTTCTGTCCAAATCTACCAACCTTCACTCTGGGGTCCAATGCTGTACATGCTAAATCCCCGCACGCTGGTCGGCCCTCCCAAATAGAAGCTGTCAATAAAAACAGAAATTGAGATGGATATAAAGACAAGTGATCCAAACATTCTTATTTATGTGCTGGAGCAGCAGGACTGTGACGTACTGTAGGCACATATTTTCCAACTAAACATGTAACTCTTGAGATTTCTAACCGGAGCACAGGGCCCACTCTGTGTTACTCACCGATCTGCAATGCTGGACGGTTTATCCCCAATAGGAACCACCATTCCTCCCCATAGAGATGTGGACAGCACCTAGTAATAAATCCCAATAGTAAGAGGAGTCTCACATACAGGTCACTTAAAATAAATCTGTAAGTGCTTTACTAAAAACAGATCAATACCACAGAGCATATTCTCCAAACGAATGGGTTACTTACAAAAGATACTGATACAGTCCAAAAAAGTGATGGTAAACTGTATTCTTCACCAATAAAGGTCTAAAATCAAACAAAAAACCCCCAACAGACTCACAAATGGTGTTCAGTCTAGGTCCAGCCCGGGGTAGGGCGCCAGATCGTAGAAAGAACGTGCGTCCGGAAAAAGGGGGTGTGGCCACAAGAAAATGGGCGCGAGACACACCTTTTTCTTCTCTTGGGGGCGTGGCCAGCACTTACAGGACATACAGGGCGGTCCCCAAGCTCTCCCCTCACTATGAATAGATGCCGTGCGTATCTTTAAGTAACTTTACTCCAATTGTTCTAGGTCACTGCTACAGTTCTCCATTTTAGCTTCCTGACAACAGATTCTTTAAAAGGACTTTTGACTAAACAAATGTAAAAATATTACCCCACTTCCCATCTGAGATCACTTTGAGGACAAAAACAACAATAGCAACATCTTGTGTTTTATGTAACTACTGTACCAACAAAATAAAAGCGGAAAAGCACTAAAAGGAGCCAAGGCATACAAGTAAATGGGTGGGTTTTGTGCAAATAAAATTGCCTAACTTACATTTATACTAAGTACTGGTCGGAATCAAATTCTGTGGGGCAACAATGCTGATCACTGTGCCGCCATGGTGTACGACCCATCTTGCATTCACGCTACAGTGTACAGGATTTGGGATTACATGAACAGACACATTTATACAGTAACGGGATCTATTAACCATAATAGTGGGGAATAAGGGCAGTGTGTGTTACTGAGGGGAGAGGGCGAATAAGTAATAATCAGAAAATCCCAGCATTCATCTGGCAATGCCCTTAGTGTTCATCATAGAACACTAACCTCTGACCCCATATTGCGTCCATCAAACCCCCTTTAACATTAAAGTATTTGGTTGCGCTCCTCACAGTGACTGTAGGGGGTATATTTACTAAAGTGAGTGTTTTTAGAAGTGGAGATGTTGCCCATAGCAACCAGATTCTACTTAACATTTAACTAGCACCTTCAAGACTATAGTAGCTAGAATCGGACGGGTTGCTATGGGCAACATCTCTACTTCTAAAAACTCTCACTTTAGTAAATATACCCCTAGGATACAACGGGTAAGCTTGTCCGTCAATATGACATCACCGAGCAGCGTCAAATGGTATTCGGGTTAATATATGCCACACCCTGTAACTTCATATACACAGAATAGGAGAAGGGTTTCTCTCAAGGTGGGTACTCCGTACATAGCATTTATTTAACCTTAAAAGACACCTCACCGAGTCCCATGCCAGCTGTTTGTTCAGCTGCAGCTCGAAGTCCTCCTTTAGGAAGCTGACGTCTCCTCCGGTGTATCCCGCCAACTCCTGCAAAGCACAAACGTCACAGTGATCGCGTGTCCAGCCCGTCATATCCTGTATACTTATATCAGAGCTGCGCAACATCATTCAACATTAGCCAAGGCCAAAAGTTAGGAGACACCAGCATTGTGTCTTTACGACATGGATGCTTCCAATATCCTTATGCTTTAAAAAGTATGGAGTTCATTATACCATATATCTTTATTGTTTAATGAATGACTAAAGACATACCACAACCGTGAATATATTACGTGACTGCAGAAAGGAACAATTTAGCCCATAACAAAATCAATATAGGTTGAAAAAAAGTTTATTCCAAGTTCTAAAGACGTGAGACCCTTGTAATATTACCTGATTGATCTTCAGCAAGGCACCTCTTTTTGGCAGTATAGTAGAATTGCGGGAATCAATCACCATTGAGTGCTAGCAAACAAACAGAAAAACCCTGATAATTATTAAAGACCCAGTTAACCCACCACTAGCCCTTCATAATAAAGATGTATTAATATCTGAATAAATGCTAGTTCTGCAACATGTTTACTGGGTGGGGATATTTAAAAACTAAAGATCTTATCCATATGGCATCATTTAGCAATAATGAAAACGGGAGGGGGGGTACAGAAGCTTAAAGCACCATAGACTTCAGCAAATTGTCATCTTGGCAAGATAAATACTCTATACAGCTTAGTGTGCTGGAAATGTAATACGGGAGTTTTACCTCATCTCTGTGACTGAGGCCCTGATTCAGAGCCGGACGCTCTGACAGAGCGCTAGCTCTGAATCAGGGCCCGGCATTTCTTATTTCAGAACGGCCTCCTGGCCGCTCGCATAGCTGTGGGTGAACACCATCAAGACCATCGTGACCATCGGGCTTGCGACGAGACCCTTGTGGCAGGGTCTCGTTGCTGCAAGCCCCATAGAGCTTTCAGCTCTAACAGAGCCGAAAGCTCTCCCACTGACATCACATGGGAACGCCTGCGTCTGGGCAGCCACGCCCCCGGCCCGCCCACCAAAGGGGGCGTGCTGTCACTCAACACAGACAGCACGCCCCCTTTGGTACGAGACCCGGAGCGATGGATTGCCCGTCGCTATCCGGGTCTCGCGCATGCAGGAGCCGGCTCCGTCGTGCGCATGCGCACTGGCCTACCATCGACCCGGTTGCAAGCGACCCTGAAGTAGAAATGAAGAATATATTGCAGTGAGATTGTGTCAGATATGTCAGGCAGAGCAGTGAATCTGTGGCTATAACACTGCATCACTATGCTGGGACAACCCTGACTGCTCTCCTCATCCTAATGGTACAATATATAGCATGTATCATCTTATTCATGAATGGGTCATAATCTGGCTTCCGCTGTTCTATAAAGGCGAAGTGTACAAAGACAAACCTATAACACGTGATTCATATATACAGTATGTGTGTGTTTCCTAATTACACCTATTGAATTGTGCTGGTAAGAAATGGCTTTGTTAGACGATGGAGTGGAACCTGTTTGTGGTTTACGCATGACTTACAGACAGATGAGTTACTTGTTAGACTGATTATATCTTACCGTCAGAGAAGACTTGAGCGAATGCCCGCTTTCCTCCCGTATGGCGAATGACGCCGTCCGTGCTAGGCAACCAAGTTCTCTCCAAACGCCCTCCCACTTCAAGGTATGGTTGGTCTTCCAAAGCGGGAACTGCAATATAAGCAATGATAATAAGAGGAGGCCGAGAATTACACTAGAGGTTCAACTGACCAAAGCATTAATAATTACCACAACCTTATCTTTGCTGTAGCCCTGTGCTACTAGAAAGGAGCGGATCGGTTTTGGCTCTGGCTTTTCCCGCCAAATTCGGATTTCAGAACAAGGCAAAAGGTCCTCTTTCACGGACAAAAATTAGGTCTGGTCCATGAAAGATTTTGCCTCGTTCTGGGATCAGAACTTGGCAGGAAGATCGCAGCCAAAACCGAACCTCTCATCTCTGGTCTGAGCATTGCACCTACCACAAACCTGACAAAAATCCTATAATAATGTGTACACACTTTTCCATGCTTAAGAATGACAGCTGACACAGAGGGCCAATCACCCCTTATATTAATCATGTTTAACGCGGACTTGTCATCACAAAATGTAGGAGACAAACGCAGCCTCAGGCGATGTCACCAATACACGGGTAAGATTTATTCTTGAGAGTAGTGGGCGAGAACCACCGTGTTCAGGGAACAGGCACGCATTAAGGCCCTCATTCAGAGCCGTACGCTCTGAGCAGAGCGCACGCTCTGAATGAGGGCCGCCCTCCATAATTATGGAGCGTCCTCCTGGACGCTCGTATAGGTGTGGGTCACCACCCACAGCCTATACGAGCGTGCAGTTTGATGGCCGCGATGGTCTTGACCATCGCGACCATCGCCACTGCGAGCCGGAGCCTGCGGTTGAGTTTTTCAACCGCAAGGCCCGGAGTGATTTTGGCTCTATCAGTGGGCCGGCTTCAGACGGTAGGCGTTCCCTTGGGAACGCCCCCGTCAGGGAGGCACGCCCACCAAAGGGGGCGTGCTGTCAATCAACATCGACAGCACGCCCCCTTTGATCAGACACAACGAGCGAAGGAAAGTCCTTCGCTCGTCGCGTCTGGCGCATGCGCACGACGGAGCTCCCGCCGTCGTTCTCATGCGCAGTGCACAACATCGACCCACTTGCGAGCGGACAGCCGCTTGCGAGTGGGTCTAAATCAGGCCCTAAATCTTTTTATAAATGAGTAATGTTCCTTACATTGAATTCAGTAGATACACCCCGGTCTGTTTCGCGTAGCGAACTCCATGGGAACTGCCCGGTTACTTTATACAAGTTGACACAAAAACTGCAACATAAAACACAAATACATTTTCAGATCTATTCCGATTCTGAATCGAACGGCCACAGACATACAGGACATTGGGGATGGCTATTTTGTGGGCAGATTTAGGGGAAGCAGGCCATCATAGCCATAGGAATTTGGCTGGTGCACTATGAATATTGGTCAAGTGCTCTCCTGCAAGCTCTTAAAAAGTTCCGCCATCAAAAGGCTGCATATGAAGTGAGCAGGCGATGGTACAATTACCTAGTAGAGCTCCAAAGCCTCAGTAATTCTGTGGCTCATTTACAAGGATTTACTCTTAGGCCTCTTCCTGAGTTTTAAAACGGAGATGTCCACTTTAGGACTTCCCTTGCTCAGTATAAACCACCCTCTCCCCACATAGTGTAAATGAAAGACGCTACCGGTCGCAAATGGTAGGGTACAGGATCGAGCAAGTTCCAAGCTACCTCTAGATTTTCAATACAGCTTTAATAAAGTGTTTTGGATAGACTGGGAACTCCAGCACCCAAAGCAGCTTCATGAGCCGGCTCTTGGCTTCAGGTAAGGAGATAAGGAAATGGGTTCTTGGGGAATGGGATCTTTAAGCATAAATTATTAAATTCTAAAATATTATGTACAAGAAGCAAATTCTTACTTCCTTTCAAAGTTCCCAACTTGAGGCTTGAAGAACGACAAGCCGTAGGAGGTCTCCTTGGTTCCGTACGAGAATTGGAAAGTCATTTTTTCAGCCCGACCAAAGAGATTGGGAAGTTTGAGTCCGAGAACCTAGAGGAGAAACCAGACGATAATTCTCAAAAATCAATGGATGAAAAAAACGACTCACTTTGTAATTTAACGGTGAGTTTTCATACTATGGGCCGTATTCAATTTGGAGCAAAGGGCCTGATTCAGACCCACTCGCGAGCGGCTGACCGCTCGCAAGTGGGTCGATGGTCTGCACTGAGCATGCGCACGACGGAGGGAGCTCCGTCGTGCGCATGCGCCAGACACGACGAGCGAAGGACTTTCCTTCGCTCGTTGTGTCCGATCAAAGGGGGCGTGCTGTCAATGTTGATTGACAGCACGCCCCCTTTGGTGGGCGTGCCGGGGGCGTGCCTCCCTGACGGGGGCGTTCCCACGGGAACGCCTCCCGTCAGAAGCCGGCCCACTGACATCACTAGTGATGTCAGTGGGAGTGATTTTGGCTCTGATAGAGCCAAAATCACTCCGGAGCTTGCGGTTGAAAACCTCAACCACAGGCTCCGGCTCGCAATTTCGATGGTCGCGATGGTCACGACCATCGCGGCCATCAAAATGCACGCTCGTATAGCCTGTGGGTGGTGACCCACAGCTATACGAGCGTCCAGGAGGACGCTCCATGAAAATGGAGCCCGGCCCTCATGCAGAGCGTGCGCTCTGCTCAGAGCGTACGGCTCTGAATGAGGGCCAAAGTCCGTTTTGGCGGAAAAGTTTCACCGATGACATCATTTTCGCCGAATCCATTTATCCCCGTATTCAATTTGTCCGACTTTTCGCCGGTGCGAAAAGTCAATGCATCAGGCCCGGCGAAAAAGTATCCCCATTGGATAGGTGGCGAGAAAAAGTGTATAATTGGGGTTTTGGGGTGCAGGCTTCCAAAAACCACCCTGCACCCCTTGGACAGTCCCCCAAAGGTAATCTGTGTCCAAAAATTTGAAAAAAGGACCACAGGACACCCCAAAAAATTTACTTTCATTTTGCAGGCAAAAAAAAAAAAAGTTTGGGGACAAACTTTTAAACTAGCGAAATAGACTCAAGAGGGGTCCCCACGTATGCCCCAGGTGTTTAGGATTTTCAGGGGGTTGTGGCAGGTGGATTTTTCACAATTTTTAAAACACATTAGCCACTTTAAAATATGCTAGTACCCATTTTCATGAACCCCAAATTTGATGGGACCTACTTATTTTTTCCCCAAAAAAAGTTGCTAAATGCTTTTCTTCACCACCTTCTAAAAAATGCAAAACAGCACCTATTGAGACCGTTTAAAGACCCCACATATCTTTAGCGGGCTATTCGGGGGTACCCATAGTGATTCCCCATGTCAGGGCATTTTTTTGGGGGTGTCATGCTGATTTCCCAAAAACTGACAGGACTTTGGCAGTTTCAGTTTCGCCGGGTCCTGTTTTCGACCATTTCAAATTGAATACGGGGATACGCGCGATACTTTTTCGCACCTGAAACCTGCGATGACGGTCAAAAGTCCAGACTCTGACTTTTTGCTCCAAATTGAATACGGGCCTATGTATTAACAAACAAGATAATTGCATTAGTCTGTAGAATTTGACACACTCGCATATTGGTATTATTTGCATTGCCAAGAAAAACTGACACCTCAAATAAATAATAATAAAATTATCACTATTGTGTCACCAAATGATTATATAAAGAGCACGCCCGTACCATACTGCCTTCGTTGTTGCCGACCATTGTATTATAACTTCCAGTTAACCGTCTCAACTCTGTGACTTGAAATGTGACATCCAACCCATTGGGAAGAGCATCTTCACCTGCAAAGTGAGAGAGTAAAGGGCTGCAGGTTTTTTATTGTTCAAAATCTACATCCACTAAGAAATAGGAGGATTTGCAAATCTTTCTACTTTGCGACTCCTGTTCCTGACAGTCAACTACTTGAGACTTAAAAAACAAAAGAAAGCATTCATAAGTGCTGTATTTCTATCACAGTGCAACAATGATTTGTAAAGTATGTAAAGAGTATTAGGTTAAGTTCCCAGTTAACATAGACCAGGGGTTCCCAACCACGGTCCTCAAGGCACACTAACAGTCCAGGTTTTAGGGATAGCCATACTTGAGCACAGGTGACTTAATTAGTGCCTCAGTTATTCTGATTAAACCATCTGTGCACAATCATGGATATCACTAGAACCAGGACTGTTAGTGTGCCTTGAGGACCGAGGTTGGGAATCACTGACATAGACCCTGTTATTTTACTCTATACCAGTGGTTCTCAAACTCGGTCCTCAGGAACCCACACAGGTCACGTTTTCCAGGTCACCCAGCAGGTGCGGAGGTGTAGTCATTACTCATTGGCACATTTTAAAAGACCCTCAGGTGGAGCTAAGTATTTCACTTGTGATTCTGTGAGGAGACCTAGAAAACATGCACTGTTTGGGGTCCTGAAGACCGAGTTTGAGAACCTGTGCTCTATACAGATTTAGGTTTTGCTTTAGTGCTTGCACTCACCTTCGCAAGTATCTATGAGAACTTCCACCTCTCTGAATATCCCCATACGGAGCATCTTCTCTCTGGCTTTATGGGACTTTGTCATGACCTGGAAATGAAAGATTGGATTGATGCAATTGCAGTGCAGTAAATTAAATACTTCCTGACAACATTCTCCCCCACCCCCTTCCTTCCCAAATAGCAGAATGGTAGTAGCATACAATCCAGTACACCAATTCTTCAAGGCATGTCTGCTCACCAACAGTAATAATGGGTCATAGGCACAAGACTCTTAAACTTTACCACCAATAGCAACCATCCAATTACCGTTCACAGCACAATAAACCCCAGTGTGTGAAAAGTGCTTCTACAATGTACTAGATCCCGGCATTTGGTCTCCAAAACTACTCAGTCTATGTTTCCCCACCCAACATACTATATCCCCTGAAGAAGTCTTGAGGACAAAAAGCGTTGGGTTCTACAGGTACTTCTCTCCTTTTACTGGACTGATCTCTTAGCAAAAGCCATCTAATCAGCAGATAGGACACTAGAGGTTCCAAACTTTTGTCTTTAGAGTAATTTCCAGATAAACAGTTTGTTATGATGACGTACATATGATTATTTATTTATTTAATTGCATTACATTGTATTTGAGTATTATTGTTTCGGAGGATGCAGAAAAATGTGCTCTGTGGGAATTACCTTGATAAACTCTAAACTCTATACATGAAGAGATTATGCAACGGATTTGATACGATCCTTTTATGTTTCAGAGAAGCTCCTAATTCTATTCCATCTTATATGAAGGAACTCACAATGGAGCAGATGTACTAAGCTCTGGAAAGTGATAAATTGGAGAGTGATAAATTACCAACTAATCAGCTCCTGTCATTTTTCAAACAGCCTGTAAGATGACAGGAGCGGAGTGGCTGGTCAGTTATCACTTTCCAGAGCTTGTTAGATATCTTCAGTTCTGACAAACGCTCAGAACTTTTTCCATCTACATTTGTGAAGGTTATTAACTGCCCTTATAAAAGCCAAATAATAGTTATTTACCCAACCCCTCTATTTATTCATACATGACGGCAGGGATTTCTACCATTCCCATCTTACTTTCCTTTATAAAAAAAAAAAAAAAAAGCCTTTCTACTCTCAAAAATTAAAATTTACATTGTTCTGATGCACATTGTTATCGGCTTTACGTGACTTTTACTTGTTTTGAGAATTTTATAACTTTTTGAAACCATATTGTAAAGTTTCACAAGTTATTGATATGGTTGTGTTCTTCCCCCTTCTTCCTTTTTTGTTCCTTGTGTACAATTTTCTTGTAAACCAATAAAAAAATATTAAAAAAAAAAAAAAAAAACACATTATTTTACGTCTAGTGGTCGATTAAGCACCAGAAAGCCATTGACGGTTTTTCCCTAGCAGAATTATTTCTATACTTTAACTTGCACATCTGAAGTAAAGATTTTAGAGGGCAATTCAATTCTAAGCGCAGGGACGCTGACACGGTCAGTTGAAGGCACTCGGCGACCAATATCTTCGCTCGTTTTTACACACATCCCGCAGAGGTGCGCAGGAAAATATGCAAAGATTCCGTACCGAATGAACCACTAATGTGCAGAGATGGCCGTCGCGGCGATGTCCGACGGCACATCGCTGAGGATTGTATTGCCCTCTCAGAATACAGACGACCATTCGCAAATAATAATTTATAAACTGAAACAATGCGCTATACTTACATCAATAAGATTCTTAGCCTTAAAGACATCGCTAATCTCATACATAATGAGGTCGTCCTTTGTCCTCCCCAGTCCTTCAAAGTGCACACGCTGAACCACAACCTAATGGAGACATGAAAAAAACCTGTACCAACTCTTTTCATTCTAAATTCTTTCACAATGCAGGATCCACTTTTTTTTTTTTTTTTTAAACACATATAAGTTAAAAACTTGACGGCTTATAAGTGATAGTCACCTAGGTGTACCAGCAATGGGCAGGCTCCAGATACTTACATCTTTGTTTTCTAAAATCTCCTGCTTCTTCTGGGGCTCCACTTCTACCAGATCCCCGACGTCATCCGCGGAGCCGAAATCTGGCCCATCCATAGGGAGGGGATCCAGGCTCTGGAGAGAAATGAATGGGAGAGACACATTATTATTATTATTTTAACACTAACTAACATTCTAATCATCAATTCTGCAAGATACAGGTAGGGAGGTGCAGGTAGGGGCTTCAGAGGGGTGTTGTAACGTGAAACGAGCCACCGTGATGCTTCCCCGCTGCGATTTGCATTATTTATTGACTCCTAGAATAAATGTGTCAGTGTGGGGGACTTTGATACCAACACGGACATAATGGTAAAAAGAAAAAAAAAACAACAACTTCCAAGTACCGGTACATCTCTTTTAAGAGCCACTAATTGGGACTGTTCCCCGGATCACTACAGTTGGGACGTACGGTGATCACAGTACACCTCGTAGAATTTTTGATAGAGGGAGCATTAATATATATATATATATATATATATACACACACATAAATAATGTTTATACATTTTATATATATATATATACATACATACATACATACATACATATAAAGATGTATATAGATAATGTATAAACATTATTTATTTTCATTTTCCAAGAGAAAGACACCACCCATCACCTCACACACCCATCCCACACCGGTCTGGATCTCTATCCCGGGGGAAGGTCACCAGCACCGGCAAGCAGCCCCTCCTCCGAGCCTCACCCTGGCGTGCACAGTCCCCATGCCTCCTGTGTCTGAGTCCGGGAGACTCTGCCGCGCTGACCCCGGGATTCACCTCCACACAGCGGCCTCGCAGAGTCTGTCAGCCGGACATGGGGGCCGCCATGACACCTCCAGGTAACTCCGCCCGCTCCTCTCTCTGATTGGTCAGCCGCCTGACAGACGCTCCTGCGTCCAGCCAATCGCGGGGGCTGCAGCGGTGGGGCACGTGACAGGGTGGAGCGCTGCGGACAGAAGAGTGGCGATGCTGGTGATCATAGTTGCTTTAAGTCCGCTTATAACAAGCGGAATTGGGCTTGTTTTTTTCCCCAGTTGCTTGTTTTTTTGGATGGTTGTTTGTTGCTTGTTTTTTGGATGGTTGCTTGTTTTGGGGCTTATTTTTTTTAAGGTAGCTTGTTTTTGGGCTTGATAGCCAGGTCCCACTACTACTAAGGTGAGCAAATGTTATATAGCTCCTTCACCAATCCATTTATATTTAGCTGTCTGCCTGTATATCTCTCTGTATATGTAGTTATATAGATATGGATAACTAGAATGACTCGTTTAAACGATCTATAGAAGTTACATTTTCCCATATGTCAGTTATTTTGTTTTGACGTGTTTGTGTAAATGACTTTTGTGCTGTACTTTACCGCGCACAGAGGTCCTGACTCACCAGTGCACACTAGTTATTGGGAATCTGTGCAGGACCCATTCTGTGCATGTGCAGAACGGGTCCTGCTATATCGCACAGGCACCTGTATGCATTTCACTGGGGAAGGGTTTGTAGAATCTGCACAGGAACAAATATAATTTAACTCTAATAATTTTATTAACCAGTTTGTTCATCAATTTTGGTGGGTATTATCCCCTATTAGTTAGGTATAGCTGGTGTTGCACCATAGGAAAAGTACAGAGTACTTATATGTAGAGTGTAGAATCACATAGAAATGACTCAACATAAGGAATTTTCCTTGGGTTGGTGCACTCTTATATGAAAAAAATTAATTTAGTTTAAAATATAACTTTTACTTAAATATATCTAAAAAATGTCTTATTTTATACATACAAAACACAACATATATGTAGACAGTATACGCACATATATTACTACAATCACTTAAAGAAGAAAAAATATTCTTTATGTTGAAAAACATATAAGTATGGCTCAATACATTTTTTATCTGAACAATAAAGTGAAATATTCAAACCACTGAAACAATCTGTCCTATATCAATTTGTTGCATGTGTATTATTACCAATTGTCAGGTCTTTTAACATATAATTTAATCTACAAAAAAATTCTTATCATATGTTAAATATACATTCCCAATATCATAATGCGTATATAGGAGTGGTTAGTATACTGCACATCAGTCACACCCTCATAATTGACCCTTGTCATTTATCAGGAAAAAGGAAAATAATTGTTCTTATACAAAAACCAATATGTTATAGTTTTGCTCATTAATTTTAATCCTCTCTCAAAATAATTATAACTCCCTATTATGTACATAAATCATGTTATTTATAGATATTGTAATTTTGAGAAAGCAGTGTTCTGTTATTGCAACACATTAGATACATCCAGTAATGGCAACAAAATTATTTATCATGAGTGATATTCATCACCACATAAGATACTTTGTAATAAAAATTGCCCTGAGATTTCTACACATTGAATATATATAGTGAGAGCACATACCAATTTAGCAATAACATGTATGCAATGGACTGTTATTATAATATGTTAAAGGTATTACCACAGTACAGGGCAGAACCGCCGGGGAGAGCGGGATGAGAGAGCCGGCAGAAATACCTTCGTATCCTGAGACAGTAAACAGCCAAAGGTGGGGTGTGCGGGAGCAGTCTCCCGGTGTGCAGACTGGGTAAAGCCGCCGGTGGCCGGGTCACATGGGCGCCCTCATGAGACCTGCCATACCGGCGCTGGCTGATGATGACGCGCGTTTCACTGGAGAGCTTGTTCACATCGGCTTTACCCAGTCTGAACACCGGGAGACTGCTCCCGCACACCCCACCTTTGGCTGTTTACTGTCTCAGGATACAAAGGTATTTCTGCCAGCTCACCGGGAGACTGCTCCCGCACACCCCACCTTTGGCTGTTTACTGTCTCAGGATACGAAGGTATTTCTGCCGGCTCTCTCATCCCGCTCTCCCCGGCGGTTCTGCCCTGCACTGTGGTAATACCTTTAACATATTATAATAACAGTCCATTGCATACATGTTATTGCTAAATTGGTATGTGCTCTCACTATATATATTCAATGTGTAGAAATCTCAGGGCAATTTTTATTACAAAGTATCTTATGTGGTGATGAATATCACTCATGATAAATAATTTTGTTGCCATTACTGGATGTATCTAATGTGTTGCAATAACAGAACACTGCTTTCTCAAAATTACAATATCTATAAATAACATGATTTATGTACATAATAGGGAGTTATAATTATTATGAGAGAGGATTAAAATTAATGAGCAAAACTATAAAATATTGGTTTTTGTATAAGAACAATTATTTTCCTTTTCCTGATAAATGACAAGGGTCAATTATGAGGGTGTGACTGATGTGCAGTATACTAACCACTCCTATATACGCATTATGATATTGGGAATGTATATTTAACATATGATAAGAATTTTTTTGTAGATTAAATTATATGTTAAAAGACCTGACAATTGGTAATAATACACATGCAACAAATTGATATAGGACAGATTGTTTCAGTGGTTTGAATATTTCACTTTATTGTTCAGATAAAAAATGTATTGAGCCATACATATATGTTTTTCAACATAAAGAATATTTTTTCTTCTTTAAGTGATTGTAGTAATATATGTGTGTATATTGTCTACAAATATGTTGTGTTTTGTATGTATAAAATAAGAAATTTTTTAGATATATTTAAGTAAAAGTTATATTTTAAACTAAATTAATTTTTTTCATATAAGAGTGCACCAACCCAAGGAAAATTCCTTATGTTGAGTCATTTCTATGTGATTCGACACTCTACACACCTGTATGTATTTGCCTGATTGACAGGCAGCGGAGTTTGCGGGGCGAAGATGGCCTGCGTTCCTGGAAACGGGGGCATGTTGCCTCTGTTTTCTGCATTCCCGTAAACGGGGGCATGTAGCCCCCGTTTTCCGGGAGTGGCAAGGCTAGGATCTGCATCCATGGACGCAGACTTCCTGGCCTTGCATGATGACAGAACACGGCCGGCTTCAGCTACCGCAGCCTGACCAAAGGTGCAACCATCGCAATCAATGGTTGCAATGGTGATCCCAGACTGCAACCTTGGTCGTAGCCTGGGATCGCAGATGCAGCAAGGAGATTTCAGACACCACCAGCTGCATTTGCATTTTAGCAAGGAAGGAATTACAAAGCTGCTTGTATGCGGCTTTGCAATTCCGTCCTATGCCGAATCAGGCCCCGAGTGCCCTGCGCTTTACTTCGCACAGTGGAGTCTATTCGTAGGGCAGGGAAAAGCAGTGCTTTGCAAATATTTATACGTAATTTAATAAAATGAACAATAAACAATAACGTTTGTGGTTTTCATTAAATTACCCCCACACCCGTACAACCATATTACATTGGGCTTATGTTTTGGGCTTTATCGGATTGGGTTGGGCTTGTTTTTCACTCAAGAGTTGCTTGTTTCTCATTTCAGAGTTGGCAACAGTGCTGGTGATAGCTTAAACTCATTAAAGCTTTATCAAACTTTCAGAGGACGAATGGAGGTGTTGCCCATAGCTATAGCAACCAGCCAGCTACTAGTTATCATTATATACAACTGGAGTAGGCCTCCTGTGGCACTACACGTGCCAGCATGCCCTGCCACAGGTTTAGCATGCCCTAACACACAGGTTCTCAAACTCTGTCCTCAGGACCCCAAACAGTGCATATTTTGCAGGTCTCCTCACATAATTACTAGTGAAATAGCTGTACCTGTGAATTTTTTAAAACGTGTCAGTGAGTAATGAACACACCTGTGCACCTGCTGGGTGACCTGGAAAACATGACCTATGTGGGGTCCTGAGGACCGAGTTTGAGAACCACTGCCCTAGCAGAACACCAGTCATACCTCCCAACTGTCCCTAGTCCCGCATTTAGCGGGACAGTCCCGTTTTTCTGGGACTGTCCTGCAGTGTCCCACAGTGTCCTGCGATGGGGGGAAAGTTGGGGGAAGCATACACGCTGCTCTGCTATGCAGAGCAGCGTGTATGCAGAGCTAGAATAGACGCCATGCGCACAGCGTCTATTCAGCATACGGGGGGGAGCCCGGGGGCTGCCCAGCATCTTCGGCGCGCGCATGTCCTGACTCCCTCCCAACAAATGTTGGGAGGTATGCACCAGTGGCAGGGCAGGCTGGGACGTGTAGTTCCACACCTGATGGAGTGCCACAGGTTGCCTTCCCCAGATATATATGCATACTTGCTTACCCTCCCGGAAGTTGCGGGAGGCTCCCTGTTTTTCGGGTGACCCCCCAACACCCCTGGAAGGGTAGGCACTTCTCCAGTCACTCTCTTTTTAATATATTTCGGCCCTGAGACATTGTGCATCGCTGCGATAAGCGGTGATGCAGCGTGTCTCTCGGCAGAAATAAGGGGCATGACAATACAAAACGTGGAGTCCCAAACCAGGTAAATGTCTCCCTCATGATATGGGTAATGTTGGCATGTTTACATAGCTCTAGCTGGCATATGTATAGGACAAATAAACGGTGAAGAGCTACCCAAGGAGTTGGCATAATACCTTTACTGAAATGCATCTAATTAAATGATCAGAACACCAGCACAAAGTGTTAACGAAAACCATAACAGTGGCTTACCGTATGGCGGAATAGTAAAACTGGTAAGAGCTGCCCGGACACTTAACCCATGTGGATTCACCATAAGAGTGATTGTCGTGATTATGTTGTGGATCACGAGATATTAGGCAACATGTTACCATTTTGTGTTTATTAAGTGTATTTCTTTTAACTACCAGCATGGTGACCTGCGAATGACTCTTGGGGGCCTATCTATCATTCTGTATTTGCGGCTTTATCCCCAAAAACGGGCTAAACGCAAATATTACGTTAAACCCGGATGTATGAAGGAGAGACCGCTGCAGGTATCTCCGACACCTGCTGTGATCCCTCCATTCCCGCAGGCAGCCGCATCTCCCATAGGTTTCTATGGGGGGTGCGATGCTGCCAAATTTACCAATATCCAGAATGCGATGCATTCTGGATATTGTCCCCCGCAGCTACCGCCACCTGAAGATGGCGTTAGCCGCTGTAGCCTATGGGCTGCACTGCGCATAATTAGCCGGCAGAGGGTTCCTCCGGAATCCTCCCCTGGCAATGGCGGGCGCACACGCGTGCAGTCAGCGGAACTGCGCATGAGCAGCAGCCTTGGAAGCTGTCCGAGCACATCGCAGGGACGTGCTCCTTTCGGAGCTCCTGTCCCTGCATGTGCCAGGTGATACATCTTGCAAAGCGATCATGGGCCGTACTGTCATGCCCAGATCACAATGCAAGTACGATCATTAACAAAATGGGGGCCTTGATGTGTAATGTCCAACTGCAGGGTTAATTATTTATCTGAGAAGATGCCATATGAGTTTGGGCCTGGCAGATTTATGTATAGCCCATTAGGACTGCCTGCAAATGATCCAACAGACAATTAATGGTAAAATTATCGGATCTTATACATTCTCACCGACATGAGGTTGGCCTTGGGAGTGTCACCACTCCATACCTGAGTGACATCATGTTCTGGACAAAGAGCCATAAATCCTAATTAGTATCTACACAAGCCAGTGAGCTAGTAGAAGGAAGGTTGTGTGACAGCCCAGGCAGGCATAACGTACCATGTACAACTCTGAAACTTTGTACAATTCTTGGGAGCCAATCTGACGTGTACTGTTCCATCTTCTTGCATCTCACCGCAAACAGATTCATGTACGTGAGAGTGGTTCTGTTAATTTTTTTTGTTTATAAGAACATTATTTGCCTAAGACTATCTTTGTATGCCATTCTTATTAATTGTTTTTGTAATCAAGCATTGTATCTTTCTCATATTAAACTTTATTTAATAAGATTGGTCTCTGTGATTCTCGTCAAATCCATTTTGCCTGTGGATTCGGCTAATCCATACTACACGTATTACAGTTTTATTATCTGGGTAATGATAACTGGGACTAAATTTTAGTTGTAGGGAGGACTTTAAGGCTTCCTACTTGAAATGAGTAGCCCCTGAATTAAACTTAAGTTGTGGCAGACGAGTTAATAGTGAGCGGGAGAGATGTTGGGGAGTGTAATCATTTCTGTAGACAAACCAGGTGTTTTTTTTTTATTTTTTTTTAACTCTTTGTCAGGCCCATGACATGCAGGTTCAAGTGAGCGTTGATCTTGACAAGGTTACAAATTGGAGTATCTTGAAACCGAGTTTATGACAGTAACTGTATGCTTGGTTCACAGCATTACCAGTGCTCATTTGCAACAGCCTTATTTTAGGTGCAAAAGATCTGCCCGAAAACAGGCGTAATTACGTGTACACTCAACTCTGCATAGCCCACACTTCCATCAGGACACCCTTACGACACGTGAGTATGCCCCATTGGCACTCTGTTCTGTCTACTTAGCCACAGGTGTAGAGGCAACTGAAACGCAGGCAACTCTGCATCTCAAGTAGTTGCATACAGTCGGCTCCGGATCACGCACTATGCAAAAGCATCTGAGATACCGGCTTCCATTCAATTCTGCACCAGCCCCTAATAGTACATACGTCTGTCTTTTCTGTATTTGACCCAGTTTATCAGGGTGTTCCTTCCATTTGTGAATAGAGATTAACTTATGGCCAGGTGGGGGACATGAGAGCAGGGTTGTGCCAGTCACCGGGAGAAAAAAAAACAACACTTGTGCCACATAATGTTGGGCCTGGAGGAAAGCCTATAGAAATAGAGCAATGCCATATTGTTCAAGAAAAGGCCGTAAGGTAAAAAGCTTTTGGTCTAAGCACTGTACGATTCGGCCTAACCCTGATCTGTCCCATTTTGTGAAGGTGCAGGTGGGACTCCATGCCATTCTGGAAAGACAGATGTAACTTAGCACATGGCGACGTAGTGAGTAATAGGGACTCGGCCTGATTCATTACCGATCGCAACTGCGATTACACATGCAATCAACCGTTTGTTGCGTTCTGCGTAAGCATCGCAATGCGCAAAGATAATACTGCGATCAGTGACTACGCAGACCCATCTGAGTGATTGACAGGAAGTGAACATTTTGGAGAAGTTGGTCGGCGAAACACAGGCGTGCCAGGGCGTTTGAACGCCGTTACAGGGGCATGCATAAATTATTCACTACAATGCCTTACACAGCCTGAGTACTCATATCGTGCAATGAAGTTAGCAATTCCTGAGTAAGGTCAGAGCTTGTGCAAGTGTGCGTGAGGCTGCGATGGTACTCTGTTACCGATGGTTTCACAGTCTTGCTAAACATTACGGAAGTGTGTAAGGCAGAGATTTTCAACCTTTTCCAACAGGGAAAACTACACAAGATTTTAAAATTGCAGAGGCACACCATCCTTTTTTTTTTAACCAAATATAATATTTAATAACACATTGCACTCCACAGAAAAAAAACAACCATACCACATTGCACTCCACAGAAAAAAAACAACCATACCACATTGCACTCCACAAAAAACAAACAACCATACCATATTGCACTCCACAAAAAACAAACAACCATACCACATTGTGCTCCACAGAAAAAAAACAACCATACGACATTGCACTCCACAGAAAAAAAACAACCATACCACATAGCACTCCACAGAAAAAAAAACAACCATACCACATTGCACTCCACAAAAAACAAACAACCATACCACATTGTGCTCCACAGAAAAAAAAACAACCATACCACATTGTGCTCCACAGAAAAAAAAACAACCATACCACATTGTGCTCCACAGAATTGTTTCCCACAGAAAAAAAACATGGCTGCCCCCCACAGAAATAAGACAAAAACAAAACACATTGTTCCCCACTAAAAAAAAAAATATGGCTGGATTATATATGGCTGGTCCTCACTAAAAAAAAAACTATGGATGGTCCCCACCGAAACAAACAAAACCCACATTGTCACTCACACTGCAAGCAGGCCGCTGGGCAGGAGGTAAAGAGAGAGAGAGAGAGAGCGGACTGGCTGGCGCTGGGCGTTGGCTGGCGGAGCGGGCTGGAGGGCAGTGGACAAAGTGGCGTGCGTGACCTGTGATGTCACACCGCCGCGTCTTTGCAGGTCACATCCAGGGCGCGCATGAGTCTCCCACAGGAGCTCAGCGGCCTGGGATACTGCAGTACCGTAAAATGTGCCCGGCGGCTCTGACTTCCCCACGGCACACTTCACAACCGGCTGCGGCACACCGGTTGAAAACCGCTGGTGTAAGGTAAAGTGGGCGTCCTTATGTTGTGCTGCGGCGGCATAGTGATCGCAATGGATTAGCATACTATCGCATTGAGACTGCGCGCGTAAACGCTATTGCAATCGCAGTTGCGATCCGCAGTGAATCAGGCCCTCTGTCCTAAAGCCTTTTAGTTTTTAATAGAACAATTGAGGTTCTGTCTGCAGGGATATTATGGCGTTGAGTTTCTTTTGCTTACATATATTTGCAGTCACTGAGAAAGGTCATTCCATACCATTTATTGAGACGGTTATCTCAGCCACAAACTACTGAATGCAGTAATGCCGTAGAGAGCAAACCAATATGTTACAAGGGAATCTATGGCCCATGACAGGCAAACACATAAGCAAAGCTCAGGGCAACATAATCATGAGTCACTTCCTTTGAATGCATCACTGTGAAGCTGGCTCATAAATGCAGCACCACTGTATACCACCCTGGACTGAAGATATGCAGGTAGTTAGGCCATACTTACCGACTTTTAGCTCCCTCCTTCCAGGAGCGTCGGGCTTCCACGGCGGGGGGCATGCCGCCCCCTCTTCACAATACCCAAATTAACGGCAATGTGAAGCAGGGGTCGGGGCCAGGATGACGCAATTCCGTCGCTCCGGGTCTCGCAACAAAGATGGCATGCTGTCGATGTTGAGTGACAGCACGCCCCCTTTGGTGGGCGGGCCGGGGGAGTGGCTGCCCAAACGGAGGCGTTCCTATGTGAACGCCTCCGTCTGGGGCCGGCCCCACTGACATCACGAGTGATGTCAGTGGAGAGATTTCGGCTCTGTTTGAGCCGAAATCTCTCTGGGGCTTGCGGCAACGAGACCCTACCACAAGGGTCTCGTTGCAAGCCCGATGGTTGCGATGGTCTTGACCATCTTCCTGGCCGCTCACTATAGCTGTGGGTGGTCACCCACAGCTATGCGAGCGGCCAGGAGGCCGTTCAAAAAAAGAAATAGCCCAGCCCTGATTCAGATCGTCCGGCTCTGAATCAGGGCCACAGGCCTATACACTGAATGCAATTATCTCTACATAGCACAGCGATGGGCTACATGCTGGAAATCCCAGCTCCTTCCTGCATTGCTGTAATAGCTTGTAGAACTTGTTGGAGAGACCTGCCGATATGTTATTACTGGGCCAGATTCACAGATATACACTATGCCGATGTTTTCGTAATTGAACGATTTTATCAGCAAACTGCGCAGGCGTCTAAATCACACCGCACGTGTCAGAGTACATTACCGTAGTCCATTGCTGCAACTTTTTACTCGTAATATGACAGGTCGGCAGCATTTGCGGGAGGTAACAGTGAGTGGCAGCAAAGCACAGGAATGTCACGACAGTTTTCGGGACATCTGTCCTCCTGCGATCCTGTACGCAGATAACATGGCTTCCGGCGGCCATTCTGCTGGACCATAGACTTACTCAGGACTGCGACGATTGAATGCGCTGCAACTTTGGACGTGCATACTTGCATTTATAAAGCCGCAGATGGGCATCTCAGTACATCTCGAGGCACCTGCGACATTTGCATACTTTCGCCTAGCTGCGGAGCACACAGACACAGCAGCAAAACCATTTGCGTACTTCTCTTAATCAGACCACAGTTAGGCGTCTCTTTCCATCATTAAATACTGTACATTATCTAAACTTGCTATTGAGAAAGTAATGTGTGGCCCTTGTGACAGGTTAAAGGGCCCCCCAATGCGTATCAGAATGCTTATCATCCACATAGCAAATCTGCCATCGTATCCAAGGGTAACAAACCTGCCTGGAGAATAGAATTGTCTGAAGCAGGGATAACTGCCACCAATTCAAAGCATTATCCAGGGCAGCTTGTCCGCTGTGCAGAGAGCGCATATAACGCTGACAGACCTCTAACCACTACAGTCACCATCTTGTCATGGCTGCTATATTGATTGGGTACTCTTTTGCAATGTTCTACCTATTTTATGTATAAAGTGGCGAGTATTGTGTTTAACATAAAATAAAATGATATATCTATACTAACATCATAAGAACATAGGACCTCATTCAGACCCGTTCGCAAGTGCAGAGCGCTCGCAACCGGGTCAATGTTTAGGCCCTGCGCACACGCAGAGGCCACACCGCGCGTGCGCAAGCCCCGGAGCGGGAGAGAATTTCTCTCGCTCCGGAGCTCTCTACAAAAGGGGAGGTTGTCGATGTTGATCGACAGCTCGCCCCGTTTTGTAGGCGTGGCGGGGGGGTGGTTTCACAAACAGGGCGGCCGCACTGACATCAGCAGTGATGTCAGTGGGGAGCTTCCTGCTCGATCAGAGCAGGAAGCTCCCTGGGGCTTGCGGTTGCCGAGACCCAACCTTAGGGTCTCGTCGCAAGTCCCGATGGTCTTGACCATCGCGACCATCAACCTGGTCGGTCGCTTAGCTAGCGACCAGGAGGCCGCACTAGAAAAGTAAAGCGGCCGCCCTTATTCAAAGCGAGCGGTCGCTTCCTGCAACCGCCTCTGAATGAGGGCCATTGTGTGTTTCTTCCATGTTGGCGCAAAACCTACTGATTATAATGCGGAACTGTGTCGTTTTGTAGTGGAAACTCCTAGAAAACAAAATAAAGTTTGTTTTTGTTTTTTTACTAAAAAAAAAACACAAAGTAAAAATAAAAAAAAAATCCTAAATTGACACAGTTTAAAAACGTGGGCATGGCCCAGGGAAATTAGTGCCAGAAGGTCAGTCACTACGGACTTGTTCTACGGAGACCGCATTTATGTGAACCTCTGTCCTTATAGACTTGTCAGCTTAGTATAGGTAGCCATACACTCTTTGGGGGTAAATTTACTAAAGATCGATTAAAAATCAATCAATATTGACGTTGTGTCACAGGAGCTAAATCGCGCACATTTACTAAACCTTAAGAATCAACATAAAACAATAGTCTGTTAGTCAGTCAATGTGTGATTTAGGGGGTATCCAGTTATTAGGTCTACAGTAAAAAGGTAGACAATACTAGTTAGACAGGCAATAGGTCGACAGGGACTAAAGGTCGACTAGAAAGAAGGTCGACAGGGGCATTGGATCGACACACAAAGGGTCACCACATTTTTTTTTTGTTAGGGTCATGCACTTACCAGAGGGTTACAGTCAGGGCCGGATTGAGGGCCACATGGGCCTGGAGCTGAAAATGACCAAGGGCCTATTATGACTTATGAGAAGCACAGGAGGTGTGACCAGTGCTGTGTGGGTGTGGCCAGTGCCATGTGGGCATGTACACCCCTATACCCAATGTTTCTCTAAATATGTAAAAGAAAAAAATACTTAATTTTATGAGGTAAATAGAAATACAATTTTACTACTTATGATTTATGGCTGACCGTTTGGAGAGCAGATGGCCAGTCAACATCATGTTGTCATGACAATGGGCCTATTTTTATGTGGAGGCCTGGAGCTGTAGCTCCATCCGCCCCATTGCTAATCTGGCCCTGGTTACAGTTAGGCACTTACCCCGACAGGGAACAGGAGGGAGGGTTAAGCACTAGAAGGGACGGTTAGGGTCAGGCATCTACTCCGATGGTTAGGCACCAAGGTGGGGGGTTAGGGTTAGGATAAAGATTAGGGTTAGAAAAAAATAAAATAGTCGATCACTTGTGCGTCGACCTAATGACCCTGTCAACCTTCTGTCTACCTTTTTATTGTAGACCTAATGATCCACACCCAATTCAGGGGCCCATTTATCATAGTATACCTGTATTTGAGGTATAATCCACAAATTATTTGGTTAACCGCAAATATTAAGTTTCCCCCAGATGTATCAAAGGAGGGACCGCAGCTGATATTGCCTATACCTGCTGTAATCTCTCCATTCCCACTGGCAGCCGCATCCCCCATCTGAAAATGGCGTTAGCTGTTGTAGCCTATTGGCTACGGCGCGCTACCCGGGAATGGCGGCCATGCATGCACAGTCAGCGGGACAGCGCATGCACAGCAGTCCCGACAGCTCTCCCTGCATGTGCTGGATGATAACTCCGGGCGCTATGATCACATATTGCAATGCGACCATTGGCGGTAATGTCATGCCCAGATCGCATTGCAATAGTGATCATAACTAAATTGAGGCCTTCGCCCCTTAAACCCAACATGAATGTTGATCAAGTTTTAAATGGATTAAAATTGCCCTTCAGTAAAATGTACCCCTTGTAATCCACTACAGTAAATCCCACTAAGTTATCGGCCAACACTCCATTCCTCAAACCATTTTTAAACTAGAGAACAGATTTATAGATAAAAACAGACGGACGTACCACAATATGCCAGAGATACAAATTGTGCAAATTTTAAAAAGGGGACAGGGGGCCAGATTCCAAGTCGGACGTTGGGGCGTCATGAGCGCTTCTATCAATGGTCACAGGACAGCGACTTTATGCAAATGCCGCAAATAGCCCTACCCTGGTGTACAGCAGTGTTCCTAAAGGTGCAGGGACGGAGACTCCCACTGCCAGCGTCTTTAGAGGTTTAAATACCGCTTGGTGTTTTATTTTATTTTTTTAGAGGCCGCCATCAGTCGCACCATAGAAACTTGCACCAGCCCTAGGACAGGTGCAGATCATAGTTGCCTACCTTTAATACTCTCTTCCCGGAAGAAGCCCGGGTAAGAGAAGCAGCAGGGTCCGATGGGGGCGGGGCTTGATTTGCATCATTAAGCCCCACCCCTCGTGGTAAAATTGCCGCGATTGGGTACAATTTACATAGGGGGCGGGGCAAAATGCTGTGATTCATGCAGAATCACGGCTTAAGCCCCGCCCCCTTCACAGAGACCCGCGATCGCCGCGGGTATTCTACTCATTCTGCCCACTTCACTAGGAAGTGGGCAGAATGAGGTAGAAATGCCTACCCTTCCGGGGCTGCGGGGGGTTACCCGAAAAACCGGGAGGGTAACTTTAAAAAAAAAAAAAAAAAAAACTAGCAAAATAAGCTTCTGGGGGTGCTCTAAGAAGGAGTCAAGTGTTTTGGGGATTGTGGGTGCTTGTAGAACGGAGGAATTTCACTTTTCTAGAACTTCACTTTACAGACATTAAAATATGCTAGTGCCCATCTTCAAGCACCCCAAAATTGATGGAACTACTAGTTTGCTGAAAAAAACACTACTTTATGCCATTCTTCATCACTTTTACCAAGACACTAATAGCAAGCAATTACCACCACTTAAGTACCCCAACTAGTTCAAATAGGGCTAATACTAAACTACCATAATGAAGTCAGCCCATCTTTTTCAGGGTTACAGAGCGATTCCTGCACTTTTTGCTTGTTTCACATTCACCAGGTCCTGTTTTCGCCTGTTTGCCTATTAAATACGGAATAAATCAGGACCGCACACGAAAAGTTTTGTGTACAAAACACGCGAAGGCAGTAAAAAGTCAGGCGAAACTATCCCGCTGATGCAAAACTCATTGAATACGGCCCATCGTGTGTGAATCCAGACCACAGAGAGATTCTTTAGCAAAAATATATATATTTAAAATATAAAAATAAAATAATAGGTTCGGTGCTTTTTGTACTTGAATGTCTTCCAAACAAAAACATACTAAATAGAAATGTCCGATCAGCTCTCCGGTATTTAACCAGCACTGAATCAGCTGTAGGCGAATCGGCATCCAAGGCGCTGCCAGCGATCTTACAGAATGAGATATGCGTAGTGCGCCATCTGCACAAGCCTCACTCCATCAGAGATGTATGTAAACCTTCCGGTTTGCGTAGGTCTCGGAATTAAACCCACTGTTACATCTATTCAGGAAATATACATACTACACACACACACACACAAACCATTTGTGATATTTTTATTCAGCCGTAGTTGGCAATTGGTTGGTTCAGGACAATACAACAAGAAAATGAAAACAAACCAACAGAAATAAGCCCTTGGTATTGGCACAAATCACATTTCACCAATCAGACCAGTAACCTTTGTGAATACTTAAAATATTTTTTTCCAGGTAATATTATTTGGTATGCTTTTAGCCAGATCTCGTGTTGTTGCCAACTTAATGTTTTATTAACAAACATTTTTTTTATTTTTAAGTGAGGGTTACAGTATAATAAGTACTCTAAACCCGAATAATAAAATAAGCGTAGAAGTCACTTCTGCTGGATGAAGTTTTCCCTTTGCCTCAGTTCAGAGGAGGCGGCCATTTTGTGGGCTGAGCCAACATTCCCCAGGTTCCTGTGACAGAGTAATGCGACTCGCACATCAGAGAACTCAGTATTTCTTTGCAAAATTGATAGGTTGTGGGGGCACCAGGTGTTGATTCAATAATTGTGTAGCACCAATCAAAGCAGCTTCATGTAAATTATGAGGTAAAACAATGCACTTTAAAATTATTGGTCTCACCTCAGTGCATAGCATAATATCTGCAATGCAGGGGTAAGACAATATATCTGGCCTAGTTTTGATAAATATAATAATTGAGGTTGAAATTAGCAGGAACATTTGAAGTGGAGGGGAAGGGGCAGACATTTTGCCAGTCAATAGTAGCCAAATGGGCACATTGTGCCTGTAGGTAATCACTGGTTTCTACTGAATTCATACGGCTCAGTCTCAAATGTGGGTTTGTCTCACCATATGGCTGCCTACACCATGTGACAAGCGGCCATTAGCGGCACGAAAACTGCAGCCATCTGTATCTACCCGCTTAAAAAAAGAAAAAAAAAAAAAAAAAAAGTGTACCTACATAACAAATCAGCATTTTTAAGAAAAAAAGGTTAAAGTGTTAATCTAGAATCCTTTCAAATATAGATATTATTTCTCAATATTTCAGAACATAAAAACACAGTATGGTCTGCTTTCTCTCCTTCTATTTAATACATTTTCATTAAAGACAGACTAGAAAAAGATAATAGTAAGTTATGGAATGGATAATGGTTTATCCAGAGATTTACATTGTAGCTGCAAATCTTTTTCTGTAAGGTTTTAAGACAGAACTGAAAGCAAAAATTAATGACCCAATCGGGGAAGGTCACGATCCAGCTCCTGGGAGGGGGGCTCCAGCTTGCCCAAAGAAATGTATAGCCTCTTCCATTAAAATTATGCTCCGTGTAGACCGTGCCACTAGCTGTACAGGAAAATTTGTTCTCAGCATATCAAAGTGCTACATAATTGGCTCATTTAAAATATATATAATTTTTCAATTATTTTTATTTTACTTTGATTACTAAAATTATTTTATTATTTTTATTATTTACATAAAGTTTAATATCACTGCAGGCTGTAAGGGAACAGGGGGGGGGGGGGATTAGAAAAGTTTACTTGATCACCCCATCATGTTACCCCGGGGCCTGGTCACAAACTGGGACTGTGTGAGGTTTTCTTCTCATTTTGAACCAGGATCCTGAATTAGCGTGGAGAACATTTTTTTGTTTAGTTTAGTGTATTGTAATAATCAGAAGGAATAAAAGTTCCCTGTTCTAACCTCAAACACATTATCCACTTTACAGCGTCCCATGTATTCAGTGCTATTGCGGTTCCCAGTCCTCTATAGCGGCAGTCAGGTGGACGGACTGCAGGCCACCTGCTTATAACTGCTTATTGAATGGTCCAGATTTAAAGCACAGTCAGAGCAGAAGAAGACTATTAAAGGTTCCTACTTATCAAGATGATCCACAAGATGCAAACACTGTAAGTGCTGGTAACAGGACAGGATGATATCGCCCCATAATATACGGGCCGTGGTAGTTTGGTCATAGCACACCCCCAGTAAATGCGTAGGCTGATTCGCTTGTTACTGGTTTCATTCCTGAGATTCAAGCACCAAAATGAGATTTTTATTATTCAGTTCCAGTAAAACCTAGAAAGTAATCTCTGAGGAGGTGGTGGTGGAGGAGGAGGAAGAGTTCAGATCTTCATTGGAGAGGTTCAGCTCGACTCCCGAGTCCTCCGAACTGACGGAGGCCGGGAATCCGAGTGTTCTCATGTGCATTTCAGCTTCCTGAGCAACATCTGAGGTCACGGGGCTGGAGAAATCAAACACCCAGCTTTCAAGGTCCATGGAGGAATAAGTATTGGGGGAAAGATAGGTGGAAGCATGGTTGAATGCCGATGGGAGGCTGAGACACTTCCTTAGGGTGCTGTGGGCCGGTGGCCTGCAGAGGAAAAATAAAGTTTTTGGTTTTTTTACTTTTTTTTTTTTTTTATTGAAGCAAACACACTGTTGACAAGTTTGCAAGACAGAGGCATTATAGATCAAGCTTAATGACCATCACATGTATTGGTAGGCAATATGCAATAGACAAATCGTAGCGCACTTCCATAGGCGGTCATTCTGCATACAAGGCATCAAATCAGCCGAAATACGAGCAAAAAAAGGTTAGTGCGCATGAAATAACTGACATGTACGATATAAAAGCATCTCATTAAGCTCAAGGGCTCGAGTAAAAGGCAGTCAAGTATACAATATTACAGTACAAGTGCAAAGGCTATGCACAAATAAAAATAAAGAAGAAGGGTATCTGGCACGCACCCGCCGGGCAACACAATGGGAGGATCACCCAAAAGAATTTGGGTCTCATACTATTGGGTCATGCGCGTACTATGATGAATCTAGAATTGCCTTTCTCTCCTGGTCAAACAACGCAACCCTACAATCCATAGGAAAAATTAATCAGAGTTTTTGCCCTATATAATTGAAAATTGATGGGAGTTGGGTGTATCCAATTTTGGAAAATGGTCTTTTATTTCGCAGCACTTATGGAGAGATAATTTCCTACTTCCCGGGGTAAGTCTCTGCCTACTCGGAAAATGCCCGTAACGGCCCACTCAGGTGTAAAAAGCACATAGTTGACCAGGTGGGTCTCGGCTTCCCGCCAAGCACATAGTTGACCAGGTGGGTCTCGGCTTCCCGCATTACCCTGCTCCAGAAGCCCTTGACCAGTTACCACCCCACACACCTGAATTCTGAGGGTCATGGTTTAAAGGAATAAAATAAATGTTTTGTGCAGGTACGGAACAATTAGTCACTTTCCCCAAAACTAACTATTCAGCGTAAAGCAAGATTTGGGGATAGAGAGGCGTTCGCCACCTACCTTACTGGGAGTAACCTCTTTCTCGCCTGGTAATATACTGCGCCAGCCACGGAACGCATCTGCTCCTGCATCCAACGAACGTCATCCGGAATATCAGGGAACCAGTCCACCAGTCTGCAAAGGGAAACGCGTCAAACCTACTGCAGTGCCGCCTCCTCCGAAATACAGATTTACACCTATATTTATCCTGTATGTTAGGCATGATTTTCATATATCCTTATTTAAAGTGCTAGTGCTCCATAGGCCACAGTGACCAGAATTACAAAATGTGCGCCTTATTAAACACACCTGTAATTAATCTACATGAATAAAGCTGAAGCGTGGAATTCCAGTATGGTTCTGAATCCGAACAGTCTTCTAACAGCGAATCGGAAGGCCGCTTAGCGGTGCAGACTGCTAACCGCATGCACCGCCTCACATGCCTTCTGATTCGCTCAATGAGAGGCCATTTAATAGTTTAAGGTGCAATGGATACAATACCGCGGCAGGTCTCCAAGGGGTCACTCCATTCTGTAGGTAGACAGTATCAGGCCCGCCAAGAGCGGCGGCGGGCCCGGGTAACAGGGGGCGTGGCCTAATCGCGAGAGGCTTGGCCACGCCCCCTTCGTGGGGGAAAAAATATTTCTTTGCGGCGCTGCACACTGGGGAGGGGGGGGGGCGCTCTGAGCCCCCCCCAAGCACGGCTCAAAGATAGGGGGGGTGCGATCAGTGCCATCGCTCCCCCCACAGGCATAGGAGACTGCTGTTACGCTCTTACTCCTCCTCCATGGCGCCATCTTCCCAGTGACCTCTTTGGAAAAAAAAAATAGCGCCCACACAGTGTAAGCAAAGACTCTGGGACTGTCCCGGAACCTTTGCTCTCTTGCGCATGCGCCATCATCCCGAAGATGTCGCTGTGGAGGCCGGGGGGGGGAAAGGCTGCACACGGGTCCTCACGGGAATCAATACCTGAACAGGGTATCCAGAAACCAGTACACAGACTGATCCCCTTTCTCCTCCCCCCTCCATGAGCCTCACCTCATAGCCAGCGAATAGGCAGATTCCACGGGCAGAGTACAAGGCAACGCTACATAAGACGCCAATCGCATCGGCAGGAGACTGGTTATCTGATTGTAGAGTCCTCGTTTCTCCTTACAGGCTTCTTGCAAGGCTGAAATGAATAAAGCAAGGTTACTTCACAATGGGTATGGCGAACAGATCAGAGACAACGAGTTTACCTCATCTAATTAGGTCAGAATAAACAAACAAGCAAACTAGTTTAATATCTTTGATGTATAATGGTCAGATGATAACGGTGTTGCGATACAGATGGAGAAATGCCCTAATAACGTACATGTAGCGCAGGCGGCCATGTTAGTAAAATATTCATGACAGTCTCCCAGTATAATAAAGAACCAGTGAGAACACAGCACCAGGAGGCTTGTTTTACTTCTAGTGGACCGATAGGCTCCAATTTAATGAGTGTTAGGGCAGACCACAAAATGGCCGCGGTGTCGGCCTGGAGCATGAAGGGCCCACAGGGAATGCAATGGCAGGGGCCCGGTAAAGGGGCGTGACCGGCCTTTGGTAGGTGTGGCCATCAATTGGAGGGGTGTGGTCATCCCACATGATTATAATTTCAATAATCTTTTACTTTTTATTAGATTAGCAATAATCCGTGCCCCATTTATTTAATATATCAGGTTAGCAATAATACACAGCACAGGGCGGAATTACAAAGACGCAGGCAAGCCGCTTTCTAATTCTGTCCTTGCAATTATGGTAATGCCGCCAGCAGCAACACACCTCCTGCATGCACTACCATTCCGAGCTGTGTCAAAGGACGCAGCATAGGGTAATCTGTGATAACATATGCCAGCTAAGTGGATCCATGGGGGTCACACAAGCTGGCCACCACAGTTACAACAAAGAGGCCAGGAAATGCTGGCCTCTTCTCTCCGTCCAATGGCGGCGACGTGCCCAGTTTCGGGAAACGATGGCCGTCGTCGCCCCCTCTCACCCACAAATGGCAGCAGACTGTCAATCACTGACTATCTGCTGCCGCTCTGCATGCGATCACACACGACTTGTACTACTGAATAAGGCACGTGAGAAATATATATATATATATATATATATTATATATACACACACACATACACACACACACACATAATATGCATACATATACATAGTGTATATATTAGTATACATACATTTATACAGTGGCGGATCCTACCTAGGGGCTGTAAAATCCTCCACTGTTCAGTGAGTCAGTGCAGTCTGTGACTCCTCTGGCTACACTGTGACTGGAGTTGGCTTCCCATTGGAAGCGCCACTTGCCAGTCACGCTGAAGACAGGCAGCCAGGGGGAGGTGTCTCCTTCCCCTGGGACAGCCAGTCCGGGCTGTGACCGGCAGAGAGTGACATCCAGTGGAAGCCGCTGCTCTGTCTTTCGGACAGCCCTACAGGGCTTCTCAGAGCTGCAACCAATGCAGCCCCGAGAAGCTGGTGTTAAGCGTGCACATGTGCGGCACCACCGCCACCCATGCGCCGGTCCAGATGCCAGCCAGATTCATTGAGCAGGTGCCGGGACCCAAGCCAGCAGCAGCAGCCCACCTCACGTAAGAGGGGAGGAGCAGCTACTGCATACATTATATAACACACACACACACACACACACACACGGGATATAGTTATGAGACCGGCGTCTCAAACCCAACAGTGTATTTAATATAGGCGTCAAAATCCAACATACTGATTCCATATATATACCTAGTATATACACACACACACGTACATAGTACTATACACATACATACATATACAGGAATACGTGGGGGGGTGGGGGGGTTTGGGTCACACTTATTAATGTTTTTTATTCTCCTTTTTTTACCTGCAGCCATGATCAGGACAGGTGACTGGAGACAGATACTGTAAGGAGAGACGTCAGCCAGGCTCACACTCAAAGACACAGAGCAGCAACTGCGCAGGGGAAGGAATAGAAAAGCACTGCAGGGGTGCGTGGCAAGGAGGGGGCGGAGCCTGGCTCCTCTAGGTCACGTGGTCTCTGTGCGCTTCCTGTTCCTACCTCCTCCACCTCCCCCCTGAAACAGCCTGGGCGATTTCACACCCTCCCACCCCTTCAGGAGCTCAGACCTAATCAGCCTGCTTCCCAGGCTCTGCTGCTCCAGCTCCCGCTGGGTACAGGTGTGTTACTCACCTTTGTACAGTGAGGGCGGAAGTTTTTCCATTATTTTCTGATCTAGGGGCCAACACGTCTGTTTCACCAACGTCATCTTTTCGCCTTCTTTATCCTCTTCCTTTGAGCGGAGGGGCACCGCGCACTCTGGGCTGTTGCAGCGGGTGGCAGCGGAGGTCTTTGGTGCCGTTAAGAGCAGCTTTGAGGGTGACGGCTCTCTTAAAAGGTCTGACCATAGATGGAAAGTGAAAAAAAAAAATACACATTTAGTAGTGTAATTTATGTAATATATATTATTGTTCATCTAATGGTCACATATTACCAGGAATACCGCAGAAAGTCACAGAAGGGTAGTTTTGCTTCAAATTCAATAAGGCTTACTACCGCAACCTGTAGCTGGCGATATACGCTGTCGCCAATAAAATAAAACCCCAAGACTATCCAACATTGTAATGCAGAATAAAAAAAATTATAAATGATATAATTTTATATATATATATATATATATATATATATATATATATATATATATATATATATATATATATATATATGCTCCTATATTACCGTAGTGGTTGAAGTAATGCATAAAGCAGTAAGATTTATGGATCACTGTAACCATATTATATTGTGTGTGGTCAGTTTGCGGTCGGTGCAAAACAGGAACCACCCTCTCCATACTACTCTGCTTTATGTATATTAGCTGTCAATGTATTTAAAAAAATAAAAAATAAAAAATTGCAAAAGGTTACATTTTGCTAAAAGACAATACAAGATAATATTTTGGAGAAGAAATCCTTTAACTAGCAGGGGCAAGATCAAGTCAGGGCCTCTGAGACATCCACGGGGCCCAGGTACTGAGGGGGACGTGGCCACGCACCCACCAATTATTTTTTTTAAAATACTACACACAGCACCACATGCTGCAAAGGGGGACATTGGTCGTCCCCCCAGCAGCAATTGTGGGCTCATCCAACAGGCCTGGGCCCAGGTAATTAATACTTGCCGCCGCCCCCCCCCCCCACCCTCCTTTCTTCATGGAACCCCCTCCCTCCTTTCTTCACGGAACCCCCTCCCTCCTTTCTTCACGGAACCCCTGGCTCAAGTAAGTTGGAAACATGCTCAATAATGTATAAGAAGGTTCATCACAACACAGGTAAATTCACAAAATGTCTTTTGGGTATATTTACAATGTGGTGAGTTTGACCTCAGAATTTAGAACGGCAAAATGATTTAGTGCAAAGCCCGGCGAGTTTCAAGAGGGGCATTAGTGTGAAGTACTGGAGAGAAGTCAGACAATTTGTACATTGGAGGAAGCACCAATATATAAAATAAAATAGCATACTGTTATCTTTTAGAAATCGGAGGGTGTCATTGTATCCTTGCTGGCACATTTCTCCCAGAACCTGTGAAGACAAAGTCAGTCCATGAATAGGAGAATAAGACAGAGGGCACAGTATATACAGAGCAGTTCACAATCACAGACATCATAATATAAATGCAGGGAACATCCGGCTCCTAGTAATCTTATCACAAGGTTACATAAATAAGAGAAACAAAATATTACATATAGATCTTTTATAAAGAATGTAACATTGATAAGTATCAAAGTTCCCAGGACATGCCTAAACTCAGTACTGAAAAACACCCCTCTTTATATAGTTCAAACAGATTACAGGGCATTAAACCCACAAAGCGGAGGCAGCCATTTTGTTGAGGTAATCACTATTCTTGAGAATGGAGACCATCGATTAGAGACCTCACTGTGGCATAAAGCCGGGACAGCCATTTTTTTTGGGGCATTTCTGATCAGAAATGTAAAAACCTCAGTAATATTAAAGTGCGGAGAATCGTCAGCTTGCAGACAATGCAGTTTGGTAGCCCTAGCCCTTAATGTCTGGAACAACAAGCACGGTCACTTACTTTAGGCTCAGGGGGGAACAGGGCGCGCGTCAGGCGGTAGAGGTTCCCCAGGCTGAACTGGATGCTTGTGTTGGTCACTCGCAGTTCATGGAAATTGGTGGAATTGTCTCTGGGGCAGATGTCAGATTCCCCGGAGAAGGGAGAGATGGTGATGGTGTTCTTCAGCTCGTACTCCGGCAAGTTGTTGCTAATCCCGCCGTCAACGTAACGCTGGAGAAAAATAAAAAAATAATGACACACATGCAAAAAATCTAAAGATGTGGTCTGTAAACCATCTCACGTTCTATTCTACAGGGACCTCAAACCTCCAGTTAGGATAGTGTTATGCTGGCACTCTCTGAATATATACCTGGCGCAGGAAATTGGCATTTACCTGTTCCCTCATCTTGGCACTGCAGAAGTTGGATTCCTGCAAAGCTACTGCATGGTACGTTCTGTAAGCGCTGTGGGCGGTGCTTAGAGAGCAAACTGGCATTGGTACAACAGGAAGCCAGGATTTACACTGCCTGCATAGTGGCCAGATAAACGCCAACACCCTATGGCAGATACACGTAGCGTCCCCAAAGCGCCAGTGTGATACTGCAGTTATAGGACTTTGCCCAAGCTCAGGATAAGGCAGAAGCTCAGGGAACAGACAATGTCAGGTGGTCGCTGACCTAGGCAGTTCCCAGCATTGTTGGATTATAGCTTTGCAGATAGCTTTGTTGTTCTACAACAGTGCAAACAACGGAAAACCTTGATCAGTTTTATTACACCTAGCTCAGGTTTTAATCCTTTCACACAAAAAAAACAAACAAAATATAAGAGGCACACTTACCACGCCTCTAAAGGTTGGGGGAATGATCCCGCAATAGATTGGGACAAAGGCACTACACACTAAAGCCTGAGGAGAGAGAAAAAAAAATCAAGTTAATAAATGGATTTATTCCAGTAAAAATTAAATGCAGATCTTCCATTCTATACGCAGAAAAGAACAACTGTATGAATAGTAAGATGCAGACATCAATATTGATTAAATGGGTTGTGTAGGCAACAGGATAATTGATCGTAGGTCTCGCATATATCTCAGATAAGCGGCAGCTGTCCGTGCAACCCATGGGCAAGCCATGAGTGTCAGTACGTCGTGTATGCTTGACCTGTGGCTTCTCTGGCAGCCTGCCTAATTGCACAAGGCACCTCACTGCCATTCACAGCAGTGTGATAACATTGTATTTTGCTTGGCACATGAAGAAGGAATATATAACAAGCCTTCTCAGAAGTGGAGAACCAATCAGTTTGTAACTAGCATTTATGAAGTATATTCTAGAAAATGAGAGGGAGAAGTTGATTGGTTGCTATGGGAACCTTTCCAGTCTTTAGAAGACTAGAAAAATCTCCCCTGAAATTAGCTCTTTCCTTGGGAACCAAACTTCTGGATTTAGTTGCCATGGAGTACCCCAGTCTCCTAAGTTCTGGCCCACTAATACACACACACTAGAATCAGGGGCATCCGTGTATTTTCCAAGCCATGGTGCCAAATCATTTTCAAAGTGAGCAGATCAGACCCAAGGCATTGGGTCTCCATTTAGTGTAGAAGACGGGGCATGTCCAGCCTGCATGACCCAACACGTGCCTCCAACCGTGCCCAACTTGCAGGAGAATACACCAGCTGGTGACCACTAGAAGGTGAGACACCTCCAAAGGGCAGTTTTCACCACAACAATACAGCCAGTTGGGGGAAGATCTTTTCGGGGACAGTTTATTTACCTTACCTTTGTGCAATCTGCAGGAATTTGTCTTATCATGGGATAAAATACACTATATAGAGGAACATTTGAATCCAACCTCAACTTTTGGCAAGCAAAAATAAAAAAAAAAATAAGTCACACACACACTATTTTAGATGGCAAATACGGTTGTATAATGTTCTAGAACAGAATTTGGTCTCGTGAGCACTCTAGGTACCGCAGTGTCCAGTCAAATAAAGTACTAAAAATACTTTGTCGCGACCAGATTTCCAAACTCAGGGCAGGCAGACGGAATATCCAAAGCACGCAGAAGGCGATAGGAGCAATTATTTGTAGATATTCAGGTGCTCCCTAAGTCCTCAATTAAAAAAAAAACAAATAAATGTACATAGTACGTATGGTATATATTGCTTCAACAGAGATACTTTTTTTTCCCTGCACACATTTAAAGTCCTCCCTCCTAATGCTACTCGGTAGCACAAGAACTCAGTTACCTGAATAAGTTCGTCCTTTGAGCTGAAGTCTGACACCAGCACATTCTCTCCGTCAGAGACCCGGGTGAGGGATATACACAGCTTGCCGGATGCCAGCTCGTGGGCGTTGTCTGGGAGGTTCCGATACAATCCGTTCTTCAGAATCTTGACCAGGTTAAAGGACGGGTGTAATGGTCCCAGATTCCGTTTTCTGGCCTCCTTGGCCACCTCCATCACATCCGAACAACACTCAGCTGCAAGAGAAAAAGCGGGATGTTGATGCGTAAAACATTTAAAAATGTTTTGCTGCAATGTTATTGGTCGGTAGAATGCCAAGCAATAATTCAAACTTTTTTTTTTTCTCACTAGTGTGGCCACTGGGTGGCGCTGTTTCATTGCTGACAGTTTAAAAAAAAAAAATAGGTCATGGATAAATAAAATAAACTGAGCCGACGCCCATTGAGATAAGGTTCATTGTGATAAGTAACATAAGCCACATATGGTACATGGAACATTTGTGAAAGTAAAAGTCTAAACCCATGCCGAATATACCATTCCTTGTAAATGAATGTTAATATGTATCAGTAGCAGCCATTTTTCTTTAGAGTGCTCCAGCTTTAGGGGCCTATTATTAAATATTTGCGGTATATTCCATGAAAACACTCGGGGGATATTACCCGCCAATATTTAGTATCACCCCAATGGATGAAGAAGGGACCGCAGCAGATATATCAGATCTCTCTCCATATCAGACATCAGCCGTAGCCCTCATAGGTTTCTATGGGGGATGCAAGGCTGTCAGATTTACCAACAGAGTTTGGGCCCATCAGCTTACGCCATCCGAAGATGGCATTGTGCTGCTGTAGCCTATGGGCTACACTTTGTAAAATTTACCAGGAGAGGGAATCTGGCTACCGCACATGTGGTCTGTAGAGTAGACCATACACGCGCAGGAGTTCCGGCACAGGAGCGAAGAGCCCGCTGACGCCATCTCTACACTCTGAGCACATCGCAAGACCGGGCTCTTTTAGAACCCCTGACCCTGTGGGTGCCATTTAGTACATCTGGGCGATATAATGGCATCTTGCAGTGCTATTTTGGGCACCCCGATTGCATTGCAAATGTGATTATTGATAAATGGGCCCCTTAGTCGCAGATCCCAGCTGAGCAGATAATTACAGTACAGCGGCTCAAGCAAGAGCCGCCAGTAGTAAATGATTATAAGCATTCTAGTAAACTGGAAACGTATAGCAGTAAACTACTGTAAGCTCTTTGCTCTCCGCCACTTAATGAATTGCTCAGTCGCCACCTTCATGTATAACATAGCGATAATAGAGCGTTTATGCCGCCATTTTGGCTCTTCCCTGCCTCTTAATCGGGTAAAATGAGATCTAGAGGAGACCACCACACGTGGGGCACAATGGAGGGAGATCTTCTCGGAACTGACCAGCGGCAACACTTGACGAACGTTTTTATTCCTAAACATTTGCATTCCTGTGTTACCAAGGGGGAGATTTAATAAAGCTTGGCGAGAGAGAAAATTGGAGATAAATAGCACCAACCAATCAGCTCCTAACTGTCACTTTACAGGCTGTGTTTGAAAAATGACAGTTAGGAGCTGATTGGTCGGTGCCATTTATCTCCAAATTTATCTCTTTCCAAGCTTTATCTCCCCCCCCCCCCCAAGTGTGAGGCCATTCGCACATTATTTCCCTAGAATACATAATATACAAGTGTGGTCAATACATTATGTGGCTGATTCTGATTTTGGGCGCAAGTGGCAATGCGGTTAGATGCCGCCCATTCCAGCATACTACATGTGCGCCAAAGAAAGAAGTTGGTGACTGAGCGTGCGCCGAATCAGACTTGGGCACACGGACGTAATTGCAGACTGATGTTTTGGCTCCACAATGCAATATGAGGACGATACGGTTTGTAGATCCTATGAAATAGTCTCCCAGTCACAAGCTGAACTTTGATTTCTTTAAGAACTTTCGCTTGATGTTACCCGTCCTTTGTGAAGCAGGATGTGGCCACAATAACCAGCTTCCTACTATATTACGCTGATAACAGGAAGCTGCTGAGGAATTTCTTGCTGGGTAATAGGCTCAAGTGTACAACCTACAGTGACCCGGCTGGCTGGGAGAAATATAATACAGGAGCCGGCAGGGAGACTGTCAGCTCACGTCCTTTAGCCAATCAGTGCTGCACAAGCCGACAGGGGAGAGATTGCAGAACAGGCACATTGCAGGGCCTGGAAATAAGCCCTGCTCAGTTACACGGTGTGCTACAAAACTAAACACATACACAAATATATACATACATACAGTGCTCACATTACATGTGCAACTTAGAATCCAGGCCCTTGTTTAAGGGCCCATTTATCAATAATCACATTTGCGATGCGATCTGGGCACGATATTAGCGCCCAAAAATCACACTGCAGGATGCGATGATACCGCCCAGATGTATGTTATAGCACCCGCAGGGATAGCCGTTCCAAAAGGAACCAGTCCCTGCCATGTGCTCAGAGACCTCATCAGCATAGAAACCTATGGGGGGCTGCGCACGCTGTCAAAAAGTATGTAAGGGCCCCAGCAGATCTCAGATATCTGCTGTGGTCCCTCTTTTCATACATTGGGGTGATACCAAATATCTGCGGTTATTCCCCAACAACTGTTTTTTTTCTCAGGGAATGTGCCGCAAATATGTAATGCTAAAAAGGCCCCATAGTCCAAAAAATTCTGTACAAAACACCACTGTGCCGCAGAACAGGTTATCTAGCTAGCACAGGGAGCAGGCTCGTAGGAGTGAAAGGCAAGAGAGCAAACACTGCACTTTATATAGAGAGACACAGTGGAGGCCACAAACTGATTGCAATCTCATGTATTTTGGGAAGATTAAAGCCCAGAACTATTGTGATACTATGATAATGTCCCCTTAAAAGGCTTTATCCAGGTTGCAATTTCAACAATACTGTAACCTACATGATTTAATCTACCTCCGGGTATACGTTCAGGAAGCCGGCCGTCGCAATGTCGACAGCCGGCTTCCCAACTAGAGAAGTCCCGTTCGAGATGATGCCGGGCGCGGACAGCCGTGCGGGGGTGTGTGGGGGGGGGGGGGGGTCAGGGTCAGGCACCCCCCCGGGGGTTAGTTAGGCACCCACCCGGGGGTTAGTTAGGCGGCGGGGTAGGGGGGGTTAAGTTTAGGTAGGGGGGAGGGGGGGGGGGTTAGGCACCCTAAAGGAAGGTTAGGGTTAGGGGGTAGAATTAGATTGGTTTATACTTACCTTTAGGACAATTGGGATTTCCTCCTCTGTCGGTTGACGTTGCCGGGATTTGAACCATGCGGCCGGCAGTGAATCATACCAAATGCCTACCTCCTATAGATTTAGATCAGCACTAATCAATAGAAATAAGCCAACGTTATGGTCTTCTTTAGCCAATAGATCTGTGTCGCCTACCTCTGAAGCCACTAACGGCCATAATTAAAAAGACTAAAAGAACATTTATTCCCAGAGGTCTAAGGAAGCGATCACCACGTCAGACACTGCCCATTGTAGGACACTACCAATTCTATTTCTCTGTCCTTTAGCCCACTTACATGTGACACTTCCTGGGGAAACTAGAGACTGGTAGTAGGAGAGTTTATGGGCTCGATCCAATTAGGAGTGAAGGGGGCAAATTGCTATTGTAACAGCAGCGTACAATTCGCCCCCCTCGCGGCTCTATCTCGCACATTTTTGCTCTCAGCCCCATAGAAACCTGCAAGTCCAGCGGTACCGTAAGTGCTGCGTACAGCCACGCCAACTCCAACGGCAGGGAACTCGCTCCTAATTGGCTCGAGCCCTACATGTGAAACTTAATAAGTCTAACAACATATAACAAACACGGGCATGTTCAATAATCACTCATTCCAGCTGCTGTAAACCCATCACTTACGGTCACTAACAATTATCATAAGTAAGGTCTGATTCTGAGTTGGGAGCACCGTTGTATGTATGCAGGGTAAGCACTGGCTGCTTCTGCATGTAGCCCACAAATAGTGGAAGCTTTACTTTTACACTGTAATTTAGGAGTCTATTTACTAAGCCTTGGATGGAGATATAGTGAACGGAGATAAAAGTGCCAGCCAATCAGCTCCTAACTGCCATGTCACAGGCAGGGTTTGAAAAATAACAGGAGCTGATAGGTTGGTACTTCATCTCTCTCCAAGGCTTAGTAAATAGACCTCTTAGATTGGAGTTTGGACACCCCCTCCCAAATATAAATCTCTCTACACATTTCACATCTCCACACCTGCAGCGCAGCATGGTGTCGCTCGGGAACAAAGTTACTTGTACTTATTTATTTGCTTATCCCTATAATGTGCCCCTGTGTGACTGGATTAGATTGGGTCAGATCCAGGTCACTGCCATTATTTCATTGAGTCCATCACCCCCCGGGGATTGCGACATGAGCAGGATGCCTGGAACGAAGTTCACATTTGAAAGACGAAAACAACTACAAAATTATCATTAGTGCAGCGTTCTTCTATCCAGTCATTATCTAAGGGCAAAGGTAATAACAGCAGCAACAACAATGACATCTCCAGGCCTCTGATGGTGCCCTTTCAAAAACTAATCATAGTAAAAAAAAAGTCTGTGTCCTATTTCTGAAATGTAATTTTCCCAACATTAAGGAACATCTCTCATCGCCGCTATTCAGTGTCAAGACAATATGAATCAATGAGCAATGTACCATTAGAGCCATGCCAGACATTGCCACGGCACAAGGAGAAACTCGCGAGTTCTGATCCTAGGGGAGATGTATCAAACTTTCGAGAGAGACCAAGTGGAGGCTTCCCATAGCAACCAGCGCGTAACTGTCATTTCTCCAGAACAGTCTATGAAATGACAGTTGAAAACTGATTGGTTGCTATCGGCAACGTCTCCACTTTCTCTCGAAGGTTTCACACATCTTCCCCCGTGTCTTTCCTGCACAGGTATGACCACCAGCCCACGCACAGGCCCACCTGCCGGTGAGGAATCAGTAGACCCCACTCCGGCGATGCTGTACGCTACAGCCACCAACCCCATCCTCATAGCCTGATAAATGGGGAATCACGCAATTTCTCCTGTGCAAATTACCGGGTATTTGGTTGAGACCCCCCCTTTCACACTACAGCTTCTACCCGGGAAATTCCCGGGGAGCACCATTCAGACATAAGCAGGGTTTTTCAGTTTTCAATATTACCTGCCTCTCCTCTGCCCTTCCTAGCCTATCCCCCTCTCCGGCTGCCGCTGATGATGATGTCATCATCATGCAGCAGGCAGTTGACCAATCAGAATGCAGCCATGTTATTTATTTTATTATTATTAAATGATTTCTTTTATTACCTATTTGCCCTGGTGGTTCAGCTGGAGTGTGGGTGGCCCGCTGTGGCAGAGGCGTCCGGCTGGGGTTCTCTGTGCCTGAGGACCCGGCCAAAGTCACTGACTCGGTCTACAGTGCCACAGCCACCAGCATTGGGGGTGGTGAGCGGCAGCGATGAGCGTCCTGTAGGACGCTCTGCGCTGCCCACTCAATGTAAAGGCTGTTTGGTGCAGCCCGGGAGTAAATTCCCGGGGAGCACCATTCAGATATGAGTGGGGTAATTTCCTGGGACTTAACTCCCTGGAAATTCCCTGGTCAATTGGAGGGTCGGCTACCCAGAAACGTACAGGCATACACGAGATCCCGGGAATTTGGCCGAGGCAGGCCAAATCCAAACTCCCGGGAATCTCAGTATGTCTGAAAGGGGTATAATTCTGCCCTGGGAATCTATAGCTGCAACCTGACCCTAGTTTCCAGGTACACTCCCAGATTTTAAAAGATTTGTCCGATGGTTTTCCATATAGATTACCCGCACTGTTGCTGCATATTTGTATTCAGCAAGGGTAGACGTGAGGCACTCCAGCTGCTGTTGAACTATACATCCCAGCATGCCCTGCCACAGTTTTAGCCTGCTCTAAGAGCAAAACTGCAGCAGGGTTGCCACGCCTGGTATACAGAATATAATGCCTATTAAAAACATACTTTTACTGTAATATTTATCAAATAGGGGCAGTGGAATAATATATATATATAAAATTTCTACCATTCGTGAAATTAGGGTCTGTTTGCAATGTATTATTGGATAAGATGTATTTTTATTTATATATCCATACAAGGTAAAACGTTTTGCACAATATAAATAAATACAGTATATAATAATATACACATATGGATAAAAGTCTCTTAGTGGACTTCGCGCTCAGGTTCCCAGTGTTTGTAAATATAGTGCAGACTGCATGGATTTTCCTCACACATAAACAGCCTGTGAGAACTGGAATAACCTAGCAACCTCTGATCTATATGCAGCATGCTATGGAAGGGGAGGGTGTCTGTGACCAGCAGTAACCTCTCAGTCAGGGAGGGCTGGGTGACTGCACACTGACATGTCAGCTCACTGCCGCCGTCCAATCACAGGCCACATTCCAGGCCAGGGACAATTAGCAGCTTTTTCATGACAGAGCTGCAAAATGATTGGTGGTTACAGAGAATGCACTACAAATAGCACCAACATATCAGATGTGCGCAAAGCTAGAAATACTGAAATAAATCCCATTCATTACACCCACTTTCTATGTGTAACAATGCTATAGGGGTCACTTGTGGAACAGTCTATAATGTGAACAGGGAAATCAACAGCAGGAACCAAAAGAATATTCAGGGTTTATGTGTAAAAAAAAACCAAACAAACAAAACACACCTGTATTGCTAGGGACCGCTGCCTGGTGATAGCCTAATGTATAATAATACCTATATTATCTCTGTATTATTATATACAGTATAAGGGGTAGGGTCCAGGATAGGGTATGAGAAGGGATTGTATTACATAAGGGAGCCAAACAGCAGAGCATATGGGGGTCGTTGTATTGTTTTCAGAGGATGCCCCACCTCCACTACAGAGGAGGGAGGCCCCATTACTGACCCTCCACTACACAGGATCTGTGCCCCTTATCCATTACACAGGATCTGTGCCCCCGTGCTACCACTCCACTACACAGGATCTGTGCCCTTTATCCATTACACAGGATCTGTGCCCCCACTCCATTACACAGGATGCGTGCTACCCCTCTATTACCCAGGATATGTGCCACCCTGTGCTGCCCCTCCATTACACAGGATCGGTGCTACCCCTCTATTACCCAGGATCTGTGCCACCCTGTGCTGCCCCTCCATTACACAGAATCAGTATCCTCCTGCGCCACCACTCCATTACCAAGGATTTCTGACACTGCTCCATTACAGAGGATATGCGCCGTGTAAGCTTCCCTTACCCAGGATCAGTGCCCCTCTGTGGCTCTCCTCCATTACCCAGGATCAGTGCCCCTCTGTGGCTCCCCTCCATTACCCAGGATCAGTGCCCCCTCCAACAGGAAGGACCTGTGCCAGCCTTCCATCACACAGGACCAGTGCTTCCTTTGCCACCCCTCCATTACACAAGATTTGTGACCCTCACTGCTGCACGTCCATTACACACGATCAGTGCCAACCCTCCATTACCCAGGATATGTGTTCTCCTGCACCACCACACCATTATCAAGGATTTCTGCCACACCTCCATTACCGAGGATATGTGCCCCCCTCCCCCGTGTCTCCCCCCATTACCCAGGATCAGTGCCCCTCTGTGGCTCCCCTCCATTACCCAGGATCAGTGCCCTTCTGTGGCTTCCCTCCATTACCCAGGATCAGTGCCCTTCTGTGGCTTCCCTCCATTACCCAGGATCAGTGCCCTTCTGTGGCTCCCCTCCATTACCCAGGATCAGTGCCCTTCTGTGGCTTCACTCCATTACCCAGGATCAGTGCCCTTCTGTGGCTTCCCTCCATTACCCAGGATCAGTGCCCTTCTGTGGCTTCCCTCCATTACCCAGGATCAGTGCCCTTCTGTGGCTTCCCTCCATTACCCAGGATCAGTGCCCTTCTGTGGCTTCCCTCCATTACCCAGGATCAGTGCCCTTCTGTGGCTTCCCTCCATTACCCAGGATCAGTGCCCTTCTGTGGCTTCCCTCCATTACCCAGGATCAGTGCCCTTCTGTGGCTTCCCTCCATTACCCAGGATCAGTGCCCTTCTGTGGCTTCCCTCCATTACCCAGGATCAGTGCCCTTCTGTGGCTTCCCTCCATTACCCAGGATCAGTGCCCTTCTGTGGCTTCCCTCCATTACCCAGGATCAGTGCCCCTCTGTGGCTCCCCCCCATTACCCAGGATCAGTGTCCCTCTGTGGCTCCCCCCCATTACCCAGGATCAGTGCCCCTCTGTGGCTCTCCTCCATTACCCAGGATCAGTGCCCCTCTGTGGCTCTCCTCCATTACCCAGGATCAGTGCCCCTCTGTGGCTCCCCTCCATCACCCAGGATCAGTGCGCCTCTGTGGCTCCCCTCCATCACCCAGGATCAGTGCACCTCTGCTTTGCCGCCCCTCCATTGCACAGGATTTGTGCCCCTCAGTGCTGCACCTACATTACACAGGATCAGTGCCACCTCTTCATTACCTAGGATCTGTGTCCTCCTGTACCACCACACCATTATCAAGGATTTGTGCCACTCCTCCATTACCCAGGAAAAGTGCCTCCCTGTGCCACCCCTTCATTACCCAAGACCTGGCTCCTCTGTGCCACCCCTCCATTACCCAGAACATGGCCGCACTGTACCACCCATCCATTACCCAGGACCTGTGCCCCTGTATGCCTGCCACCCCTTCATTACCCAGGATCAGTGCCCCCCTTCTACTCTACCATTATCCAGGACCTGTGCGCCGCTGTGCCTCCCCTCCATTAACCAGGATCTGTGCCCCCTCGAATCTTCCCCCCCTCCATTAACCAGGACCTCTGTGCCATCCCTCCATTACACAGGACCTGTGCCCCGTTGTGCCACCCCTCCATTACCCAGGAACTATGCCCTATTGTGCCACTCCTAACATTACACAGGACCTGTGTAACACAGGACCCCCCCTCCATTAGCCAGGACCTGTGCCCCTCTATACATCACTCACCCAGGCAGCTCCCACACACCAGAGCAGCCGCGTTGAGAGCACCGGCGGATGCCCCATAGATCCGGCTGGCGTCGGTGATGAGGTACGGCGCTCTCTCCTGCAGGCAGCTGGACACCCCGACATGGTAGACCCCGAGGAAGCCGCAGCCGGCGAAGGACAGGTTCCAGCCCCGCTCCCGGTCAAACATGGTGGGGTTACTGGCGGGGTGTGTGTGGGTCACCGGCTACTGACATGACAGCCAGCAACGAATGAGTGACTGTGAGCGGATGGGGGAGAGACACCGGTATAAGGTCTACCACTCTGACCCCGCCCACTCCTCAGCTCACGTCTACAGAGCCAATCACAGCGCGGACACTGAGCCCGGCCTCTGCCCTGCGCACTGAGGGAACCCCGGCACTGACGTCACCGGGGACAGTGACATCATCCTGTCACCCAGACCTCCCATCAGTCATCTGCTGTACAGTCTGCTCCTGCTTCTCCCACTTATTCTCCACCAGTCAGCTACTGTGCAGCCTGCCCCTGCTTCTCCCACTTATTCTCCACCAGTCAGCTACTGTACAGTCTGCCCCTGCTTCTCCCACTTATTCTCCACCAGTCAGCTACTATGCAGCCTGCCACTGCTTCTCCCACTTATTCTCCAACAGTCATCTGCTGTACAGTCTGCTCCTGCTTCACCCACTTATTCTCCACCAATCAGCTACTGTGCAGCCTGCCCCTGCTTCTCCCACTTATTCTCCACCAGTCAGCTACTGTACAGCCTGCCCCTGCTTCTCCCACTTATTCTCGACCAGTCAGCTACTGTGCAGCCTGTACCTGCTTCTCCCACTTATTCTCCACCAGTCAGCTACTGTACAGTCTGTCCCTGCTTCTCTCACTTATTCTCCAACAGTCATCTGCTGTACAGTCTGCTCCTGCTTCGCCCACTTATTCTCCACCAGTCAGCTACTGTGCAACCTGTCCCTGCTTCACCCACTTATTCTCCACCAATCAGCTACTGTGCAGCCTGCCCCTGCTTCTCCCACTTATTCTCCACAAGTCAGCTACTGTACAGCCTGCCCCTGCTTCTCCCACTTATTCTCGACCCGTCAGCTACTGTGCAGCCTGTACCTGCTTCTCCCACTTATTCTCCACCAGTCAGCTACTGTGCAGTCTGTCCCTGCTTCTCCCACTTATTCTCGACCAGTCAGCTACTGTGCAACCTGTTCCTGCTTCTCCCACTTATTCTTCACCAGTCAGCTACTGTGCAGCCTGCCCCTGCTTCTCCCACTTATTCTAAACCAGTCAGCTACTGTACAGTCTGCTCCTGCTTCTCCCACTTATTCTCCACCAGTCAGCTACTGTACAGCCTGCCCCTGCTTCTCCCACTTATTCTCCACCAGTCATCTACTGTACAGCCTGCCCCTGCTTCTCCCACTTATTCTAAACCAGTCAGCTACTGTACAGTCTGCTCCTGCTTCTCCCACTTATTCTCCACCAGTCAGCTACTGTACAGCCTGCCCCTGCTTCTCCCACTTATTCTCCACCAGTCATCTACTGTACAGCCTGCCCCTGCTTCTCCCACTTATTCTCCACCAGTCAGCTATTGTGCAGCCTGTCCCTGCTTCTCTCACTTATTCTCCACGAGTCATCTGCTGTACAGCCTGCCCCTGCTTCTCTCACTTATTCTCCACCAGTCAGCTACTGTACAGCCTGCCCCTGCTTCTCCCACTTATTCTCCACCAGTCAGCTACTGTACAGCCTGCCCCTGCTTCTCCCACTTATTCTCCACCAGTCAGCTATTGTGCAGCCTGTCCATGCTTCTCTCACTTATTCTCCACCAGTCAACTACTGTACAGTCTGCTCCTGCTTCTCCCACTTATTCTCCACCATTCAGCTACTGTACAGTCTGCTCCTGCTTCTCCCACTTATTTTCCACCAGTCAGCTATTGTGCAGCCTGTCCCTGCTTCTCCCACTTATTCTCTACCAGTCAGCCACTGTGCAGCCTGTCCCTGCTTCTCCCACGTATTCTCAACCAGTCAGCCACTGTACAGTCTGCCCCTGCTTCTTCCATTTATTCTCCACCAATCAGTCAGCTACTGTGCAGCCTGCCCCTGCTTCCTCCAGCTGCTAATCCTTGAGGTATACCTAATATACCAGTCACACTTACATCAATCCATCTGCCTGCAACTTGGAAAATCAGTAGGAAAAGCGGAATACAGATGTTTCCACATACACCTATCCTCAAATGGCGCCAAACAGCCCCGTTTGCGATTTAGCCGCGACAAACGTTCCACCAGAAACTTTGGGCCTGATTCAGAACCGGACGCTCTGACCAGAGCGCTCGCTCTGAATCAGGGCCCTCCTCCATTAAATTGGAGCGTCCTCCTGGACGCTCGTATAGCTGTGGGTCACCACCCACAGCATTTACGAGCATCCAAAAAGATTGTCGCGATGGTCTTGACCATCGCGACTATCGGACTTGCGAGGGAAACCCTGCGGTCGGGTTTCCCAGCCACAAGCCCTGGAGTGGGGCCGGCTTCAGACGGTAGGCGTTCCCATGGGAACGCCTCCGTCTGGCAGGCACTCCCCCGGCACGCCCACCAAAAGGGGCGTGCTGTCAATCAACATCGATAGCACGCCCCCTTTGGTGTGAGAGCCGGAGCGATGGGAAGCCCGTCGCTCGCCGGGTCTCGCGCATGCGCAGTGGGGAACATCGACCCACTTGCGAGCGTACTGCCGCTCGCGGGTGGGTCTAAATGACCCCCTTTGTTTTCCCACAAAATATCCATCTCTACTGACAATGGAATGACACATGTATTTCTGTGTGTCACTTAGGGTCTGAGGCATAGATGACTGGTAAATGTTGGGCCCGATCGCAGCTGGTCTCGCAATAGCGGTTGCGGAAATATGCAAATGCTAATCTCAGCCTTCCTATAGCACGGTGCAATGGAGCGTACGAGCAGGCTTTTCAGGCTCCATGGTCTGCGCATTTGCAATGGAGATTGTAAACACACCAACATCGACGCACCATCAACATTTACGGTAGCCTGCTCTGGCTACTCTCCCCTGATTCAACCAAACATGGCCTCTAAAATTGAGGTTTTGCGGCAACGCTCTCATACACGCCCATGGAACGAGCCCTGTTTGTGATCACTTTAGGTCACCTCTTAGTCTCCACCCTGATACGCCCGGGAATCGCAAACCCCTTCTCCAATTTTAGCAATTCTGTAAGCAATAGCAAACGGTGTAGGACACTTGGATTCGCGCATGCGCAGCTCAGAATTTTCACGCATTCACACTATCAAAACATTGCTAACCTGCGCAAACCTTGTTGTTGCATTCATATTTGAATAAGGCCCTAAAGGTGCCTACACAGTACACACTGGGCGATTTTACTGAGCGATTGCATGATTACGACATCGTAATCGTGCAATCGCTCAGTAATCGTGCACTATAATGACGGAAACAACCAGCGATGCGCGCTCCCGCTGGTCGTTCCCGACATCCATCATCGCCTGAACATGCAGCCCAATCTGCCTATAACGACAGATTGGCCATGTTCAGGAATGATGGATGTTGCCTACACTGAGCGACTGATCGGTCAGTGTAGGCACTACAGGGGATCAGGAACGACGGTACGATTACAATGTCGTAATCGTACTGTCTTTCCTAATCGCCCAGTGTGTACGCACCTTTAGGCACTAATCTGGGTGAAAAGGCAAAGGACGGAGGTCCGATACGAGTGGTCCACATAATGCCTCGCTCCGTGCATTGTTATGCTTAATCTGCGACTTTATATCAATTTATTTGCGACAAACATACTAACCCGAAGCACCTAGGACTCTATCGCCAAATTTTTTTATAACGCTATGATGTAAGTAAAATGTAAAGTTCAGGAAAAAGCACTTAAAATAGGGAAACCGCTCTCTGAGGCGGAGCTTGTAAATCACGCCAGGTTTCTTGCTCCATATGGCGCAAATAGGGTAGGTGTATGAGGACGCATCTACAGTTGGAGGCATTGTGAAACTTAGAAGATGTGAAAAGTTCCAACACTCTCAGGGGCATATTTACTAAAGTGCAGGTTTATAAGCATGGAGATGTTGCCTATAGCAACCAATCAGATTCTACTTATCATTTGTCTAGCACCTTCTAGAACATAATAGCTAGAATCTGATAGGTTGCTATGGGCAACCTCTCTATTTCTTTAAACTATTTCTAGTAGTTCAGAATCAAACATCTCAGCGCTACACTTTTGTCTTAGAATTTTGAGTTTTTCCTGAGGGGTTGTTGCACTTTAGCCCCATGAGTAGCAGCAGGGGATTGGCGAGTTAACTACATGACAAATTGCTAGAGAACGGTAAACAGCCAGGGGCGTATCTATAATGGGTGTGGGGAACACGGGCCCCGCACCGCACACCCATAATATTACTTACCTCTCCGGAGTCCCACGTCGGCGCGGGGGTCCGGCGCTGTAAAACGACTGGAAAATGGCCGCAGCAGTCATTTTCCCATCGTTTGCGCATGCGCAGTATAGGGAAAATGGCCGCCGCGGCCATTTTCCCGTTGACCTGTGCTTTCATTATAGACTCTGGGCACACTCTAGTAGCCAGAGTCTATAACTCCGGCACTGGCCGCAGTGGCGGTTCTAGGGGTGGGCTAACAGGGCCGTCGCCCGGGTCGCCGGCACCTAGAGGGCGCCACTGAGTCCCCAGAAGGTAAAAAAATAAATAGATCCCATAATAAAAAAAAAAACAGCGCCGGGGACCCCCACGTTGCCGGGCGCCCGCTGATATTTGTTATCAGCGGGCACCCGGCTCCCTCCCTGCAAAGGCAGCCGAAGCTCACTCCAGAGCTCTGGCTCCAGCAGAGAGCACTATGGGAGGGATGTCATGACGTCTCTCCCATAGATCCGTGGTGGAGCCGTGGTCGGACCGGACGGCAGCGGACGCAGGAGCGGGGCCTAAGGTAAGTATTGTGTTTGTATTTTATATTTTTCAGAAGGGAGGCATGGGGGCATTACTACTGGGGGCATGTCTATAAGAGGGCATTACTATTGGGGGCATGTCTATAAGGGGCATTACTACTGGGGGCATGTCTACAAGGGGCATTACTACTGGGAGCATGTCTATAGGGGGGCATTACTACTGGGAGCATGTCTATAAGGGGCATTACTACTGGGGTATGTCTATAAGGGGGCATTACTACTGGGGCATGTCTATAAGGGGCATTACTACTGGGGGCATGTCTATAAGGGGCATTACTACAGGGGGCATTACTACTGGGGGCATGTCTATAAGGGGCATTACTACTGGGGGCATGTCTATAGGGGGGCATTACTACTGGGAGCATGTCTATAAGGGGGCATTACTACTGGGGGCATGTCTATAAAGGGGCATTACTACTGGGAGCATGTCTATAAAGGGGCATTACTACTGGGGGCATGTCTATAAGGGGGCATTACTACTGGGGGCATGTCTATAAGGAGCATTACTGGGGGCATGTCTATAGGGGGGCATTACTACTGGGAGCATGTCTATAAGGGGACATTTCTACTGGGGGCATGTCTATAAGGGGGCATTACTACTGGGGCATGTCTATAAGGGGACATTACTACGGGGGGCATGTCTATAAGGGGGCATTACTACTGGGGACATGTCTATAAGGGGGCATTACTACTGGGGTTACTACTATAGGGGGCACTAATGGGGGCATTCCAACTTTGGGCACTACTATAGGGGGCATTCCTACTGTGGGCACTACTATAGGGGGCATTATTACTGGGACACTACTAATGTGGGCACTACTATAGGGGGCACTACTACTGTAGGCATTGTATTAGGGGCACTACTACTCAGTACTGTGGGCCTTGTGTATAAGGGGCTCTAATTTGGGCATTGTGTAAAAGAGGCACCACTGTGTGTCATTACATGAATAAGGGACTAATGTGTGGCGTAATTTGAATTGGGGATACTGTATTATAAAGGGAATTACTGCATGTGGCATAATGTGTTATACAGGGCATTACTGCATGTGGCATAATGTGTTATACAGGGCATTACTGCATATGGCATAATGTGTTATAAAAGCCATTACTGCATGTGGCATAATGTGTTATACAGGGCATTACTGCGTGTGGCATAATGTGTTATACAGGGCATTACTGCGTGTGGCATAATGTGTTATACAGGGCATTACTGCGTGTGGCATAATGTGTTATACAGGGCATTACTGCATGTGGCATAATGTGTTATACAGGGCATTACTGCGTGTGGCATACTGTGTTATAAAAGCCATTACTGCATGTGGCATAATGTGTTATACAGGGCATTACTGCATGTGGCATAATGTGTTATACAGGGCATTACTGCATGTGGCATAATGTGTTATACAGGGCATTACTGCGTGTGGCATAATGTGTTATACAGGGTATTACTGTATGTGGCATAATGTGTTTATAAAGGGCATTAATGCATGTGGCATAATGTGTTATACAGGGCATTACTGCATATGGCATAATGTGTTATAAAAGCCATTACTGCATGTGGCATAATGTGTTATACAGGGCATTACTGCGTGTGGCATAATGTGTTATAAAAGCCATTACTGCATGTGGCATAATGTGTTATACAGGGCATTACTGTATGTGGCAAAATTTGTTTATAAAGGGCATTACTGCATGTGGCGTAATGTATTTATAAAGGGCATTACTGTGTAAGGTGCATTACTGCACATGGCAATTATTCGCCACGAGGGAAGAGCTTGGGGGAAGCTCAGCACCTTCATAAGTGCTGGGCACGCCCCACAGTGTTATGAATTGGGGGTGCTCCGCAAGGACACGCCCCCTTTCCGGAATCGCGTGTGCTTTCAGCGCGAGCAGAGGAACGTCATCTACAAAAAGTTGTTGGTTTTTTTTTGTTTTTTTTGGGGGGGGGGAGGGGGGGTGCAACTGTGAACTTTCGCCCTGACCTCCACAATGTCTAGAACCGGCCCTGACTGGCCCCGCATAGCTCAGTGCGCTGCCGGCCGCCGGGCGGAGAAGAGGAGGCCCATGTCGGAGACTGCACACGGGCCCCCTCCTCTCTAGAAACGCCCCTGTAAACAGCACTTACATTTTCTATAATTAGCATAATTAGTGGTTTATTCATTAAACTGAACATGATCTCTTGTATTTGTATTAGAGCATGGTTGGATACTCTCCTGAAATGGCCGGGAGCTTCCCGGAAATCGGGTGGCACTCCTGGCTCCCTGCAAGAGAAGGCAACTCTCCCGGATTGACCGCTGTCCCTGCCCGACCACCACGGTCACACTCACTAATTGAGCGGACCCCTGATAGGACCCCTTTGGTATTCAGCAAACTCCGAAAACTGAAAGTTTTCAGAGGTTGTTGCCGAGAACAAGCGCCATTTTCCGCCACCTCCTCACCAGCTCCCCGGCGGCTTTGCGCACGTGTGACCCCAGGTCGGGACAACTGGGAGCAGGTAAGTGACGCAGCTACAGAAGTAGCTGCGATACTAACCACGGGTGCAACTGCTTTTTTGGAGCAGTTGTCCCCTCACCGGAGCAATGATGAATTGCTCTGGAGTCACGTTTTCCCCTCTGCGAGTTGGATACTTAAGTATCCTTCACATCGAGTTCAAAACTTAATCTTCAGAGGCCATACGGCCTTCGATGATAAATACGCCCCTGAGGGTAATAGTTACTGCATTCCGTTGCCAGAGACATAGCTAGACATTTTGGTGCCCTGTACCAGAAAGAGCTTTGGTGCCCCCCCCCCATCGTAGGCCGGAACATTGCGCACCGAAAAAAAAGGCATGGTCTCATAGGGAAAGGGCGTCGCCACACTATAGTACCCCCAATTCACATTACGCCACACAGTAGTGTCCCTTATTTACATTACACTACATACCTGTAGTAGTGTCCGTAATACACATTACGCTAAATTGTACTATTGCCCCTTACACATTATACCACACAGTAGTAATGCCCCTTACACATTAGGCCACACAGTACAAATCCCCCCCATTACACTGGCAGAGTCCGGCTTCTCCTCTTCCCTGTCTTTCGGCTGGCAGTGGGATCTCACGGGCGGCCCAGCATCATGGAGGGATTCTGCTTTGATAGCTGCAGCGCTGGGACGGAGCACCGGGGCAGATGCGGTGGCCAAAAGGACTTGGTTGGTGTTGGCTGTGAACCATACACGGCACGTACTAGCGGCCAAACAGATGCAGCCACGTGGCTGTTTCTGATTGGCTGCTGGTCTGCAAGCCGTGACTGGCTAACGTCCGGCGACAGAATTTAAAAGGCCACCAACAAAGATTTTTGATATTTGGCTGCCGGTCTGTGATTGGTTCATGACCGGTGCCAGGGGTGTGTACTGCCACCGCATCTCTCCTAGCTTCAGCCCGCCGAAACCCGTCGCCTGATGACCGGGCAACTAAGCCAGCGCTGCTCAGAGATGTGTCCCCAGCAGACAGGGGAGGGGGCGGAGCTCAGGGTGCAGGCAGCTGCAGCTCTGCCCGCTGTAATGTGTAATAGTAGCAGTACGCCCGGCAGAGAAGAAGCCGGGCACACAGTTATTATTATACATTGTAGCAGGCGGCCACTGTACATGAAAGGTAAATTAGAGGGGGTGATCGCGGGTGGAGGCAGCTGGTTCCACCATCATGGCTGTTCCACTCTGGGAGGGCGCACCGGCCGCACCACCCTAGTTACGGCCCTGGCTGTTGCACTATTTGCAGGATATCACTATAGTACAGCAATGTTTTTAGATATGAATATCTCTATACTAGTACCATTGATTAGATAGAACCTTATTTACGGATAATCAGTCCATGAATAATCGCTATTACTGTATTCCAGCAGTACAAAGTACAGTGATAACTGTATAAAACAAACAGGCTTCACTTGCTAAATAATTGGATATGTTTTATCAGATGCAGCAATAGATAGGCTAAAATAGTCATATCAAAGTCTGAAGGTTATACTATTGATTTTTTTTTTTATCCTTAGTTCACAATGGATGTGACGTTCGAATGCATCTCTGATTGTTATACTGCTTTGTTGCTACCAGTGACTGCTGTATTATCTATGCTCAAGAAATAATAAAAATGAATACTAACAGAAAAGCATAAGCCTGCCAAACCACTCTTCCCTGTCCCCTGGTTTTCCTGGTTGCCAGTAACTGAATTGTACGTGAACCGAGTGTGGGCAGAAGGAGGGATGAGAGAAAGCATATACATTAAGCAGTGTTAGGAGACAGAGTGAAAAGTGATTAGGTACCAGCCAATCAGCTCCCAACTGTCATTTTTCAAGCACAGCCTGTGAGATGACAGTTGGGAGCTGATTGGCTGGCACCTTATCACTTTTCACTCTGTCTCCTAACACTGCTTAGTAACTAGACCCCACAATCTGTGGTCATACTGCAGAAGCTAGTTAGGGTGGCAGGTATATAAAGGTACACCAGAAAACGTCTTCATTTATTACACAGTATTATACCAAACTGCTGAGGTCTGTCATGAATTACGTTATAGATCATAAATCAGTCTTGTCATTCCCTAACTCAGTTTTCTACCTGGGAATTACAGTATCTTAAATTAAACATGGCTGCCCAGTTGGAGACCTGAAGGTTGGACACATGCCAGCAATGCTTTATACTTTTCTACTATGTTTTATATCCCATTCTCCTCTGCATCATGGCTGACAGTATCGCTATCTTCCTTGTTACCCAAGCCCGATGCCTTGACATCCTTGACTTCAGCTTCCCTCCACACATCCACATACCTCCTAACTGTCCCAATTTCAGCAGGACAGTCCCGCTGTCCCACCCGTGGGCCGTAGTGTCCCGCGGGTTACTGGAAGGTTGGGGACACTTAGGCACCACCGCACCTCTGCTCTCCTAAGCAGAGAACAGTGGTGCTGTGAAGCTGAGTGGATGCTGCACGCATGCTCTACCTTGTCACCTACGCCATCAAATCATTGCCATTACTGTTTATGCCTTTTCTATTCTCTCATTATTTCCCACCTTGACTACTGCAACCTTCTTCTATTTGCCCTGCCCCTCACCTGCCTTTCCCCTCTACAAGCCCTTTCTCTCATGTCTTTCACTCAGTGTCCGCTGTGCCACTCTAAAAATATTTGTGCTTCAGGGGCGGTTTTATGAGAGGAGGGAGACGTGTGCAATCTCTGGGTATGCAGTCGGGAAGCCGGCGGACCTAATCCTAACAGCCGGCTTCCCGACTGCTTAATCCCGGCGAGGGTTAAATGACAGGAGACCGGCACCCGGCATCCCGATCGAAGTGATGCCGGGCGCCACAGCGGACAGCCGCGGGTTTAGGTTTAGGGCTCCCAGGGGGGATTTATGGTTAGGCACCCCCCCTGGAGGTTAGGGTAAGGGGGGTTAGGGTTAGGCACCCTCGGGGGGGATTTAGGGGTAGGCACCCCCCGGGGGACTTAGGTTTAGGCAGCGGGGAAGGGGGGTTAGGGTTAGACACTTAGAGGGGGGATTAGGGTTAGGCACTAGGGGGGAGGTTAGGGTTAGGTACCCCTAAGGAAGGGTTAGGGTTAGGGGGTAGAATAAGGTTAGTTAGTACTTACCTTGGACAATCTGGATTTCCTCCTCTGCCAGGATGCCCCTGTCGGGATTCCAACCGCCGGCCAGGGGTCCGGCAGTAAATCATACTGATTCCCAGTCTCTGTGCATCCCCTCTCGCTAATGCAATTGCAGAGTAGACAAACACGCTTCAGCTTCTGGCTACATTGCATAGTATCTTTATTTTATCCCCATGTGAATGGAAAAACACGAACAAAGTAATGGTCGCTCTTCAGATATAAAAAATTCTTATGATTACATCTTTTAACTGTGAGCTGTGAATGCAAACCTTAAACTTCAATAAACAGCTTAGCAGAAGAAAGAAGGTTAACTCGTCCTCAGTTATCAGATTCGAGCATGGACGTTGGTACAGGGGGGGGTTGCACATCGCATGGTAACTGGCACGGTCCGACTGTCAGCAGCTCCTGACAGCAGCTAGTGGCAGGGTGTGTGAACCCGACAGGATCCAGGGACGGTGTCCAGAGATTGCCTGGTGGAGTATTTCAAACATATCATGTGGTAACCAGCCCACACTGTTTTTTAATGGGTACGAATGGCACTGTAGCAGTGTATTGCTTTGAGTGTTACATTGTATCAAAATTAAAAAAAGCGTTTATTGCACTGTGGAGTGCCCCCTTTCTATTATATATATTGTGATAGGATCACTAGTAAAGTGGTCAGTGATAGATACATTTGCCCTAGGTTTCTGACCTATGTGTTTTAAAACCCCCAGGAGAAAGTTTGCAGTGAAGCAAGCTTGAGCTTCGGCTTTTGAAAAGCCGTTTTGGGACCTGGGGGTGTGGGTGTGAGGAGAGGGTGGGCTCCACCCACAGCCACTCCAGGTTTTGGGCCTTTCAGCCTGGTAACAGGCTCATTAGGGCTTCCAGCTGAGAGTGGCCAAGATATGCTTGGTTTGGGGCTGAGTGTCTCACCTGGGATAGCAGGCAGGGAGTTTGCTCAGAGACACTTGGAAACCTAGCAGTGAGGACTGTGATGTGTTGCTGGTGAGGGTATTAGGCCCTGCCAGGTTCTTGTAGTGAGGGAAATCACTTGTAAAGTTAGAGCCCAGACAGGGCTAGGATTTATGTTTATGTTTTCTTTATGTAATTTCTGATATTGTACAATAAAGACTGGCGCCGACCAGCTTGTACTCGCATCCAGACTGGTGTGCTGTTTCCCGGCTGCTGTGTGTGTAAGGAAGGAGTCCATCTACCCCAGGAGAGGGACCCCTAACCCGACTGAACGTCACAATAAATATATATATATATGCTTCCTAATAGGGGTAAGGTGCAATCAGGGTGTATCCGTTCCCCCACGCTGTAAGCAACAGGGCCCGCCTAACATCATACACAGGCGCTCCCTGTTGTTTCCAACAGTGATGCCGAGTGTTCCTCTCTCATCTCAGGTCCGCTTGGCTGATGACCTCAGAAAGCAGAAGGAACCGGACCTCCACACCGTACAATACCACTTTCCTATTATTTTGAACCACCTTGGTTCTTGTTGCTAGCTAGCCAACTATCAGTGGTGTTTATGTACATTAGAACTTTTTGTACATCGTTGTGTATATACCAGTCATAGGAGACAGGGGCTGCAACATTGTATCATGAGAAGATTTGCTTTGTATCTATTTGTCTTCATTTGTTTCGAGTACCGGATACAGAATTGCTGGCAGTTCTGGAAAAGATAGAGCCCTATTTTCATGTTATTAAAGTGCATAAGCTATCTCTAATATGACAAAAGTATATTATCAATAGGGAATTACTCCTTAAGTATACCTATCTTTTGTGGATGTACTACGCTTGGAAAATTTACTAATCATTAAGGAGCATCATATTGTAAAGCTTCTAATTTATGTGTATGTTGGTTGCAAGTAGTACTACTGTATAAAGGGATCATTTAAGAAAGGGCGTGAATTTCACTATCTGCCAAACCCGCCTATTTATCCATTAGGACAGTGGTTCCCAAACTGTGGGCTGTGGCACCCCTGGGGTGCCTCAGGACTCTTGCGGGGGTTCCTCAGCTTGGTGGTCCAGCACCAAATCAAATTATTTATTATCAATGTAATATAAATATGTGGACAAAGAGAAGCGCAGACCTGTTCACCAACACATTACTGAACCTAAGGATGACAGGTCAGCACAATTTACTTAATCATTTTTTTTCTGAATTTCTCATTAACAAACTGATAGGGACAGGATCTAGCAGGCTGGCACCATGTTCTTAAGCCCCTCATGGCAATTTGTGGGTCATTCGAGAGGGGGCGGGGCCAAATGACCTGATTCAAATTGAATCGCGTCATATTGGCTCCACCTCCTCCATATTGACCCGCAAATCGTGGCAAAATTTCCGTAAGGGGGCGGGGATTAAGAGCACATTGCCTGCACTCCAGTCTGTCAGAGGGGGTTTCTGGGTACTCAGAAACCCCCCCTGCGTGTGCTACTGACCACAAGGTAAATGTTATATACCCAATTACACACTGTTAAGAATGTCTGATTTGGTGTTTATGATGTTAATGTGTTTGCTGTTGGATGACTCTGTCAGATTCTTGTAATCAGAGTCACACTATCCCAATTGTTCTTAAGGAGGGAATTGATTAAAGCTGCCCACACGCATAGCGATATTTTACCCGATCTGGCCGATTCCGACACATTGGAACGACAGATCGTGTAAAATCCGGCGTCGCCCCCCCCTCCTCCCTCACAGCAGCTCAGCACACTGCTTGTGCTGGGCTGCAGTGCGAGACTGCTCGCAGCTGCTGCAGCAGCCGGAGCAGTCTCCTATGGCTGTGGGGGGGGCAATCACACTGATCGAGCACCCCCTGCTTAGCACCGGGCTGAGGGGCTTACAGCGCCCCACCTCCGCAGCATGCAAAAGTGATTAATTCTTTTTTTGTGTCAAGGGGGCGTGGCAACACCTCCCGCAATTAGGCCACGTCCCCTCCTTTACCTGGGCCCGGCCGGGCTCTCTCTCTACGGCCCTGTGCTGCACCCAAAGACTCAGCAGTGATGCGAATAGCATACATCTCCGAATCAGGCCCACACAGTAGTTACCTGTCCTCCCGGACTGTCCAGGAGGCACAGGGAAACCCCAATTTATATTACGCCCTAAATGAAGCCCATTATTTTTACAATACTATCGCAGTCAAATTCTCCCATTGAGTTTCTGTCCTCCCATCACTTATACACTTCATATTACACTCCACTGACGTCTGACAGCTGTGAGTGGCATCCAGGTCATGGCAGCCTGATCCTGGCACTGCCAACGAACCACATGGTAACCTATTCAACAACGGGCCTGATTCAGAAGTGAATGCAGAAGTGCCACAGCTGCATCTATTGGCGGTCGCCCCCGTCTGCGACTCTATGCAAATGCCACGACAAACCCCTTCCCTGGTGCACATCCATGCCTCCGATTGCGTGTGCACTGAGATGCCCACTTTTGCACCATCGAAGCTTTCACCAGCCAAAGGCTCATCTACATTCAGGGCCATGATTTAGAGGTGACCGCAGTGTCAAAGCCGCACACAAGCACCAATGTTTCCGGTCTGTGCATGCATCGCAAATGTTACCGTTCTAAGGGCCTTTTTCTCCCTGCACTGCTGATCGCAGATTCCTGAGTGTGCAGGACACATTCTGCGCATGTGTCGAACAGGTCCTGCGTAATCGCATGCAGGCCCCCGTATGCCTGTGCCTGATTGACAGACAGAGGCAGAGGCGTTTATGGGTGTAGGTAGAGGGGACTGCCTGTGTTCCTGAAAATGGGGGGGGTGTCGCCCTCATTTTTCAGGAGTGGCGAAGCCAGGATCTGCGTCCATGGACTCAGATTTCTGGCCTCAAATGCCCCCAGCCTGCGTAAGCCAAGGCTTACTCAGCTGGCCGACGCTGTCCAGTATCGCAAGCGAGGTTGCAGCACTGGGATCGCAGATGCAGCAGGCGGTGACAGAAACCCACTTCTGCATTTGCATTTTGGCAAGGACGGATTTGCGTAGCCGCTTGTGTGAGGCTTTGCCTCTTGCTGAATCAGGCCCTAAGACACATATCGAAATTGCAAGCAAAGAGAGGACAGCCTGTCACCCACTCAATATACCTGTCTGTGCTGATGCTTTCATATTCTGAGATATGATGTCATTCTGGCCTTTGCGCTAGAATCTTTTATTGCAATTATATCATTTATATCAACCTGAGACTACTGCAATGTGTTGCAAGGTCTAATGATTATGCATCAACATAATCTCCAAGAAATTACAGTATGCAGAATGTGCAAGCAGCAAAATATGTATCAAGTAAACCCTAGAATACAGCCCTTTCATATTGCCATTGGGATACAATGAATACTGCATATTGCACTGCAGATCTCTTAAAAAGTAACAAATGTAGTAGTGTTGTGATGCCATGCCCAAGACCCAATAATGACTGTCTGGCCCTGGTTTAATTGGAATACAGAACAAGTGAAAGAGGGAACTGGGTTCCACTAAAAGTAGAAATAATATCCTGGCACTGTTACTGGAGGAATCCAATCAAGCGTTAATTAGCAAACTATACAATACACTATTTATTTATTTATTAACAGTTTCTTATATAGCGCAGCATATTCCTTTGCGCTTTACAATTGTAAGCATTAATAGAACAAAACTGAGTAATAACAGACAGATATATAGGTAGGAAGGCCCTGCTCGCAAGCTTACAGTCTATAGGGAAATAGGCATTGATACACAAGGATAGGTGCTATATATTGCATTTGGTCCAGCCAGAATGCACAGTTTCGTGGTTGGCTGCATGATCCAGTCACACAGGAATGTCGACCAAATGTCATGAGGATGTGAGAGAAAGACGATGTGTGAGATTGTGTGTGGACTGTGAAAGGGGATGTAATTAGATATGGAAGCTATGAAGGTTATGTGGAAGGTTCTGGAATCTGATAAGCTTGCCTGAAGAGGTGAGTTTTCAGGGAACGCTTGAAGGATTGGAGACTAGAGGAAAGTCTTATTGTGTGAGGTAGGTTATTCCATAGAGTGGGTGCAGCGCGAAGAAAGTCCTGTAACCGTGAATGGGAGCAAGTAATGCATGGGGATGAGAGACGCAGATCTTGTGCTGAGCGGAGAGGTCGGGTTGGGAGATATTTTGAGATGAGTGAAGAGATGTATGTTGGTGTGGTTTGGTTAATAGCCTTATGTGTAAGTGAAAGTATTTTGTATTGAATACGGTAGAAAACCGGCAACCAATGGAGGGACTGACAGAGCGGGGCAGCAGAAGAAGAACGTTTCGCAAGGAAGATAAGCCTTGCAGCTGCATTCATAATGGATTGTAATGGTGATAGCCTGTTTTTGGGAAGACCAGTAAGGAGGCTATTGCAATGGTCAATGCGTAAATAATAAGTGCATGGATTACAGTTTTTGCAGTGTCTTGTGTGAGATATGGTCGAATTTTGGATATGTTTTTTAAATGTATATAACATGATTTTGAGACAGATTGAATATGGGGAACAAAGGACAGTTCAGAGTCAAGGATGACACCAAGGCAGCGAGCTTGTGGGGCAGGGTGGATGGTCGAGGTATCAACAGTGATAGAGAGATCAGGTTGGTAACTGTTATTGGCCGGTGGAAATATAATTAATTCTGTTTTAGAAATATTAAGTTTCAGGTGGCGAGATGACATCCAAGACGAAATGGCAGAAAGACATTCAGTGACACGGACCAGTACAGATGGAGATTAATCTGGAGAGGATAGGTAGATTTGAGTATCATCTGCATACAGATGGTACTGAAATCCAAAAGAGCGGATTAGTTTGCCAAGAGAGGTGGTATAGATTGAGAATAGTAAAGGACCTAAGACAGAGCCTTGCGGTACTCCAACTGATAGAGGCAGCGAAGAGGAGGCAGAATCAGAAAAACGAACAGTAAAAGAGCGATCAGATAGGTAGGAAGAAAACCAAGAAAGAGCTGTGTCCTTAAGACCTAGGGATTGTAGTGTTTGTATGAGAAGAGAGTGGTCAACAGTGTCAAAAGCAGCAGAGAGATCTAGAAGAATTAGGAGTGAGTAATGGCCTTTAGCCTTGGCAGTAACAAGATCATTTACTACCTTAGTCAGTGCTGTCTCTGTGGAGTGTTGGGAACGAAAGCCGGACTGATACACTAACACAACTCTTCTGCGTAAACATCGTTACCATCATCGCACATCTACCACTCATGCAGCGTTTACAGCAGGCCAGACAAGCTGCAGATTAGAGATGTAAGCCGACCCCCGTGTTTTGGTATTGCATCTGTATCTCCCCTGGTTTTGGATCTGGATTGGTTTTGCCAAAAGCAGGCCCACCGTATATAGGTTTTTTGGTTTTGAATCACGATTTTTTTCTGAAACAATCATAACAACAGCTAAAATCACATAAAATTGGCCTGTTTTTGTTCTTACAGTTTTTTAACCTCAATAACATTTATTTTCACTTGTTTCCAGTCAATTTTGACCACCTCACAGCTCACTATATTGTTTTTATCCAGTTTAGGCCCAAAATTTGCACCAAGCTAGCTGGCTGACTAAGGGTCTGATTCAGAGCTGGACACTATTAGCGCTCGCTCGTTCTGAAAAAGGGGCTGGCTATTTAAATTGAGCGCTCGCTCTTTGCGGTCTGTTGACGCCTCTATGTCTGAACGAGCGAACAAAACATGTGCTCGCTATTTTGTAAAAAACGCCCCCTGGCCGCTCGCATCATACGTCATCTCCGCTATTTATTTGATTAATCGAGTACATCGAATGGCGTATGAACTGCTCGCTATTCTTGTGGTAGCATTTTCCTACCGCAATCATGCGAGCAGTTCAGGCTAAAAGACAACCAAGTAACGTGGTCGATGACGCTGCTTTGTTAATTATGCACACCCTTAAAACGCCTGTTTTGACCTTTTGGCATGCCTGCGTTCGGATCTCCACTCCCCGTTTTCAAGCACCTTCCCCTGTTACCACCCACAAACGCCTCATCCTGTCACTCAAATTAGCAGGCATTCGCTATTTTGCGAGCACACGATTTCCGACCGCACTGACTGGTTTGCGCATGCGTATTACAACCCATACGCATGCGCAGATGTGCGAACATCGCTCGGTGCGAACGAGCGGCCGCTGGCAGCAGTGGTGGCACAAACACGTGGCAGTTCAACTTCCAACATGGCACATCAGGAAACAAATATTTGTATTATTCAAGAGAGGCCTGAGGGAGTTGGAGTATGTATGTAGTTGAAGGCAGGGACAGGAAGGGTTTGGTAGTAAATTTAATTTCATTTTTTATTCCGAAGTAAAGGGGAGGGGAGGAGGCATTTACAAAAAAATATTTTACTCATTCACATCAATCCTTGCCCCAGAAGAATCCTTGAGCGCCATGCCTTCTGCTGTTACTGGGAGTGGATTTTCTCATCCCAGAAGGGTACCAGGAAAACTTCTAGTAGTGCTTTCCACATGAAAAAGCATTTCCCAACCTGTACAGGGACATTAAAAAAACATAGTTAGTTAGTGGCCTTCAGACTGCTACTTAACCAGCACAAAGATATTAAGGGGTAAATTTAATTTACTAAAGTGAGAGTTTTTACAAGTGTGTTTTAGAAGTGATGTTGCCCATAGCAACCAATCAGATTCTACTTAAAATAATTTACCTAGCACTTTCTAGAAGATAATAGCTAGAATCTGATTATTTGCTATGGGCAAGCAACATAACTTGTAAAACTCACTTCTAAAAACTCTCACTTTAGTAAGTTAAATTTACCTCTTAAGGCCTTACGTTGTGTCTTTCTTGAGAATCCTGCACCTGCTTCTGCGGCTAGGAGTGGATTTTCATCCCAGAAGGGGACCAGGAAGAGTGCTTTCCAAAAACAATTGACTGTTAAATAATCCTTTGCAAACTTTCCGAAAAAGCATTTCCCAACCTGTACAGGGACATAAAAAAAAACATAGTTAGTTAGTGGCCTTCATTTCAAACTGCCATTGTACCCACTGTCCACTTAACTGGAGCAGATATTGTGGACAAGTGGAACAGAGCAGCAAATGCAACATTTAAGATTCAAGGTTTAAGTCTTACATTGTGTCTTTCTTGAAAATTCCTGAGCGCCATGGGAGGGAGAGCACCCAAACGAGGCAGCATTCTTTTGATAAATGATACAGGCAGCACCCCTGCGCAGCTGCGTTGCTGGTGATAAGTGTGGCTAAAGCGCAAGCACACACATAAAAAAAAAAAAAACACATTGATTAATTAATTTTTTTTTTGGCACTTGGGAGGGAGAGCACCCGAATGAGGCAGCAGCCTCTCGATAGACAGCACAGACAGCACCCCTGCACAGCTACATTGCTGGTGATAAGTATGCCTAATGCGCACACACACACAAAAAAAACACATTGATTGATTGTTTGATTAATTCATTTTTTTTTGGCACTTGGGAGGGGGAGCAACCCTGAATGAGGCAGCAGCCCCTTGATAAATGACACAGGCAGCACTTCTGTGCATCTACGTTGCTAATAAGTGTGGCTAACGTGCACACACACAGAATTTTTTTTTTATTATTATTATTTGTTTTTTGGCACTTGAGGGGAGAGCACCCCCGAACAAGGCACCAGCCCCTTGATAAATGACGCAGCTACATTGCTGATATAAGTGTGGCTAATGCGCACATACACACACAGAAAAAAAAATATATATTTTTTTCACACTGGGGGTGAAGATGAAGAGCACCCCTGATGGACAGAGCAGTGAGCACCCCATGGACAACACAGCAGCACAGCCAGCCAGCCCCAATGGACAACAGACAGACAGCCCCTATGGACATTAAGTAGCCAGCCCCTGACACAAGTGACAACAGTAGCCAGCCTTATCAGCACAGTGTTCATAGCCCCCTCTTTCCTCTCCACTGAGTGTGTCAAGTAGCCTAGCCAGCCCCCACAGCAACTATAGGCAGCCCCTTCCTTCCTCTTCATAGTGTCCACTCTAGCTAGCCAGCCCCTCAGCACAGCAATCACAGCCCCCTCCTTCCTGGTCACTGTCCACAACTGGAAAGAAAATGGCGGCGATCGCGGGACCTTTTATATAATCCAAAACCCGCAAGAATCTGACAACGGGATGATGACATTTTGCCTAGTTTTGAGATCCGAGTCAGGCGGAAAACCTGAGCCGACTCAGATCTCGGCTCGTATTCCAAAGTTCGGGTGGGTTCGGTTCTCGGAGAACCAAACCCACTCCTCTCTACTGAGCAGATACAAGTAAGAGCAGTGTTATTATATGTTATCTATAGTAACAAACCAGTACCAGCCTGGTCAATCATGCCAGGAGGTCTCCTCAGGCCTGCCAGCTGTCTCTACACACCTCCAGACACTATACAGACACCGGGTCCACAAACAAATACAAGTCTGACAAAGATGAGCTGCTCACACACATGGAGGGATCTGAAAAGATCTTGCTGTCCGGTTCCATCCGCACAAAAGTGGCTGCTGTCACCATATGAAGATGGCCTTAGCTATAGACTTCAAGCTCTGGAAACAACTTTTTTAGAAATTTGATGAATTAGAAAACATATCAGTTCGGGAATGGTGGTGTTATGTCAATCCCTATGTAGCGCAGGAGACACCTGCCATAACTTCTGTGTTACACCATTCATAAATGGCACCCATGTGACTTGTCATGGCAAACACACACGTGGAAGGTGAAGACTGGGAAGAGACTGCATGTGTTACTTGGGGATGCTTAATATCACATAATCCAAGTACAAGGCAGGAGATCAGATAATCACATTTGGTAGTCCCAGAATCTGCAGGGGGTTATTTATCTATATTTGTGACCAAGGCACAGATTATACTCCTGATTAGGACCCATTTTACTGCACAATTGGTTTAGAAAAAAATATCCACAAACAGAGTAGTAAGCATGAAAAATTAAGTGAGTGACACCAACAACTAATCTTGCTTATGCTATAATGGGGCATGAACACAGAACCTTATGGAAATTCTTTTTTTTTTTCCAGCTTGTACACACACATAACTGAGGCAACATCAGAGAGAAACACTCGACCAATAACATAAAAAAAGTGACTCTATGACAATAATAACATCTGAGTCTAAAATTGCTATAACACCTGATTCAACAACAGCAGCAACTGACTCAACAACATCTGAACAAAAACCATCAACAATAACTGAGTCTATAACAAAAATAATGACTGAGACAATAACTGCTGAGGCTACATCAATAACTGAGTTAACACCATCAACAACAGCAGAGTCTAGAAAATCCACAACGACTGAACTTACATAATCAACAATTCATGAGCCTATGACATCAACAGTTCAATTTATAACATGAACAACAACAACAACAACAGAGTCTACAATATATAAAACAATCAACAACAGCAACAACTGAATAAACCATATCAACAATATTTGTGTCACAAGCGGATCGGGTACTTGCAGGAATGAACCCGGGGTGGATTTAGGAGAGGTTATGAGGGCAGATGTTTGGTACTGAAAGGACACTGGTCTGAGGAGTGTTGCTCATGGATGACCCACTAGCAGAGGAGTGATACTGGTGGAGGTGTATACTCAGAATGGAGTATGGATACACACAACAGGTGGTAGTCAGAGAGGATCACATCTATCAGAATGTAGAAGCAAGGAGGCTGGAACCTGGAACAGTGGATATATGAAACACAGCAGAGACAGGAAACTTGCAAGGAGCTCAGAGAACTAGCACCCAGCTAGGCTGGGAATAACATTGCACTGGCAATCAAAGGACTGCAATTCAGCCCTTAAATACCTGGCGGAAATGCAGGATTGGTTGCTAGGACTCCCAGAATGCTCTGCCTGGATTGGTCGAGAAGGGTCACCTGACCAAATCCAAGATGGCGGCACCCATGTCATGCTGCAGCATTGACAGAGTGTGCTATGCTCACACCAGGAACCAGGACACTATGCCTCCAGACCCCTGTAGCATGCAGTGTAGACCTCCATATGCCCACGCCCCCACCAGTGGGACCCCGCCAGAGCATTTGTACAGGTAAGTGCTACTGACCCTGACCCCTCACAGCTCTGGCTGTGACAATTTGACCCTATATCAATAATCGAGCAAACATTAACCAGTAATTCTACTACATCAATAACTAAGCCTATAACAGCAATAATGACTGAGACAACTATTGCTTAGTGTACAAAATCAATAAATACATTTTCAACATCAACAACAACAGAGTCTAGAAAATCCACAACTGGACCAATAACTTCTACAACAACTGAATCTACATCTTCAACATTTGAGTCAACAACTTCAACAGAGTTGACATCAACAACTCCATTTACAAAATCAATACCTGACTCTACCATGACTGTGTCAACTAAGTCAACAACATCATCAACAAATACAGTTACAAATGAACAATAGGAGAGCCAATGGTATTTACAGCCCAATTTACAACATCAGCAACAACTGGGTCTACAATACATAACGATCAATAACAGCAACATCTAACTCAAAAACAATAATTTTTGAACAAATAATACAAACAGTAACTAAGTCTATATCAACAACTGTGTCTACTGTACATCTGCAGCAATGACTGAGTCTATATCAACAACTGTGTGTACTGTACATTTGCAGCAATGACTGAGGCTATAGAAACAACTGTGGTTATTGTATATCTGCAACAATGACTAAGTCTATATCAACAACTGTGTCTACTGTACATCTGCAACAATAACTCAGTCTATAGCAACAACTGTGTCTACTGTACATCTGCAACAATAACTCAGTCTATAGCAACAACTGTGTCTACTGTACATCTAAAACAATGACTGAACCGACAATTTCACCAACATCTCAATCTACAAAACCAATATGGTTAAAAATAGCTGAAAAAAACATAAATAGTAGTATCTACAATTAACAACATCAACAACAGCAGAGCCTAGAAAAACCACAACCGAACCAATAACTTCTACAACAACTAAATCTACATCTTTAATATCTAAATTACTCCAACGACTGGGACCATATTTCAATCTACTACGTCCAAAACTTGTGAGATCATATTGTTATCTACTATTCCAACAACTGGAACAATATCTTTACCAGCATATTCTCTGTCGCCATAGTGACTCCCAACTAAAGGTATGTATCCCGAATTCTTGTTTTGTTTCACCAATCAATAACAATGAATCTGTCACGGAGCACTGACATTCTTATTACACTAATAATATGTGTATTTTCTATGTTAGTATTGTGTGGTGACCGTGTGACTAAACTAAAGCTGCACTTATTTATCACAGATGAATTACCACCATAATAATAATGGGTGTTGTAGATTCAACCCCACTCCTACAGCGGCATGACCACGCCTGTTTAGCCTGCATTGCCCTATGCCTCAGCTACGTTCTGTATAAGTTGCGCTTTGACATGAACAGAATACAGCTTGAATGGAATTTTATAAAATAGATCCCCATGATAGTCACAGTGGCCATTGAGAGGGCAACTTGGGGCAATGTAGGATCCATAAATACATTAACATTGTCTAATCCCAATTATTCTATTGCTGAACATAGTTGAGGAAAACCAGAAGTGCTTACACACGTAGAGCAAAGGGACTTATAGGGGGGCACCACGTAGACTCTGACACTGTCTCTCAGGGATCTCTCATGAGTGCAAGGTGTGCGGTTCGGGGTCTCATGATCCATGGGCCCATGTGCACTGCACCCTATGTACCTATTACAGATACGCCACTGAATTCAACAACAAATCATGTTCCACTCTCATGTATAACTACTTACTGTGACGAAGGATCCATCTTACATAATAATTAGTGTCATTTATTAATCATTCCATCACTTCATCCATTGGGAGTTTTCTGTCTCCCTGATCAGTGACCTGAGTATTTATCTCTCCGTGTTTCTCTCTCTGGGCCTAATTCAGACCCGTTTGCAAGCGACTCGATGGTGCCCTAATGCGCATGCGCACGACGGAGGGAGCTCCGTCGTGCGCATGCGCGAGACCCGCATAGCAACAGCCAAGCTGTCGCTATGGGTCTTGCACCAAAGGGGGCGTGCTGTCGATGGTGACTGACAGCACGCCCCCTTTGGTGGGCGTGCCGGGGGCGTTGCTGCCCAGACGGAGGCGTTCCCATGGGAACGCCTTCCGTCTGGAGCCGGCCCCACTGACATCACTAGTGATGTCAGTGGGAGTGCTTTTGGCTCTGATAGAGCCAAAAGCACTCCTGGGCTTGCGGCAGCGAGACCCTACCGCAGGGTCTCGTCGCAAGCCCGATGGTCGCGATGGTCATGACCATCGCGACCATCTTTTTGGCCGCTCGCATAAGCTGTGGGGGGTCAGCCACAGCTATGCGAGCGGCCAGGAGGTCGCTCCATTTTTAGGTAGGAGGGCCCTGATTCAGAGCGAGTGGTCTGGTCAGAGCGTCCGGCTCTGAATCAGGCCCTCTGTGTTTCCCTTGGTCATGTAGCAGTGACACAGTTGTTTGTTTTATTTTCTTTAATTCCTGTATCTGTATCTTCCTCTAAGTCAGTATAAATCACATGTCTGTATCTTTATCCTCCTCTAAGTCAATATAAATCACATGTCTGTTTCTGTATCCTCCTCTAAGTCAGTATAAATCACATGTCTGTATCTGTATCCTCCTCTAAGTCAATATAAATCACATGTCTGTTTCTGTATCCTCCTCTAAGTCAGTATAAATCACATGTCTGTATCTGTATCCTCCTCTCAGTCAGTATAAAACAAGCTTCCAACACACAGGGCAGGATGCATCAAGTATCGCATTTCGGATGCAACGCATTGCGCCAATGATTGTATGCACGCCAGCGTTTAGTAACACTGTAGACTTGTACATTTTAGCAAAGGACGGCTCTGTCAAACAGAGCTGCCCTTTGTAGTGCCTGGGACTTCCAGGTTTATGACCTAGAAGTCCCCGGGTAGTACATCTGCGCAGGTGCAGCCATCAGCCATCACATGTCTGTGCTGCTGGGGACCCTGGGAGTGATCCTATTGCAGCCCTCGTGGGTAAAACTCCACTAAGATAGGCTTTTTTTAGGATACGCCGTCTCCGGAAAGCCCTTGGTGCATATGTTAATTTTCTGCAGAACCTCAGAAAACAGCATTTTTGGAGGTCTGACCACATTTGACAGCAGAGTGCATCCCGCCTATGAAGTGACACATCTCTAACAACGGCTTAATGTCTCCTCATTCTGATAATTACGGTAAGAAGTAACTGAGCAGGGAAAGCTCCAGTCTCACTATGAGACGGCTCAGGCACTTATATAATCTTGGGGGTGAAAGTTATGTTCTAGACATGTTTAATGTTTTTCTTTTCTTGCTCTTTTACCCAGGAGACATGTTTAATGCTCTTCATGGAGATCCACAGCAGATATATCACACTGACATATGGAGAAAAGCAGGACGACAGACAACATATGTCAGCTCTTGGGATCAGAACATACTCTCAGGAGCACATGGAATGTAAAACCTCTTGGACGTTAATATTGAATTATGGGATTATACAGAATATTACATGTTTATGTGCTTGTATTATTATATCAGCAATAAAATCTATACAAAACATGATATTGCCTGTGGTCTAGATAGAGGTGGGTGATGTCACCAGCATGAAAGCTCTCATCACAGCATTCTAGGGCCTGTTACAGGAACCTTCATACTGGTGATGGGGAGGAAGTGATGATCTGCCGACATACAGTAGCTGCCTGGAGTAACAACATAATGTTGGATGGAGACAGTGTAAATATATCTGTAGTCAGCTACTGCCTCATGATAATTACAGGTAAACATTTTGTATAGACAGCAAAAGCAACAGTGACACCCGGATGCTGAAACTGAGCCCAGAAGGATTTCCTGTGGACCTTGTAATCAGGAATCCCCTTTTTTATTTTTATTTCTTCATATTAAAGTATTTGTGGAAGGAGATAAATCAATAAATGGACTTTCTTCCTCGGCAGTGTTACTTCCCATGCACGGTGCAATAAATGACTTGAATTATTTTCCCATTTTCTATAAAAAAAACACATTTACAGCGCTTGCAACCGGGTCTGAATCAGGCCCAGAGACTTTCAAGAAACCCATGCAATAAGAATTAAACCAGAAGAATGTGTGTGGGGGGGGACTTCATCTATCATCTGATCATCTGGAGTTCCCAGCAACGAGTGTAATGCCGTCCATACACGGTGCGATTTCCTGACATAAGATGTGTTGTAAGATCTCCCTTGAAATTCTCCATACGATGTTGCCAAATGGTGTACGATTGATCGTTATGATCTAATACGATACGATGCATACATGTGTATCACATTGTACACAATAGATCGCCTACTTACGGTTTTGTAAGATCTACTATCCAGCTATACGGCGGTGGGGACGCGCATCGGCATAGTAAACACACAGAATCAACACACGATGTGTACGATTGATCATTACGATTCATCGAAATCGTCCACATCATGCAAAAAAAATCGCACCGTGTATGGGCCGCTTTACTCTGAACAGGGCCGGATTATAGGAGGGGCGACAGGGGCGGTCGTCCTGGGGCCCCCAATGTCCACACAATGTCCACACATTGTCCCCGGCCCACTGCCACAGACATCCCTCTGATGTACTCCAGTCGCCTGCCATGGCACGGCCCACTTTTAAGCCCCTCCCCAACCGACATTAGGCTCCGCCTCCTTTTGAAAGAGCCGCAAATCGGGCCAGTGATCTGGTGGTCCAACTCCTGCTGTTGCTGCCGGCCCGCCGCTGCCGCTGACACCACGAGATCATGTAAGATCAGATCATGTTTATCTGTGCGTGTATATATATATACATACATACATATGTGTATGTATTTATGTGTGTACAGGTATGTGTATGTATATATACAGTATATATGTGTGTGTGTGAATATGTGGATATATTATGTATGTATTTATATGTGTACAGGTATGTGTATGTATATATACAGTATATATGTGTGTGAATATGTGTATATATTTATGTATTTATATGTGTACAGGTATATGTGTGTGTATATGTATGTATAATGTCCAAAACCAGCATGTGGTGGAGAATATATATATATAATTTACTATATATATAAAAATAAAAATGTATAGGGGCCCCCACACGTTCGTTGCCCAGGGGCCCCCACAGACCTTAATCCGGCCCTGACTCTGAAGACATCTATGGATGTAGAATCTAGTAGTGAGCGGAAAAGTACCAATATCGTTCTCCCTTACCTTTCGGAAATGACCCGTATGTGTGTCTTTGTCCCACAGTGTGTCCACCCAATCCCTCTGGAAAATATAAGCTATCTACTACTAGAGGAGGGATAGGTAGGGAGAGTCATTTTGTATCCAGTTCTGAAGAACTATTTTCCTCCCTGTTGCACTTAATGCTGGTAAAAATTTCTTTCCCCATTTTTTTAATTCTCTGTCCCCCAGGAAAAGCTCCCAGCGCCCAGCAGAACTATAGTTCGCCAGGTGGCAGTCAGCATAATCCCGTATCAATGACCAAAAATTTCTGACCAATGGGCATCCCCATATTCAATGGAAGATGCTAGCCTTATCCTGTTACATTCTGGCAGTTGTGAGTAGAAGACGTACCCATTAGGTCTCCATGGGGATAAGTAGGTTCTATGCAGTGGCAAACGCAGGATTTCCAGAGGGGGGTTTCCAAATGCTTAATTTTAGAGCAAGTGTGGACTGTCAATGAAGAGGGCAGAATTAGTACTTAACCAGCTTTAATAAGTGTCATACAATGTATATTGTGTGTAATAATTCCAGCGTATACTGGACCAGTGATCACAGTAAGCCATTAGATGCGCCAGTAGGCCATCCTGCCTGAGCTGAATGTTTTTATTTTAGATGTGGGCACCATTCCAGACTATTGGAGCAAATCCAGGAGCCTGGAGGAGCAGCAGAATAAACTAGCACTGCCCTGGACATACTGTATATGTACATATTGGGCTCTAGAGCAGTGCGTCTCTAACAGTGCATGTTTTCCAGATCTCCTAGTTGGTGCACAGGTTATGTATTACTGGCTGATACATGTTAAAAGATCCACAGGTGGTGCTAATTATTTCATTTGTGATACTGAGAAGAACATGCAGCACTAGTAACAATCTATTATATTACTATTTCTATTGTGGTCATGGTGTGGGCTGGGGAGGGGGGTTTCCAGGCAGACGGAAACCCCCCCTGCGTTTGCCTATGCTATGAAATATATTGAGTAACAGTTCGGAGTACATACTAGTTGGTAAGAGGGTATGAGAGGCGTTTAACATACGAACCAAGTGAGGGACGCCAAGAGAGGGGAAATGTGGTAACCACCGGGCTGTGCCTCATGTGACTTTGGAGCGATCAGTCAGCGATCTCAAAAGTGTATAGTGTATGGTGATAGCTTTGCGGAGTGTTGTGGGTGTTGATCTAGGGAAATTTGCTGGTGTGCGTCAAAGCCTGTACAAATCTACTGACATAGTATTGCGCTTGCAAGAACGCCATGGGATACGGCCTCAGTGATTTTAATATTTTTATCAACCAATTGGGATGTGAAATGTATGCCCCCACCCTCCAAATTGCGAAGGTGTTTGCAGCCAGGACGCCGTGGAAGTCGGGATTTTAACAAGGGGTTAATGTAATGATTTGCGCAAGTTTTGGCCAGATATTTGCCATAAATATGCCAGATTTTGCGAGTGGGTACACAATAGGGGGTTATCCCTAAGATCCTGGGGGATCTCCTGGTTATACTGGTGGATGAAGCTTTTTGAAATTTAGGCGTGGGTGAAAATTCTTCAATAATGAGGTACGGGCACAGGTATCCCGATTGTGCCACCAGTCACGCCAATACCGCAAGACTTGTGCCCCATTTCTAACTGAATTATTATTTTTTTAAGACACTCTGGGACTAATTAGGAGTTGCATGCGGTAGTGTCCGCGTCTGTGCGTATTTTAACCATCGTGCGTCTGCGCCTTTGCATGTGGGAGGACTGAGACGCTCACTTTGTGCACCTTTAGACGCTCAATTACCGCTTGGTACATCTTTAGATGCAACTATCGGTCACGGCATCGAAACTTGCACCAGCCCCACGCTAGCTGCAGATTCTCCCGTCAGAGTATGGCCTCCAATGGGCGCGATGATGCGCCTGAGTCCGCAGCCAGTTCAGAGACACGCTGATAACAACAAGAAAATTGTATGTTTCTGAAAACTGCTTTAACATGGTTCTAAGGGCCTGATTCAGAGCCGCTCGTAAGCGGCCGCTCGTTCGCTCCGAGCGATGTTTGCCCAACTGCGCATGCGCACGGATCGTTATATGCATGCGCGAACCAGTCAGTGCGGTCGAAATTCACATGCTCGCAAAATAGCGAATGCCTGATAATTTGAGTGACAGGAGGAGGCGTATGTGGGTGGTAACAGGGGAAGGTGTTTGAAAACGGGGAGTGGAGATCCGAACGCAGGTGTGCTTAAAGGTCAAAACGGGCATTTTAAGGGTGTGCATAATTAAAACAGCAGCGTCATCGACCACGTCACTGGGTTATTTTATAGCCAGAACTGCTCGCAAAATTGTGGTAGCAAAAACCAGCCACAAGAATAGCGAGCAGTTCATACCCTGGTCGATGTACTCGATTAATCTAATAAATAGCGGACATGACGTAGGATGCGAGCGGCCAGGGGGCGTATTTTTTCAAAAAACGACCGCAAGTTTTGTTCGCTCGTTCAGACCTAGAGGCGTGAATAGACCGCAAAGAGCGAACGGCTCATTTGAATAGCCACCCCTATTTTCTGGACGAGTGAGCGCTAATTGCGTCCGGCTCTGAATCAGGCCCTAAATCTCTGTGACCTTTGGAGCTATTGTTACTATCAAAGTGTATGTGTGAAAGGATTTGCATGTAGGAGAACTGGCCAGAGAGACTTCTCTCCAGAGCTGGAGCAGTAATAATAGAAAAGCCCAGAACAACTCTCACGTAATTAGCATACAGAGTCACTTTGGGCGAAGCTACGCATCTCTAGAGCCAACCCCAGCGTCCTGAGCCAGCGAGCATCATGGGTGTAGAGAGCCAGCAGTTCTTACACAGATGACAGCTCTGTTGAACTATACATTATACAGATCAGGTTCTCTGTTGCCATCAGCTAAGGGACCTCCTTCTCTATCAAAACCACATGTGTATGGGATGTAGTAAGTATCCCGGCTGTTGGGTATGCCGGCATTTAGAATGCTGGCTCCGGAATCCCAACCGCTGAAATCCCAACGGTAAGTATTGGGGTTAGGGGGGTGGTTAGGCACTAGGGGGAGAGTTAGGGTTAGGCTTTGGGAGGGGGGGTTAGGTTTAGGCTGCAGGGAGGTAGGGTTGGGTTTAAAGGTAGGGTTAGGGACTTACTGGCTGGTGTCGGTATCCAAACTCTGTCGGGATGCCGTCATCATGATCTGAGCGCCAGGATCCTGAGCGCTGACATCCCGTACACAACCCATGTGTCAATTTTTTCTACATTGGATGGTACCCTTCCAAATTGTACTAACGTCCCTGTTTAAGCATACTGTACTTACTATAGCGTGCAGCACAACAAATCCTGTACCATATATATATATATATATATATATATATAATATATCTATATTATTACTACTTTGTTGCCAGCTGTCCCTAATTGCATTATTATTATTATCATCATTTAGCTACTGTATGTAGCTCCAGCATATTCCATGGCACTTTGCAGTTGAGAAAAAAAACAGTAAAAAGACGAGGCTGGGTAATGGCAGACAGACAGAGGTAGGAGGACCCTGCTCACAAGCTTACAGTCTGCCTTTCAAAATTTAAAAAATATGTCCCTGTAAATATTGGTCCCTGGAAGTGTCCCAATTTCTATATAAAAGGCATCAATTGTTCTACATTGTCGTAAGCGGTGCTAACAATATGTTCTTATTCCACCCTCCTTAGGCCTGTTTCACACCTGCCGTTTTTGACCCGCCGGCAAAAAAACAGGCAGTAGCTGGCCATTGTTTTCAGCTGCTGTACAAGCCGGCTGGTGTATGTGAAAGGAACATTGTTTTCTATATACCACTGGCGTGTAGGGACGGCGCGGGTGGGACGCATGCCCGGTGGTTCAAATCCCGATGCCTAACCCTAACCCTTCCTTCCCCTAGCCTAACTCTAACCCTCCTGTGGGGGTGCCTAACCCTAAGTCCCCCCCCGGGAGCCCCTAACTTACCTACGTTTGGTATGCGGGGCGTCGGCCTCCCAGCGTAGGTATAATGACAGGCGTCGGGATTTCGACCCCTGTCATTAGACCCCTGCCGGGATTTGACAGTCAGGAAGCCAGCGGTCGGCATTTCAACCGTCGGCTTTCTGACTGCATCCCGCACGGGCGTGGCAGCCGTCCTTCTCAGTGGATATTTCCGGCTGTAACATGGCAACCGTGCCGTGCCCGGGCCGTGTGAAAGGACCCACCCGCTTCCCTGCATCAAAACCGGCAAGTGTAAAATGGGCCTTACACAGTAACGTTTATTGCAGAGGAGCATCTAGAATTGAAAACCAAATGCATGAAATTAAAGTTCTGCAATCATGACCAGTGGTTATTGTTATCCAAGTCCCACTGAGACAGCGTTGTCACTGACTATGGCTTATTGACATAAGGGACCTCATTCAGAGGCGGTCGTTGGATGCAAGCGGTCGCTCTGAATCAGGGTGGCCGCTTGCATCCTGAACGACCGCCTCCTTGTCGAACGCTAAGCTGTGGGTTACCACCCACAGCTTAACGACCGACCAGGTTGATGGTCGCGATGGGGATCACCATCGCGACCATCGGGGCTTACGACCAGACCCTAAGGTTGGGTCTGGGCACTCGTAAGCCCCAGGGAGCTTTCTGCTCTGATGGAGCAGGAAGCTCCCCACTGACATCACTGATGATGTCAGTGCGGCCGCCCACAAAACAGTAGGCGCTCGTTAAGGAACGCCTCCGTTTTGGAAACCACCCCCCCGGCCCGCCAACCAAACGAGGCGAGCTGTCGATCAACATCGACAGCCGCCCCTTTGGTAACGAGCTCCGGAGCGTCAGAGTTTCTCTGTCGCTCCGAGGCTTGCGCACGAGCAATGCGGCCACTGCGCATGCGCAGGACTAACCATCGAGTCGGTTACGAGTGCATCGGCGCTTGCGACTGACTCTGAATAAGGTCCAAGATTCCTACACACTAGATGATTTTTTTACACGATATGGCCAATACCAACACATTGTAACAACAAATCGTTCAAATAGTGTAGTGTCCACGAACGATAACTATCCCAATGCGCAGTCCCGCAGGTCATTTGTCATATCCTAAGATCTTACCTACATGCAGTAAGATCTGGCCAGGGGCGTATCTATAATAGGTGCAGGGTGTGCGGGGAACACGGGCCCCTGGGTCCAGGGGGGCCCCGCACCGCACATCCTGCACCCATAGTATTACTTACCTCTCCGGAGTCCCACGTTGGCGCGGGTGTCCAGCGCTGTAAAAACGACTGGAAAATGGCTGCCGTGGCCATTTTCCCATCGTTTGCGCATGCGCAGTACAGGGAAAATGGCAGCCGCAGCCATTGTCCCGGTGACCTATGCATACTCTATAGACTCTGGGCGCACTCTAGTGCCCAGAGTGTATAACTACGGCGCTAGCCGCGCTTAGTTCAGTGCGCTGCTGGCCGCCAGAGAGGAGGGGGCCCGTGTTGGAGACTGCACATGGGCCCCCTCCTCTCTACAAACGCCCCTGGATCTGGCAATCTCGTCACCGATGCACTGGAAATCGTTAAGGACGCACGATAGGTCGTTGGTCAGATTGCACAGTTTAAAGCGCGATATCGTATATCCGGGAGTGCCGGGAATATCAAGGGAAATTGTTGACCACATTGCATGGTTTACGAGTTATCTAGTGTGTAGGCCCTTTAGTGTCAATGTGTTCCTGGAATTAAATCTCAAATGTGACTATGTTGATGACTATATATAATATAAGTCTATTTTCCACTATAAACTAAAAGAAAAAAAAAGTCTAATTTCAATAATTGCTACCCTGACACATTATACAGAGAAAAAAAACATACACTGTACTTAATACTGCATCTATCTTACAAAGCAGCAGAACAGAAATGGTTCTTGCATGTTGCAAATAAGGGATACTTGGCAAATACGGAACAGATGATCACGTGTCTCATTCACAAATCTGCAGCCCCCTCCTATGAGAGAAATCCCCAATGTGTAATTGTTTTGGAGGGAGTGCTGCGCATGCGCTGACTCCCAGTGCTGTCTGCAGTGAGCACCAGGGGGAGCTAGTGAGGCCTTTTTTGCTGCATTCTCAGCATTACATCACCTTGCTCAGTGCACCCTTAGCCATCCCAGCATCTCTTACATACACACTGTCCCCCCCCTCCCCCAGACCAGCCCCAACCTGCTGCTATTACCCCCACCACCAGCATACCTGAGCATGGCAGAGAGTGAGGCAGAGACCCCCAGCACTCCGGGAGAGTTTGAAAGCAAGTACTTTGAATACAATGGGATCAGGCTGCCCCCATTCTGCAGGGGGAAGATGGAGGAAATTGCTGACTTCCCTGTCAGAGAGAATGATGTCTGGATCGTTACATATCCCAAGTCAGGTAAATGCAAAACAGAGAAGATGAAATGTATGTATATCTATCTATCTATCTATCTATCTATCTATCTATCTATCTATCTATCTATCTATCTATCTATCTATCTATCTATCTATCTATCTATCCTGAGGATGCACTAGAGGTCTGCACAGTAGTCACCCTGCTGCCATTGATGCAGAGCAGGCAGATCCTGGTGATTAGGGCATCTGACTGCAGAATCAGCCCTGAGAACTTTAATGTATCATAATAAGGAGAGATGGGGGGGGGGGGGGGGGGCTGCATGTCTGGGGGGCACTGGTTACATAACACCACCAGCAGCAGCCACCAGCCAGACAGTGACATCTGCAGCCTGCCTCACTGTAGTCTATGCACATTATGTCATTATTAACCCATGCACTGCTGGCAGGGGAGCAGGTACAGTCTCTATGGCACAGAGTTCATGTTCCTGCCTTTTACAGTTAGCAAAGGTGCATGCCAGACCCCAAATGTTCAGATGTTACAGAAATAAGTCATATAGATATTATATATATATATATATATATATATACACACTGATTTTTTATTGAGGAAAATAAGATGAAGTACATCAAAATGAAGACATGGTACAAGTTATAATACCATCAGAACAAAGGGCCCGATTCAGACCCGCACGCTAGATGCGTTCGCACCATGTAGCCGTCAGCTGCCAAAGTATGCAAATCCCGCGATCGCACGGCAAGGCATTAGCACGCCCACTATGTCTTGGCGTGCGACCTCGGTGTGTATATAGACGCCCACCAGCCTGTCTTAAGACGCCCACTTTCCCTTAGTAATACATCTCTAGGAAGTGTATGTAACAATCGGTAACATCAAGTATCATCGGACCCTTACGCAGCACTTGTGGCCGACCATACCCTGCCGCAAGCACAGCGAGTGCTTCAGTGTGTAATTCAGTCACTATGACACTGCGTCTTACTTATGCACGCCTCTAAAACGGCGTTAAGACGCTCAGGCACGCCTGCGTTCGCACCACCACTCCCCTGTTTCCATCAACCAACCCCTGTCACCACCCTCAAACGGCTCGTCCTGTCACTCATTCTAGCGGGGCGTCTATATACAAGGGGTGATGGCTTTGCGATCGCATGAACTGGTACGCACACTGCGTCTTATAGGCATGCGCAGATTGCGAACATCGGCACGCTACGTGTGAACACAGCCTAGCGAGCGGGTCTGAATCGGGCCCAAAGTATCTGGAAAGCTTTTTCTTTTCACCATTGTGTCTTTATATCATATAATAATTAGAAACATTTGTTTACACTTTGCTGACTGTAATAGGGGATTGTGATTGTTAATTCATGGTTATTTTGCTCCAGAAATGTCAGCCGCCCCATATTATGAATGTCAGAGCCGTAACTAGACTTTTTGGTGCCCTGTGCCAGAAATAGCATTGGCGCCCCCCTCATTTTTCAAAGGGACATAATGCACCCAAAAAAGGGGAATGTACTCATGGGGAAGGGCCAGGGAAGAGATAGGGGAGGCCAGGAGATGCTGGGGATGAAATTAGAGGAAGCTACAAGTGAGAATGATAATAAACAGAAATTCGACAAGCCCAAACAGCGCCCCCTGACCTGTGGTGCCCTGTGCGATGGCACCGGCCGCACTACCCTAGCTACGGTCCTGATGAATGTGAAGTGTTTAATTGAATCCGATTCCTGACCTGGACCGATGATCAGGATTTGCTGTTAGCTTGCAATGCTTGGTCCATCTTCCTTCCCAAGCTCCAAGGTCTTGGTGATTTGAAGATATTTACAGAAATAACTGTATAGGTTTCAAGGGGTTTATTTACTAAGCAGTGTTAGGAGACAGAGAGTGAAAAGTGATAAGAAAGTGTTAAGGTGCCAGCCAATCAGCTCCCAATTGTCATTTTTCAGACACAGCCTGTGAGATGACAGTTGGGAGCTGATTGGCTGGTACCTTATCACTTTTCACTCTGTCTCCTAACACTGCTTAGTAAATAGACCCCCAAGTCCTTTAAATGAGGTGCTGCTAGTTATTATTGTAATTCTGTGGGGTGAATCTATCTAAAAATATGTCAAAATTTACTATGAAGGAATTTATTTGTTGGGGATTTCTGTATAGCCATTTCATATTAAACGTGCTTAATCTGCACAATTTGTTTCACTTATATACTGTTTTGTTAGATGCTCCTTCTCTATGGTGATTTTGGCTAGTTTATTTTTTTTATCTTGAGGTGTTGATCTTGTTGCTGTTGTCAATGAAGAGGATCCTTTCCCACGATAAATACCACTATGACACAATTTGCATTAGCACACAGTAGGAAGCGTGGCCTTTATATATACATAGCTGAAGAGTGATAAAAAGAATGTCATCACATTAGCATGGAATGACAGTTGGTAAGAGCTTTGACCCCTCCCACCAGTCAGTGATGTCACTTCCAGAGAGTTTCGGTATAACACACATCTGCAGTCTCCAAACACTTCTGTTATTTCCCATACTTGCTTATCACATAGAGGGGTCTATTTACTAAGCAGTGTTAGGAGACAGAGTGAAAAGTGATAAGAAAGTGTTAAGGTGCCAGCCAATCAGCTCCCAACTGTCATTTTTCAAACACAGCCTGTGAGATGACAGTTGGGAGCTGATTGGCTGGCACCTTATCACTTTCTTATCACTTTTCACTCTGTCTCCTAACACTGCTTAGTAGATAGACCCAACAATCTCAAGGTGACAACACAGACACTCCTGGTAATCACACAATAACAATATCACAACATTAACCACAACCAAAAATGTATAAAGAAAAGGTATAAGGCACTCAGGGATGCACAAGCCACGTACAAAAAGGAAAAAAAAACACTCTATAGAGGAGAAAGGTGAGGACGTATCATAAAGCACGATTACTAAGATGAAAAGAAATAAGGTAATGCTACGTTACGGATAATCTATATAATAACATCAAGTGCTGATAACTGTTAGGACTCACTTGGTCATGAGTCCTCGTGGACTACCCTTACAAGTGTGTATTTCAAAGAAGTGATGCAGAAGTGGAATAAAACAGTATCTGGTTAATTATACAGCAGACTTGACTTGCAGTAACCTGTGGCAATAAGGCAAAGTCCCGTAACATGACAAGCTCTAGAGGTGCTAATGAGAACAGCCACAGATACTCACTGGAGGAGCAGAGATTGCAAGGGTGCAGACTGGCCTGTGAGACAGCGTGAACCAGTAATGGAGTGCATGCTCTGAGCGGAATGGGTATGGATGGCCGGCGGCAGTCAGAAGATCGACAGCGGCATCCCAATCTGCAAAATCCGGTCAGGGGCTGGTAAGCATACTTACCCTCCCCCCGTCCCCCCCAAACCCTCCTCCAGTGGTGATTAACCCTAACCTCCCCCCGGTGGTGCCCAACCCTAATCTCTCCTAGGGGTGCCTAACCCTACTCCCCTTCCCGCCCTCTAAACCTAACCTACCTGGGGAGTGTGCCTAACCCTAACCTACCCCTGGTGGTGCCTAACCCTAATCTCTCCTAGGGGTTCCTAACTCTACTCCCCTTCCCGCACTCTAAACCTAACCTACCCGGGGAGTGTGCCTAACCCTAATCTCCCCCCGGGGGTGCCTCACCGTAACACCCCCATCCCCGCTAAGCCTAAGCCACATACTTACCTTCGGGATGCCGACATTGGTATCTTCATCCTGTTCGGGATAGCGGCGTCAGCATTTTCATCCTCTTTGGGATTCCGGCGTTGGTCTATCAACGTCCGGCTTCGTGACTGCATCCCCTCTGAGCAGCCTGGGACCTACTCTGGTAGCCAGGAACAGGATTGACTCAGGTAACTTGAACTGATGATCCGGCACTGAGTGCTCAGAGAAGCTGGGTAACAGGTGCAGCTCATTAGCCAATTGGCAGCTGCAGAGAAGAACAGTATGTTCAGTCAAGACAACGACAGCCGGTGCTGAAGAAGATGGTTTGGCCACCCCGGAGTCCTGAGTGCAAACCAATTGAACTCCTTTGGGATCATCTGGACAGGTGTGCTCGAGATGTGCAAGTAACAAGCCAGAATCACCCTTTGGGAGTTGCTACAAGACAAGTGGGCAGCAATGAGAGCTGAAACTTTATACAAGTTAACCAACAGAATGCCCTGCCCTTCTGTGATCGCCGCAAACGAGGGTATCCAATTAGCCGTGAACAACGAAAAACAGGGTTTTTTGGCAGATTATCACCATTTTTCTCCCTAATAGGGTATTTCGGCCGAAAACACATAGGATCCTTGATAAGTTCACGGACCTCTGTGTTTTCGCCTTTGCGGCTGCGAAAAAAATGCACTTTTTTGTTAATTTTTTTATTGGGACACAGCAGGCCCCGAATAAAAAACTTTTTGAAAAAAATTGATGATTTGGGTGGTGTATTTAGACTTCATTCTAGCACCCTGCACCTGTCAAGACCCGTGCAGTCCCTCTTTCCTGCCTGGGGTGTGTCTGGTGCTTCTAGCACACTCAGCTGTTGCAACAAACTTCTTATATACAGACCAGTGTGTGCTAGAAGCACAAGAGCAGAGAGTGACGCCCCAGTCAGGAAAGAGGAACTTCACAGGTTGAGACAGGTGCAGGGTGCTAGAATGAAGACTATGAGGTCTATTTACTAAGATACAATCGACGGAGATAAAATGCCAACCAACCAGCTCTTGTCATTTTTCAAGAGCCTGTGACATGACAGTTAGGAGCTGATTGGCTGGAACTTTATCTCCGTTAACTTTATCTCCATCCAAGGCTTAGTAAATAGACCCCTATGTATTGAATTTAATGAGATGTAGTGTAAATTTAATTCAGTGGGCCCGTTCAATTCAATAAGGTTTCTAGCTGGAGTTCACAACCCCATTAAAATGAATGTGCCATTAAAAGAATGGTCGAAAACTTAATATTTAACTCCCTTCACTGTTGGCTCTGCTCACCCCTGTGCTGAGCCTATTTTGACAGATTTTGCAATGGTTTTAATCCAACATCAATACCAGTCATTTGTTTGAACGATACCAACACAAATTATAACTATCATTAGTTTATGATACTGTATAGCCTCACATGACAACGAAAATCTACCTAAATTGCCCAAATAGGTTTTCTTGTTTGTTATTGAATTGAAAAAAAGTGAACCAAGTCAAGTGTGTGTATAATCACCAACCATAAATATTTTGTGCTTCGGTATTAATCCACCTTTCCAAATCAGCAATAATCAGGGTTCTACACATAAAATGTCCGCACTTGAAAATGTTTTTTTTTTAACCTTTTTTTACAAGTGTGAATGAAACACATAATGGGCAGCACAGACGGTGTAATGGTTAGCGTTACTACCTCGCAGCACTGAGGTCATGGGTTCGATTCCCACCACGACCCTACCTGTGAGTTTGTATATTCTCCCTGTGCTTGCGTGGGTTTCCTCCGGGTACTCCGGTTTCCTCCCACACTCCAAAAATATACTGGTAGGTTAATTGACTCCCAACACAAATTAACCCTAGTGTGCATGTGATAGGGAATATAGGGGTCTATTTACTAAGCAGTGTTAGGAGTGAAAAGTGATAAGGTGCCAGCCAATCAGCTCCCAACTGTCATCTCACAGGCCGTGTTTGAAAAATGACAGGAGCTGATTGGCTGGTACCTTATCACTTTTCACTCTGTCTCCTAACACTGCTTAGTAAATAGACCCCATAGAGTGTAAGCAACACTGGGGCAGGGACTGATGTGAGTGGCCAAATATTCTCTGTATAGCGCTGCGGAATATGTGTGCGCTATTTAAATAACTGGTAATAAATAAATAAAGCGCCTCATTCAGTTCAGAGCCAGTCGCAAGTGTAAATTGAGACTCTTCGTTTTTTTTTTTTAAGTCTGACTTGTGACTCTCTGCAACTGCAGGGCTGGAATGGGTGTGAAATCACGGTAGGTGGGCATGTATGTAGCTACAGCGGGCATGCAGTCTCAATGAAAGTAAATAAGGGAGTGGTGTGGAGCGTGTATTCGCCACCGATAAGTACCAAACGCAGTCTGTCTGAGGGGTCTGACTTGCTTCAGCTCTGACCCTGGTGGAAGTTTAAAGTTGATAGTGATGATTGGGAAGTCGATGATGATGAAAGCGTCTGATTGGTCGCCAATGTGAAAAACACGCCCATTTGTCAAAATACATGACAACTGCAGGGGCAGAGCCTACAAAGTCACTATACACAGCAAGGCAAGGAATCTTCATTTTACATTAATAATGGTTGCACAATCCGACCATTAACTTCAATATATTTTCATTGTGTGCTGCAATTTTAATACATTTCTGTAATCACAGTGACGCCAAGCCTCCAGTAGCGATCCCTGTCTCATCTCACCCAGGTTTGACAAGAATCGGGGATCTCAGCCAAGGGGCCAGCTGGAGACTTGCGTCTGAGACTGACTCTGAATAACTTGCAGCGTTGCAACTTTTTTTCATATGTATTTTGAGAGTACATTTCCGTCCATCTGCATCACTATAATGTGGTAGCCCAGCAGAGTATACTATTTTGAAAAGTAGACAACCGGTGAGGGTACCCTGTGCTTATTGATGTCAGGACAGGCATAACGTAGTTTAAAATCAGGATCCTGTGCAAGCCTGTAAAGGGGGCGTGGCCTTGTGAAAAGGGGCATGGCCCTGCAGCACCCCCAGTTTTACTCACTCTGTGGGCATGCCCAGCAGTCACATGGGCCACATCATATGAAAGAGCCTTTTTAGTGCGTTTAACCCCATTCCCACACACTCGACATTTGATTTAATTGTTTGAGGGGACGGGCCTACTGATGTCATGGGTGCAATATTGGAAGCAGTGAAGGCACTTCTGTTTCCTCAATGTGAATAGTGATCAGGACTAGTGGGGCTTGTCCTTAGCAGTTTTAAAGTAGGCATGGAGTTGCGCTAATCCTAACCGTAAAGGGATTAAAGAGTAAATCCTTTTTGTTAATTTCAGATTGTCAAAAGGCGCTTACATCTCCACAATTTACCTTATTTTGAAAGAAATTCACAATATGGCTGATTTGCAGGTTTAGACAATGAATTGACAATTGTTTTTTTTGGAGATTTATTGATCAATTTAAAATTAATTTAGAAAATGTTCCCTTCCAGTCTAGTTTGTAATTGGTATGTATCCTCTGTTAAAGACCAGGCCTACCACACCAAAATTAACATTCTAACGTGGGGAAGGATCAGGGGGGAAAAAAATATTAAATACCAAAAATAAAAAATAAATAAATAAATAATAAATGACTTAATTCTGGCCTGGCCAGATCATTCTGAAAAAAAAAAAAAAAATTAAAACAAATGTTATTCTGTATAAGTTTTTCAATACCGTACACCAAGGCACTTATCCCAGCATAGAATAAAGTAATTACAAGCGCTTTGAAGCCAGGACATGGTGGCTTGTTGAACGTCTCCGTCGGTTGCAATTCAATTTTCCACCCAGGTGCTTCAATGGTCCAAAGAGATGGAAATCACTCGGTGCCTGGTCAGGGCTGTACGGAGGATGGTCCAGTACCTCTCAATGGTAGCCTAATGCTCATCTTGAACGTCTGTCCTGCCGTTATCAAGGGCAGTACACCAAACCTAAACCTGTTTCCGTGAAATGACGCTATCACCATACACCTCGACAAGTTGACGATGAATTTTAGATGCTGATGTGCCATTTAGACGCAGAGATCTGATCGCACTACGCGCCTCTATGCGTGACCATGTCTCCGCCAGCTCCGCCATCTCACAGCTGATGTTTGGACGGTATGACTGATGTGAGGCTCAGTCTAATGGCCGTGAGGGGAAGCCGTGGGCTACCTGCTCTGGCCTGGTGGGAAATTAGAATAAAATAGAGAACACTACACAAGTGAGAGGTCTTGTAACCTTACTTATTGAACCACCCTTATGTTTAAATACACACACACATTGTGGTTTTAGGTAATTTAACACCAATTGTGCCACTATATTTTGATGGTGATTGTTATTGTGTAATATAATTGGCATACATTTTGGAATTTACAACACTTTGGAGCTCATTCAGACCCGCTCGCTAGATGCGTATGCTCGCTCCCAGCAATATGCAAATTTGGCTAAGTGATGGCATGGCAGGTGATCGCACGGCAAGGCATAAGCACGTCCACTATGTCTTGGCGTGCGATCTCTTTGTGTATGTAGAAGCCCACCAGCCTGTCTTAAGACGCCCACTAGCGCGCGTCTTCTCCAGGAAGTGTATGCAACCATCGGTACATCGGGTACCATCGGCAGCAAACGCAGCGCTTGAGGTTGACTATACCCTGCCGCAAGCACTGCGAGCACTTCAGTGTGAAATATAACCATGTGACATGTACTATGAGGTTGCCTGTTAATTATGCACGCTTCTGAAACGGCGTTGAGGTGCTCAGGCACTCCTGCGTTCGTACTTCTACTCCCCCGTTTATAGTGGCCTGCCCCTGTCACCACCCACAAACGGCTTCTCCTGTCATTCACTCTGCTGGGTAGTCTATGTGCAAGGAGCGACCGCTTCCGATCTCTCGCACTGGTTCGCACACGTGCATTGCAATGCGTACGCATGCGCAGAAAGCGACTATCAGCCAGCTACGAACGTTCGCATCATAGCGAGCGGGTCTCAATCAGATCCTTTGTTTGAAGTTTTATAGTTTTCCCCAGTGAGCTTACGTTTACTTAGCATAGTGTGTTTGTGGCATTTTACAAAAAGGCCCAGAGTATTTCTAAATAACTAATGAGAGATCAGACATTACTGTAGCACTTCATATATTTCATGTACATATATTATTTGTAGAGTCATTTTTGACTGGAATGGAAATACAGCATGTTTAAGCTAGTTTGGGTGAATTAAATTATTGATATAGTGACGTTTACCGTCCTCTACGCACACACAGCGGAGGCAGCCATTTTGTGAGTCAATATACAGTATATGAGAATGCAACCTGTCAATGCACAGAGAGGCATTGATATATAAAGTGCTCCATCTCTCAGTGATGCTGCTGGTTAACTGTTGAAGGAGTAAGTTGCATTTTTACAAAATGGCTGACACCTTGTTGTATACACTCTATGGCCCTCATTCAGACCCACTCGCAAGCGGGCGAACGTACGTTAGGCGTACGTACAAAAATATTTAAATTCAAGGGCTCGCTCGTATTTTCGAACGCATCTAAAAATCCTCCCCAAACTCAGACGACCCCTCCTCTAACTAACGAGCGTGCGAACTAACGAGCGTACATCCCCAAAATGGCTTGAATGGAACGCACACACAAGTATAAACCGGAAGTGGCCTTGTCAGATGTCGATTACCTGCTCCTTTATTCTGCCTACCTCCATCAATCGTATCATGCCAATCAATGAATCAATTACCTTCTTTTTTGGTTTTTTTTCAACACAATGCAACAAACTTTACTCTTGTCCGTGTTTGTGTTTTCACGCAGAATACGTACGGCTTAAACATTCGCTTTTATTGTTCAATAAACATGTTACCCACAATTAAACAATTGTTCTATTTCTTTGGATCCCCGCATATTTCCCGGGGTTCATTTCTTTATTTAAATTTGCTTACGCATGTCACTGCATCAAGCCTATCATAACTCTCCAGAGATTTCTGGCCCTGTCGAACACATGACTCATACACTAACCAATAGAATTGCTCCTGTTAATTTCCCAAATACATTAGCCAATCAGAATTTTTTTGGCCACTATATCAAAAATGAATTTTAGGAAAAACACCATTGCCATCATGAGAGCCTCCGCATTCACCAGGTGCGAGCTGCTGGTGCTAACGGAGGTGATAGATAGGCGTATCACCAGCCAGCCTCCACCCATAACCAACCGGCAGAAGCGTTCCGCATATGCGGAGGCACGGGCCCGCCTGCGCTCCTTCGGCTCACGCCGCAACATCGGCCAGCTGGAGCGCAGGTGGTCGGACCTGCAACGGCGAACGCCCCACTTGCTGGCATGCTTTCGCATGCAGATTTATGAAAGTAAGTTTTATTTATTTTGTTTTTCATGTTTGTCTTTGTGGCCCAAACTGCGTGTGCATGTTGTCATGTCTGTCCAATTTATTCATTCTCCTCATATTTGCATGGCCATGTTTTCCCTCTATTTCATAATTAATCATTCTCCTCATATTTGCATGGCCATGTTTTCCCTCTATTTCATAATTATTCATTCTCCTCATATTTGCATGGCCATGTTTTCCCTCTATTTCATAATTAATCATTCTCCTCATATTTGCATGGCGATGTTTTCCCTCTATTTCATAATTATTCATTCTCCTCATATTTGCATGGCCATGTTTTCCCTCTATTTCATAATTAATCATTCTCCTCATATTTGCATGGCCATGTTTTCCCTCTACTTCATAATTATTCATTATCCTCATATTTGCATGGCCATGTTTTCCCTCTATTTCATAATTAATCATTCTCCTCATATTTGCATGGCCATGTTTTCCCTCTATTTCATAATTAATCATTCTCCTCATATTTGCATGGCCATGTTTTCCCTCTATTTCATAATTATTCATTCTCCTCATATTTGCATGGCCATGTTTTCCCTCTATTTCATAATTAATCATTCTCCTCATATTTGCATGGCCATGTTTTCCCTCTATTTCATAATTAATCATTCTCCTCATATTTGCATGTTCATGTTTTCCCTCTATTTCATAATTATTCATTCTCCTCATATTTGCATGGCCATGTTTTCCCTGTATTTCTTAATTAATCATTCTCCTCATATTTGCATGGCCATGTTTTCCCTCTATTTCATAATTATTCATTCTCCTCATATTTGCATGGCCATGTTTTCCCTCTATTTCATAATTAATCATTCTCCTCATATTTGCATGGCCATGTTTTCCCTCTATTTCGTAATTAATCATTCTCCTCATATTTGCATGGCCATGTTTTCCCTCTATTTCATAATTAATCATTCTCCTCATATTTGCATGGCCATGTTTTCCCTCTATTTCATAATTATTCATTCTCCTCATATTTGCATGGCCATGTTTTCCCTCTATTTCATAATTAATCATTCTCCTCATATTTGCATGGCCATGTTTTCCCTCTACTTCATAATTATTCATTATCCTCATATTTGCATGGCCATGTTTTCCCTCTATTTCATAATTAATCATTCTCCTCATATTTGCATGGCCATGTTTTCCCTCTATTTCATAATTAATCATTCTCATATTTGCATGGCCATGTTTTCCCTCTATTTCATAATTATTCATTCTCCTCATATTTGCATGGCCATGTTTTCCCTCTATTTCATAATTAATCATTCTCCTCATATTTGCATGGCCATGTTTTCCCTCTATTTCATAATTAATCATTCTCCTCATATTTGCATGGCCATGTTTTCCCTCTATTTCATAATTATTCATTCTCCTCATATTTGCATGGCCATGTTTTCCCTCTATTTCATAATTAATCATTCTCCTCATATTTGCATGTTTTTTCTTGTTGGGGGCTGTTTTTAAATTGTTTTTTGGCCAGGATTTGTGCTGAAACTAACCACAATTTGTTTGACATCTTTTAGGGGGACAGCCAAGACTACGCCGTCACCGTCCAGCCAGACGGCGGTCACGCCCACTCTCCCCAACCCCCAGCCAACACTCCACCCCCAATAATTCCCCTATTCCCCACTCCTCCCCAGCCTTCCAAGACCCACTCCCGGAAATGTCGGGCCTCCTTCCCCTCCGTCCCACTTCCCCCTCTCCTCCAACCACCCCTCTTCCAATTACCCCCTCCCCGGAGTCGGTAATAACCCCGCCCCGATCTTTGGGGAATGGAGGGTCCTCCGAGGAGGACGATGGTGGGACTTCCGGAGCTGCCGTTTTGTCACCCGGTATGTTTTTCTTTTGCCTTTTTTTAAGCACAAACTGTTTGTATGTAATCATGTGTCGTTCCTTTATTCTGGGTTTTTGGGTCGACTTTTGTGGATTTAGCAGATTGCCTTTAACTGTTCCTGCTGATTTCAACATACACATATCAGACCTGGGGGAATTTGTACATAGGCCTTGTATTTTTTGCACCCCCCATTTTTAATTTTTTTTTCTTTGGGTTATTTTTGGAGTGATTTCGTTGTATTTTATAATTTTTAATGTGGTTGCCCTATTGTTGTATTAATACACACACTTTTCTCACCAACAGAGGAACAGAGGCGTCGTGACGAAGTTCAAGTTTGTGTGGCCCAGATGCGCCAACATATAATTGGTGTGCTCGTGGCCCTTGATCGTTTGTCTGGCATCCTTCGACAATAGTTTGTTTTTTGGTTGTTTTTTTTCACATAAAATGTTAGTTTTCAAACATACGTTCCGGCTAATTCGTTTTTGCAAACCCAAAGATTGTTAACCCTGACATAAGTAGACTGTTCCTGCAAGGATTTCCATTGTTTTAAAGTAAGATTGTGTTTTGTATTTGTATGTAAAGCAGCCACAAGAAACACATTACAGTCACAATGTCATTTCCCTTTTTGGGTGTAGTGTCAATTAGATATTTCAACATTTTACAGGTTCCTAGTTGGTGTGCAAGCTGCTTAGGCCAATCTTACAAAGCCAAATGATTGTACAGGCTTCCTTTTTGGTGTGGGTTTGGAACCAGAAAACATATTTCATTTTAGCTCAACTGGCGACAGTACTGGATTACCCCTTAGTCAAATGTACCGTGTGTGAACCTGGTTACACTTGCTGGTAACGTCCAAAAAAAGGAAGAACATTTCACTCTACAAACATTTATTCACAACATAACTGATAAATCAAAGTGGTCACTCACAAAAAAAACACACAGTGATAATCTCAAATACAACACATACCAAACAAAAACAAACCAAAAACAACAAATCAAGAACTGGTTGACGAAGGACCATGCCAACATGATTCCACAAACATGGCGTTGCGATATGGGTTCCATAATATATTCCCAAAATGTCCAGATCCAGGTTTGGTAAGGGTAGCAGGAAGTAGTGAGCGTTGGAGTGGCAAAGATTATGTGAAAAAACAGAAGATGGTGAAAAAAAAAAAAAAAATTAGAGGTTCGCAAATAAACCCAAACACATTAGGTGTAAACACTGTTGTTTTGTAAAAACTTACCTAAAAAATCTGGCCACCACATCATCGCGTATGGCCCCCCCACATACTGACCTCCGACCAACCTCGGGGGGGCCATCCTCAGGTAAGGCATCCTCTGGCTGCATTGGGACACCACTCCTTATGGCGATGTTGTGAAATATCCCACACAGGACCACAATTTTCGACACCATATCCGGCAAATACATGAGCTCGCCACCAGAGCGGTGGAGGCATCGGAATCGGCCTTTTAAAAGGCCGATACAGCGCTCCACCACTTGCCTGGTGGCTGTAAGTGCGGAATTATACGCACTTTGTGGGCCTGGTGTGGGAGCCAAATAAGGAGTGAGCAGCCAGGGCATGCAAGGATATCCACTGTCTCCTTTGAAAAAGAAGAGACAAAATCAGGAACACTGTGTATCAAGCTTAACATTGTTATGTACTAAAGGTCTCCACTTACCCAGAAGCCACGCATCACCAGCTTGTAGGTTGTTTAATTTGTGCCATATCCCTGATTGCCGGATGACGAAGGAGTCATGTGCACTTCCGGGTAATTTAGTATTCAGGGACAGGATCTGGAGGGAGGCATCACATACCACCATTACATTCAGGGAGTGATAGTGTTTCCTGTTTCGAAATATGGCCTCCACCCGTGCTGGAGGCTGAAGTGGTATGTGAGTACCATCCACAACCCCAGCTATTTGGTAAAAATTGGCCTTGGCCACACTAAGGGCACCCATATCCAAAGGCATTTGAATAAAATGATGGAGGTGCTTGAAAAGTGCCTCCATCACTGCCCTCAGGATCCGGGAAAAGGAGGATTGGGAGATGCCCGCCACTATTCCCACCGTTGTTTGAAATGATCCTGAGGCACAGAAATGTAACACCGCCATAAATTGCGTAAGTGGTGGTATTGCTGTTGGACTGTAAATTTGCCGCTCAAGATCACTTTCTATTAATGAGAGAGTGTCTATGATGATTTTGGGAGGTAGACGGTAGCGTCTTAAAACCTCATCATCGGGCATTCCAAAAAGGGTGACACGTGTTCGAAATAATCGGGGCCTTGCATGCCTACGATGCCTACGCCTGGGACGAGATTGAGGTTGGTCGGCTTCCGGGAGCATGGCCAGCACAATCCGCCCCAGATCTACCTAAAATTCAAAGATTTCAATGTAAGGCTTTTGACCCACCCCAAAAGTCAATTAAAACAACTTAGCTTGATGATACCATCCATTGCTGCTTACATGCCGGGGTATTGTCATGATACGTCCAAACTGAAATTAAACACAAAAATTATTTCACACATTTCACTCTGTGCATTTTTGTTTCTAAATTTTGTGCTACACCAAACTTAAAATATGCGAAACACACATTTTGCAAAACAGCAAAACGACATTTCACACAGTACATCAAAATGGGTTGAATTGTTTGCACAAAAAGCGAAAGGGAAACCTCAAAAAATAAAAAATTATTATTAAGCATTTAAAACTGCGCTAATTAGTTCGCAAATACAAGTCACAAGAGTAAGTAGTAAAACTGCGCTAATTAGGTCGTAAATACAAGTCACAAGAGTAAGTAGTAAAACTGCGCTAATTAGGTCGCAAATACAAGTCACAAGAGTAAGTAGTAAAACTGCGCTAATTAGTTCGCAAATACAAGTCACAAGAGTAAGTAGTAAAACTGCGCTAATTAGGTCGCAAATACAAGTCACAAGAGTAAGTAGTAAAACTGCGCTAATTAGGTCGCAAATACAAGATAAAAAATGGACTTACCAAGAGCAAATATATAAGAGTCCAAATCAAAAGGTCTTTTGGGTCGAAAATAATCAAAAACTAAAATAGAAGAAATTATGGATCCAAAATTTAAAAAAACGAAAAAACACAATGAAACAACAATTGATCAAAAGTTAGACTTCCCAAAACTTACCAAATCAAGAAACGAGGTCCCAAAAATCAAAACCAACAAAGAGAACGGAAAATAAAACGCAAATCTAACCAACAAAAGAATCTCTAACCGCCAACTCCTTTCTACGCAATCAATAAACTCCAGCCAAGGTAACCTCCAACAATCCAAAAACGCCACCTCGACTAGAGACACACCAAGCCATAAATAGTGTTTCGTTTCCCGCACAAATTAAGGAGGGATCATAGGGACGCACAATCAATGATGCGGCCGCAAAATAAGGACGCATGTATAAATACGTCACGAAAACACATTAAAATTCTGGTCTCTTTCTTGTTTGGACCTCAGACATGGCGACAGACCAGGGAAACAATGCCCAAGAGTCAGGCGGTAAGTCTTTCATGCATTTTGTATCAATGATTAATTTGAAACATAAGATTGGGCAAGTTGTGATTGTGTGAATTCTGAAAATTTACACAAATAGGTGAGGAGGATGACATGGAAGAGGCTGCTGGGCCCAGTATTCCGGCCAAAGCGGCCAAAAAAAAAAGGCAGCCACATTTCACAAGAAAGGAGATGGAGGTTTTGATCCAGAAGTGTGTGGACATCCTGCCACAGGCAGACAGGAATATGAGTCTAAGCCAGAAGTGGAGAATGTGGGAAGAGGTAGCCGTTGCTGTCAATAGGGTGGGTGATTATGTCCGTCTAGCCCGGGATGTCAAACGGCGGTAAGTAAACCCTTGCCCCCCCTAAAAACAAACACCATTTTAAACCAAAGGATAATGGCTTCCATTTTTTCCCACAGATGGGGCGACTTCAAATATCGCCTAAAGCAAAAACTCGCGGACAGGGCTAGGCATGCAAGGGGGAAAGGTGGGGGTCCCACCCCTGTTTCATTGGAGTTGACGAATTTAGAAGAGCTGGTACAGGGGTGTGTGCAGCCTGTGGAGGTGTTTGGCGTGTCCAACATGGATACGGACATGCCAGACTTTGCGGCTCCTCATGTTGTCCCAGGTAAATCTTGGGATGTCATCAACTCTGAAATGTTATTGTGCCAATATGTAGATTCTAATGTGTGGCTTTTCTCTTTTATCCTAACAGAGACACAGGCGGATGAGTCTGCTCCAGAGGGGAGCCTTGGCCGCCGAATTTCTGCTGGCTCTGCAGGGGAGGAACCAGTACATCCGGCTGAGGACCCTGCAGAAGCCAGTCCAGGGCAATCCCCCTCGCAGGCAGTGGCCCTCCTCACAGAACTCAATTTCATATCGGATTCCCATACAGAGATTCTGCAGAGGATGGACGCCAGTCTGCTACGGGTGGCTGAGGCCCTGGAGCAAAATGCTGCGGCCAACGTGACCATTGGTCAGGCCCTGGCGGAAAATACCAGGGCCAACATCCGCATCGCCAATGCCCTGGAGCAGCTCGTTCGCCAGCACATGGTGGAGCCGACCTCCCTTCCTGCCGGAACATCAGGATCCTCCACCTCTGGCACAACATCAGCCAATCCTCCAAATGTGCCTAGCCCTGTGCCTAGTCCAGAGGCCAGCCCGATGACATCCCGGACCCGGTCTGGCGCCCTCCCTCCCCCATCCAAACGGGTGAAAAAACGGTGACAGCAATGGTGACTTTTCCCACAATCCTTCTGTGCTTGGCTCATATTCCTTTCTGGTCAAAACTTCCCTCTCCTTTCTTGTGAAATGTTTTTTTTTTTTTGTTGTATGTTTATGTCAACAGTTATGTTGGGCCAATTTGTTTGATTTTGGAACATATCTTTGGGCAAAAAAGATGTCCCCAATATTTTTTAATTTAGTTTTTTTGTTTGAGCATTAAATTTCCCCCCAAAAAATGACATTGTATTGTGAAATTATTGTAAAAATGGGTTACATTTAATCCTGGACCAAAAGGCAAAAACTCGGCCAAAAAAAAAAAAAAATGGGCTCTTTAAGGAACGTTTAAAAATTCATATAACGAGGCAAATTCAAGAGGCACAAATAAAATGGTGCGAAACTTAAAACATGATGACATTATTGTTACAATAGGCCCTAACCACCAAATTGAGGGCAAAATAAACCCCCACAAATGTACGCAAATTGATTGTGTCATCCTGACATTAGCAGCTCTGAGTTCCACCTGCGTACGGTTTTGTGCTATCCCAAAAAACTGATTTCAAAACACATACCAAGCCGGTTCTCAATCCAACACTAATTGCTTTTCTGCCCTCCCGAGATTAATCGCAACAACATCGTTGAGTCCCGGGACGGAGGAGAAGGCCATCGCCAATGTGGTCGAGTAATCGAGACCCTAAGCTGTGCGAGCATTTTGAAGGGAAAGAGGATCATCCAGTGACGTATGAGTCGGTCCGAACACATTTTACGCTCGCATCTGCTAATGTATGTACGCCCCAAAAACGTCTCGCCACGCCTGCGTTTTTCCATCTCCACCCCCGTCAACACCCTAAAACGCCCTGTTCTGTCAATCACATTTGACATGTCACTTCCTGTACGCTATTTTAGGAACGAGTCCAAAAAAACTCGCAATCTGCCGTACGCACATGCGCAGTGTTACACCGACGCATGCGCGGTTAGTCAACATCGGAACGCAACGAGCGTACTGTTGTTAACGAGCGGCTCTGAATGAGGGCCTATGTCATGTGCTGTCATATGTACAGTCCATTTGCTTTAGTCGCCTGACCTGTAAGTCCATTCTGTATGCAGCTGCTGAAAAGGCTTCTTTGACTGCTGTAACATGAAATATTTCCCTATGGGGAATATGTTACATAACTGCTATCTAAATTCTAGCGGTCACCTCATGTAATGCTCAGATTTTGACAAGCTGCATAAACCAGTTCACTAAGGGCCTGATTCAGCAAGGATGGCAACTGCGATTACGCACGCAGACGGCCGATTGTGGCGCTCTGCGCATGCATATGCATCGCAGTGCGCAAATCAGTCACTGCGATCAGGACTGCGATCGCAGTGGCTACGCGGACTCATCACAGAGTGATTGACAGGAAGCACCATTTGGGGGTGGTGATGGGGGGTCGCTTAAATGCAGGCGTGCCAGTGCGTTTGAAGGACATTGCAAGGGCGTCCATAAATTAGGCACTGCAATGCCATACGCACCCAGAGCTCTCACTGCGTACCGGAAGGTTAGCAATTTCTGAGTAAGGTCAGACCTTGTGCAAGTGTGCGTGAGGCTCCGATTGTACTCTATGTTACCGATGGTTTTGCAGTCTTGGTAAGTATTACGGTTGGGTATAAGGTAAGGTGGGCGTCCTTATGTTGTCCTGCGACGGCATAGCGATCGGAGTGGATTAGCATAGCATTGCAGTGAGCTTACTATTCGATTAACAATCTTGCATTCTTATCGTATCCTTGAGCTCTTGTCATTTTGAAGAAGCAAAGTGATGTTTGGGTCAATGTTGATGGCATATATTGAGGCCAGACTTGCCAGATAGTGTTTTATTGGCATGGCCGGATCTGACATGGAGGAAGGAACTAGCTTGCTCTGTTTGAGTTCTTGGACTTGTTCAAGCCAAGCAACAAGATCCAAGTGTCTACGTCCATATTAAGAGGCAGTTGTGATATTTACGTCGTCGTCCCCCCGTGATGTCATTTACTTTGTTTTGATTGATTTTGCAGGAACCAGCCTGTTGCAAGAAGTGGTGTACTTGGTGAGCCAGGGGGCCGACCCTGATGAAATAGGACTGATGAACATTGACGAACAGCTGCCAGTCTTAGAGTACCCACAGCCTGGTCTGGATATCATCAAGGTATGGTGCTATGTCCTAATGGCTGTCAATCTGTGTGATATTTTATTAGCACATTTTATTTTATCTTTTAAGGTGCATACACACACAACGAATTTTTGAACGATTATCGATAACAATATAGTTCAATCGTTGAAAAAATCGTTCACTTTCTGAGTTAAAACGATGAACGATTTTCGTTCATGCGCGTTCACGTTTGTAGTTTGTAGTTCACTCAGACTGACCAACTCAACGATTTTCAGTAAGGGAATATGCAAAAATTGTTTGTCGTTCTAAAAATCATTCATTACATTTAGTAAATGAACGATTTTAGTCAATTATTTTTGTTAATTTTTCCCTCGAAAAAATGAACGAAAATTGTTTACTAAAATCGTTCATTTACTAAATCGTTGTGTGTGTATGCAGCTTTATATACAAAAGTAACTTTATATTGTTCTGGTAATAAGACTGATATTTATGTATTTATTTTAAGCTGCAAGATGTTTATTTATTAAGCTGCTGTTTTTCAAAACGCCGATGTCCTGTGTTTTTTTTTTGCCGCGGGATTAAAAGCCTTTGTGAGAACGATCCCTTTTCTGCGACAGAAACAGCAGAAAATTGGCGGTTTTGTAAAACCGCACCCTGATAAACAATCCCCTAAAATTAATGGGACGTGAAGTTTAAGTCAAAAAGTCACTTAGGTTTGGATTCCAAATATAATAAAAGGGGGTCTGTATTTTGGAATAATAAATATAATAGATTAAAGATATTTGTGAAAAGCCAGATAAACTGAGTCTCATGGAAGATATAAGGCAGTGGTCTCCAACATTAATTGAGGTGTGAGCTACTTTAGAAAAATGAAACCTCCTGAAGAGCTACTAAAATTGTACAAAAAAAAATCTGGCTAATAACCGAACAATTAAAGGTAATTTAATGAAAATGGGAAAAAAAATAAATGTTTCATAGAAAATAAAAATGCATTTAATTATTACAGTGATATTGTAAATTTAAGAATGAATTACCGGCTCCAAGGAGGTACGTGCAGTAGAGGTGCAAAAGATATAGGGAGGGCTGCTGTGTCATTTTCTGGCAGGGCTGGAGGGGAGTCACTCGTTCTGCTGTAGCGTAGACGCTGTGGGTGGAACCACGAGGAAGCGCGTCAGGTGATTGCTGTAGAGGCTGCGGCAATCACCTGACGTGCTTCCCTGTGGCTCCACCCATGGTGTCGATGCCACGGTGGAGCACACATAAGAGGTCACTTCCTCCACTCTGCAGTACTGCAGCTAGGAGAGCTACCAAAATTAAGGCCGCAAACTACCGGTAGCTCGTGAGCTACAGGTTGGAGACCACTGAATAAGGCATATATCCCAATTTTTGGTGGTACCAGCAGCCGACTGGGGCTAAAATATTAACCCCCTGGAAAGGGGTGCGTGGCTGCATGTCACAGGGCGTGGCCACATATCATGGGGGGCATGCCCCGAATCAATGAGGCGTGGCCTCCCGTTATGGGACATAAGCATGTCACCTGGGCAGAGTGCCGACAGGCCTCAGCCAGGCCTCCAGACGACCGGCCAACGGCCCTTCTGGCATTTTCCAGATGTACAGTCCAGGCGTGGGTAGGACAGACCCAATTTAAAGGGAATGTCTGATTGTCCCGATGATCAGGTCCATTTGGGGACATTTGGGAGATATGTCCTACGGTGGCAAGAGAGGGTGACATTGAATATGTGGGAAAGGGGGCTAGGGCTGGCTCAGAGCTTATGAAGTGTGAAGTGACAGTGCACTTGGGTAGAAGTTGCAATAGTAGTATATGAGTCAAATGTATTAAGAAATGTAAAAATGACAAAACATATCACATATTGTACTAGTCTTGTCTGTATATGGCTCAGCATTCTAAAATCTCCACTCAACAACTAACTACAGTATTAATTGTCTGGTCTTGGTTCTGAGGCCCTGATTCAGAGCCAGACAGAGTCTGACAGAGCGTTCGCTCTGAATCAGGGCCGTCCTTAATGTTTAGAGCGGCCTCCTGGCCGCTCGTATAGCTGTGGGTGACCACCCACAGCTATAGCGAGCGGCCAGGAAGATGGTCGCGATGGTCAAGACCATCGCGACCATCGGGCTTGTGACGAGACCCTTGTGGTAGGGTCTCGTTGCCGCAAGCCCTGGAGTGCTTTCGGCTACAAAGGTGCCCCCTTTGTAGCGAGATCCGGAGCGACGGCTTGCCCGTCGCTATCTGGGTCTCGCGCATGCGCACGACGGAGCCGCCTCAGTCGTACGCATGCGCACTGGGCCAACATCGACCCGCTTGCGAGTGCTCAGCGCTCGCGAGCGGGTCTGAATCAGGCCCTGACTTCCCAGGTCTGGAGTTAGTTGAGAGATTTAGGGGTCTATTCATGAAGCAGAGAAGAGCCCTGTTTAGCTGAAATCAGGGCTCTTCTCTGCTTCGTGCTAATCATGGAGGTGGTTTACCGTGGAGAAGTGTATTACTTCCCCAGCAGCACCCCTGCTCCATGCCTGTATCGCATCACCATACTACTGTGCGCTGAGCACGATTCAGGAAGGAACGGAAAGCTCAGCTTCCGGTTCCCTCCTGTGGTACAGATTCGCCATCTGAGGATAGCGTGATCTGTTACAACAAGCCGGAAGCTGCATACTTCCCTGCTCTCTGTCAGGCACTCGGCGCTGGCTCCGCCCCTTTTCCCAGGGTCCATAGCTGCAGGTAGGTCTGACGTGACCTGCTGCTCTCGGACGCCGGCACATGCGGAGTGAGGAGCGGGGGAGGGATGCAGTAATCCTTACCGCCGGACATCGCTATAGTACATATCGCATATGCACTAACATATGCGATCTGTACAGCAAAGGACAGCTCTTCCGATAAGACCTGTCCTTTGCGATCTCTCCTGCACAGTGGACTTCCGGGTTTATGACCCGGGAGTCCATCTGCGCATGCGCAGTGACGGGACGGCCGTGGGGCATGCTGGGAGGGATCCAATCGGATCCCTCATACCAGCGCGATGCGGTAGAAGCCCATAGGCTTCTAGAGGGTAACGCCAGCAATAGCTGGCGTTACTCTCCGCATCGCAGCCAGTTGGCCAGGAGATTGGTGCATACGGAAGATGCGGTAAACAGGGGGTTTTACCGCATTTTCCGTTTGGTGCATCCCGCCCCAGCTCTGTCATCTTACTGCACTACAAGGATCGGCGGAGGGGCCGGACAGCACCCGTAGACATCAGACAGGTAAGTGTACATGAATGGCTACTAACCTTCACTATATATCGCATCGATGTGATGCGATATATAGCGATATCTTTTAGTAGCCACTTCATGTTCTACATGAATAGACCCCCCAATCTGTTCAGGCAGCTTGCAGGCACTTCTTCTCATGGATAGGCAGATTTTGCCCTTCCATGACTCTGGATGGGGTTATGAGGCTGTTCTCACTACAGTATGTAAGCTGTTGTTTCATCTTGTGAATCTCCTAACTGACGGTAGATCTGGTTCTACAACTCTCTCTCCTCTGATACCTGGGTTGTCTACTTCAGTTTTATTGTTACCTTGCTAAGTTTTCAATGCTTTTGATTGGGCTCTTTGCTCAGGCTAAAGCAGTGACACAGAGTCTTCCATCAATCACCATAGTTGTGCTAATTTTTACTTTGTTGGAATCCCGATTAAAAAATTGCCGCAAACTTTTGGCCATTGCTAAAGCCTTACAGCATTCCTTCATTGGACCATAGGTTCCCACTTTTGCACTTTTCTTTAGGAACATGTGCATAGGCCTTGATTCCAAATCTATATAACACTCAACAGTGACCTGTCCCGTCTGCGTCATGCACTGTGGGAGGCAGCAACGGCTCCCACTGTAGTGGTGGAGATTGGAGCGACCAGTAGAGTAGAAGACTAAGTATAGCAGCTAGGCTGAGGTGACCCTGCACATGCTAAGTCCTCATTACTAGTATTCTAATATGCTGCTGCTCAGGCTTCTTTCTGTTGTGCTGTTCACATGGCTTTTTCTCTATAGCTCCACTAGGTAAGCAATTTTGGAGCTAACTGGCTATCATGATATACCATTCTATTTTGAATTGTGTCTGCAACGCAACTGCAGTCTTATTATGGAATCTGTATGATTTACCGCCGGACCCATGCCCGGTGGTTGGAATCCCGACAGCGGCATCCAGAGGAGGAAATCCCGATCGTCCTAAGGTAAGTATTGTCTAACCTAATCCTACCCCACAAAACCCTCCCTTAGGTGTGCCTAACCCTAACCTTCCCCCCCAGTGCCTAACCCTAATCCCGTCTCTAAGTGCCTAAACCTAACCCCCCTTCCCTGCCGCCTAACGCTAAGTCCCCCGGGGGGATGCCTAACCCTATGGTCCCCCCCGGGGGGGTGCCTAACGCTAACCAACCCTTCCCCTAGCCTAAACCTAACCTCACGGGGGGGTGCCTAACCCTAATTCCCCCCCGGGAACCCTAAAACTAACCCTGCCCGCGGCTATCCACGCTCGGCGCCCCGCGTCCCTTCGATCGGGATGCCGGGCGTTGGGCTCCCGGCGTATGTCTAATGACAGGCGTCGGCATATCGACGCCTGTCTTTGGACCCTTGCCAGGATATTACAGTCGGGAAGCCAGCTGTCGGGATTAGGTCCGCGGGCTTCCCGACTGCATACCCATATTATCTGCACGTAGAATCTCTGATATCCTGTCAAACCTATTGCTTACTCGAGCAACAAATTCTTTGAGTTTCTACAGTAATCCATCCTTGCTGTTCTTGAGGAAATACTTGTTCCTTGTCCTTTGCTTTTCGGTCCTTACACGTCCATCTGTATCAGACCCAGTGACTGCTCCGCACTGCTGCTGCTGGGCTTTGTTAGATATTTTCTTGCCCTTTTTCCCTCTCAAGCAGGTAGTGCATTACATTGCCTGGCGGCACTGACCAGTCGTGATGCCATGAGTGAGCTACTGTACTCCTTAGTAATAATTGCTTTGGCGTCCCTAAGTCCTAGACATCGGTATCACACATTGATGCTGGTCATACTTTATCTCGCTCCGGCTTGGCAATGTTGACCTCTTCTTGTGTGATGTTTGCGGTCAACTATCATCACCTTATTTTGTGACTTTCTTCATGGGCAAGTGGTTGCTTTCAAGACCGATCACATATCGTACATTACAGTATCTTCCTGGTGACGGTAGGGAAGACTGGTGTAAGGTTCATCTATTCCTGTCCATTAGCTATGGTGACTTCTTACTTTGGTGGAGGGGCCTGATTCATCAAGGAACGCAAAGGAGAGAACGCACGCACTGCGCATGCGTATGCATTGCACTGGGCATGCGCGAAGTAGCCGGTGCGATCGGGTTATGGTACGGAGAGTACAAGCGGTGTGTACGCAGACCCTTCCGGTACTGATTGACAGGAAGTGCCGTTTGTGGGTGGTCAGGCGAACACAGGCGTTGTAATGCCGTTGTAGTGGCGTGCATAATTAAGGCAGCGAGGCGGCGTACGCAGCCGTACCGTAAGCTGTACAGGTCAGGTCAACCACTATTATGCTAATGGGTCCGATGGTTCTCAATGTTACCGATGTTTACGCTATCTTGTGTGCTGACCAGGCTGTGAGTAAAGGGAGATGGCGGCATAGTATGAGGCTGGGCGTCTGCAACTTGCGCTGCGGTCTCCGTGCGTATGCATTGATTGGCATATTCTACTATTCTGAGCTACGGCAAAGTGCGCTCGCAAGTGTCTGAAGACGCCCCCTTGCCACTCGCAACATACGTCATCTCGGGGAAATGTATGATTAATCGGGACCATCGTGAGCCATCGGAGCTGCTCGCAGCCCTTAGGGTTGCCTTTCCCCGCCGCAAGCACCGCGATCAGTGCGGGCTGAAATACATGCAGGTGACGTGTACAATGACGCTACTTTGCTAATTATGCACGCCCTTTAAACAGCGTTTTGGCGGCCAGACACGCCTGCGTTCGCAACACCACTCCCCCGTTCACATGCACCTTCCCCTGTTACCACCCACAAACAGCTCTATCTGTCACTCAAAGCAGCGCCCTGATAGTGACTTACGAGTTACCAAAATCAGATCGCAACGAATGGCTTGCGCATGCGCACTGCGTATTATATGCATGCGCAGATGGGCGATCGCACCTTAGCGAGCGGGTCTGGATCAGTTCCTAAGGTTGCTCTGATGACGCTCACTCACTTGTGTTGTGGCAGCCTCAATACCTGAGGAATCATCATCATCCCCTTTTGTAGCCACTTTTGACCTTCTGTTGATCATTTTGCAGGTCCAAGTTGATTCCTTCCAGCTGACATCTGGGTGACCGGGTTTCTTGTATACGGAACATCCAAGTGTTCCACATTGCTGACTAATGTTCTTACGCCAGCCATGTGTGGTTAATGCTGCTTCTGCCCTGGGCACACATTGCCATGGCTTGTGCTCTCTGTTTTCCACTTTTAGCCATCCATAAGCATTGTCCGGGAATGCTGAAGTAAACATTGTGGTTTTTATTACAGAGCAAATATCATAAGGCCTCCGTGACTCGCGGCACGCCCCCTTGAAACGTAAACCACGCCCCCTTTGCGAGCACAGGGGGACTGCCAGGGCTGATCTACAGCCCCTGTCCATCCCTGTGTATATATATATTTGTAAATGTTTTCAGTAGCTGTTTGATATAAGGCATCTTGTCTTTTACGTTTGCTGTACGTTTAAGGTAACCAGTAAATCTAACAATTAAAGATCTTTTAAAAGACATCAAATACTAGATGCGAAGATATCTCAAAATCATGAACACGTGGCGATTTATTTATATGGTAAATGAAAATAATCACATTATTGTTGTTGCTTTATTTGTATTTGAATCATGTCCGGGCTCATTGTGCGATCTCTCGGTAACTGTACCATAGACAGCGCCTTGCGACGATGGGTATTAACATGGCCGCCTGCTATGGGGCTGATTCAGATATGGGCGCTAATGCCACCGCCGCCGCTGCGCCTGTGTTCGCAGTGGATGTGCGAGAGTATGCAAATGTCGCAGGATTTGTATTGAGACCCCACCAGCGGCTTCGCAAATTCAAGCACTTGCGTGACACCAGTGCCATGTTTTCTACGTACAGGATTGCGGTCGCACAGACCGTTAGTGTCCGACACGCCCCAAAAACGGTAGCGACACGTCTACGTTTTTACTGCCACTACCCGTTACCTCCCCCAAATGCATCCTTACTGTCAATCACACGGCGGGAAAATAGTCGCTGCGACCGCCGACGGTAATGTAACTTGGTGCATGCGCAGTGCGACTCAGGAGAATGTGCACCACCGATAATCGCTGAGCTGCGTAAACATCGTCATTACGTCCATCGCTGAATCAAGCGATAGTGTGAAAACTAATATGTCTTTAATAATGAGGAGAAATATCAGAGTAATAACAATCGCAGGACTATGCTACTATGGACATTAATTGTAACAAAGCAAGATGTGGGCACTTGTACAAGTTGGTATAGTTTGTTAAAGACATTGGGTCTGATTCAGAAGCGTACACAAGTGCACCGCTGATCGCAGATTCCCGATTATCGGGAATATGCGCGTGCTCAGGACCCAATCCTGCGAGTGTGCAGAATGGGTCCTGAGTAATCGCACGCAGACCCTTGAATGCCTCTGCCTGATTGACAGGCAGAGGCATTTAAGGGGCGGGGACGGTCGTTGTTCCCGGAAACGGGGGCGTGTCCACTCCGTTTTCTGGGAATGGCCAGCCCAGGGTCTGCATTGATCAACGCAGTGTCCTGGGCTCGCAAGCCGAGCAATCTGAGTAAGCTGAGGCCCTGCGCCGTCCACCATCGCGACCATTGACCACCGATGGTCGCGATGGTGATCCCAGCCTGCGACCTCTGTCGCAGTGCTGGGATGGCAAATGCAGCAAGGGGTTACGTACACCTCCTGCTGCATTTGCATAATAGCAATGAGCGCCTGCGTGCAGCTTTACAATTGCGATCCTTCCTGAATCAGTCCCTATGTCACAACAATACCTGTACTAAAGGAGTGTTTAATAAAATAAAAACATAAATATACTTGAACAATTTTTATAATAATGTCTCTTTACACATAATAAAGTTTCTCTTTACATAACCTGAGCGACGAGCATGACATGAGGGCGCTGGACGAGACTGGGACTGATGTTGTTTATGGAACATGCTTATTATGGTTGTCTATGTGTTTTGGTCCAGGAACTGACGTCTCCTCGACTTATCAAGAGTCACCTCCCCTACCGCTTCCTGCCATTAGATCTGCACAACGGAGAGTCCAAGGTAATCCTGAGGCCACGCCCACTTCACGGGGCGCAAGAGCTGTGTTGTCTCTAGGGATGTTGTTCTTTACCTACTAAAGATAATAACTTTCTGTATGACTGCACCAGCAACAGGTGGAAACAGCCATAGAAAACAACACTTTGGGGCGAGATGTAATAGGGTGTGAGTATAGAGCTATACTCTCACATTTTCAAAACTCTCCCTAGGTAATAGGGTGCGAGAACATGCAAACTCGCATGTTTCTCACACCCTGCAACTCACTATGCCAAAACACGCATCCAGATGTTTTACTATTGTGAGCATACAACTCTGGCAATGTAATAGAGTGCGGGTGTTTTTAGAAGTGGAGATGTTGGCCATAGCAACCAATCAGATTCTAGCTATTATCTTCTAGAAGGTGCTAGTTAAATGGTAAGTTGAATCTGATTGGTTGCTATGGGCAACATCTCCACTTCTAAAAACTCTCACTTTACTAAATATACCGCTTTCTGTCTGAAAACTTGCAAAGAAAAAAAACAGACCTGCTTCAGTGTTGCGAGTCGAGCCTGAGCAGGTCCGAGTAACACAGAAAGATGCACAGATCCATGAGATCCGGGCCGTGCATGCTTCTGTATGTAGAAAAGAGATTAAATAGTAAAAAAAAAAAAATTAGGTGCATCCCTCCCCACAATCATAACCAGCTCCAGTCCTGGTTCTTAAAATACAGCTGGAAAATGCATAGGGGTCCCCTGTTCTTTAAGAACCAGCACAGTGCTCAGATGAGCCGGTCCTGGTTGTGGAAGTACAGGGGATAAAATGAGTATGGTTCCCCTCTAATAGCAGGGGGGGGGTGTAATGCCATAGCCAGAGGGGCGGTGGGTGACGGGTTGATTGTGTTAAATGTGTGGTGTAGAAAATAGTTTTAATAATATTTAATAATAATATTGTCTTTTGCTGCTGAACCACAGGTCCCAGCAAGCCCCACCCCAGCGCCACTGGTCCGATGGCGCCGAGGGCACATGCCCTGCTCAACCCCCCCTAGTTAAGCCATTGCCCTGCAGCCAATCACCTCCCATTGTCCATGTAGAAATCCAGGGATACCTGTATGAAAAAACCCTTCCGCCGCGCGAATGACAGGGACCCATGTGTCTCCTGTGATTGCCGGAGCTGCCAGCCAATCAGCGGACGCCTCCGTAGGAGCTGTCCGCTGATTGGCTGTGCGCGGTCAGCCTGTCTCACACTTTCCCCCGTAGACTTCAATGGTGGGAAAGCTACATTGAAGTCTATGGTGGGAACCGCTACATTGTAGCCTATGAAGTTAACCACAAGGGTCACCTCAATTAACCTGCAGTTGCATCATTGGCTACAATATAGCGGTTCCCTCCATAATCTTCAATGGAGATTTCCCACCAGGTGGACCTTACACACGGTCAGATCAGACAACGATCAGGTATCATTGTCTGATCCTCCTACATGTGCTCGATCGAGGTCCCTATAGTAACCAGGCTAATGCACGGTCGATGGTCGATATCCGTGCCCGCGCATCGTTTGGTCGTTTGAGGGGGCAAAAAAATTACGATTTTAACGATCAAACGATAAACAATATCGTTATCGTTTAAATCATCCTTTAAATCTGACCATGCGTATGCACCATATGTTTTACTGATCTGTGAAGGCTCCTGTATAACTCGGACCCTTTAATGCTAGTCGCATGAAAAAGTCAGAGGGCCTAATTCAGACCCACTCGCGAGCGTTGAGCGTTCGCAAGCGGGTCGATGTTGGCCCAGTGCGCATGCGCACGACGGACCCGGCTCCGTCGCGCGCATGCGTGAGATCCGAATAGTGACGGGCAAGCCGTCGCTATGGGTCTCGCTATAAAGGGGGCGTGCTGTCGATGGTGAGTGACAGCACGCCCCCTTTGGTGGGCGTGCCGGGGGCGTGGCTGGCCAGACGGAGGCGTTCCCATGGTAACGCCTACCGTCTGGGGCCAGCCCCACTGACATCACAAATGATGTCAGTGGGAGTGCTTTTGGCTCTGATAGAACTGAAAGCTCTCCAGGGCTTGCGGCAACGAGACCCTACCACAAGGGTCTCGTCGCAAGCCCAATGGTCGCGATGGTCTTGACCATCGCGACCATCTTCCTGGCCGCTTGTTATAGCTGTGGGTGGCTATTACATTTGGTGAGTTTTGAGACAAACTCGGACCTTTACATTTGCGAGAAGGTCTAAGTTTGTCTCATACAGAAAACTCACGCCCTATTACAGTGGTGGCTAACCTTGACACTCCAGATGTTGTGGAACTACATATCCCAGCATGCCTTGCCACAGTTTTAGCATGCCCTAATAGCAAAATGGTAGCAGTGCATGCTGGGATATGTAGTTCCACAACATCTGGAGTGTCAAGGTTAGCCACCAAGGCCCTATTACATCTCGCTCTTTATATGGGATTAAAATACAAGGGCCGATTCAGAGAACACTAGTCAGCTGCAATTTCGCCACATTGCGCACACAGAGCCAAATGCGGATGTGCAGAGTAGTACACATCTGTACTCCCACAATGCACCTTCCCATGCACCTGTTCGGGTAGCAGTCAGCATTATCAATGCCCTGTACAGTGCGAGAGGTGCATCTGAATCAGGCCCATCTCTGGATGTATAGTTGTGTTCTACATGTCCTCTGTAGTCACACTTGGGGCCTCATTCAGCGTGCACTGCTGAACGCAGATTCCTGATGGTCAGGAATCTGCGAAGGCGCCCGACCCGTACTACGCATTTGCAGTATGAGTCCTGCGTGGTCGCACGCATACTGGCAATGATTGACAGTCTGCTGCCGTTTGTGGGCCGGAGAGGGGCCGCGAAGACCTCCGTTTCCCGAAACCGAGGTGCGTCTCTGCCGTTGGGGGGAGGGTAGAGGGCATCATCTCCATCGGCTGACTGATTTCCTGGCCTCTTTCTCTCATCTGCGGCGGCCGGCTTGCGTGGGTCACTTAGCCGGCCGATGTTCTTGCAGATTATACGATGCTGCGTTGTATTATAATTAATATATGCAGGTGGCGTGACTTGCTATAATTGCAAGGACGGAAGTGCAACTCTGCCTGCGAGCAGATGTGTCCTTTATACACCTATCTGTTATGCACCATACGGCACGAGATGCCTTCCACCACTTAGACTTCCCCCGCCATGGGGAGCGATTTGCGAACTCTAAGTACTTTTTCCTG